>OW052220.1:235862939-237062939 GCA_932526605.1 Nephrotoma flavescens
GATACTGAAATACTCGCTCATCTTATTAAGATATGATTGGCAATCCAGTGCCACCCGTGACTTCAGGGAAACCGCCTCTAGTGATCTGAGTGCCGCTTGAATGTTCACATAAATCGTGATATCCCTCACGGATACCACGTTATGCTTCAACCATGTCACGATTTCCCCTATCGCCACCACTTCAGCCTGGTACACGCTGCTGTAGTCAGAGAGACGAACGGAAATATTAACATTAAGCCTCTCACAGAAGACTCCGGCTCCTACTTTGCCGCCTAGCTTAGAGCCGTCCGTGAAAAATTGCAGTGCCTCGTTTTTCAGTATTGATCCGTTCCTCCAGGATTCCCTCGAAGGGCAGATAATCCGGAAACCTTTATCGAAGCACAACGTTGGTTTAATATAATCTAGATTCACTAGTTCTTCCCTTAGTGATCTAACTATCGTCGAGTGTCCCGCCTAACTTCCACTAAGAGACAGCCGAGAGCCTCGTAGCTACCTTTTAAAAAAATCGTCCATAATATTATTTGTTTTTAATTGCCTACATTTTAGGCAATTAAAAACAAATAATATTATGGACGATTCTTTTAAAAGGAATCAGTTTCTCTGAGCCTTGATTAATGATCCGTTTGTTTTTTCTTTTCTTTGAAAGACGTTCTGCGGATTTCATTTTATTAATTTTAGTCTTTCCCAGAATAAGTTCCTTCGCTATATTTTCAATAATTGTATGCACTCCAGCGTGCCATTGCCCGATTACAAATTTAATGCTGCGTATATGACATCGGAAATAAAAAACATCATACTCGCTCCCAACCTTAATGCCAATCAAATTTCGGGAAATGCTTTATGCGCCTACTAGTTCCATATACTCGAGTTGAAATATTTTTAACTTTGTTGTTGTTTAAATGTATTTTGTGTGATACTATGGTATTTTTTCCGAACTAACTGTCGATGTCTGTTTTGAGTACCTGGGAAGATTTCTGAAACATACAACCTTTGATTTTGTAATGCAAAATTATGTGGCTAACCGTTGCGTATCAACTGTCCGCCGGAGCGTTTCTTATCCTCAATGTCGAAATCGCTACTTCGGAAGCGTTTAAACCAATCTTCACAGGTAGTTTTCGATGGTGCATGTCGATAGCACCATCTATGTGTGAAACCCGGAAATTTAATTGCGCGCCTGATACAAATTGTACGAGATGTATCAATAATGCCGCGGGAAACATTTCAGCATTTAAGGGGGTCCAACCGCACATAATAATTCTTACATTATGTCAAGAGGATTTTAACAAGGAAATTTAATATATGAAAAAGTCAAAGAAGCTAGACAAAGGTAGTAAACTTCTATAACTTTAAGGATCTGAAGTAGTCACCATAAGCTTTTTTAGTTTAGGCGGAAATTTTACTTTAGAAATCAAAGCTTCAACCGAAATAAATTCAAAAATCAGGGAAACGTTAAATATCCATTGCATTAGAAGCAGAAATAGCAGCTATGAGAGAAAACGAATACCTGCCTACTTAGACCCGACCCACGATAATCTAAATAGTCATCTTGGACAATTAATTTGATAACGTTTGGCTTTACAACCTAAACAGAGTTGTTAAATTAACAGAATTCATAAAATCATTACACAAAGCAGAACCTCGAGTCGGTACAACGAAAGTGGGTCATCGTAGAAGACCACATACGCGATGGATGGACGGCTTGAAAAACGATCTGCACACTCTCGGTTATCGTGTCTGCCGTCCCCTTGTTGCGAACCGCAATATTGTTGAGGCGGCTACATTTCTGCATGAGATGTAGCGCCAGCAGTAAACCAGTAACATTACACAAAAGTTAGTAAACATCATATCGGAAAGTCCGTGACCTTTTTTCAAAAACAACAAAATTTATCACAGTCGCTGCTTTGTTAGTTATTATTAATTACAATTTAAACCGTCAAAGGTTGGTATTATTGATAAACGATAAGAAACCTAATGAATGTAAGTACTGTAGAAAATGTCACTAAAACAACTACTGTTAATACTGATAATACTGTTATATACATATGTTTAAGGTGTTACATAAATAGAATATTATTATTATCAAATTATGCCCTACCTATTTAACGTTACACTTGAAATTTTATATTATGGGAAATCGATCATAAAACTCATTACGATTACAATCTGCATAAGTAAATAAAGACAATTGAATGAATCATAAACGTGTACTTGCGTGCATACACATTTCGCTTAATTTGATTAGTCAATCGTATGTATTTTACGCGCGTCGTATAGTTTTGTTCTTGTTAAAAACTAGCCGCTCTTTTTTTAAATAAAAGCAACGATTAATCATTTTTTGTATACAAAACATTAGTATGACGTAATTAGCTTCTGATAATACGTGTATGTATACTACGTCCCTATGCGAGTTAGATTATAACACACGGCATAAAAAGTAGTTTAATGAAATATTATATAGGTGTGGATTAGGTTGTGGATGTACATTTGGTATTTAATTCAATGAATAGTTGAAAATATAAAAAAAACGAACAAAATGATCGATCAACATGCAAAGAATTCAAGGCTTAGAAATTAGAGTACACACATCATATTATTACACATGCTATATATACAACCAGCGAAATACGTAAATTAACAAATTGAATCCAATATAATAGAACTGCAACAATTTAGAGATACTGTACAATGGAGTGTATACTGGCATACATATAAATACAATATCACGATCAAACAAGTATGATCATGATGTTTCTTCAACGTGAACTTACACTATGTATATAAAAATCTCCCTTTATATGCATTTTAGTTTAGTTGTATGAAATTTTTCTTTTATACTTTATAATGTAATCTAAGATGTTTTTAAGAATATTATGTTAGGTATTCATTTTGTTATGATCGGTCGAAAAGGCCTAAATAATATGCAATTTATCGTTTTTATTTGTAGCATGCGATAAACAAAGAAAATTGTCATCTCACACGTTAAATTTAATACTTTAATACACACAATAAATATTCATAAGCAAATAATTAAACGAGCCAAAAATAACTTGTTTCACAATTCACACTTAATCCGCGAGAAAATGTAATACGCGCACTGTGTGCCAATGCCAATAAATAAAAAAAAATACTCTCATTCTGTCTAGTCAGAAGAATTCAATTTACACATTTTGTTTTTTCAATTATCAATTAATTTTTCATTGATCTCTTTATGCATAGCCACAATCAAGTATCTACTTCTTATGAGTATAAAAAGATGTACGCATTGGACTTGCGCATATAAAATCAGCACAGGGTGCAGACGAGGCATTTGTATGTTAATCAAAATTTACTGGTGTTTGCGTTTAATTAAATAATGTGATCTGTGATAAACAGATTTAAGTGCACAGTAAAAAATATAAAATTACTAAATTAAATTGTTGTTTTCGTTTTGCAGTTTATTACAATTGTGTTATGGGCTGTAATTGCATAACTGCCCAAGTATTTCGTATTTTCCATCATGTAATAGAGCGCCATGAAGGAAATAAATACTTCATGCGACCCGATCGCAAAGATCAATCCAATGAAAAATACATGGAAAAGAAGTAATATATTAGCCGAGGTGGACATAACCAGGTTTCATTCTGAAAATTCAACCGTTTTCAAAGAAGGCAAGTACTAACAATTCTGGAAGAACCGACCGACCCTAATAGGTAGTAGGGCAAAATCAGAAGGTACCACAGCATTGTAGTATCCCATATAGGGGTTTGGCCGCCTTAATGAGGTTACAACATCATCAGTATATATATTTTTTTTTTTTTTTTTTTTTTTTAAATATTAAAGCACGCAGGCTTATCATTTATTTTCAAAACGATTTTTTTTCACATATAATAATAATAATATACAAAATGAAAATAAATAAGTAGGGTAATCATCACCGATTTAACGGCAGTATTGATCTACCATTTAACAAGAAAAATTATGAAAAAAAAGTTATGAATATTACAATAAAAATTTAACTATAAAAATATAAACAATTGAAACTAAAATTAAACTGCATCAGACTAAAACTCTAAATAAGAAATCGATATTAGGGTGCTCAAAAAGCCAAACTTTAAGTAATTTGAGAAATGATTTTGAATTTATTTGTTGCCGTATGCTAAGTGGAAGTTGGTTAAATAAGGAAGGAGCAGTTACCAGGAAATATTTTCTAAAACGTTCACTAAAAAAATGTGGAACAACAGATAAGAACTGATCATTGTTCCTAATGTTGTATCGCACATTTGATCTCAATAATCGGTGCCCACTTCGCAAATAAAATAAACGTAAAACCTTATAAACATATAGATGTTGTAATGGTAAAACTTTAAAACTCAAAAATAAGGGCCATGCAACACGATAAAGCATATTCGAGCCTAGAGTTAATGCAGGCATAGTAGAATTTTAGCAATACCGATTTAGGAGCTACAGATCTTAATAGATATAAGGTTCGTAATGCATTGCTGAGAGACTTTTTTAATTTATCGACATGATGCTTCCAACTCAGATTACAATCAACAATAATTCCAAGATACTTGAAACTCTCAACAGCTTCAATGGAAATGCACGAGCTGGAGCAATTAACGGCATTACAAAAACTGGAATGATACGTTAACGGTGAATGTAAAATACTGCCACTCAAACTAAAATGCATAATCTTAGTTTTGTCACTTAAAACTAAGAAATGCTGGTCAAACCATTTCCTTAAAACTAAAAGGTCCGCTGCAATTTTACGGCAAACATCAGTTTGTGAGGACCCACGATAACATAAGCTCATCTCGTCTGCAAAGGCAACAATCGTGCCTTTCAAATTTGTACTAAAAATTGAGTTTATGTAAATCAAAAATAAAAGGGGGTCCCAAGACGGAACCTTGAGGAACATCAATGTTTAAAACATAAGGACAGCTCATAGTTCCATTCACCTTAACAACATGATTACGATTTGCAAGATATGATTTAAACCAACTATTAATGTTTCCTCTGAAACCGATTTTAGAAAGCTTATGCAATAGAAGATTATGATCAACCATGTCAAAGGCTTTTTTTATGTCTACAAAAAGCCCAGCGCAAGAGTCGGAATTATTTAGCGATGCATGCACGCCATTTAAAAATTCAATTAAAGCAGACTCTGTGGAAAACCCATTGCGAAAACCGTGCTGATAACAACTTATAATACCATGCTTCTCTAAAAATACCACCATTCTAAATTTAATAATTTTCTCCATTATTTTTAACAAAACTGGTTGTAGTGCGATCGGCCGATAATTATTTAAATCGCATCTGGAACCATTTTTATGAAGAGGTAGTACAATTGCTGACTTCAAAATTTCAGGAACAATACCAGTTTCAAAACAACAATTAAAAATATGACATAAAGGAGGACATATAAGACTAATGGAATTTTAATAAATTTTGAGATAAATGATTGATAAGATCATTGAAGTGGCATACTGCTGCTGGATGAGGCAGACTAACTATACAGGGGAGGGTGACCTCGATTCCTACCATTTTACAACTATGATTATGCTGTTCCCATGCAGTGACCCAAAGTTATACTAACTCAATGGTTCCTTGACATCGATGGTGATGATGTTATCTCTTTCTATCATAAATATTTTAGCGAAAATTGTTGATTATGTGATACGTGAGCTCGAAATATTAGATACAATCTTCGCTAATATTTTGCCAATCAATATTTATCAATCTTTATATGAATATTCATTGTGTTTCTAATATAAGTATTTAGTGAAGTTGTGGAATATAACCAATGCCACACGAAAATTGTGGACGGCAATGAAATTTTATATGGAAAAGTAACAACTAAAGACGGTGATTCATGTATAAATTAAAGGCTCCCTGAATTAAAAAAGGCTGACTTAAAAATGGTGTTTTTTCGGACTTAAAACCAGCGTTTTTATTTTATTTTAAAATTAAATTGGAATCTGTAATGAAAATGAAATAAAAAAAGCTGACTTTATTAATGCATATCATAAATCCCATGTGGAGTTGCCGAACTCCCATCGTGGCGCGTCCCCAGGTGGCGGATAGAGGAATGCTCTTGGGTAGGTGGGAAATAAAATACCATCCGCGGACCGAATCTGGCTAGGGGAAGGAACCCGAACAATAAACCAAACATTAACGCAATGAGTGTACAACCAAACGGAATGTATACCCCAGGTGGTACGTCAACTTTACAGTTGGCCAATCCACCTTCACACGAGGCAGGCTCAACGGATTCTGGGGCGAGCCAACCATTGCGAAACCCGTTTATACCAAGCACAAGTATTTGTAGATCACCAACTAGACAAATGCACCCCGCTACTCAGCAGGAAAACGAAAATGCTGAATGCAGTCAGAACGGAAACCAAGAAAACCATCACGATGTCAATAGAGAAAACGATGAGTTAAAACAATCCATCGAAAACTTAATGAAAATCAATGAACAGCTATTCAAAGAAGTCCAACAGCTTAAAGAAGGAATTACTGTAATCAAAAATGATAATCAATCCAAAGAAAATACTATAGCTATCTATGAAACAAAAGAAAATCAGAATCTTCGCCTCAAGTGGAACAATCAACACAGAGCGTCAGAAAAACACAACCCCCACGACCTGAACAGTCAACTATGGACTTAGTGAAGGTACATAAGAACTTATCACTGATACCGAAATAGAGACCACTGCAACCAGGTAATACATCCAACGTAATCATCAAAGGGGAAAAGCAGGAAAATCAACCAACACATAAAAAGATACCACCTCCACCCATTAACATACTTAATGTTAGTGAATACGAAACAATTTTCTGGGTTGAATGTTATATGCAATCACCGCTAAAAACATCGAATGGTTCACCTGTGAAAACAAATTTGAGCAACCAATTAAAGTTATGGCCAGAGGGCTACATCATACATGCCCAAACGAAGAAATAATTGAGGAACTTAGTCAGAAAGGATTCAAAATTCTAAACGCTGTGAACATATTAAAGAGAAAGGTCACTTTAAAAGCAAACGGTGAACGAGAAATAACCAAAGTTGGCCTCCCCATTTTCATGCTAACATTTGACAACGCTGAGAGTATTGATAGAGTATATGGAATCAAAGCAATCCTTAATATTAAAGTTAAGATTGAGACATTAAAAAAGAACCCTAGTAGAATGCCACCGTGCTACAACTGCCAGGCATATAACCACACACGCAAATACTGTAATAGGGAGCCGAGATGCGTAAAGTGCGCTGGGAGACATCTAACAAAAGAATGCAACAAAAGTAAGAACGAACCAGTGAAATGCATACACTGTGGTAATCATCACCCAGCAAATTACAGAGGCTGCGAGGTAGCGAAAGAACTGCAAATAATGAGAGACAACAAGAGAAATCAAACAAGTCAAAGTTCTCAACCTAGGATGCATTCCTACTCAAAACGATACCCCCTAAATAGCGGCAAAATAAAAGAAGGCATAACATATGATCAAATGGCTAAGCAGAACGAAAAAACAGGAACGCTCCGAGTCAGAAAACCCATGCCCTGCAAGAAATACTTCAGAAACTAAACGATATCAATTCACATCTGGCTGGCCAGGACCAAAGACTAGAATCTATGGGCGAGTTAAATAACGGATGCGTCAAATAAAACTAGAGAAGTTATTGACTACCTTCATTCTTGTCCATACAAACTTAACAAGAAAAAATAATGACACACTATTTAAGAATTGCTACCTGGAATGCAAATGGCCTAGCGCAACGCATTTCAGAATTAGAAGTATTTTTAAACACAAAAAACTTGATATATTCTCAAAAAGTCATTTTACCAGAACCTCGTATGCCAAAATACGTGGATATCAGTGCTATCAAGCTCTACATCCAGCAGAAAGAGCTAGATGCGGGATAGCAATCTTCGTTAAGGACAATATAAAACACCACGAAGAATTAAAAATAGAGGAGGAAGCTATGCAAGTAGCTACTGTAACTATTGAAACCAAAAATAACAAGAGCTATAGTATATCAGCAATCTACTGTCCACCCAGATATAACACAAAAAAAGAAGACTACATCAAACTTTTTAAATCGCTTGGTAGTAATTTTATTATTGGAGGCGACTTTAACGCGAAACACATATTCTGGGGATCAAATAGAACTAGTCCTAAAGGAAGGGAGCTATTTGAAGCAGGCAGGATATTAAAATGTGAGTTCCACTCCAGTAGAAAGCCAACCTACTGGCCTACGAACCCAAATAAAATTCCTGACCTTCTGGATTTCTATATATCAAGAGGTATCTCCGAAAACTACTTAGCAGTTGAAAATGAAGAAGGGCTATCGTCAGACCATTCTCCAGTTTTAATGACAATAAGTGACACAGTAATAAGGAAAGCAAGCCCTCCAAGACTAACAAATAACAAAACCAACTGGGAATACTTTCGACAGCTAGTCGAAGAAAGCATCAACCTACACGTGCAGATATCGAACGCTTACACGATAGAAGAAGAGCTAGAAAACCTCATTGAAAGTGTGCAAAAAGCGGCATGGGAAAGTACTCCTGATCAGCAAGAAATATTACAAAAATGTACAGTATGTTCAACAAGAGCGTGTACGGCATAACTGTACTTAAAACTATAGGAAGAAATGTGGGCGGGGCTTGAATCCGTTTACTATTGATCCCCCTTGGGCGCTCTAAAACAAACATTAGTTTAACTGCAACTGTTTAGCGGATAACATGTATGAAAGAAATGAGTGCGATTTATAAAAAACGATTTGAACCGGTGTTTTTAAGTGCACATCGGAAAGGACCAAAAATGTTGGTTGTAAGTGCAGCTAATTATATAAAAAAGTCGAAAACATTTGTGCAGAAGAGGATTACACATTATTCAATGTATAAAAATGTTGACGATTTGCCAGATAGAGGCAAAATCCGAACCTCTACAAAAAAGGAGGACGAGGGCATCATATAGTTGTTTGATGAAAATTATTCGTTTGGCAATCGCTTAGCTGTGCCAAAATTGTCGAAAAAGAATACTATTTTACCAAAAACAACCACACGAAATAACACGGCTACGCATATAGAAATACTTTGGTCAAACCATTGGCAACACAAAAATACATAGAAAAGTAAATATAGTGGGCGAATGAACATAAAAACAAAGATTTTACGGATATGGTATTTACCGATGAGCCATCCTTTTCGGGTTTTATTGTTAAAAGGCGTGTTTGCCAAACTAAGCAAAAACAATAATTGTCCGAAGTGTGGAGCACCCGCCCTAGCTCCATGTATGGGGATGCTTCACCAAGCAAGGTTTTGGTAAACTAATCGTTTGCACACGGAACATAAACGCACTTTTCACGAATACAATTTATTCTCAAGGTTTGTTACCATCTATCCTGAAATGGTTTGGAGCGGGGAACTCTGATTGAATCTTGCAAGAAGACAACGATACAAAACACCATAGCCTACTCCGTTCGAAATTTAAACTCAAAAAGGGCATCAAAACATTGAATTCGCCGTCTCAGGCACCTAATTCCAATCCGATCAAAATTAATGGGCACTCATGAAGATTAAATTGAAAATGTACCACATAAACAATTTGAGCGCTCTAGCA
This sequence comes from Nephrotoma flavescens, assembly GCA_932526605.1. Classification (NCBI taxonomy): domain Eukaryota; kingdom Metazoa; phylum Arthropoda; class Insecta; order Diptera; family Tipulidae; genus Nephrotoma; species Nephrotoma flavescens. The sequence continues at coordinate 235,872,546 of OW052220.1, forward strand.
CGAGTGGTCTGAAAGATATGGAGAAATGTATCACCCCAGTATGCAGAAAAATTGGTTGATAGTATGCACAAAAAGAGCCAGGCAATTATTAACAGTAATGGTGACTTTACTATGTTTTAGTTGGTTGATAGCGCCCTAGACAATACAACAAACTTTCATAATAAAAACAAAAAAAATTCATAGTTTTATTTTTACTTAGGTTTTTGCCGTACACGCTCTTGTTGCACATACTGTATATCCTATCCAGTTGAAGTGAGAGAGTTGGTTAACGAAAAAAGAAGAGCTCGTAAGACTTGGCAGAGAACCAGAGCCCCTGAAGACAAAACAATCCTAAACAACTTGTCCAACAAACTTAAACTATTTATAAAGGAGATTAAGAATGAGTAAGCAAAAAGCTGATCTGTTTGCCGAACACCTAGAAAATACCTTCAAACCACCAACTGGACAAGCGGATAATGAACATGTAACACCATAAGCGCAGTAGATAAGGCATCTATGCTACCAGTTACTCTGAAAGAAATCAAACAAGAAGTAAAAAACCTCAAAGATAAAAAAGCCCCTGGATACGACTTGATAACGGGGCGAATAATCAAAGCTTTACCAGAAAAAGCACTAAGAAAACTACAGCACATAATCAATGCTATCTTTAGACTATGTTATGTTCCGAGACAGTGGAAAGTAGCGGAAATCATAATGATGCTAAAGCCCAATAAATCACTAAACGACAAAACATCGTATAGGCCTATTTCTTTGTTAACAAAAACATCAAAAATTTTCGAGGGACTGTTTCTCAAGAGATTCAAGCCAATTATAGAGAGCAGAAATCTTATTCCAGAACATCAATTTGGGTTTCGAGAAAGACACTCAACGATAGAACAGGTATATAGTGTAACTTTTGTTTGCATTAACAATGTGTGGTAGAACACTTCTTTGCGATGGGTAGCCTCTTCCGGTATAACGGGGGTTCATCTTACCACACATGACATAAAATCACCAAAAGTACAAACGAAAATGAAGTGCTTTTAAATTAAATCAACGTAAGAAGAATGTAACTAGCTCACTGGTTTTTCGGTACTCACATCACTAAAATAAGAATAAATTTAGCCGAGCATTTTCATTGGCACTATTATTATCACAAATCAAAATCAAAAAAAAATAGATTTTCTAAGAAGGTTTTAGTGGAGTAACTCAACAACGAATATGAACGAAAAAAAAATCCATTTACATTATCATATAAAAATATGAGTAATCAACTATCGTGCGAAAGCACTAACTACATATATAAATTTTAGATTTGAAAAAAAGAAAGTTAAAACTAATTAATACATCACCAAAATAAATTTTGTTGAACAATGATGGTGTCCCGTTGATCATATGTTCCTCATCCCACTATATCATATCCGGTTGGTTGATAGCCTTCGAAGTATCCACTGTTTAGCCTTGGTATCAGAGAGTTGAACCGTAATGATGCTCGTAGTATTTCAAATTCTCGATTACCCCGTTGCATACACTTTATTACTTTGAGCTCTAATTATTATGTTAAGCCCGTATTCAAGATGCAGGGTTTAGAATAGTTGCACCAACTGCAATGACCGAAATAGATCACGATCCTCCCGCAGATAAATATGTATAACGGTGTGTAGCGGATTCAATAAAACAACGTCACTTCGTTATGTAAGCACTTACAAACAACTTGTTTTTACTTTTAATTTTATTATTATATTTACAAAGCGTGTTTCTTTGAGCACAAACATATGATTAGGTAAATAGTCTATTATAGATTTATTTTATAAATAATTATTTTCATTTACGAAATACATCGGACATAATAATTTTATTTTTTTGTTTTATTTGAATTTACAACACTTGATTTCGTAACTATAAATTACATTAAATTATATGACACAAGTTATCACGGTACAATTTTCCAGACAAATTTTTGGAAATAATTTTTAAAACATTTTTTTTTTTTTTTTTATTAACTTATATTGAGTTCATTATACACAAACTTATACTATAAGATTTTACTTTTTTATCGATATGGATTTTCTTTCCATTTTATATTTAATTTTAAAAATTTTTTATTATTAAATATATTTTTTTTTTTTTTTTTACTTCGGTTTTTACTATTGTTGAGTATCTCCGTCCACAACAAAAAAACCTGACCCGTGTCCGACCGATACCGAGAGCTTTTATATCGTTCTGTTTTGTTTTTGTTAATAACCATAATTCTAATTATAGCTTAATGATCATCCATAAATAATTACCTGTCCCATAACCCGATTTTATCCCATAACCGGGTGCTCGTTTCAGGTCGTTACAGGGCAGATTCGAAAGTACATGCTATTTATATGCAGGCAAAGTTCGAATCTGAGTGTTATTTAGATCATTCATACATATATACCATCATGCTTTTAAATCTTTTGCATGAAAATTTCCTAATACTTTTCCATTTTCATCTTTGCACACATAAGTAACATTTCCAATTTTTTTGTAAATAACTGCTTTAACGTACTTTGGGCAAAATTTTGCACAAATATTCTTTGCCGCATAGCTTTGAGGATGTTCTAGTATATACACGGTTTGCCCCGGAGTAAAATTAATGGGACGAGTACGCAAATTGTAATATTTGGAATATTTTTCAAAAGCATCTCGCAGGTGTTTACCTATCGTAGAATGTAATATCGAAATCCTGTCAGTATTTGGTAATACGTCAATATCTTCTCCTAAAGATTTCATTTCTCGTAACATGTCATACGATTTACCGTTCGTAACCATATGGTATCCGAATAGCAGAAAATATGGCGAATGTTCTATGGTTTGGTGTATTGCGGTTCGAAGGGCACATGCAATTTCAGCCAAATACTTATCCCAGTTTTTATGTTCGCTTTGAACGTATGCTCTAATTGCGGCCACGACCGATCGATTCACACGTTCCGAGGCGTTTGCCTGTGGTGAGTATACGGCCGTTTTGCTGTGGGCGATATTTAGTTCTGTCAGTAGCTCTTGAAAAGCTTTGCTTAAAAATTGTGGCCCATTGTCGGTACGCACTTGTTTGGGAACACCAAAAACAAGGAATACGTCATTCTTCAGGTAAGCTATGATTTTATTCGTAGTGCTCGAGGTTAATGGTTTTAAAAGGACAAATTTTGTGAATTGGTCTAAAACCACTAAAATGTATGAATTGCCTTGTTTGGATCGCGGATAAGGTCCCATTAGATCGATGTATACATGTTCCCATGGTCGCATTGCAAATGTAGGTTCGCCTAAAGGAGGTTTTGAAATGGAGTTATTACTTTTCGTTGTTTTGCACACAACGCAGTTCTTGACATACTCATAAACTTGTTTTCTTATTCCTGGCCAATAAAAATGCTGCCGTAATCTTGCTAAAGTTTTCATAATGCCACCATGCGCAGCTAGTGGGACATCATGAAATTGTTTTATTACATGCTGGGTCATACTTCGTGGTATCCAAAGCTTCCAATTCGATACATCGGTCAACGTTGGATCGGAGTTTGCACCAATTTTTATGTAAATCCGCTCTGATATAATCTTGAACGAAGGATATTTATCTGGGAATTTATTAATATTTTCGCGTAGTCGACAGTAATCGAGATCGTTGAAACCCACTGAGGAGAGATCGATAGTAGAAACCATGTCTATATGCATCGTGTCGCAATACATTCTCGATAGAGTATCAGGTACTACATTTTCTGAACCGCGCTGGTGTTGAATGTCGAAATCATAAGCCTGAAGTTTAAGGCTCCAGCGGGCGAGTCTACCGTTTAAATCGTTTTGAGCCATTAGCCATTTAAGGCTTGAATGGTCGGTTATTATGGTGAAATGATAACCTTCTATGTAGGGGCGAAACTTTCGTACGCTTAACACCGCTGCCAGGCATTCCAGTTCCGTCGTGGTGTAATTACTTTGGGCTTGGTTCAACTTTTTCGACATGAAAGCTATTGGTTTTTCATTACCTTCGATATCCTTTTGAAATAGGACACTCCCAATTCCGGTTTTCGAAGCGTCACAGCGAATCCAGAATGGTTGTGAATAGTCTGGGTTTATTAGGAGTGGGGCGGTTGATAGCAGATATTTTAACTGTTCTAGAGCAACTTGAGCTTCGCTTGTCCAAATAAACTTGGATTGTTTTTTTAATAAGTTAGTGATAGGGGTGGTCACCTGGGCGTAATTAGGTATGAATCGCTGATACCATCCCGTCATACCAAGTAATCTACGGGTTTGTTTAACTGTGGAAGGAGATGGAAAATTTTTGATAGATTCCACTTTTTCTGGGTCCGTTTTTATTCCTCCTTCTCCAACTACGTAGCCCAAATATTTAATTTGCTTCATGAAGAAGTGACTTTTATTGGCATTTATGGTCAACCCTGCATCAGTAAGGCGTTTGGATACGATTGCTAGCAGTTTAAAGTGTTCTTCAATTGTAGCCGAGGTGATCAACAAGTCGTCAAGATAGACGAATATTTGTTGATGGTAACAGTGTGGCACAACTTTGTCCATCAGTCGACACATCGTCTGTGGAGAATTACATAGGCCGAACGGCATCACTCGAAATTGGTATAATGGACGACCAGGAACTGTGAATGCGGTTTTATCTCTAGAGGTAGGAGCGAGTGGTATCTGCCAGAAGGCGTCTTTCAGGTCAATGCTGGAGATATATTTTGTACTGTTTAATCTACCTAGGAGGCCATTGATTAAAGGTAAGGGATAGGCGTCCTTTTTTGTCACAGCATTAACCTTTCGCGAATCAAGACACAGCCTAATCTTGTTAGGTTTGCGAATAAGCACAACTGGCGATGACCATGAACTCGAGCTCTCTTCTATTACCCCTAGAGATAACATCCGATCAAGCTCCTGGTACATCAGTTCCTGGATTGCCGGCGAGACAGCGTAATATCGTTGTTTTATTGGCAAACTATTTCCAACATCGATGTGATGTTCAATTAGTTTAGTATGACCTAATCCGTTCTTTTCATACGAAGGGAAAGAAGCTAAAATTTTATTGAATTCTGTCGATTGTGCAGATGTTAGGGAATGTTTATTTTCATCCGTAGTTATAGAAGAACTAAGTTCGAGGGAATCGACTATTTGTGGCTTGATTTGGAAAAGATTCCAGAAATCAATACCTAAATAAACTTGCCCAAGTAAAGAAGGCACTATGTAAAACCGCACAATTTTAATTTGGTTATTAAATTTTACCGACAAATCGACAAAACCGACAATTTTGTTTTTGGAACCATCAGCAGTAGAGACTTCAGCTGCAATGCATTTGTAACTAGCCTTTATTTTCTTTAGGAATTCTAATGACCGATGTCCTAATATACTAAGAGAGGCGCCGCTGTCCATTAACCCACGAATAAGGGTCCCATTAATCTCAACAATCGCATAGGGTCTATTGTCGTTTGCTATTCCTATACAAGTCTCAGCACAGGCGCGAATGAAATTACGTCTCTCTTTCCAATATTTTATAGTTCGCTGAAAGGTCTTTAATAAGGTATTGGGTTTAAAACTAGTATATTGAATTGACATATCACTACCAAATACTTCCTTATTAGCGGTCATATTATATGGATGTGGTTCTAACGATAACGAGGCGGTTCGGTGTTGGAGGCTGCATCCGTCGCGTATCTCATTGGCGGAGTTGCTGGCCTCTGCGAGCGGGCCATAATCTTTACCGGTTGTGTCAATCCCGCTCGACTCACTCCCGGTGAATAGTTTTCCGAAACTCGTTGGCAATTGGTGCAGTTGGGCTTTAATATATCCTTTGTTCCGCAACCATAACAGAATATTCCTTGCGGAGGTAGGTTACAGTCTTGGTATCGGTGCTCTGGCATGTTGCAATTCCAGCATACCAATTTTTGTTGCCTGTAATTACTGTCCTTTGGATATTGGCGCAAAGCTTTATTTATATTAAGGGCCATTTCCTCGACATAATATCCGTTTTCGTCAGGATGAAATGAATCGTAATTACTTTTGTCGTCACTATAGTCGGGGGGTATCCTACGTCGAACGTCAGTGAATTGGTTTTGAGTTGGTGCCATTAATTCATTTACAAACCTTACTCTACGATCTATGACCGGCCTGTCGTTTATTCGTTTATTTTCCCACAATCGCTCGTATCTGTGGCAAATTAATCTTAGATCTTCTATAGTAGATATAGACAAATGAAGAGTCATTTGTTGCAATTCGAAGTTCATATTTTCTCTTACGATCTCTAACAAATCTCTTTCCGGTAATGGTCGATTCAACCTGTGGTTCATACTTTCTACTTCAAGGAGGAAGTCACTTAGAGATTCATTAATTCGTTGCTTCCGTGTCTCAATCGCTCTTCGAGTTGCGCGATCGGTGTCTATGCTACTAAATCTTTGTATTATTGCTTGTCGTAGTTGGGGATATGATGCTCCTGGATATTTTTGGATAAAAATCCAGTACCATTTTTCTGCCACGTCGGTCAAAAATTTCGGCATGATAGCATATAATTGGTTCAGTGGCACCTGCTCTCGCCAAGCAATTGACTCCAATCGAAATATGAAGTCATGAACTTCTAGGCCTTGAGGTTGGCCGGAGAAACTTATGTTCCATTTTGGCTCAGATTTGTAGGTATACGGAAAGTTAGTCGGGGCGGAAAATGATACAGGCGATTGATAATTATTGGAAACATACGGAGGTTGAACGAAATGTTGATCTTGATTGCGATTAGGTTGCATAGACTGGTAGGTCGATGCGTGATTGGAAGCTTTAAAGGGGTCATTAATTGGAATGTAGTATACCGGAGTTGATTTGTCCGCTCGTGCTTCATTGTTCTGAGTAATATGCTGGTGCCGAATGTGAGGTACAGTTTCGTACGCTAAAGTTTTTGGTGCGAAACTATCCTTCTTGCTCCACGTAACAGTAGTTGATTCGTGTGTCCGAGATAAACTTGTTCTATTTGATGAGGCATCAAAAATTGATGTAGGTACCGGCTGAATAGGTAGTTGTACCAATTTGGGAGTCAGTGTTTCTACAGATTTGGTGTCGAGAGTAGGATTATTTGGAGCATCTGTCACCGCCGATAATGCCGTATCATTGGGCGAATCGTTGAGATCAGTTTGAGAGTCTTTCAACTTTTCCACGCATGTTTGATACAAACGTTCTAGACGTCGCCAATGGTTTATCAGCTTGTCTACCTCGTTATCTTGGTGGAAACAACCCTTTAATCGAAATGTCCGGTCTCTCCAATGTTTTATTCGAGCTTTTATGTCAGCTAGTGAATCCCATTTTATAACCCGCTCGTCTTCCAGAATTCGAGTTAAAATAGGGATTTGATTCGAACAGCGTTTTAATTCCTGTTGGGCGTCGCCGGCATGTGTAACGGTGGGTTTTAATGAGGGATTACCGCTTTCTGATGTAAGAGCATTACTTAAAGTTTCTTCCCATTCTGAATTAGATCGTTCAATTCCCCTTACCATACATTCTATGTCGATTTCTTCGTCCGTTAGCCCTTTAAGGGGGTCCCAATTTTCTGACAAGCTCATAGTGCAAACCAGAGGTTTGTTGTTTAAGGCAAAGGCTTGTTATTTTGCAAAGGCTCTAAACTACAACAGGCAAAATAACTATCCCAAATTATAATTTATGAATTGTAAAATAAAATATAAACATGTAAACTAATGAAAAATTGGTAACGCCAGTTACTTGTGCAATATGAAAATCGAATAATTTAAATTTGACTTAACTCAAATTTGTTTTTTTTTTCTTTTTGCAGAATATAACTAAAATAATATAAATACGTATATATGTATATTTAAACAACAACAAAAGGTATAAACATAAATAAAGTATTATGAGAAAAAAAAATATATTATGATATAATTAAATTAGAAAATGTTTAAGTAAATTTGGTTTAATTAATAGATCAATCTATTTTAGTGATGTTTACGAGTGACCGAAAAACCCTGCGTTCGAAAGTGAATTATTTATCCTATAGGTATACCTGTGGAATTCTGGTTGATATTATTATTATTATTATTACTATTTTTTTTTTTTAACTTTACTGTGGACGATCGGCATTAGGAAAAGTAACCATCTATCCGAGAGATAACTGCGTGTTCAGAGGGTCAATCCCGGTAAATGCTTACTTGGTCAATTAATGCCGAAAAATAAAATATTATTTATTTCAACTAACATGTTAAAAGGTAGTCAGTATGAACCCAGCAAGAGATTTAATAAATAAAACATTCAATTGCTGATGAACATCTGACTCCATTTTAACATACAATTAGTCACGAAATTGAGATGTGATATAAAGTATTTGACCTAAAATAGGAACCACAAACGTAACTTTTTTTTTTTATATATACCGGAAGTAATGACTAACACCGTAGTATCTATAATTCTCTACGAACCGGAATTCAAAGTGACGAACAATCAACGAACCGACGAAAATAATATAGATTACGACTTTAGTATGTTTCTCGAATGAATTTAACACGTGGACTCTTCAGGTCCCTGCTCGGGCGCCATTTTGTAACTTTTGTTTGCATTAACAATGTGTGGTAGAACACTTCTTTGCGATGGGTAGCCTCTTCCGGTATAACGGGGGTTCATCTTACCACACATGACATAAAATCACCAAAAGTACAAACGAAAATGAAGTGCTTTTAAATTAAATCAACGTAAGAAGAATGTAACTAGCTCACTGGTTTTTCGGTACTCACATCACTAAAATAAGAATAAATTTAGCCGAGCATTTTCATTGGCACTATTATTATCACAAATCAAAATCAAAAAAAAAATAGATTTTCTAAGAAGGTTTTAGTGGAGTAACTCAACAACGAATATGAACGAAAAAAAAATCCATTTACATTATCATATAAAAATATGAGTAATCAACTATCGTGCGAAAGCACTAACTACATATATAAATTTTAGATTTGAAAAAAAGAAAGTTAAAACTAATTAATACATCACCAAAATAAATTTTGTTGAACAATGATGGTGTTCCGTTGATCATATGTTCCTCATCCCACTATATCATATCCGGTTGGTTGATAGCCTTCGAAGTATCCACTGTTTAGCCTTGGTATCAGAGAGTTGAACCGTAATGATGCTCGTAGTATTTCAAATTCTCGATTACCCCGTTGCATACACTTTATTACTTTGAGCTCTAATTATTATGTTAAGCCCGTATTCAAGATGCAGGGTTTAGAATAGTTGCACCAACTGCAATGACCGAAATAGATCACGATCCTCCCGCAGATAAATATGTATAACGGTGTGTAGCGGATTCAATAAAACAACGTCACTTCGTTATGTAAGCACTTACAAACAACTTGTTTTTACTTTTAATTGTATTATTATATTTACAAAGCGTGTTTCTTTGAGCACAAACATATGATTAGGTAAATAGTCTATTATAGATTTATTTTATAAATAATTATTTTCATTTACGAAATACATCGGACATAATAATTTTATTTTTTTGTTTTATTTGAATTTACAACACTTGATTTCGTAACTATAAATTACATTAAATTATATGACACAAGTTATCACGGTACAATTTTCCAGACAAATTTTTGGAAATAATTTTTAAAACATTTTTTTTTTTTTTTTTATTAACTTATATTGAGTTCATTATACACAAACTTATACTATAAGATTTTACTTTTTTATCGATATGGATTTTCTTTCCATTTTATATTTAATTTTAAAAATTTTTTATTATTAAATATATTTTTTTTTTTTTTTTTTACTTCGGTTTTTACTATTGTTGAGTATCTCCGTCCACAACAAAAAAACCTGACCCGTGTCCGACCGATACCGAGAGCTTTTATATCGTTCTGTTTTGTTTTTGTTTTTGTTAATAACCATAATTCTAATTATAGCTTAATGATCATCCATAAATAATTACCTGTCCCATAACCCGATTTTATCCCATAACCGGGTGCTCGTTTCAGGTCGTTACAATAGGATTACTGATACAATTGAGGAGGAGCTGGAAAAAAGGAAGTATGTTCAGCAATATTCTTAGACGTAACCCAAGCATTTGATAAGGTTTGGCACCGCGGTCTAGAATTTAAGCTCCAACGAGATTTGCCAAAACAACATTTTCAATTGCTAAGGTCTTACATTAACGACAGTTACTTCCGGGTGACAGGACGTGGAATACTCTTAACTGAAGAAAATATTGGCAGGGGTTCCTCAAGGCAGTGTTCTGGGCTCCGTATTATACCTCCTGTATACAAATGATCTACCAGACATAGAAGAAGCTAGAATAGGAACGTTTGTTGATGACACAGCTGTTATGACCACCGATGCTAGTATCGTTGAGTCCACCAGGCAACTACAAAATGCTATTAATATAGTGGATAGCTGGACAAAACAATGGAGAATAACGCTTAGCGAATCGAAATCAACACATATCAACTTTACAAATAGGAAATTAGAATATATTCCGATTAGTCTGAATTCACAACAAATTCCATTTTCTGATAATGCTAAGTATCTCGGCATGACGCTAGACTCTAAACTCAGGTGGAAAGCCCATGTTAAAAAGAAAAGGCAAGAACTGAATTTAAAATTCAGAAAAATGCACTGGCTTATTGGAAGAAACTCCAAACTGACAACGCACAACAAACTGCTGTTCCTAACAAATTGCTGTTCCTGCTGCAAATCCTAAAACCTATCTGGACGTATGGTATTCAGCTTTGGGGCTGCGCAAGAAAAACTACAGTGAAGATCATTCAAACATTTCAAAACAAAGTACTACGTAGCATTGTGAATGCTCATTGGTACATTAGAAATGACAATCCCCATCGAGACCTAATAATGGAATACGTCGGCGATGAAATACAAAAATTTTGCAAGGAGTCATGTACTGCGATTGCAGCAGCATGACAACGAGGAGCTGCGGAACCTCGGACAACGAGCAGCTGCGGAATCGCACCAATGGACCAAAGCGCCTATAAAAAGTACAAAGCCTTTAGAATTAGTGGTTCCTTGAGACGCTTAAATCAAAGGAGTGGCAGAGCTACTAAAATAATAAAACAATTACTAGATATATGTGACTAGTTGTAATATTATACAGAAATAAAGATTTCTTAAATAAAAAATAAAAAAAAAAATATCATAAGTCATTTTGAAAATGATTCATGAAGTGTGTTTCAAATGACATAAAATGTGTATTTTTAGGTAATTTTGAAAATAGAATAAAATGTTTATTTAAAATCGAAATAAAACGTAAAAATGTATAACAGTAAAAGCCCGATTATCCGGCACCCAATTAACCGGAACACTCAGTTAACCGAAATTTTAACTTTTAGGATTATTTTGTTACTTTTTTCTTTTTCACAAGGCATATTTTTTTTTTATTATTCGGGGATTCATAGAAAATATACTTTACTTTTTTCTTGTTTTATGCATTATTCTATTTGAATTGAATGTGTAAAGATGTGTTACATAGTTAGGTTAGTGAAATATTGAATATATGTATTACTGAATTTTGGGTACTCGTATGGGTGTACTCTTATATGTTAATATGTATGTATTTATTATTTGCAATAAATTCAATGAACTGATGTATAAAAAATTGTTTTTTGGTGCATAATTTGAAAATAAATAAACGAGAATTCTAAAAATAATGAAATCAACCGAAATTCTCGAAATTTTTTTATTTTTAACGATACATTCAATTATCCGGAATTTTCGATTATCCGGAATGCTCTCATCCCCAATCATTTCGGATAACAGGGCTTTTACTGTAATATACACTATGTAATATGAACATTAAAGCCATTCCAAATTTTCAACTAATGCTTTCATTAATGAAAATGTGCATAAAACAATTGCAAATTTCAAAATGTAATGACAGAGAAAAGTGCAAAAACAATTCCTAAAAATTAAAATTCCGGTTAACTGAGTGTTCCGGTTAATTGGATGCCGAATAATCGGGCTTTTAATATGAAATTAAAGCCATTCGCAATTTTCATCTAATGAATTAAAAAATGCATATTTTAATTGATATTAATTCACAAATAATAATTCACAAGTTTTCTACAATACAACAAAAAACTGTAACAAGAAACAATTTTCTTAAAAACGTGAAATTGCATGCATTTCTATGTGTATTAAAAAAAATGTAAATTTTATGTTTATAGTGTGAAATAAAATATGCCTTTTTTAAGTCATTTTGAAAATGAATTAAAAAATATATATTTAAAATGACATAAAATATGCCTTTCTTGTGTAATTTTGAAATTAAATTTGTTTTTGTAAAATAGATTTGTTAAATCAGAAAATTTGTTAAAAGTATGACTTGAAAAACGTCCAATTTTTTCATATAAAAACTCCATTCTTAAGTCCACCTTTTTAAAGCTGAACTTTTCTTAATTCAGCGAACCTAAATATAATATAATTCGTTAATATTTGTTTGTCTTATACAATAAAACCAAACTTCACACTTAAGGCGGTGATACATGTACAGATTTTGCCTTTAAGGCATAAAAATTATGCGCGCTGATTGGTTAAAAGTCGGCCATCTTGAATCGCCTTATAGACAAAAATTTTAAATTGAACATTTCTCAATTTTTTACAAGGCAATTTTTTTTTTCTTAAAGGCAAAATCTGTACATGTATCACCCACCGCCTTTAAGCGATACATGTTTAAAATTTTGTCGTATTTGTATTTTTTGACTTTTTATAAAGCAAGCAACCTAAAAAGTGTTTTTCTTGTTCTTTTTTTTTTTTATATTTTAGAGTAGTGTTCTTTTGTTTTTGAACATTGAATTTTTAATTTTTGTCGTACGATAAAAAAACATGACCGACATTCAACCAATCCTTGATCCATTATTATTTATGTCTGTCAGATAAAATTTATACATGAATCACAGCCTTAATTCTATCAATTATATTCCATTGTTTTAAAAAACCTTATAAATTCGTATGTAAAGCTGTCGAACCCATTTGAATTTCTATGGCTTGCTATTTGAACTTTAAGTTGCTATTTCTCATATGAAATTTTACTGAGCTCAAAAATTTCCGTCCGGCGTTCATAATCCCGCTCCGGTTATACCATGAAGATACAAAGGACTCTAGAAATAAACAGTTTTTCGGGGATTAGGACAGACCAAGTACAACTAGAAATCAAATGATTAATAAATGACACGCAAGTGCCCTATCTCAATAGATGCTCATATGCTATATATCTAAATATAACCATAAAACACCATTTTTAGTGTTACTTATTCCAACAATTACTTTGTAGAAACTCTTGGATATTTCGATTTCTAGTCATATATCTTTGTTCTAACTCGCGGGAAATGTGTATGTTTCAAAATCATGGTGTTTTGTGAAATGAGCCTATTATATATTTTACCAATTTGGTTTTAGCAATTGTAATGGTGTTATTGTGATTGTTCTGTATATTGGTATATTTCAGAGGAGCCTATTAGCATATAATGAGATAGGTCACGCTGAATTACTGTTTGTTTGTTTTTTGTTTTAATACATGCCATATGTTTTGGGGCCGAAGCACTGCCTGCTCTTTCGCGGTTCATTTTCATCGTCCTACTTTACGCAGTTATGCCAAATCGAAGACATACGGCTATAGGACCGATTTTAAGTTACCAAATGCGCATTAGATAGCTCCATGCCAGCCTATAGTACTGGACATGGAAGATGGATCAGCCCATGAATTTTGCACGATGATAGGGGCCGTACTTGTGTTCCTTTTAATAACAGACCGTAATCTGTTGATGAAAATTTCCTCTTGCATCCTGCCCCTTTCAGAATGCCTGAAACTGTGCCATTTGGTCGGTACCGAATTAGTTGATTCCTGTCATATGTGGCTTACTCCCGGGAAGCCTAACCAAACATCTATTGGGCGTGGTCATTTGCATGCTATTTAATTTTGAAGATACGTAAGTAATCCAGAAGCCACCAGATTGTTAGTAGTAGTTGTAGCCTACTAGCATTTAGTGGTCTGTCCGACCGCGGACTGTTTACTTCAAAATTGTGATATTTTGCTTGCGTGTCAAATTAATTATAGTGATATGTGAGAATTTATCAGATTTTGACTAAATTTTAAATCTATAAATTTGTACAATAAATATAGAAATTCATTATATCGGAACTTTCTACATATTACGTTTCAATCAATACCTTACCAGAAACTTAGGACAAACTTCATCTTCGTATATAGTATCCGTATGAACTATGAGATAAAGCGGCTTCTCGAAGAGAGCGATATTGGATATTTAATCAGATTCATTAACCCAACCGAATTAGATGGCAAAAAAATTATGCGGAGCAGCAAGGGCGCCACAACAACGAATCATTAAAAAAGTGTTCCAGCAACAGCCAGCCGATGTACGTCGTGGAAGACTCCAACTGCGCTTGCGAGACGACGTTCAACAAGACGTTTAATAGGACGTCGAAATCGGTGAGCAATGGATCGCAATGGTTGGAGAACCACCGTACAAGGTGACAAAATCCCTTCATGATGTGAAATAGCTAAGGATAGAGAGTTTTGGTCAAATGCTAGGATTTATTATGTGAATGCAGTTTAAATCCAATCGAGTTAGATGGCTGGGCTGCATTAGTAGATTCCCACAACAACGCATTATAAATAAAGTGTTTCAACAACCAGTCGGTGTACGCCGTAGAGGAAAGCCCTGACTGTAGTGGCATGACGATGGTTGCGAGGACCACTGTGCAAGCGGAAACATCCCATCATATAATTTAAAGGCGATTGAGAAGTGTTTAAGATCAAGGGTCAAGTTATTAATTTTCAAGGATCGGCAATTAAAATGCAATATTTGGTACGATTATTGTCCAAAACTGTTCGCGGCGTATTTGGCGTTATGTTTGTGGATATTCAGCCACTGAATATTACCTAAAGGTATAGAGCAAAAAAAATTGGGACATTCAACACAAGATAAGTAATAATGTTTAACCAGAAATATAGCTAAACGGGACAACTCATTTTGCAAAGAATTTAAAACATTATAAAAGATATGTCCGGAGGCCACTCGATAAAAGGGAAATCCACGACAACTTGCAAAAATTTATTGGGAAATATCAGAAACAATAAAGAATGTCACTTTCTTGTTTTTGAAAATTTGTACAATAGAATTTTAACCGTTTCGAGTCCCAGGAGGTAATGCAAACGCATTACAAAAAACGTAAACCGATTTGTGGTGCAAACGCAAACAACAAAAATAAACTCCAACGCAGATAACACTCGCTTCTTGTATTTGTTAGGTAACAGTATTCTCGTCGTTTTCCATTGCTTCTCGTCACATTTATTTATTTTATTTTCTCGACATTAAATCTCCACAGCGCGATCGCGCTGCTTGGGACTCAAACGGTTAATAAAAGCAGTGACCTCCCATTAACCGTAGTAAAGTTACATTTTAATAGCGTTATGGATATGGGCGACCCCTACAATCTACCACTTGGTAATTTCTTCATAAAGTACACATTAAAAACTTTATAGAAACCTTTTTTTATTTATACAGGGTCTTTTAATTTTTTAGAACAAAACTTATCATTGATCTTTTGTGCCATATACGTTTCAAATATTGCCTGTGTTTTTTATGCCGATAACTGAGACTAAATGGCACTCACCGCAAGACCTTTCTAGAAATCACTGCCATATAGAGAACTTTTCAATTTTTTTTTCATTGGAGCTTTCGGAACAATCATGCCACATATTAATTTTCATTTATATGGCCTTCTTCTGATATCGACCGCAGAACACTTTCAGCATAAAGCACACAGCAAGATTATTCCAGAAATCACTATCTATAAAGAGAGCTTTTGATTATTTTAGGACAACATATTTCACTGAAGGTTTGTGCAAATATTTGGACATTGTTGAAATCGTCTAAATGGTACTTTCAGCGGTCTATATCGGAGAATTAGATTTTTTTTAGGAATCTGTCGTATTCACCATAAAACACACATCAAAACCGTGAGACAGACAGAAACCACGGAGTTTATATGGATCTCTAGTCTTTAAGAACATTTTTCTTTGAAGCTTTGTGCAACAATTATTCCAAACATTTCCTTAGTTATATGGCCGACATCTAAGATCGACCGCTTTGCACTTTCAGTCTAAGATACACATCAAGATTTCTCCAGAAAATACTGACTATATAGAGGATTTTTTAATGAAAATTTGTTGTTTTGAAAATCAACACCTTTCTGGAAACCACTATTTAGGGGTCTTTGTTTTTGTGTTGACGAAATTTTTCATTGAAGCTTAACCAACAATGGGCCCAAATATTGCTTGTTACTTATATGGCAGACTGTGGACGACCATTTCCACTTTTAAAATAAAGTACAGATCAAGACTTTTTCAGAAAGCACATTCTATATAGTTCAGAACTACTTCGTTATTATATACAGAACCATACAGAACAACGATATTACAAGAAAACCATACAACTTTTGTGATGGATTTTTTTGGTTATACGTAGATTCCTATTAAATCTAAATTATTTAATTTAAAATAAAATTAAATTTTTAATTTTGAATTGAACAAATTTGAAAATAGCTATCACGAACTCTACTCGATTGTTTTAAAAAAAAACGAAGCTAATATCGTTTTTCTTGATTGCTTTTATGCTGCATGTTATCTCCAACAAATGATAGCATAAATCACAGCGGGTCATATTGCTTGCCTTTGGAACGTACACAGATATTGTTGGGATCTGTGAACCACAAAAAAAAATTTTGGTTTCTTCTAAAATAATATGTAATAGATATTTTACGAGTTGGTGTCTGCCCAATTCAGATGCGAATTTTAATCTAGTCCCATTTATCTGTTTTATTGCACATCATTCTACTTATATGGTGACTTAGATTGAAATGCAATAGGTGATACCACTGGATTGGCACAGTTGGGTTCTATAATGGCTGAACTAATGGTGCAGCGATCTCTCAATGCCCACCTTATGATAGGCACAAAAACCAGTTCTCGCGAGGACCGCTCAACGAGAAAGACTTGGCATCTTCTGACTATCTATGCAGTATACAAATAAACTTAGGATATCGATTTATAGTAAGGTTGCTCTCACAGTAACAGATCACTAATGGTCGTGGCATATAGTAAATAGGTAGTATTATTAAAAATAGCGAATTCCATCATCACAGTATTGTATTATACATCTACAAGGGGCTGCTATAAGAACTGTCAAACCAAACATTAGGTTCGAACTAGAGTAAAACATTGGTCAAATTTTTAATTAATAGTTGCAATCCAATAGCCAAAGACGATAATTTTTTATTATCTGCAATAAAAGAACCATAATCAATCGTACATAGTAGCTATACCTGAATTCATAATACTTTGTTAAAGCAGAGCCGAAAATTCATGATTTCTCGAACGTACGATTCGAATTAGCATCGCAGGACTAAAGGAAACATGAAAGGAATGTGTATTGAATTTTGTAAATTGTTTAAATGCCAAAATTCCATTAGAGGTCAGTTGTTAAAATAAAATAGACTTTTTATGGGTTATTTTAATAATTTGAAACAAAGCCATTCCGATCTACCTTTTATGCCCAATTCGGATATTTAAATCATTTCTAGTGACATTTCCTTCAAAGTGATCGAACGGTTGAAATGCGTCTAAAAATTACTAAAGCATCTTCTTCTTTTGAATAGTTTGGTTCATTTTAAAAAATAATACTGTTCAATGACCTGCCTGATATAAAATGCTTTAGTTATTTGTTTCTCTGTTTCAAATTTAATATACTAATTTTTAGAGGATGAAGATGAGCTATCCAGTAAAACCATTACAATTGAAACAAATATCGCGTTAGGAACTTTAGAAGGAGGAATAGAATTGCATAACATATCGGATTGTAGATTCTCGCAAAGCTAGACAAATGTCTAAGTAACGATGTTTCATTTCAAATGAAGCTAAACCGGAAATTTAAAGCTCAACTACATTATTTGTGTTAAATATTTCAATGCAATTTAAAATCGAGTTTCAAATCAAAAATAAGCATGATGTTTAAAATCCAGTAAAAAATTAGCATTTTTCCATGCCGAAACCTCCGTTACTTGCATTCGAATCCAATAAAGAGCATTATTTAATTTATGGTGAATTTATACGTTCGTTAAAATTGGACATGCGGACTTTCACTGTAGAATTACATAATGGTAAACCCCTTCTAACCAATAGATGAGCAAAAGTTATGTATATTTGACGCATGATATCAAAATGCATAAAACCCACGATACTAAATCTTAACATGCTATTCAGCGATGTTTACACAATCGCAGCAATAATGGAATCATCTTGTGTAATCATTATCTAAAAATATCCTATTTCCTAGCAATTTCATAATTTTTTAACCTTAAACACCTTACTCACCTTACTTTGGTATAGTGTGTCAGATTCAAAAGTAAAGAAAAGTTTGTGGAAATACGACTAGTTTAAGTAATGATGGTTTAGGTAATGAAATTATTACTGACCGTGTAAAGACCGTTTAATTCGAGCAACACAAGGTTCTGTTGCACACTTGAGCCACATTTTGTTTTAGCGAAGTCAGCCGTTTTGAGATCACATCTTCTCTATTTACTTTGCAAGACGAAAAAAGTGAAACCAAATTCCTGGAGCTTAGTGCAAGCCACTCGTACGCCCTGATTTATTTAATTTCTTTATTTAAGCCTGTGGGATAGAAACATAGCTCCACGATGGAAATAAAATATTTAAATATAATGTTTTAAAGATTTGGCACTGTAAGGACTTAAACCTCTCGACAAACGCTAAGTGTATTGAGTTATATTTATCCAAGTCGGTTGTGTATTTCCTGAGACAGACATACACTTTATTTTATAAATATAGAGAAATTTTATGAAATCCAATAATTATCGCTCTGTGACAAACTCTGTTTTACTGTAGCACTATAAATGTACCTTTACCTAAGTTTGATAAAATAAGAGCAAAGTTTCACCACTCGCAAAGAACATTTTTTTATTGCATAAGTAACTAAAAATATTTTTGTTTATCAGTCAAATTTTAAATACAAACAAATCGAATATATTTATTGTTTTGGTAAATTTGATTTGGGAATTCAGCACAAAAACGTAGTAAACAAACTGCAATATAATAAAGTAGAACAACTTTTGATCGATTTCCGGTTAAAAATTCGCAGAAATAAGCAAACAATTTGTTATTGGATCGGATATGCAGAATGCCGCTATTATAAATATATACATAAGAGTTAAGAAGAGTAAGACAATAATTACAATAAATCCAAAGTCCGGTACTTGATGATTGCTTTACCGTACAATAAAGTAAATATTGGCATAATTTCAAAATAAAAAAATCTTAAAAGGATGTATGAAGTCTTTAGTTTAATTAATCGATTAACCTTGAGAATAATATAATAAGTTGTTTGCCAGTATGATCCAATATATGAATTCATACCACGTAGGTAGGGGTTTAATTTGAAATAGATGTCTCAATTATTTAATTATTTTGTTATAAAATTTAAAGCTTCAGTTCGTTGAACCTGTTTTACTACCCATTCATAAAAACACATCTGCATTAAGTATGGGATCTTTTGGTATATATCCAAAAGCAGGACGCAAAAACGTAGTTTTTTTCAAGAAATACTTATACTTCAATCTAAATCGAGTATATTGAGCCGTGCAAGAAGCACGGGAAGTACGTACTTTGTGCCGCTTATTACAATCGTAAAACAAATATGGATCAATTTATAAAATAATTTGGTTGAAAAGGTTTGATTAAAGCGAATATATGACAGACGTTGGCAGGTGAAATGTGTCACGGTAAATAATACTCGTAGGCATTGTCGTGTTACAAATTTTATTTGCTGCGATGTATCTTAACTATTTTACTATTTTTTTCAAAATCAATAGTCTTATCAAATCGGAACTGAACTTTGTAACTCTAATGATTTTTTTATGAATTCTAATAAATTTGTTATTTGGTGAGTAGAGAACTATAATTCGGAATTTAATGCAAATTAAGTGATTGGTTTTCGATTTTATGTTACATAAATTTAATGGTCTCTCAGAACGCATTTATATCAGGATAAAATTTGTACAGCATTTTCTTGATAGTTTGGATCTATCCACAAAATGAACAATAAACTTTCACTGGTATGAGGCATTCGCTTTAACAATAGATCTATTGTGTGTCTAAATATAATACAGTTTTGATCAAAAAGCAGTAAGCAGTTTGATTATCGACTATCACGTTGGTCCTTGAAAATACGAAGACAGCTTTGCGAATATCCCGCGTTACTCAGTTGGAGCGTTTATGTAGTAGAGGTTTAAATATAAGGGCCAAATTCTAAGATACTTATGGTTAAAATGATTCTGCCAAATGATTAAATCCTTATCGTACTCTGAAGCATCAGAGGCATCAGATCGCTTCTTTGAAACCCGCGCCGCAATGAATTGGAATTTGGAAATCTTTAATTTTGCAAAAAAAAAATATAAGAAATTTTAAAAAGGCCAGGCTCGGATATCACTTAACACAGCAATCTGCTAAATTTATTTTACGGCTACAAAATGCAATTTATGACCATTCATTCCTAGAATATAATAAAAATATTCAAACATATCTCGTCTATGTATGTTGTTTGTTTACAATTAACAGGAAACATGTTTTAATCAAACTCTGAAATTGAGAATTGAGATAAACAAACCATGGCGGAATGTACGACAAAATACTTGGAATACAAGAATCATAAAACAAAAAATATAATCAGATAAACAACTTTCGAGATGTTGTGATCTTTATCGCTGATCTTTTATTTTTCTTGAAATTAGGTTTACTAATTTTTTAGCATTCAGTTAAACGGAAATACTATAGGTAAACGGTAATTTATTCACAATAATAACACTTTGGCCAAATAATATCTAAATTTTCGTGTGTTTATATTTGAATTTCTAGGCCATGAATCACCCAGCTGTAACAAATTAATATATTATGAGGTTTTCCCACGAAATTTAGTACACTGATTCAATAAGGTAAAAAATCTCCTCATTCCCACAATAAAATAAACATTCTATATGATTCAATGCTACATATTGATTTAATTTTGTTTATTTACACAAAAAGGAAATGTATACTATTTGGATACCCCAGCAGTATAAATTGCATGCTAATTTTTATATTTATTTATTTATAAAACGTATGTGTAAAAATAAATAATTTTTAAAATTCAAATCACATGATTAACTTCAATACTGTGCTTTAATTAACTTTATGCAATAAGAAAGATTTTTTTTTATTACCTTTTAACCAGTCAGTTACTTGATCTGGGGTCCATTCTGCCACGTTAATATAAGCCATTGTTTTAATCTCTTTTACAATTTATTTATTCTACACAAGACACAATTTCACAGAATTCAAAGATGAAATAAGTAATAAATACAAAAAATCTAACATTCCATTCGAAATTTTTAACAAAAAAAAAAAACACTTTATTTTGCTTTTTACAATAATAAAACAAAATTAAAAAATTTACACTTAAATTAAATTTATAAACAATTTAATAATAAACACTTTCGCAATATACAAAATATATAATATAAAATAATTAATTTAAAATATTAATAAAATTAAAATTCTTTTTTATTCAAAATAATGACATAATTTAAATTTTTTTATTACATTTTCGATTATTTTTGACAGATGGTTTGAAATGTACTGCAAAAAATATTTGAGTTTCATTTCGATTTTCACAAAAAGTGCTGCCAGATAATCTTATAACCCAACAAACCAATAGAAATAAAAATTGTCGTTAACACATTGACACAACGTTAACACATTAAAGGCGGATGACGTGAATCACGTTTTTTATTTTTAAACAGTTGGAGACGGGAGACGAAGATTCATATCATTTGGAATTTCAAGCAACATCATATAAACAACTGCAATTATAAGTAAATAAAACATTACAACGAAGAATTGTTGTTATAAACAAACATGTATTGAATGTGTTTGCATTATATCCCTTTTTCAACCAAATAAAATAAAAATGGTTTAATTAAAGTCCAAACCACACAAATGTGTGAGTAAAAAATCATAGTATGTAATGGCGTTTTCGATAAAAAATTTCACTTGATTTTAAGTACAACCAACACAATTGTATGTATAGTTATAGTGTTTTTTTTGTTGGTTCGTAAGTTGGTTCAAAACACATACAAATATAAATTTTTGTCATGGTACTTTTGCCGTATTCGTACAATTGTGTTAGTAAATCACAAAAGGGATACAAATGAATAATAAAGAACCGTTATATTCAATTAAGTGCTAAAAATAATTTTCACCTTTTATTTAAATAATTTCATCAAAAAATGCGGGAATTCAGGATATATGCTTTTCATCACATACCGTCTTCAAAGTGTTAAACACATAAATTTGTCTAAAAACATGTTGAAAATTGTCGGAAAGACAATTCCCTGAAAATTTCGTTGAGTTAACAAAATGACGCCAATCCCAATCGTATCCATGAATAAATTATAAAATAATAATAAGCTCAGTTTGTTTTGATATTTTAGTGTGGTATTGAATTTTTTCAGTTTGCTTTTATTTATACACAATTTTTATCGTAAATTCTCTATCTTCGTAAATTCTCTATTAAATTTATTATTTATCGTATTCTTTGACTTTTGCGTCAAATTTGATTTAAGCTACAAAATTATTATTTTCTATATTACGTCATAACTACATGCTGTTCCCTCTAAATTAATTTCAACTCGTTGGTTCACAATTGCGGCACGAATGACCTCTTGCAAAAAATACAGTGTATCACAGCCAAAGAGTGTTTTTTTTATTCATTCCATATATTCTGGACGTTCCAAACATGACATTTTATGTTTTTTTATTCATTCCATTCCTTTTATTCCTTTTCTTTGCTATTTTTTTATTTATTCTAGACGTTCTGGACGTATTCTTTTCGTACTAAATGAAAAGGTAGAACGAAAAGAATATTTTTAATATTAGCCTACATATTATGTGTTTTGTGGCTATAGTAAAGAAAATGGGGGTACAAAAAAATTCGTTCGGATTGTTTTGTTTGCTTATAATTAAAAATAGAAATAAAAATAATTAATTTAAAATATAATTATATTTAATTTAATATATAATTCAAAATAAAATATATTAAAAATATAATATGTTTCAAAACAATTATTTTTGTTTCCATTTTTAATTATAAGCAAACAAAACAATCCGAACGAATTTTTTGGTAGCCCCTTTTCTTTAATACAATGGCCTGTTTTGTCGAATGCACATGTACATAAAAAAATAGTTGTGGTAAAAAATAAAATAAAATAAATTAAAAATGGAGAATAATAATCATAGCAATGAAAATATATAACATATGTAAAAATATAAAACAACTAAAAACGATACTGTCAAAAATGTATTCCATTCCTTCCAAATCGTTTTTTTATTACATTCTGTTTGGAATATTTTAAAGTCACGTGAGTAGTATTCTATTCTTTCTATTCCTTCTTTGGAATGAATAAAAAAAAACACTCAAAATGATGCAACAATTTTTATTTTATTTAAAGTAAATAACCAAAAAACAAATTAATATCTATTTTTAATTTACATTTATTATAATTTTCAGTATTAATTGTTAATTTCATGAAACAAAACAAAAATTTGAACACGAAACAAAATTTTCAATGTAAAACAATTTTGAGTATCAGTTTTAAACAACCTTTTGTGCGATTATAGTCAATATAGACAAATAACTGAAATTTGAGATGGCAAAAGTGAAAGAAAAATTGCAGAAATGGTGAAAACAAGTAATTCTAGTGTTCAACATATTATTGAATGCTTCATTTATCAACACCGTTTTGAAAGTAATCATAGAAGAGTGCACAATGAAATATTTTCCTTTTTTGGAAAAGTCGATGGATTGTTCGAAAAATAAAAGAAAACCCCAAATTAAGTGCTCCAAAGTTGGCCGAGAAAGCTGAAAAATATTTACATAAAAATTTTTATCCAGAAACAATACGCAGTATATTATAAGAGAATAAAATTTTCATGGTAGAATCATTAGGTTATGCAAGGAAAAGGTTGATTTGTGTGATAAAATTTATATCATAAAAGATTCCATGAAGAGCATATAGATTGTTGATGATTGAGATCCATCATGAACAGATGATCCAGAATTGGCGTATTGATTGGATCGTCTCCAAAGACCAGGATTTCTTCAGAAATAATAACAGATGTTAAAAAGTTGAAGCTGCAGAAAATAATTCATCTCTATCAAGCAAAGGTGTTGTATTTAAAAAAAAACGGGCGGAGTAATGTTCACACAACTAATATTTCACAATATTTTAAATTCTAGCGAAAAACAATTAATTTCGTGAAATTAGGTTACAATATTAAGTTTATTGTGAAAGAAATTACTTACTATAGAATGATATTATTGAATACTCTGTTTTGTTCGACCATTCCATGAAATCAAAGATCCAGCAGGTATGATTTGGTTTATAAAGGGTGGTCCAACAAGAACGGATTACCTAGTTCTTTTTTAAAGCAATCAAGTACATGCCGTAGTCAAACCATCATAAATGTGTAATAACTAGTTGGTGTTTTAAAAGAAACTTGGTCATCCTGGAACGAAGCAAGCTGTCACGCAGCAGGAGAAACAATTCAGTTATTAATAAAGATTCCCGGAACGTGTTTTGCTTCACAAATGAACTAAAAAATGGAATTGGTCTCGTCATTGTAGAAATTGTTCAGCAAATGTGGGATATTTTTATGTACGCGCTAACAAAATTGAGGAGGCTATTATGTGGTTGGTAAACCTAAAGAAGTGTCTATATAAGTAAAAATCAACATTTAAATATTTTTGTTAACTTTCAACTAATAATAATATTTGTCAAATAAACTTCTAATATTTGTCATTTTTTTTTACTTTTTTTAACTAGTATAGTAGCTCCTAATTTATAATAAATGTATCGGAGCTACTATTCTAGCTTACAATAAAACATTATTACTAAAACCGGACAAGTGGTGCAGTGGTTCGTCACTTCTACCGGGAGGTACTGGGTTCGAATCCCATCAGAGGCTAGGTGCAAATCGAATTTTTATCATCGATTACAATCGGTGATGTTGATAAACACAACTAAGATGGAGTGCAGAATCTAGCGCCGACCCACCGTTCACGTCAATGTACATGTTGACATGGAGCTTGCAATGTGCAGTTGGTATACTGTAGTTGTGAGTAGGTGAATAGGTGAATGGCTTAATGATGTGGCGTGAATGCGTGGTATCACAATAGACCAAAATTGGCCTAAGTGTCAACCACAGAAAGCTCCTAACCTACTAAAACTAAAATTGTGTACAAAATAAAAATGAACAATTTAGCGAAAAATTTAATCATGAATTCAACTATATAATATCGACAAACTAAAGTATAAAAATTTATATTACACTAATTTTATAATTAACAATAATGGAGTTATCAATAAATCATAAAAACTCGAACTTATAGAAATATAAAAATTATCTTAAAAAAATGTTTGATTGTTGGTAATTGTAAGTAGCCAATCTTTTAGTCATCTACAAAATTTTTCAAAATTATTTGTTGCAAAAATTGTATTTAATTGACTATAAAACTTTGAGGCTCTTTTATAACAGATTTGTCAAAATTAATAGGTAAATAAAATGAAGCTGGTTTTGTTTTATGTGTTATTAATTTTATTATAATTATAAATTTTATATGAAGTCGACACTTTATCGTTGTAATAAGCCGCGTTTTTTTGAAAATAATCGAGTAGAGTTGGCGATAGCTATTTTTCAAATTTATCCAATTTAAAATTGAAAATTTATTTTTTTTTAAATTAAATAATTTAGATTTAATAGGAATCTATGTATAACCAAGAAAATCCATCATAAAAGTTGTATGGTTTTCTTTTAATATCGTTGTTCTGGATAGTTCTGAACTACTCCGTTATTATACAGAACTATACAGAACAACGATATTACAAGAAAACCATACAACTTTTATGATGGATTTTTTTTGTAATACATAGATTCCTATTAAATCTAAATTATTTAATTTAAAAAAAATAAAATTTTTAATTTGAAATTGGACAAATTTGAAAATACAATAGCTATTGCGAACTCTACTCGATTGTTTTCATAAAAACGCAGCCTCTGTGTGATGGTTTTGTTCGTTATTAGCTCACTTTTTGAGGTTAAGGAAATTTGCCTTATACAAAATTAAAAACTGTTCTATTTAAAATTTTTGTCATTAAGGCAATCCAAGATGGCTGATTTTTAACCAATCAGCACGCAGAATTATTGTGCCTTAAAGACAAATAATGAATTTGAGTGTAAACAAAAACTTGTGCATGTCATTCCGTTATTTGTGGACAGTTCAATGCTCAGTGCATTTGGTTGCTCGGGTTAGTACTAATTTAATTAGTACTTTATCCGTGAAACGATTTTAGATCAAAGGAAGTGGGTTTAAATGTTCATTCAAAATTATGATTAAAAAAACGTTAAAATTATGCAAATAAGCTTATATTTGTATTTATAGTTTCAAAAAGCGCCTTTTCAAATAGCGGCCTAAAAAAGCGTTCTATTGGTATATTACAACTGACATAAACTTGCTTCTTAATAATTGAGGTTATCTTTTCGGCCAACTCTTGCGTACCAAAACCAACTATATCTCCCATAATCTGTGATGAAATTACATCGTCTTTGTAAGATAACATTGCGATGGACAATTCTTCAAGTGTGTCACTTTTATCATAAATCTGCAGGAAAAATGAATCAGTCATTTTCAATACGGCTAATGTGTAATCCGTTTCGCCCACTACAAATTTTAGAGTGTGAGATGATAATTTTGGTGTCACATATTGAATCTCTCCTGTATAATTTAAGCAAATTGATAAATAATTTTTTGTACTGATTATTTATGTGATTTATTGGATTTACCATCTAATTTGGTGCCCATTGCGATTCAAAACAAATAAAAGTTGGATTGTCACTTGAGATTTGGCAAACGTCAAATTATTACAAATACTCAACAATGTGAGCGCTTATTATCACTATTTTTTCACGCTAGATGTCGGACACATTCATAAAGGGAATTTTATTATGGTTTGGCGCCAGAAATAATTTTAATTAATTCATCAATCAATACAAAAATTGTAATTTGTAAAAATTACGAAATTTTTGCTATTAATACAAATACATATAAAATAATAGTAATACATATAAAAACAAAATACATACTTGTTTAATATGTTTGGTAAATATAACGATTATTTAATTTATTTAACTATTACTTTATAAATTTTGTTCTAATAATTTAATTTCTATTATTAATTTATTTCTTTTGTTGCTTTCGAAAGTTCTGCCAGTGTCGCAGAATGAGTACAAATTACTTATAGGAATAATAACATTTAATTAATACTGTTAAATTTAATCAAACTAATATGAAACCATTTTGCAAAAGCAACGGTAATTCCGAACTACTTACTCGGAAAAAGTGGTGCCCTGTAAACCAACAAATTAAAAAATGGAACCATTTATTTGACGGGGTATGCCGTTATTGGTGGTATTATCGGTATCTCTGGAAGGCATACATTTGATGGGAATATCAGAACCGTTAGGGGACGATGTCATACCGATGTCATAGTACAAATGCCACTGCACAACTTTTGGCGGTGCAAGGTAGAAGTAGCTTAGAGAAAATCATCTGGCTTTTAGATAAAGAATACGAGCCTCAGATCTACCGAAAAGAGCCTAGTTTCCGGATCCTCCTCAAAAATTAAAATGTAATGGGTTTGTCAATCACGAATATCGGGTTCTAGTCAACGACAGAAATTCTCGATGAGGAACACCGCTTTGTAACGTTTCGAGGTAACTGCTTGAATGATGATATGTATACCTCGCACTTCTGCTGAACCATTTGTAATTGAGGGAACAGCTTTGGAAGCTGGATAGTATCGAATGAACCAGCCAATGTTTTATCAATATACGAAACTTAAATGTTTACGGAAACGAATACTAGAAAATAAAAATACACCACCAAAGAACAAAAACATTTGACCATGGGCTATCGTACCTGGTTATTAATTGGAAATTGGAACATTAAAATTCTACCGGAAACGTTGAGAGTAGCACAAGTTGAGAAAGAAATGAAGGGGAAAAATTCAACACAACAACAAGTGCGAGAAATTGTCTTATCCACTATGGCAACAGCTACAAGGAACGTAAATTCATCACAAATTAACGTGACATTCGCTAAAGAAACCGTCACAAGGGAGGCACAAGTGGTTGAACAAACTTAATTAAATTGGTTGTGTGTCCGCAATGCCTTTTAACAAGAAAGGAAAGCTACACCCGAGTACAGATAATACGTAATACGTATTGAGTAAAACGGTTATCAAAAAGACTACTAGTTTTTATCGTCCGGCAAGACCACTCCTGTTAATTTGGAGGTGGCAAAAGAGGAATTTAAATAAAGATGAAACGACGCATATGTAAACCACGAATCACCATAGCTGGCTGATATCTTATATACCAGTTATTCTGGAGTTATTTGCACGACAAAATATAGTTTCCAAAACCAAATCAGGATATTCCAGGTTTTAGTTACATCCATCATCTTGTTGAAGCGCTTCAAAGCAGATTGTGGTAAGACTTTTTGAAAAATTATTATTTACCTACTATATTTTTTTATTGTGTATTAACATCAATTACGTAACAAACGTCGAAGAACTTTGTTTTTCGGTTAGGTTTTCTTAATAACCATACTTTTCTAAAATTGGTTGGGTATTTAACTTAGTTATAGATTCATAAAGTGTACTATAGTACCTATAGTAACTTAAATAATTTGATCATATGTTTTAAAATTATCTAAAATTATAATGGGAATTACTGAAAATAATATGCTACGATATACGGGTGATGATGCGTTCGTTCAAGAGCTGTTTTACAAAAAATAAAAAAATATTTTATACATTACACGTATGTTGTCTACCATAAACCTTCAGTAAACCTTTAACGGTATTATTTGGAGCCATTAAATAATACCGTTAAAGGCTGATAAAATGTTTCTGACCAAACAAGGTCAAAAACTAAAAAATTCTGCGGCAAACAAAAATGATTGAAATCGAGCGTGTTATTAAGATACGAAAGTGGTGATGGATAAGACACATACTGAGGAAAGCACCTAATGACAAAACAAGGATGCCGTTGGACTGGTATCCGAAGGGGACGTGGACATAAGAATACCAGCAATGACCTCAAAAAGACCGGTGCTTGCTGAAACGAATCAGTTTGATAAAGCATGTGCAGAACTAAAAGAGACGCAACCTAAAAACCCAACTTACAAATGAACGCTCTTCGGTGCCGAATCACGAGTAAAAAAAATGGAAAGAAACGATCGCAGGCATTTTATAAATAAGGTGACAGCGGAGACTGAAAGTGCTGCTCGATGTAGTAATGCATGGGGTCTACAGTGCAATTCGTAGACTTAATGGGAACGTGCAAAAACAATACCACCTATTAAAGACCATAGCGGAGCTGTACTTTCAACCGAGCAAGAACAACTTCAAGTTGGAGAGAGTTCTATGATTATATCACCATCGAGAAGGATATCAACTCGCTCCCAAGAACACTGCGTCGCAACTCTACAAGAAATATCCCAACTTCACCACCATCTCAAAATGAAATAGAGTCTACAATTAAACAACTTAAAAACCATAAAGCTGTGAGTCCTGATAACCTGGCCGCTAAGCTTTTTAAGTTCAGCGCACCTATTATTGTTCCTGTACTAGAGCTGATTATTCGTGACGCGTGGATAGCATGCAGAATCCCTAGCTCGTGAAAAGGGGCAGTGACCATTACGATACCCAAGAAGGGCGATCTCAGCGAGTGCAAAAATTAGAGAGGAATAACGCTGTTAAATGCAATAGAACAAATTATAGCATTTATTATTCTTAATCGCATTTCACCATCTATTGATTCACTTTGAGACGAGAGCAAGCGGGTTTTAGACCACATCAACACTGCGAATTATCATCGAGCGGTCAACTGAATGGAATTCGCCTTTGTACACGCTCTTTGTTGATTTCGAACGGGCCTTCGATAAAATATCCAGAAAAGCTATTTGGACAGCATTGCTAAATCTCGGAATTCCGGAAACAATCGTAAACCTTATCCGTGAATTATATAGAGATGCCGCCAGCAGCGTGCGCTTTAAAGGCAAGAACAGCGATAATTTCACCATCTCCAAAGTAGTCAGGCAAGCTACACTATTTTTGGTTATTCTGGATCAGGTTATGGCGTAAACCAACATCGATGCACCAAACGGCATTCAACGGCGCCTGAATGAAAGGTTCAACGATCTCGACTACGCTGAGGACATCAGTATGTAAGAGGTAAGTTTAAGAGGTGATTTATAATACTGAAAAAGTTGGCCAATGGCTTAACTACTCAAAAACGAAGTTGCTGCGAATCGGAACGACCGATTAGCGCGAATTATCCATAATCACCAACGATGCAACGATAGTCATTGAAGAAGTGGAGAAATTTAGCTCTGAAGGAGTCTAATTACTAAGACGGCCGGGTCCGAATCAGATGTGATAGTCCGCATAAACAAGGCGCGCTTCGCTTACTATTCATTAAACAAAGTGTGGCGAGCGCATAACATCTCCAGAAGCACCAAGCTAAGGACCTTGAACTCTAGCGTTAAATCGGTCCTCTTATATGGTTGTGAGACTTGGAAAGTAACAACCACAATTTCTCAAAAACTACAAATATTTATCAACAAGAGTCTACGGCGAATCTGTGGCATCTATATTGGCCAAACACAATTTCAAACATGGATCTACTTGTCCTAACATGCTCCTATGCTCCTCCTAGGAGCAATATATTTTTTTGTTTTTTTTATTATGTTGTAAAAAAATGGATGCCACAAATAAAGGAAAAAAAATATTAAGAAAAAAAAGAACTAAAAACTTTAGTTCCCATATAGAGTGAGATGTCCAGTCTAGTAGGTGGCCTCTGCTCCTCTAAAAGCGAAATAAGGGAAAACAAGCTAGATATTCCAAAATAAGTGAGTTATTCCCTTTCTTCACGTTACATAATTGAGATAAAACAAATAAGTGTACGTAACGATGAGTTTCAAATTTTTAAAGAAAAAACTTTTCGGTCAACATTTCTATCTATAGTTATTATTTTGTAAATCATTGCGGATTTCAATTTCTAATTAAATCGATATTTGTTTTTTTGCCGACTGGTTCAGATATGCCATCGAACTCAAGAAGTAAATATTTTCGCACTGTCACATTAAACCACTTATGTTCTTCCGTATTTAAACATCAATTGATTTCGTATTACAAATAGCAAAATCTATTATTTACCCTTTTGATTAAATTCATTAAATCGTAAGATAACAAACTACTTATATATAAAAAACAAACTCGGCACATAAAGCTAATATTTACCATTTTCACCGTTTCGTAATACATTTATTTATGATCCGTGATACACTTGATTGTTCAATAGGCGATGAGCACAATATACAGCAAATTTAATAAAAATTCAAATCCTTTTGTGAAAGTTTCAAGTGTATAGTTTCAATATCTCCTATCTATGCTTCATTCGTTTTGGGGGTGAGGGTTGTTGGTTAATAAATATTCTTAGATATCGTCAACCCTTATCAAATTCAAATTGTAATAAGTTATTTCGATTGCAAAAATAAATAGGAATCCTATCCCCCTATCTATGCAATATAAAATTTTCTGATATTGCATTTTTATCCCTTAGTTTATATTAGAAAATCTTCTGAACTAGTTTTCACCCCGATTTCGAAACGATTAGTTCGAAACGCTATTATTTGGTACTTTTGGGTGTTAAATTTCCTATTTGAAAATGAAAATAATTTAATTATACGGTTATAAGCAAATAATCGGTTTTTATGAGATTCTTAAAATTAATATTATTTATTATTAATAGTTGAGAGTGGTGTATTTTCTATACAAAACTATTATGTATACATACAAAGAATATGTTTTTTTGGTGACAGGATATTCCGGAAAATGTAATTGATGATGATAATTTTTGCCCTGTGCGCGCGCTTACTCAATGTTGAGGAAAATTTAAATGAAAAATGTACACAAAACAATTAGATATGTTTAAATAGGTTTTTTATTAAATTTTATTATTGTCAGGATAAGCATCGACGTGTGGAGGGTCGTCAGGATTAGATTTTATGTATATACGTTTTTGTTGTCTGTTTTGTCTATTATGTCGGGGGATTGATTTTGATCTTTGAAATATGTTCTGTTGGTTAAATAAAATTTAATTTGTGTATTTTTATTTATTCTTTAAGTGTGTGTGTGTGTGCATCTCTGCATGTGTTTAGCTTTTGCAGGTGAGGTAGCCTTAAGTAGGTCGGATTTTATGCTACGGTATGGGATGTAAAGGCGTTTATGTTAATAACTATTGCTGCTATTTAATGGATTTTGTAAATAAACAATACTCAGCTATTAAAATTACAAACTCACTTTATCAACACCATTAGCTTCGTCAACAAATTCCCAATTTGTTGTATTACTGCACTTTTCATTGCTCACCCTGCTCACTCTATACTGCTCAACTTGTATGTTTCATTGCTAATTTACAATTGCGTCCGCATCGCAATTTGGTCACGCTTGTCCATCGCTGTTAGAAATAACTCCATTTAATATAACCGTCGATGTACGTCCGTCGTGGTCAACATTACTAGGAAAATTTGCTCCAACTCCAATATATCCCTTTACCTGCCTTCCCACACAATTGTGTGGGAAAGGCAAAAGAATCATGTCAAAAATTTATTTTTGTATGTGTTTTGAACCAACTTACACATTTGTGTATCCCTTTTAAACTTATTTTCGTCCGAAAAAAACACTACATATAACTAAATACACAATTGTGTTGGTTGTACTTCAAATCGAGCGACATTTTTTATCAAAAACGCCATTACATACTATGTTTTTTTACACTCTCTCATTTGTGTGGTTTGGACTTAAATTGAGCCAAACAATTTTTTTTGTACAAAAAGGCATATATAGTGAACTGATATGCTGCTTGTACATTTACCTAGTACATTTACCCGTTCACAATAAGGAAATTATGACGTTTACACTCCATAGTCGCAGGAAGCATGTACAGTCTGGTGCTCGCGATCGGTCTATTATATCGCTGGTACTTTGGAACCACTTCATCGCCAATTAGGTTCACCAGTGATAATTCGTTTATGTTTGTTATGACCCGGCCACTTTATTTTAAGTGGCAAGATGGTCACCTCGTTACAGTTGAAGTTGAGTTGGAGTTTGAATCTCTATAGATAGGCTTTCAGCTTACCATGTCCAGAGACTACTTGACTCATCGAGCTCGTTAAGAGATATTTTCATTTCGAGTCTACCTTTGACCGATTCATTCCACCTTCTTTGTGATAGGTCGTTTGTTTTGTTTTTTGTTTATTGATTATGTGCAATATCTGCAACATGTACAAAGTCACCTATTACTTTTTTCTTAGGTGGCACAAGTGCGCTCTCTTGTTGATTAGAATATCTACTGGGCGAAATGTTGGGCGATCACACCCGCTAAGACCACAATAGAGACTTCTTTAGAAACTGTTCGGTTTGTTTACTCGTGGTAGGATATTTTCTGAGACCTTGTAGCAACTCAATTATTTGGAAAATAATTGATACTACAATCATCAAAACATCATTCAATACATATTAATAATAAATCGTGTGCCATTCAATTAATAGAAGAATAGACGATTTTTTGAATTTTCTTATCGACACGAGAGCTGACCTTTCGGTGTTCTCTGTCAGACTTTATACGATACGTTATCGTTATTTTTGAATTTGAAGTCTAACAAACAGCCGCCATTGGCTCGAAAATCAATACCTACGGCACGAAATTACTCAAGGTTAATATCGGACTCAAACGTCCATTCACTCCAATTTTCATTTTAGAAGTGCGCTGGTTATACAAGCTCCTCGCGCTTCACCCTGGGTAACGCTAAAAGTATAACCCCGTGGGTAAGGACGCCGTAAAACCCTAGCTACTTGCCTAGAGGGGAAATACCCATGGCAAATTCTGAAGCGTCTGTTCTCCATGTTAGGGGCGGGTGTAAAAAACTTGGCAGTAGGTTTAAAATGCTAAGGGAAGGAACCAAGAATGTAAATATTCAATGGAGTCAACCAACCAAAACAAAGATACGGTGCTGGGAATCGGATGCTCAGTACCAGCGGCTCTCGAAAGTGAACAAGCGAGCTCCCAGTCGTCGAGATACAGTGACCGCAGTGTTGTAGTGATTAAATGCTTAGTTGCTACACCAGCTACAAGCAATACCTCTGAAATTGTCAGTCTGGTGGGTGGTTCATCCAGTACGGCTGACGGAAGTACAAACACCTTTACGAGTTTGAACATTCCTTTCTTAAAAAGAGGTACGGTGACAAGTTCGCCTATATAAAACCGTCTACCGCAAGTACTGTTAAACGATCAATTTCAACTCCAATGTTGAGCACAATAGTGACACCAGCCTTAAATAGAGCACTAAACGAAATGTTCAATTGAAACAAGCTGGCATCGATCGCTATATTACAGTAAAATGGAAAAGGGATAGCCCAAAAACGGAAAAACTACTGATAAGTAAGAAATCAAACGTTGAAAAATTCAAACTATCGCTAAAAAACCGATTTGAAACGTTCATCGAAAAGGATGCGGATGGGAGCCAAACTGTAAATGCAAATACTCAAGAACAAGCTAATCGAAAATACAAGCCACCTCCAATCTACATGCGCGAAACCAATATACATAAGGTGGTGCAAGAACTCAAATCAAGCGTGCTAACAAATGGAAAAACATTTCACGTAACAAATTTACTTCGAGGTAAAATACACGAAGTAAAAATTCAAACACATGAGGTCAACGACTATAGAGAAGTCATTAATTATTACGATGCTCACAACAGAAACTATTATACATACCGATTGAAGAATTCAAAGGGTCTTTTTGTCGTTATTAAAGGCATTGATGTCCATGTTGAAACAACCGAAATCCAGCAGGGGGTCTATTATGAAATTTATCCGTCTCGGATTTTTCCGTTAACGGATAAATCCGTGCTATTATGAAACTAAAAAGCAAAATCGAATCGGATTTTTCCGATCACACTACAAAAAATCCGACTGCTATTTAGTTGATGTATTTGTATCCGATTGATGTTATTTTGACGTTTCAACAAGTGAAAGTGAATCCTATTTCAATAATATTATTAAAATAATTTAATTTGCAGTATTTAGTATAAACAAATAATTAAAAACCAAAGATTAAAAATGTAATATTTTATTATAAGAAATTTTTAATAAATAAAATTATAAAAAATCAAAATCTAACCTCAAATTATTAAAAAAAAAAGTTGCTAACTTCAATTTGTTTATTACCAATCCGATAATACAAGTTTCGTAATAGGGTAAATCCGTGTCGAATCGGATATTTCCGTTAACGGAAAAATCCTAGACGGAAAAATTTCATAATAGACCCCCAGGCTGCGCTTGTTGAAGATGGATTTAAGATACAGATTGTGTATAGGAGTAAAACGATAGCCGCCGAAAATGAACGTCGAATTCAATAGTTAGGCCCCTGGGTCAACGTTTTACGGTCGCTGGCGTGTGATACCATCGTATTCCCGAAAATTTTATTACCAAAATGATGTTTTTGACTAGATCAAAAACTTACTAGTAGACAGTTTCTCAAATTCCAAATTGCCCAAAATAAATAGCTCGAAAAATATCCAAAATCACGTTTTGTAAATTTTAGATTATTCGGGCGAAAAATTTAATCTCAAAAAAAAACAATCCAAAATTTTCATTTAATTTTATATTTATTTAAGACTGTTAAATAAAAATAAGAAAATGAAATACAAGTCTACATAATAGTAATATATATTTTATATTTTAAAAATATATCTTACGAAAATTTATCTAATGATTTAATTTTTTCGAATCTTTCGAAAATAGAACCAAATGAGTCGAAATCAGCGCGCTCAGATTTCGACTCATTTGGTTTTACTTTCGGCAAATTTTGGGATTTTTAATTCGATATTTTTATTTTTTTGAGATTTTGTTTTCGAGCAATTTTTTTCTTGGTAAATATATTTTTAGTATTATGAGTTTTGAGATTTTTATTGTTAGGATTATTATTTTCGGGATGGCATTTTGGGATATTTTTTTTCGCTAATAAAATTTTTGGCCTTTCGATACCAACCCCGCTGGCGTATATATTTCATATAAAACATTTGGTATGATATCAAAGGGCCGAATGTTGAAGGGCCGAATGTGTCGAAGGGCCGAATGTGTCGAATGGCCGAATGTCGAAGGGCCGAATGTGTCGAAGGACCGAATGTGTCGAAGGGCCGAATGTGTCAAATGGCCGAATGTGTCGAAGGGCCGAATGTCGAAGGGCCGAATGTCGAAGGGCCGAATATGTCGAAGGGCCCAATGGGTCGAAGGCCGATTTTTTTTTGTTTTTAGAAATATATTTTTTTTTGTTTTTTTATTTAATTTAATTATTTTTTTATTCTTTTTTACATATCCCTTACCGGACAAGTGGTGCAGTGGTTAAAGCTTCGGCACTTTCGAGAAAATTATCACATTTTTCGGGAAAATTTTGACCTTTTCATTTGTTTTGGTGACAAATTGCGTATTATTTTATTCAAAATAGTACAAATGTGTATTTATTTTTAAATTTTGATATTAACATTGTATTTTAACAGTTTTTCGACAGTACAAGTAATTTTTCCGGGAAAATTTTGCAATTTTTCTAGGAAAATTTTATTATTGTTTTTACTTAGTTTAAAATTATAAATAAAATTTGCCACTTGAAGAATTGTATAAATTCTGGAAAAGCGGGGGGGTTTCCTTAGAGGATGGCAGCCCCCATCCTCTAAGGTGTAAAACGAATTAAAATTACACTAAAAGAAAGTTTTATATTTACAAAAGTTGATTTTTTTAACATTTGTGGCACTATCAGAAGAAGCGATAAGAGCGATAAAAATTCTTTGATCTGTGTCTGCAAGG
Organism: Nephrotoma flavescens; assembly: GCA_932526605.1. NCBI lineage: Eukaryota > Metazoa > Arthropoda > Insecta > Diptera > Tipulidae > Nephrotoma > Nephrotoma flavescens. The sequence goes on from OW052220.1 coordinate 235,909,656, forward strand.
TTGACAAATCAATTATTATTAATAAAAATAAATAAAACTAAAAAAAAATATTGAAAAAATAAAAAAAGGGAAAATTTTAATAAAGGGAAAAAGTTTTATTAAAATAACGCAAAAATGTAATTTATTACCCGTTTCATGACAGTGTAATTCGAATTTTTATCATTAAAATTAAGATTTGATAAATAAAAACGGCAGATTTTTAATGTTTGGATGAAAAAATCAAAAAAATATTTTTGGAAAAACTGACAATTTTCCAGGAAAATGTGGTGATTTTTCCGAAATTTTTGGCTTACACCTCCTAAAAATGATAGGTATACAATCCTATAAAGTTTTCAAAAAAATTTCCATCTTACCCGATTTCGGCGATGTATACGTCAACTACACTTACGCCAAAAATTTCGCTTGTGTGGAAGTACAACCAACACAATTGTGTATATAGTTATATTGTTTTTTTTCGGACGAAAATAATTTTAAAAGGTATACACAAATGCGTAAGTTGGGTCAAAACACATACAAAAATAAATTTTTGACATGGTACTTTTACAGTACCCACTTGTGTTAACGGGCAGGAAAAGGGATATACCTATTGGTGGCGCATAACAAAATTTTCATATATGTTTAATAAAAAAAAAAATTTACAAAATACTTAATAAAACAACAAAAAAAAATTATATTTCTAAAAATCAAAAAAAAAAATTCGGCCCTTCGACCCATTCGGAACTTCGACATACGGCCCTTCGACATTCGGCCCTTCGACATACGGCCCTTCGACCCATTCGGCCCTTCGACACATTCGGCCCTTCGACATTCGGCCCTTTGTACTCATTGCAAACATTTAACTGGCGCACAACTAACCGTTAGTCATTTTCTGTGCAACCGGCCATAAATAAATTAGGAGTTATCAATCCCCACAATATTTCGAACCGGTAAAAAATTGATTATAAATATGAACATTAAAGACATCTATCAACAACTTATTGAACTAATCCACAAAAATCGGTATGATTGAAAACTATTTTCGAGCATACTCGATTAAATTTATTAAAATTAGTATAATGGATGTGGAGGTGGGTTAATGCTTATATGCAATTTCTGTAATATTTTAAGAGTGCAGTGAGTAATCTGCAGACGATTTTCGTAGATAGATTTAAAGTTAAAGTTTTATTTGTTTGTGTTTTCTAACAAAATATCTAGGCCTACTAGGATATTCTAGAATTTCATAGTTTGCTTCACCGTACAAATCGAAACGGAACTTAAGTAATTCTCATCCATCATGCGGTTGGAATACTGACAACGTGTTGAAGATATTAGTTTAAGCACCTCCTCGATAGTCGAAGTTTTCTGTGTTTCCCAAAAAAGTTCACATTGTCGGTTGGTTTCTCTATTGTTATATCATTGTTTTAGATTTTCATTTTTATTTTAGAACTGGTTTAATACCTGACTTTTATACAACAACTCGACAGATTAAAACTACATATTTATATACATTCCGAACATAACTCTCATAAGTTGATTAATCATAAATTGATTTTTTACAAAATGTCATGTTAAAAATGTACGCCAATTTTCCGGTAATGTATCTGTTGTGTAATCATTAGGTATGACTTCAGATAGATTTTTTCGACAAATTTCAAGTTTTAATTAATTTAATTTTTATTTAATGCAATAAAGATAAATACTCGTATTATTTTCTAATTTATTAGTTATTTCCACTAAATAAATTAAACTCAAATATTTAATTGAATTTTTCCGAACAGTAGGTATGTTCACGACGTAGGTATGTGAGGCTGATCGATATCGCTTTATACCAGAAATTACTTTGATTACAATAATTTTTTTAATGAGATGTTGTGTCTGGTACATTCTTCGAAAAATCACCTTACTAAAGCCGAAAGCAACAATTATCGATAATGTAGATAGTGTCTAATAGATTTCTCAGTCGAAAGTAATCAATTCCGATCCGTTGATTGATCCTCAACTAAAAAAAAAATATCAGCCATTTTATCAGATATTTACATATAACAAGAAATACTAATCGTTTTTGATATTTTGTTAAAGTTGTGTCTGGTCTATATGCCCGATTTGATTAGCGGCAAAAATTTATTTTTCCAAAATAAATTCCAATAGGAAGCGGGAAAATAAAATAACATAACATAAAATTTTAGATCCCGGAATCGACCCCAGTAATGCGTCCAAATTTTTATAATATAAAAATTCTTAGGGAAAAGTAGAAACCAGTTTAAACTATCCGATAGATAGGTTATAAGTATATTTTGCATAGCTGATTCGACTGTAGTTATTTGATTAGCTTTGTGACTTATGCCACTGTAGTTATTTAATAGGCCATAAGGTTAACCAACTTCGGCCTATTTATGGAGAAATTCTGATGCGGATGAAGGGGTGTAATTTAGCCAAATTTCGCTAATTCCATATATCGAAAATGAATTGACTGGCCTGTCGTTCTAGATTAACTTGCTTTGTCATTGATGCCACTGTGGTTATTTGATAGGCCATAAGGTTAGTCATTGGGGATTACTCTCGAGGGATTTCTCCCAGGGGAAATCTCCCGTACGAAATCTCCTCGAGGGAATACCGGTGGAAACCCCTTCGGTAAAAATCCCCCCGGGGGAAATCCCTTCGTGGTAAATCCCCTCAGGGGAAATCATTCCGCCAGAGGAAATCTCGCAGCGAAAATTCCCCGAGTGGAATTCCTGTGGGGGATCCCCCTCTGGCGGATTATATTTTGAAAAGTATATCATTTACAAGAAAACCGATTCTAAATTAAATTTGCAACAATACTGATCCAAATGAGTTTTCCAAAAATTTGGAAAAATTACGACTTTTGCCAAAACACGAATAAAACCACACAATTAGGATTTTTTCACAAATTGGGAGACCCAGTGTATTTTGGCAGAAATCGGTCCTTGAGCTTTTTCATTTTGGGCAGATATTTTGAAAAGTATATCATTTATAATGTGACTTACGCCGACCGACCTAGAGTTGTTGATGCGATACCAAATTTTCGAAATGAAATCGTCCACGAAAATAAGCAAATACCAAACGCAATCAAAGTCTCACATTTAAAATCACGTATTGGTGGTTCTATGGCAAATCTAATAAATAACCTGGAGATAACAGAATGTAACTACAGCATCGCATGGCCTCCTACGTGACAATATATATTTTTTTTATTTAATAAATTTATTTATTTATTTATACAATATTACAACTGATTCAGAGATCATCTAGTAGTTTATCTTTCTTAAATTAAGTTCTCGGATTAAGATGAGTAACCCATGGAGCATTCACAATCCCTCGTAGCACTTTATTTTGGAAGCATTATATCATTTGTATAAAAAAGAAATTTCTTTTATAAATTACTATTATTTATTCCATAAATTATAATTATCCAAAGATTTATACATTGTTCTTCTTGACACAACCCCAAAGTTGGATACCATAGGTCGCCATACTGGTTTTAGCATTTGCCTGTATAGAAGCAATTTGTTATGTATTGAGAGCTCAGACTTTCTTCCCATGAGCCAGTACATTTTTCTATATTCGATGTTTAACTCTTCTTTTTTTTCTTGATGTGTTCTTTCCATCTTAGCTTAGCATCGAAGGTCATGCCAAGGCTGTATTTGCATATGGAATTTGGTTTGAGTTGAGAACCACGGGAATACAGTTTACATTTTGATTTGTAAAGTTGACGTGTACTGATTTGGCTTCATTTAATGAGATACACCATTTTTAAGTCCAGTTGCTCACCGTGTTAACTGCATTTTGGAGTTTGCTTTCAAAATATCTTTTCCAACTGCTAGAATAGCTGTATCGTCTGCAAATGTTGCTACTGTAGTATTTGGTAAGTCTCTCGAATAAAAAACAAACAGAATAGGTCCAAGTGCGCTACCTTGTGGTATACCTGCTGATATTCTTTTTATTTCAGAGTACTCATTTTCAAATTTGACTAGAGAAGAATTTGATAAAAATAAGCAATTTTATCTCGATGCAGTTTAAATTCAAGCCCTTGGTGCCAAACTATGTCGAAAGCTTGAGCTACACCTAAGAAAATACTGGATCATATTTTCTTATTCTCGAGTGCATCCTCTATGACATCCGATATTCTGTCAACTTGTTCAACTGTAAAGTGATTTTCTCTAAGCCCAAATTGGTGTGGTGGAATTAAGCATCTCTCTTCTATTATAGGTTTGAGTCTCTTCAGCAACAGTTTTTCAAATATTTTTGATATGACGAAGTAGTGATATCGGCCTATATGATTTTTTATCGTTTCCTGGTTTACCTGGTTTAGGAACCATTATTACTTCGGCCGCCTTCCATTGTCGTGGAACTTATTTCAATCTGAAGGCTGCATTAATTATTTGATTTAATTTACGCAAACCTTTCTCGGGAATAACTTTCACAAATTGCCCAGTTATTAAGTCATATAACCTGGAGCTTTTCTGATAAATACTTTTTACGCTATTTGCCGTAGGCACTTGGCGAAACCCACTTATACTTAATAAACACATTTTTATTAATCACTTGTTTTTTGTTTCGCAGAATATTTTGAATATTTTTCAAAAAGTTTAAAAAATCACTCGATCGATTTCGACTTGTTAGGTCATCATCAGGAGTATCTACTGATTTGTATTAGCAAAAATTTTGTTATATAGTAGAAAAAAGCAAAATATAAATAAAAATAAAAGAAGGAGGGGAAAAAAATAAGCAATAAAAATTAATCTACGGATCGCGCAGGTAGGCGATGAGTCATAGGTTGAGTAACAAAATTCAAGGTATATTATTGCGTACGTGAGAATAGAAAAGGGCGGGGTCTGTAATTGGTGAGAACCGGATTTCTCTCTGTTCGTTAAGGATATTTTGGTTAAGAAATATTGATTTTCGAATTTCGTAAGATTCTAAGGAATCTAAACGTCTGCCTTTGGGTTGTATATGTAATATGTCTAAATTGTTCAGGCTAGCTGTATGATTTTCTGAAGTTAAATGGATATGGAAAGTTGATTGATTGCAACCAGATAAATGTTCTTTAGCTCTAACTCCAAAATTGCGCCCAGTCTGACCAATTTAGGAGAAACTACAATCATTGCAATTGATCCTATATTGACACCAGATTTGAAAAGGCGATCAACTCTAGGTTTATTGTTAAAAATCATTTTCTTTATTGTGTTATTATTATAAAAAGCAAAACTAATATTGGTATAATTGGACACGATGTTGCTAATCCGTTGGCTCGTTTTGCCTATATACTCTAAGCGACGCCAATTTTCCCGCGTTGGGCTATCCGGTGGATCTATGAGTGAGTGGAAAGCTGACATTTTAATATTATGGGGATGGTTTGAAGAACTAGGGATAACAGCGTCTGTATACGTGGGTTTCCGATAAATTTTGAAGTCTAAAGTAGAATTAATCCTGGTTATTGTTATATCTAGAAAATTAATACATTTATTTTCTTCTTTTTCTAACGTAAAATCAATGGTGGGATATTGAGAATTTAACCAAGTATAAGGAAAGAGTCTAACAGTCTATCAGTTCCATTCCATAGACATAATATGTCATCAACATATCTATACCAAAAGATTATATGACGAAAATAAGGATTGTTATTTGATATGATCATTTGTTCGAAGAAATTCATGAAAATTTCAGACAACAAAGGTGACAGAGGGGAGCCCATGGGTAGACCATCAGCAAATTTGAAATATGTATTATCAAAACAGAAATAATTTTGTTTAATACAAGTCTCAAAAACTAACTTCAGTTCACGACGTAAGCTCTCATCTACAACATCCCTATCTAAGAAATTACAAACTATTTGGGACAAAGTATTAATTGGAATAGAAGTGAAAAGACTGGCAACGTCAAATGAAACTAATTTTGAATGTAACGGAATGTCGACGTCTTGAATTTTGTTAATCAATTCTACCGAGTTTTTAACCGAGTAAGCCGAAACGAAATTGGTATGACATAAATTTAGGGTTTCATAAATTTTTTCAATTGCCATACCAATTTCGTTTCGGCTTACTCGGTTAAAAACTCGGTAGAATTGATTAACAAAATTCAAGATGTCGACATTCCGTTACATTCAAAACTAGTTTCATTTGACGTTGCCAGTGATCATGAGGTTGGTGGTGAGTGGTCAGATGATAGTCCTTCACTATTTTCAATGCACGTGTAGTCTTCTAAAATTCCATTTGTTACAAAGAAGTCAGAAGATCTGGAATTTTATGTATGTCAGCGCCAATATGTTGGTTTATTGCCAGAGAGGAATTCACAGTTGTTCTCGCGAGCTGCATTAAATAACTCTTTCCCTTTAGAGGTCGTAAGTCTAGATCCCCAATATGTATTATTTACATTAAAATCACCACCTATAATAAAGTTTGGTCCTAATGATTTAAAAAGTCGACTGCAGTCTTCTTTTTTTAATTAATGGCGTGGGGGACAGTAAATAGAGGAGTTACTGAGTTCCCTATTATTGATTGATTCAATTTTTATGGTTTTAACTTGCATAATTTCTTCTTCAATGGCGGGCACTTCATAATGTTTAATATTGTTTTTAACAATTACGGTAAACCCGCTCGCCTCTAGCGGAGGGATCCTCCAGGATGAATAACATGGTAGCATTGATAGTCACGTATTTTAATAAATGAAGTTTCTGTTAAATGAGTTTCCGAGACAAGGCATATATCTATTTTTTCTAAGTTTAGAAAATTTTCTAGCTCTAGAACATGCAGCGGTAATCTATTCGCGTTCCAAATAACAATTCTAAGTGATCTATTCATTTGATTAGTATAGCATTGATGTAAGCTCATTCATAGCTTCTTGTCTATCTAACCTATTATATATAGATTCTAGACCACGTTCTTGTTTTGCTAGGCGTGCATTTATCGTTTCTATACTTCGAAATATCCTTTCTAGTGGTTTTTCTTTAATAGTATTCTGCTGCATTATCTGAGAGTAGGATCTCCTGTCTGGCCCTATGGGCTCTGGTTGTGTCGGCACTCTAGTTGTAGTTGGAATCTTTTCTCTTCTAACATTACTGTTTTGAGTCGATTGGCGTATTTTATTTGTTAACCTTTGCAGTTGTACCGCTACTTCGCATCCTCTATAGTTGGCTGGGTGTTGTCTTTTACAGTTTATACCCCTTGCAAGTTCGTTTCGACTAACAGAACAGCCTTTCGCGTTGTCCCGCAATATCTTTGGGTGTGGCTATAACCTTGGAATTTCTGGCATTGAACTAATCTCGTGTTTTTTTTCAATCGTTCTATTTTAACCCTCACATTAAGTATTGCTTTGATATTAAATATATTTTCAATTTTTTCGCTTTTTTCACATTCAGCATGAATAGTGGGGACCCTTTTTTAACGGTCTTGGTTCCTTGACTATTTTCAACTTTCTCTCGTTTAAGAATATTTACTGCGCCTTCAATTTGCAGTTCTTTCGTTTTGAGATCTTATATTATATCCTCCTTCTTGCAGGTGGGATGGAGACCTCTGGCCATAACCTTGATTTCTCTGTTATTTTTGTCTTCATATCGATACGTCCAACGTATATGTTGATAACTCGAAAATCACAAGTTTTCAGGAGAGCATTTTGAATTGTCAAATAGTTGTAGAAAAATACCTAGATAAGTATTTGATTAAAAATAAATGGCATGTTGTAGCATTATAAATTATCTTTTGTATACCATTTCTGATTTTTTCGATAATAACCCTAATTACTTGATTTTCATAAAATTATACTTTTAATCTGGAGAAAATTCTTGATTTCAAGGTTGCAAATGGAGTTACAAAGTTTTTGTTCGTTTTTTCTTTATTTTAAAAGTTTTATGTTCAGTTACACATTTTTTGCACGGATTAGTTTTAGTTAATAAGTTTTGAAAATTTATATGCAAACATACTACATGAAAATTAAAAACATTTATGGGTAGTAATTAATTAATTAATACAGCAAAAATAAATTTGTTTCTGTTATATGTTGATAACTGTTCTTACAACCACAATATTATTTACGAAAATTGTTTAAAACATTGCAAACAGTTTTACAAATCAAACGGAATAAAAAAAACTCCGTGCAAATAGTTTATAAATCAAAATAGAAATAGTTTTTTAAAATTTACTCCATACAATAACTTTGCAAAATGAGTTTCCTAGTTTTTTCATGTTCCTAAATCAAAAATGACGAAAAGTTGTAACTCTTTAAAAGGTTGCCATTTGGTTAGGAGGAACAGTACAGAAATAAAAAATTTATGGTACATGCAGGTTGGTATGCTGAATCCAAAAAACGAATCATGCAATAAGTTTGTAACTCGATATTTCAACATATTCGTTGGGCGTATCGATATGTATACCACTCTTCACCTTCTTCAGTGAACTTGGTGGCTAAAGCTCTGTATGCATCGGGATCTCTTGTTCGTTTTTTCCTTGATCTTTCCTTCTGTTTGTGTTTCCAATCATTTTCTCTCGCAAGTTCCTCCTCATCTGTGTGAAAGTCAGCGTCTGTACGGGCAGGTGTGCTGATTTCGTTGTAGCAATTAAGAAGAGTTTCCCAGTGATCATATTTAAAATTTATAATTTCGATTTTTTTCATTTTTCGCTTCCTCTTCTACGTTTGGTTATTTGTAAATGATTTTTGTTTACCCCTCTTTAAAAAAGAAGACAATTGGTGTTTATTTCACTCTTCCCTTTTGATTTTGTATAATTAAATGTTTCATGTTATTCTAAGGGAAAGATATTTTCGAGATTTTGTGTTCATTCGCTTAGATCAGTAAATTTAAAAAAATATATTTCCTTCCCAAGCAAAGATCAGAAAAACAACAAAAATTATTTCTCTCCCAAAAAAGTTGAATATGAATTTCTACCAAGTACGTTGAATTTGTGTTTCATTTTTTTTTACATAATGCACCCGTAGATGGTATTTGGGTGTAGAATGCTTTTGTAAATTAATATTGAATAAAATAACCGATTCCTTACCGACTATAGAGAAAATAAATTTTCGATTTAGACTGCGGTCCAATTTAAGACTTATTTTTGTGGAAACCGACTTATTTGAAAGTTTACAATGTCTCCTTGAGTAGGCTTATTGTAGATTTGTTTGACTTATTTGAACGAGTTATAACCCTTTTGTGATTTACTAACACAATTGTGCGAGTACGGCAAAAGTACCATGTCAAACATTTTGTTTTGTATGTGTTTTGAACCAACTTACACATTTGCGCATTCCTTTCAAACTTATTTCGTCCGAAAAAAAACACTATAACTACACATACAATTGTGTTGGTTGTATTTCAAATCAAGCGTAATTTTTTATCAAAAACGCCATTACATACTATGACTTTTTACTCACACATTTGTGTGGTTTGGACTTTAATTAAGCCATTTTTTTATTTTTTTTGGTTGAAAAAGGGATAAGTTTGGTCGCAAGCCTCACAAAAGTCAGAAAGAGACTTTTTGTAGACTTTTAAATAAGTCAACCTCCACAAAATAAATCAGGAATTGGATCGAAGCCTTAGATAAAATTCTAGGGCAAATTAGGGAGGGACTTTTCTATTTCTCAGAAATATCTTCAAATTATGAAATTCGACATATGGGGGATTGTTATTCAACGAGAAAAATTGGGTATACATCATCTGGATTACGATCGATTAAAGCTTAACATTAGTTGGTTGTTTCTTAAAAGATTTTGGTGAAACTGGATATGTGAACGAAAATGAAAACTTGTCTTTTCTTAAAGAAACTCAATCAGTTATTTTATTAAATTTTCTTAAAGGTTTATTTGAAATTGGACATGTGTAATTATCATGTGGGTTGGTTTATTTAAGTAAAGATCTTCAATAAATTAGGATTGAGTTTAAATATTTCTTAACCGATTATAATGACAACCGTACACAAAAGTGGCGTAAACGACTGTCTTAATTAATTAATACTCAATGTCAACAAGACATCTTCTCATTTGATTGCCTGTCTTTGGCATATTGGAATAAGATGTTTTTGAAACATAATATGGTTTTAAATAATAAAACTTTATTAATGATTCGAATTCAATTCAATAACTATTAAAAAATTCATTAGTTTCACTTCATGAAAAATAAAAAATAGTAAGATCAATTATTTTCATTAGTTATGTAGTAAATTAAAAGTAATCTTCATATTCAAAATTTGAGTTGCATTTCACCAGAATAATTTCGTTTATGGTATCTGCGGATAGTTTGTTACGTTGATCAGACAGTAACAATTTTAACGACGAAAAGCACCGTTCCACACTACATTGTGAAGCGGGGACAGCATGTACTATTTTCGCTAATACACTTAAACACGGAAACTCTTTTTGCTTAACTATCCAGTAATCCAAAACATTTATGTTAATATCGAGCGGTTGAGGATTATAATTCTCGATTTCTCTAAAAGCCTTTTCTGTTGTGCTGTTGCTAGAAGTACTGTTGATAGATTGGGTTTGATTGTGTTCAGCAATATAAGCATTCATCAAATGATTTTTGTCCATAAAGCTTGATGAAGACGAGTGATTGTTGAAGTTTTGTTATCAAGTATTGGCTCTTGTTGTGCTTCTTGCAAATTTTTTTGGTGTTGATATAACTTTTTGAGATGGGCTATGCTATTTAATTTATTTATTTTGCTGCAACATAGTACAATGGAATCTTGGGTCCAGAAACATAGCTGCTGCCACTACATTATTTTCCAGTAGATTTTTTTCACGACTTTTAATTTTTTCCAAAAGAACTACAGCCATGTCATTTGCTATAAGTTCAATGGATATTTTTAACTGAAGCCAGCTTTTAAAAAAATCGCCCATGCAAAGTTGCTCTCTTTGCAATTGCAACGTGATATTTTTAATTGGACTAAAAACTTCAATAAATTCAGTCGCAAAGCTCCAAATATCGTCCTCAACTTGCAATTCATTATAAATGTGTTCGTATGTTTTGCAATATTCTTTAAAATCAAGAAGTCTCTACCATATTGTACGTTGAATTCCATCTGGTCATATTATTAATAATAGGTTGACGTAAATTATTTTGAATTAAAATATTTCGGTGAATCGGTGTTCTTAAACAAATGGATAGATTTCGAAGTTTTATAATTTTTTCTTTAACAATCGTTTGTTGTTTTAAAAAATCATTTACAGCTAATTGAACGGTATGTGCGGCACATTTAATTGTATTTGCTAAAAAATCCGATTTCCTTTCATTTTGATCAACTATATATTTTCGACTGCTTCGGTTAGATTTTCAATATTTATTTGGCCATCGTATACAATTTCGTCGTCAATTTCGGGAAAATATTGCAATTCATCATTGATCAGGTGGGATGCTTTAATCATATTTCTGCCATTATCACAGGTTATGTTATAAATTTGGTCTAATTTTAAGTCGTATGACGTTAACGTGTTTATTATGGTTTGTTTAATATATTCTGATGTATGTCGTTGGGTTAACTCAACCATGGCTATTGTTTTGATTATTATAACTTTACTTTTTATGTACTGCACGTTTATCCCTAGTATGGACCTGTTTAATCGAGTTGCTTCGTCTATTTTTAGGGAGAACATTGTGTTTTTTAAATCATTTTTTAGAGATGTTTTTATTTTCATTGATGTTAATGATATTTCCTGTTTGACGGTTTCAGCATTGATGGTAATGTTTAACGCTGATGCTACGGGTCCAACAATTTGACGGAAATCTTTGGAATTAAATAAGTTGAATGTACAGCCGTTTGCAATCATCCCTACGCAAGCCTGTTTCACTTCTTCCTTATTGTATTTGACTTTAATGGTGGTTTTCCCGATAATGGTATTTTTACTGGTATCGATAGTCTAAGGTGTGTAATTGATATTCAGTAAACTTATCTTTATGTTTAAGTTTTAAATGACGGCGCATATTAGTTGCACTATTATTTGCAATTTTAGTCCCACAGTTATTGATTATACACCTTTGTACTTTGGTTTCGGGATTTAACGCGTAATAATTCCGAATTAGATCAGTTTGTTTTCTACCCATTATAAAAAAAATAATTAGCGTTGTGTTGTGATCTTCTTGACGAGATAATTTCACGGCTGGTTTAGGATCAATGAATTAATCACTCATTATCCGAAATGAAAATACGATTATGAAACCTCATTTGAGGCGGCCAATTCCCTTGATGGGATATAGTGCCAGAGAGAGAGAGAGAGAGGTTATATCCCATATACCAGAAATGTTCACGGTATCTCTTTCATATTTTCGAATAGGTCAGAAAATTATCTATCAATATTGTGAAAATACGATTATGAAACCTCATTTGAGGCGGCCAATTCCCTTGATGGGATATAGTGCCAGAGAGAGAGAGAGAGAGGTTATATCCCATATACCAGAAATGTTCACGGTATCTCTTTCATATTTTCGAATAGGTCAGAAAATTATCTATCAATATTGTGAAAAAGGGACACGAATATTGATTTTCACTTTGTATTTCAAAATTTAAAACTTCTTCATTTTCAATTTCTTTCTCAATTGGAAATTTTGGTATTTTCTCCAATAGGATTTTTGCCCAATTGACATTCCCAAATAAGCTACGAACCCGATTTATTGTAATAATAATCAAATAACAGAAATCCTAGAGATGTTCACGGGCTCACGTTTATACTTTTGAATAGCTCAAAGATGCGACTTTCGATAGTATTTACTTTCTAATTTTAATTTGAAGTTAAAACAATTATTAAGATATACAATAAAAATATTTAACGCTGTGTATTGGTTTTATTTAACGCATCGCCTGAAAATTTGCCGTATATGGGATATAACCGTAAACGTAAAAAAGTATCTGGGCAAGTTAAAAATTACCAGAGTTAGATCCCATTCACCACACTCATAGGGTTTTGACTGATCTATTTGGCCGTGTAGGTGAGACCCCGTGTACATCTCTAGGTTCGGTGAAATAAAATTTGATAATGTTTTCAAATTATTTCATGAAACTTCAAAGTCGTGTGTGGCACTGTAAATATCGCCATAACCGAACCCTGTCCAGAACTATCGAAAGTCGCATTTTTGAACTATTCAAAAGTATAAACGTGAGCCCGTGAACATCTCTAGGATTTCTGTTATTTGATTATTATTACAATAAATCGGGTTCGTAGCTTATTTGGGAATGTCAATTGGGCAAAAATCCTATTGGAGAAAATACCAAAATTTCCAATTGAGAAAGAAATTGAAAATGAAGAAGTTTTAAATTTTGAAATACAAAGTGAAAATCATTATTCGTGTCCCTTTTTCACAATATTGATAGATAATTTTCTGACCTATTTGAAAATATGAAAGAGATACCGTGAACATTTCTGGTATATGGGATATAACCGTAAACGTAAAAGTGTCTCTGGGCAAGTTAAAAATCACCAGAATTAGATCCCATTCACCACACTCATAGGGTTTCGACTGATCTACTTGGCCATGTAGGTGAGACCCCGTGAACATCTCTAGGATCGATGAAATAAAATTTGAAAATTTATTAAAATTTATGGAATTTCTAAATGGCCTGTATGGCACTGTACATATCATTTTAAACTCTTTATGTCTATTTCAGTGTTACAACTTTGTCTACGCTATTCTAAATTATATTTTAAAAACTGTGAATGTCTGTAGGAGCGGTGACAGTAAAGTTAGAAAATAGATTGAAATCAAAAACCATAGTTTATTAAAAATGCGCTGGACTTTGTAAAAACCATCATAATTAAATCCTGTTCACTACACACGTGGGGTTTTGATTTAGCTATTTGGTCATATAGGTGGGACCCCGTGAACATCTCTAGGATCGGATATATAAAAGTAGAAACATAGTCTAAAATAGCCTTCTTTAGAATTAAAAAAAGTTTAGTAAATCGTTTTACGATTTTCTCGTGTTTATTCAAATCGTTAGAAAATTATTTGATCTTTACAGCGACACTATTAGGAACTTAGGGACTTATCTAATATAAATGATAAAGATTATATAAAAATGTTTCAATTTCACCACAAAACAAATCCAATTGGAATATTTTTAAATTTAACAGTGTAAATTTTTGGTATGTATTTCACAATCATATTTGTCTATAGGTGGGAGGTATCTATAGGATAATTATATCTAGCTAATTTTGAACTTCGATTGAATGGGCATAGCAATGGTTTTCTCACCCCAGAATCTTCTGAGCCGGCCTCGTTAGAGGGTGGATTAACCAACTGAGCAGTTGGTGTATCATCTGGGGTAAAAATTCCTTTTTGTTGTACACTCATTGCATTATAATGGTTATTGAATCAATGGTTATTGAAGCAGCTACCAATCTAACCAGTGAAATTGGGGTCATTGGAGAGAACATCATTTGCTAGGTTCTCGGTGTTCGCTTATTTTGCCGTTTCTCGGTCGCCAGAGGCTCGTTGGTTAATTATCAGGGAGCACCACGTGTAGGTGATGTTGACATTTGGGCTGGTGTATTGACCTTCTAGACCGATGCCCCTTACCCCCCAGACAAGAGAAATGACGAAAACCAAAATAGAAACAAATAATGTAATTTTTTAATTCCATTTATATTTATAATTTATATTTTAATGATTTTTGTATCAAAATGAATTAATAAAAATTTAAAATTAGCTCTTGTTTCTATTCATTTAAAATATTTGGATGAAACACTTCAAAATACTCCTCGAATCGCTTTCTGTTCTCTAACAATTAATTGCATGACCGGTTGTTTCAAAATTGTTAGTGTTTTTTGAGTCTATTTCTTCAACCGTCATGACGTCACCGGTTTTTGGGCACTTTTAAATTTTTGGACACTTTTATAATTTGGACAGAAATTTACGCGAGTGTCCAAAACTAATTATTTTTAAGCATAATTTCGATGACAGATATTTGCGTACGTGTACATTTCTAAAAAATGAAAATACAAAAAAAAAAATCTTTATAAAAAACATCAAATTTTTGTATTTTATATACTTATATTAAACTTTTCAGAAATTACTTTAATCATCAGGAATATATATGCAATTTTTGTATGAAAGAATATCGTTGTAGCTTATGGTAAATTACACAAATCTCAGAGATCCCTACGGCTCATTTCGAAATGACATTAGGTGATTTTAACTCCATGATCTATATATAGCCACCCTCTGAGATTTGTGTAATTTACCATTGTGGTCTTACTTTGGGAAATATTATTATTCCTATTCAAATAGGAATGAAATTTGTGCCCAAAGTAAGAGCCAAGCGATTTTTTTATACTTTTATCGGTTGGCAGTAAAATTAAACTAAGCATGCGATTTACTTTTATGTCATAACAAATATTTATGAATATATAAAATGCGGATTCGACGTAAATATGTCTTATTTTTCAGATTAATTTAGCATCGGAGCTTATTTTTTGTATCGTTGATTTATTTCATTTGGTTCTTTATCCTTTATGCGATAAAAATACTTCATTACTCCCAGAGTGACAACTCATACAAACAAAATTATTTCATTAATTAACCGGGCGGTAAACATTTGAACTACACGAAGTATGGAATAGCTCTAATCCTACTTTTAGATGGAATGAAATTAGTCATTCCGGATTGAAATTTATATGGAATTGTTGTAAAATTAAGACACTTCATAGCTACAACGACATTAGCTGTTTTGCTTTGGTTTTCTAAAGCAACTACTTTTGGCTTTACTTTTTCGATGCATTTTAATTGTTCTGTGTTGGTAATAAAACATTTAAACATGTCAAATTTTGATCGTTATGTAAATTGTTGATTGATTATTATGTAATTTTAAATAAAATTACATATTTAAAATATTATACGTTGGAAGCGTAATAAATAAATATTTATTCAAATCAATTAATATCCTACAACAAGAGTTGCGATAGATCGTCGTCGAGGAAAGACGTGTTTTTGTCTCTCCTCGAAATAAATAAATAATTTAATTCAACTGCGTGTTAAATTAATTAACTAATAAATAACTACTATTTATATATTGATAGTTGAATAAATAAATAATATTAATAATAATTTGTGTAATGTAATAAGTAAAGTGAAAAGTTTTAAATATTGCATATTTGCCTTAATTTGTGTATGGTGTGCTTGCAATGGTGTAGAATATATACATACCAATTTTCGTTTGTATGTATTTTGATACCGTTGTTTGATTGCATCTTACGCATTTTAGGTAAATTTTCAATATGTATGTAGGACTATTTTGATTGCAAAGAAGGATGCATAAGATAAGTGTTTTTCATTGTTTTTACATATAGGATTTCAATTCCAAATTAAACCATTTAAAGTTCAATGGCAACTTTTTCCAAAACAAAGTAAACCTTTTCCAAAACATATAAAACATTTTCAAATTCGTTCGAAACTTTTTCTATTTCAAAATAAACTTTTTATATAGGAAATTCAACTTTTTCAAATTCAAATTAAACAATTAACAGAAAGTTCGGTTTTGCCCTATTAGTTTTAATATTCTAATGACGAGGCTGCCTGTCAACTGCTTGCGGTAGCTTAGCTACCATAAAAATACTCCGTGGTGTAAAGGGTGAACCATTTCGAGAATATAGGACTCTAACTTCATAAATTTTGAAGCAATAAAAGTTTTTCCAATTTGCATTTGAATTTGCGTTTGAATTTGTTACTTGAGTAAATTTAGCACTTTTCGTTTTAGTTTAGCACCATAAAAAGATGTTTTGTCCTTACGAACAACTATTTCAATAGATTTAACAATCATTGGCTTAATATATATCCATTTGGTCCTTTGATTATCTTGTTAAAAAAAAGTAAGATTAAGCAAGATAAAGAATTGAAAGAATTTCAAATGTGAACATCCTCTATGTTTGATTTTGTTGTGGTTCAACAATCTTGTTAAGTATTGCTTTGCCACACAACCTAAAAATTTCGTAACATTTTTTGGCACTTTTTACTGTCAATCTAGCACTATTTTAAGTAAAATCTAGCACTCATAGAGTATAATAGTTGGCATCACGTTGGTTAGTTCAACTTCAATTTTAAATTGGCACCTAGAGATGAACCGATCGCCCAAATATCGATGGCTAACGTTTATCCATGCTATTTCGCACATGCTGTACCTAATATTTCCACATAAATTAAAAATATTGCCTACTGCTCCTTTGATTTCGGCACTTAATGTATCGGGCTGAAGTGAAGATACTTCACGAAGTGGTTCCAAAAGAGTGTTTTATGATACCATGTTGATGAAATCTCCTTCGACTTCTCCGAACGATTTCACAACGATTTCACTTACCAGTCCGAACTGAATAAGATATTCGGTTTAGATAGTTTATCTATCGTCGAGGTGTGGCTCCGCCCTGGGATGCTTAATTTGCCCCTTCTGGTTTCCCAATAATGAAAAATCACAGCGAAATGTCTTCGTTTTAACGTGGAACTTTGCCTGCACCCATTAAAAATCTTTTTTTATGCCTTTAATAGACTGTTTCGTGTATATGGGCTGTATATACCGCTAGTGCAATTTATCTCTGGTATTTCCTCCACAGAATTTTAAAATTTGCTAGAAATTCTCACTCGAGAAGTCTTTATCCATACAGATTCACATCAACATTTACATCATTTTTCCACCTGATATGAAAATGAAATCCGCTGGGTTTATTAGCACAGCCAAGACCGAAATAGCCGTATATACCATTAGTGCAATTTATCTCTGGTATTATGGTTTGCTTATTTTATTGTCATGAATTGCCAATCCGCTTTTCGATTTAGCTTAATTTTCTAATTTTTTTATGTTTTATTCCAATAGGCTTTTTAAAATTTTAAGAATTTTTTTTATTAAATTATAATATTGCACGGTTAGTCCACAATAAGATGTTCCAACGATTTTTGACAGTTTTCAAAAACTGTTTATTGAAAAAGTGTAAATTAAAATTAAATTTGTATTAGATTTTAATTTCGGGATAATCCTACATTTTTATGTAACGATTGCTTTTATGCAAGAAATACTCAAAAAGTTCGGGGTTTCGGGATAGGACTACATATTTTTGTAACGACTACACTTTTTTCGGGTTGACTACACTTTAGCCAAGAAATGCACCAAAAATTCGGGATAGAATTTCGGGCTAACTTCACCGATTTCTTCAATGTCGCTGATCTTTTTGTAGACTCGCTAACAATTTTTGTTGTTGTTTTTGGAGGAGAGTATGCATGTTTTGGTGATCGATGAGTATTTTTCGTGTTTTTTCTGCTTTTGGTAATTTTGAATCCTACCTTTCGTTTTGTATACTTATTTACTCGTATATGTATTGAATTTTACATGGAAGATTATTATTGGAGCTGTATGGTGGGATATTACAATGCCTCCTAAACTACAGGCCGCTTACACCAAATGATGACGACACGCTATGTCGACGTTTTTGTTGCTTTCTCTAGTTGTTTTGTTAGTGTAAATATCTTAACATTATTATTGCGCAGTCTCGGTTTAGACATAAATTGACGTCATGTACGAAAAATGAGAGTAGTAAGAGGCCTGTAGTTTAAGAGGCATTGGATATTAAATAACCATAGAAAATGTGGTTTTGCGATGTAAAACGCAAAACGCAATCATATTCTATATAAAATGTGATTGTGTTTGGTTTTGATATAGCTTACACATAATATGATTTTAGGTGTGTCCTATGTATGGGTGTGTATGGATACAGAATCTGATGAGTGTGTGCAGGAACAATGTACAAAGATAGTAATTATTATGGGTCTATTTTTTAATTAAACCTGGGCGAGTACGGCTACCCAGTGTACACCGAGCAAATGTTACGCGGTGTTAAATTACCCAGTGTGTACAAACTCGGAGTAAAACAAAAAAAAGTGTTTTTACAAAAATGAAATTTAATTTCTATAAAAAAACTCTGTTTTTATAAAATTATTTTTTTTGAATTTGACGTTTTGTGTTTCGTTCTTTCATTTTGTACAATTATACAAGCTTCCTTGTTTAATTGTTCGGTAATTTTTTGAAAAACACTCATTTTTATCCCTGATGTCAATTGAAGATAGTTATCACTAATTATACTAATAACATTCGTCGTCAGCTCATGAGTCCATTTAAATGCTGAAATAAAAATACGAAACTTGCATAATATAAAATGGTATTGGCAAGAAATATTATTAATAATTAAACAATACTTACTATCTGTTCTTGATCGATTAATATCCATTTTCAAATAAATTTTTCTAATTTTAATTCAGAAATAAATTATTTTATATACGTTTCTCGTTATGTGTTTTGTTTTTCCTGATGACAATATTTATAGGTTATATTTGACTCTGTATACACCTACATTCATTTCGGAGTAACATTTGAAGAACTGAGTATACACCGTGTAAACACAGTTTACAATTTAAAACACAGTGTACTGAGTAAAATTACTCAGGTTGAATAAAAAAAACACAGAGTCAATTTATGACAGCACACTGCTCGCTCGGGTTTAATTAAAAAATAGACCCTAGGTTAGGTTAGGTTTCAGTGGTTGACACTTAGGCCATTTTTGGCCCATTGTGATACCACGCATTCATGCTACATCATTAACCCATTCACCTATTCACCTACTCACACAACTACAGTATACCACGTGCACATTGCAAGCTCCATGTCAACCTGTACATTGACATGGACGGTGGGTCGGCGCTGAATTCTGCACTCCATCAGAGGGTCATATTTGTGTTTATTAACATCACCGATTGTAATCGATGATGAAAATTCGATTTGCATCTAGCCTCTGATGGGATTCGAACTCAGTACCTCCCGGTCCAAGTGCCGAAGCTTAACCCACTGCACCACTTGTCCGGTAAAATAGACCCTATATATCTTTGCATATTTACTTTTTGTGCTTGTGTGGGCAGATGTTTTACGATACGCGTGTGCAGTTCTATGAGCTCGGTTATTTCTTGTTTTAATGGAAAATTAACGCACGCTTTTCGACTGCGAGCGATGATGATATTCTATCTTTGCGTACTATATGAATGTTTTACGTGTGAGGAATAGGGACTGATGATTTTGAAAGTGTTTCTTTTTTTTGATAGTTTTTACGTTTTATTTGAATTTGTTCAGTTTCATAGGCTTGTTTTTGAGAATATTGGGTGATGATGGGATTGCGATGGGCATTTTTATTTATTGTATTTACATTTTTAGCGATTGGGAAGGGGGTACACTTTTTCTCTAATGCGGAGAACTGCATTGTGTTTTGTCGAGTGATGCAATATTTGTGATCAATTTCATAGTGGCGGCGGAGATATAGTGTAGCTGTTAATTACTAATATAATAAGTCAAATTTGCAGTGTTGTAAAGAACCCTTGGCTGAAGTTTATATTTGGATGTTCAAATTGGTCTCTTTGCTGAATGTTGTGGATGTTTTTGTTGAAGTTTGCCGTCAATTTCCCGGGACCGGAATCATCTTTGAATTTTAGAGTAATTGGTCGTACGCTGAAATTTTTGAGCTGTAGGATTGCACGATACGTTTGTAATCTGACATGAATTCGTCACGGCTTTGCAAAGCATGAGTTTTGCTGATTGGTGATGTTGGCGGGGGATCGCTTGGGGGACAGTAGAGGTTTCACAGAGAGGATTTGAGCCGTCTATTGGGATGTTTCGGAAATAACTGTATGTGTTGCAGTTTGTTTGTTTTTACTCTACTTTACGTAATGTAAGTGAAACATATTGTTTGAGAAAGATGATCATGAGGTAATTGTTCGAGGTCACAGGAATGTTCGTGAAGTTCTTTAATTCCAAAAACGAAAATTAAAATAAGGATGTAACAAATCATAAACAATTATTTGGGTGATGTACCCTCATTTTTATGGTGAGTGGAAGGAAGATAGTCAATAGAAGTGTCCCAACTAACAAACTAACATTAATATTGTAATAATTTTTTACTAACAAGGGAATTTAGAAATGGTTATGGAGCACTTGTGAGAACAAAACACGCAAATCTGTATTCATCTTGACATGGGCATACTTAGCATGAAGTACGTTATAGGTAACCAGCCTAACAGCTGCCCCGTGTTGTATATATCTTATGTTAAATCAATTAATATCTTACAACAAACTGATAATGTCAACAAAAGCTGGAAAGTCGTAAGTATCTTATTTTAGTACATACACAGATAGTTCCACAATTTTAAATATTTTTATTATTGGGTTATTTTAATTTAATGTTATTAGGTGTACCAGATGAGGATGGAACCGCGTCGAAACTCGCACATTGCTGGTATATACGCAATAAAACGGAAAAACAAATTTAATCACATTTCAAAAGAAAAATATGTGGGAACTGCAAAAAGAGAAAGAGGTCAACAAGGAAAAATGACATGGAGAAAAGATGAAAATATTACGCAAACAGGCGGCGGCTATATCCAAACGGCATGAAGATCGATGTAAATGGAATGACTACCTTATGAACTACCTTATGATGATTTAAAAAAAACTCGTTTATAATTAATGAATTTGAAATGAATTAAATAAAAACAAATAATGTAAATTTTACAACAAATTATTTTGAGTAAGCTCATTTACGAGCTCTTGCCTTCTGTCTTCTACAACAGCTTCAGGATAATTATTTTCAAGTGGTTCATAATTACTGTCGTCAAATCAATTGTCATTAATGTTGACGCAAATATTGTGTAGCACACAGCAAGCAACCACAATATTCTTCACCGTTCCCAACTCCACGTGCTCGGTGAAATACATCAGTCGGCGAAATCGTCCTTTCATCAGTCCAAACGCATTTTCAACAACAATGCGTGACGATGAATGCAATTTATTAAAATTTTTTTTAATGATCCGATAAATTTCCAGTATCTCTATACGGCGAAACCAGCTAACTTTTTTGTGGGTACGCTGAATCTCCCAATGGGATTGTGTTTGCTTTTAAAATTCGTCGTTCTTCAGCAAGCCGAAATAATGGGGATCGGTTCCCCACAATAAACATCGATGAACCGTTTTGCGGAATCCACCACCGCATGCAATAATATGCTGTAGGAGTGTTTCCGACCATAATATACAACTGGATTGGTTCGTGGCCTTCTAAACCTTATATGGCTTCCGTCGATAGCTCCAATTACTCCAGATATTCATGCCAACGAGCGAAATTATGCCGTGTTTTATGCTATTCTCTCAGCTGAGTGTGGCCATATTATAAATTTATTGGAAATGCTCACCAGCCAAGATGCAACTCGGTTCACGACTTTCCATGACGTTACTTGGTTAATTCCAAATAGATTACCCATCTGCCTATACGTCAGAGTATTCCCGACGTACCGTACAAATATGTATATTTCTTTCCTGGCTCCAAGTTTTTTACGACCTCAATGTCGTTGGCTTGGGCAAACTTCCGACGATTTTTTAAATATATACATGCATATACTATTGTGTCTTGTAACTAACATACCTATTAACGACGAAATTGTTTCTCGGGTTAACCGAAAGTGTTTTCGAAAATCCTCGACAGAAAAGGTTTCTAAAAAATTTTCCACTCGAGCACGTTTTCGTAAAGGCTGTGTGTCACTGGATGATGAACTAATCCCAAACATATCATCGTCTTCGTCGTCGTTTATATTATCAATAATATTCTAGAAAATAAGAAATGATTATTGTTAAGTAAAATTTGACAAACTCACAAATTTGACAATGATTTATGTATTGTTTCATTTAATACGAAAATTTATTCATAAAAAAAATTATTCAATTAATTCTATAACTGGATTATTAAACTTTCCTCGTCTTGGTTCATTTTTATTTTTATAAATATTTTTAGAAGATAAATTATTTTTAAATTCCCAATTTCGTTTATCTTGTTGTTAAAACAAATTACAAATGTCAAATTTACGACAAGATGACAACCTTTCGAAAAAAAATTATAAAATTACCGCCTTGCGATGAACACTTATAACTATAAAATGGTTTTATTTTCTTAAAACTAAAAATTTTTTGTTTTACATTAAAGCGTTTTCGACTTTGTACAATGCAATTGTTGTTGTAAGCTAAGCGGGCTTTGCCAAAACTTCATATAAAATTCGTGGATAGCGTGAATATTCAAAAATTATATACGAGAGCCCTACGGCTCATTTCGAAATGGCATTAGATGATTTTAATTCCATGATGTAAACCCTTTCAAACATATATAACCAATATAGGAGCCAATCTCTGAGATTTATGTAATTTACCATAAGCTACAACGACATCCTTTCATATACAAAAATTGCATATACCATATTCCTAAGGATTAAATTAATTTCTGAAAAGTTTAATAAGTATAAGAATTACAAAAATTTAGTTTAAAAACAATTTTTTTTTTGTATTTACATTTTTTAGAAATGTACACGAGTGCAAATATCTGTCTAAAATCGAAATTATGTCTAAAAAAACAGTTTTGGACACACGCATAAATTTCTGTCCAAATTATAAAAGTGTCCAAAAATTGTAAAGTGACATATGCAAGCCAAAACAATTTCGAAAGTCTCCTGGGTGCCCCGCGATGAATAGGAGAAAATAGGACTTGGAATCTGTTAGCCACAATCCCAAAATGCATTTTCTACTACTCGCCTATTTCTGGATAACATATAATTAAATCTTATTTGACTAGTGGTTAGATCTCTCTGAGAACATGGCTTCATTATATAATCTGATAATGGAAATGCGTTGTCGGCCTCCAACACATAGGGTAAAAGTATCTCGGTTCTACGTAAGTAGTTGGGTCCCGGTATAGCCACGTTTTTCGCCTCCATTTCACGCCTTAGGTCAGATCGTAACCAAATGCCAGCATCACTAGTACGTCTATTGATACCGAGTTCAACGTAAATAAACCTATAATGGGCGTCGACAATGGCCATCAAAACAAACGAATTGGTCCCTTTGTAGCACCAGTAATTTGATTGATTGATTGATTGATTGGACTGTAGAACCAAGTACTTAACAGGTGGTCACGGATAATGTCGGGCCTATTCCCACAGCCTGTTTACACATAACAATAGGAAGGATAGGAAAGGTATTTTTTTTTTTGCGACGGAACGACCCGGTTTCAGACACCTAGCGATCGTACGGCACAACACAATTCTAATCTACTTCTAATCCACTATATAGAGGAAAGATAAACGCTTAATAGTTTTAATAGATAATGATGGTATTGGTCTTCAATAATTGCTTCTCAAAATCAGCAACCTGAGGGAAACATTTTATTATTTCACGTACATCTGAAAATGTCTTGAAATTTAATTCAAAATTAATGCTTTCCGACTTCCTAAACAAAATTGATTTAGTGAATCAGCCCGGTTACAGACACCTAGGTAAAGTCGATAATTAATAACACAATGACAACGCAATTTTAATCTACACAATCAACAATTGGATGTTTCATACCAAACCGATTAACTCCATAAAACAAAACGTTGCGAAAAATGTGAAAATACTAATATACAGTTAGAAGCCAATGAAATACGTTGATATTAAAATTAAAAAAAACTCAAAAAATCGAGTTAATCAGTTTGTCTTGTGAACCATCCAATTAATATTTCAAAGTAATATTATTTCACCTACATCTGTAGATTTCCTGAAATTTAATTCTAAATTAATATTTTCCGGCTTCCTATATAATGTTAACATTTATTAATTTAATCCTCCTGCAATTCCACATCTTACAATATAATTTCTGAAACCATAATTATTTAAATTATATTACGAATTACTCTAAAATTCATTAACTCTTGAATTGGCAACCACGAGATAGCAAAAAAAAAAAAAAAAATTACTCTAAAATTCATTAACTCTTGAATTGGAAACCACGAGATAGCAAAAAAAAAAAAAAAATATGTGAGGCATTCCAAAGACAATGGATCCCGGAAAATTATCAAGATTATTCAATACCAGATTAACTACCGGATTGGATTTTTCAAATAAATTTAGGTTATTTCGCAAACATTTCAAATGATTTATTAATTTTGGTCACTGACGCATATTCATTTAATTACCAAGTAAATTATACTGCACAGAACATATATATTATGCCATGCTCAATGGAGCTTTACCACTCCTCCACCAATTACTGTCAAATGTGGTATGCAGAATTGGATTGACACTATAAAGTAATGCTCAACTAGGCCATCTCTCAGCAAATGATGGCCAAATTCGGTGCACAAAGCTGAATTTGACGATATTTTTAGATTCGGATATAATGAGGTCGTTACCTAACCGATAATAATTATCCATTGCTGGACTAGGGTTTTAATAAACTAAGGTCAACTTGTATTGGGGTTTTAACGTGTCTTTTTTGTGGTCAAACAGTTCGACCATTCTGAATGCAACTTGACCATACCCCTAGAAAATTATTGTCAAATCAGGTATGCAGAATTGGGCGGGCATTTGAAAATGGATTTTAGAGAAGTTCTGGAATTCGGCCAGGCTAGGCAATTTTTTAACAAATTTTATTTAAACCTGGTATATTGAGCTGAATCGAAATTGCAACATAAATCCTGGATGAAGTTCTAGATTTTTCTTCAAAATAAATTTGAAAATAATCAGCCAAAATAAATATCTAGTTCCTACATTCACCATTGCTGAACCAAACTTGGCCATAACCCGCTAAGAGATGACTAAGTTAAATTCAGCTTTCCCAAAACTAAAGTTTGCTCGAATTCCAATTCAGCCCAATTCGTACCAAAAATTATTTTATGCATCTTCCGCAGTATACCGTCTAGAAACAGATTACTGAGACAATTCCGCACATCTCAATCAATCAAAAAAATCAAGGTTTACGTGAGGTGACGGCACGAATAGAAGATAGGACCACGTGAAAGGCTTCTTACATAATTGGTTCCTGAGCAAGTTGAATAGGATTTAGAACTCAAATCAATCGATATTCGTGTCTGACGTTCCCATGTAATTGCGAAATTTTTTCGAGAAATATTATTGAGCCAGAGAAATTATTTTACAGAAAATAGCGCCAGCAGTAAGCAATCTATAAAAGAGTCAACATAAAAAGGCCGAGGGATATCACATGAAACATTTACTTGTAATTAAAAACGAAAATAAAAATTAAAAACCATTTTCCCTTTGCCATACCGTAACACATATGAGGTCTCACCCTTTTAAACGATTCTACAAAAAATATGTTATTTATATTATTTGGAATTTTCATCATGCATTTTTATTAGTTATAGAGAAAATTAATTTAAGTAAACAAATTATAAACCAAATAAATAAATAAAACCAAAAAAAAAAAAAAATTAAAAAAATAAAGCAAAAAAAAAATCTGTTAATAACAAATAATAATAACGCCTGTAAGTACATGTTATATACATATTTACAATACATACATGAACTCCTTTGTAACCGGTTTCTGGCCTCAAAATATCATTTGCATACACGCAAGTTTCATGAGTGATTCATCGATAATCGAATCATTTTGCAATGTCCTCGCATAGTCTATCCAAAATAATTTTTCGAAAACAACTTACACAAAAATACGTCAATAAATGAAAACATTTACACACATTACAAATAAAAACAAATATATACATTAAAATAATATTAATATAATAATATATTAAACTAATTATTAAAATATTAAAATAATTATATATAAAAACAATCAATAATATATACCATTAATTATATATACAGATATACACACATAAACACGAACTCCGCACAAAAATAGGGTTAGACCCTTAGAGTTGAAACTTAGTTTTTTCCCATATAAAATTTGCTATTTCATTTGGGACACGTCAGAGCAGGATGGTTATATAAAAAATGCATATGGCGGTCTCATATGTCAAAGAAAAAGCCAACCAAACAACTTTTTGTTTTTGTAAAAAAGTGACGCGCTAAATTTTGTGTATTGAAAATATCGTGATATAATTAATTAAAATAAATAAAATATTAAGTATAAAACAGCGAATCGTGTAAATAAACTTTGAAAACTTTTGATTGAAACATTGAAATGAAGTGTTTAGTGAAATATTGTCAAAATGCGCCTCGAAAAATTCGAAAAGGAATTTCTTACCATCTGTAAGTGTTTTTATAAAATAAAATGAAAATTATGTTAAAAGGAAAGTGATTTGTGATAAAATTATCCATATTTTAATTTAAAAATCAGAAAAAATTAATTAAAAAATTTTGGTTGTTGTTGGACTTTTTCCTTTTTTAAACAGATGTTATATTACTGTGTCGCATTTTTCTTATTGCTACGTACATATTCTACATGCTTTTCTTTTCATAATTACTTTTTATTTTGGAAGTACAATTTTTAACGAAAATAAAAAAATAAATCCGTACTATATTGGAATACAAATAATTGTGAATTTGTGTAGTTTTTAATTTCGATCGAACAAATTCTAAATATGACCCGTTGATTTATATGCTTTCTCTTTTACCCCCAGAATTTGACTCACTTGACAGCTGCTATCATTCTCTCTTCAGTATTTAACTTTATGCGCACAAACAGATAATTCTTTAAAATTTCATTTTCATCCTTTTCTGCCATTTCGACTTTTAACCAATTCACCGTGTATATAACCAATACCTGATGACGACACACTATGTCGACGTTTTTAGTCCCTTTGTAGCACCAGTAATTGGAACCAAATTCATTCATAGGCTTAATTTTGCAATGTTTTCTTGCAAATAAAAACTTGATTTATATGATATATGACGTTTGAGGAAAACTCAATATCTCTTCGTTTAATACGAAATATAACATCGGGATTGTCTCTTTTAAAATTTTTGAAATGGTCGACTGTTGTACCCTGAACGGAATTTATAATGATGTTGAGTGAGTGAGTTTCTCCTGAAAACAAAGTCAAAAAATAATAAAAGATGGTATAGTGAAAACTA
Organism: Nephrotoma flavescens; assembly: GCA_932526605.1. Taxonomy (NCBI): domain Eukaryota; kingdom Metazoa; phylum Arthropoda; class Insecta; order Diptera; family Tipulidae; genus Nephrotoma; species Nephrotoma flavescens. The sequence goes on from OW052220.1 coordinate 235,937,504, forward strand.
CTTTTGCCACCAGTGGCCAAGTATCTTTGAGTTATTTGTAAACGCTCAGCTGGAGATATGCTATTCCTGAAATTTGTATTCAGTTTCGTTATAAATGACTGTATTTTCTCCAAAATTGCTTGAAATTGCATTGGTTTCATCCTTAACATCTTCCTGTATAGCGTTGTATCTTCGTCTTCTATTTGTTTTAATAATTTATGGCTGAATTCTTCTCGTTGTAACAGCCATTTCGGAGAATATATTTATTTTACAAAGAATATGACGAAATGTCAAAAAAGTTGTCTATGTCAAAAAAAATAATTAAAATTGAATTATTTTTTGCTAGAATTGCTCCATTTAAATTGCTACAAAAGTGAGCAATGAAATTTTAGATCAATTTTCTTTGAATTAATTTTTTATTTTTTGAACTATATTCACTCATATGCATTATTTGGCCTACTCTAGTTTTATTTTTAATCACTTAAATATTGCGAGAAACTAGCCAGTGTCATATGTGCATCATATGGCCATTAGGAACGTTTCTGTTACTTGCCATCTTCATATGGTGGTGACAAATCTTTATCAATTTTTCCCGAGACCGTGAACCTAGCATTAAAATTTTCCGTTAACTCGTGTTTTGTGTTGGCAACTTATGATAAATAACCTTGGAAATTATTCAAATAATTTAAGTACATTGAAAATTCAACTTTTATATATACAATTTTGGCATTTTAGGTCACTTCAGCTATTTCTTAAATTTTCGTAACGTCGTAAATACTTTTCTTTTTATACAAAAAAAATACGCAATAAATTTACTATCTTTGAATTGAAATCTTGCTAAATTAAACACTGCAAACATGAACGAGTCGTACAAATTTATATAAAATAATAATTTAAATTAATGTTGTGTATACAATTCGAACAATATCTGTGTTGATCTCCAGTAAACCATAAATAATTATAAATGTTTATTCATTATCGTTGTTCTTGTAGAATCTCAAAGGCCTGTCAAATGGGCATTTAATTTAACACAATATGCTAAATTGACCAGAAAGCAGAACAGAAACAAGCAAAAATTCTATATACTAGCTATTTACTTTGACAACTTGAATATTTTTTTTTGTTTTTTTATTTATTTAAAATTTTTTCTTTTAATCTTTTACAATAGACAAAACATAACATCTTTTATCATAATAAAAAAAAAAGTAGTGGTATGTACAAGATACGAGTATACACAAGTCAAGAAAATAATCGATATATTTTATATTTAGCGTATATGTATTATATGATAAATGTATATGAACAAGAACAAAAATGACCGTTCATCCAAAATGTATCCCGTATAAAGCATGCGCGCGTAATATAAAGATTATCAATGTACTGTACAAACATTATAATTATACTTAGAGCAAAGTAAATGGAATCGTGATATATAAAGAAAATGGGCGTATACTCGAAATGACTGACCTCCTTTGTTATAATAAAAACATACGGTGTTTATATAACAATGTCATATTTGAACTGCCTCTGCTTGTTTTTCTTTATACGATGCATCGCAAAACCAAATTCATGCAAACATTAAAGGATCGTACAACGAATCAAATGACATTTTGTTTTTAAATCCCCACTCAACTCTATAATTAAATTATATATAGAACGGCTCCGCCTCTGTAAATAAAAAAAAAAAATTATACAGAGACAGTATACACAGACGATTATATCGCATTCAACTTGCGTCAAATTTAATTTGCTTTTGTTTTATTTCTATCATTTATTTATTTTTTTTTTTGACTTTTTAATCCAAGTTTTTTTAGTATAATTCTCGGTTTCGGTATGCTATGTTGAAAATTTTCTCGGTGTGGTAGTGATTATACTTTATTCGAGAAAATTAAAATTTAACAATAAACAAAAAAAAAAAATTAATTATAAAAAAAATTGTTTATCGTAATTAGACGTAAATGCATTATAGTAAAAATATACTGTGCATAGTTTCTACTGATAAGGCGAATATATAATAAAAATAAAATTGATAAAGTGACATAATTTTGCAAATTTTTATAGTTTTTCTATTACTCTGGCATTGTTTATTATGTTTAGTGATAATATAAAAAAATGATGTGCGATCGTTAATTTTATATTGAAAAAAAAAAAAAAAAAAAAAAAAAAATTTTTTGTTACAAGTGACATATACAAAATCTAGTTTTTAAAATAGTTATTAAAAAATAATAATAATTTAGTGATAATTCTTGACAACCGTGCGCGCATACGTTTTCATATTTAATGTGATTTGTTTGTTTTGTAATTTATTATTATGTTTTAAAAATAAATTAAATTTTTGTTTGTTTGTTGAAGTTATATTGTTATTACAAATTTTGGTTTGATTTAGTTTGTGAATATTGCAAAAGTGATTAATTGTTTATTGGGCAGAATATATAATTTTGTATACTATATTGTGACTGTAAATTTAGACAACTTGTGGATATAATTTTTGTGGGCAGGTTAGTCAATATTGTTTTGTTATTTAACATTATAGATATTTACGGCCATCTTATTAATATCCTTAATAAGATATATAACTGTAATTCGACAAAATAGTGCTATATAAAATAAGCTTTTTCTTTCCTAAAACTTTGATCATTATATGACTTGGCAATTATTTGAATTTGCTACAGGGTGCTTGCTACAGTACAAAAAGATATCTTATTATAAAGAAATCTATACTGTGAGTTACATGTATGATTTCAGATTAAACCCGAATATCTAGTTTAAAACAAAAATTAAATTAAAACAAAAAAAAAAAAATAACCCCCAAAAAAAATGAAACAAAAAATAGAAAATCAAAATAAAAGAAATTTTGATTTAACATTCAAAAATTTAAAAAAATAATTCTTCAGGATTTCTTTAACGTTATCCTTTGATAAATTAAAATCAAATTGGTCATCGACGATGTTGAATGATTCAGTCAACCTATAAATGGGGTTGTTTTTTCCATAGATTGTAGTATAATGGTGTTCGATGCATCTGTTAGGCACATGAATTGATATTTTTTTTTTGTTTAAGAAATCTTTATTTCTGTATAATATTACAACTAATCATATGGATTATCTAGTAATTGTTTTATTAGTTTAGTAGTCGATTCTTATGGGATGAAACCTATCGGTTCATCCCAGCTCTGCCACTCCTTTGATTTAAGCGGCTCAGGGAACCATTAATGCTAAAGGCATTGTTCTTTTTAGGCGCTTCGGTCCTCCTCATTTCGAAATGAGATATGACAAAACGAAATACGGTACAAAACGCGATATTTAAAAACGCGATATTTTGAAACGCGATATGGTACAAAACGCGATATGGTATTGAGAACTATAAATGTCCAGGGTAGTGACATCTATTAAAAATAAGCTCATTGAGTCTTTTTTCAATGAAATTTTAACACGGCATACTTTATGAAAATAAAAATTAACATACAAAAATAAACCCAATCAGTTTAATTTGTTGGCCGTCAGATCCCCTTGTAGTTCTCTATAAAACGTGATATTTCAAAACGCGATATTTCAAAACGCGATATAGCACAAAACGCGATATGGTACAGAATGCGCATTGCAAAGCGACGGGAGCGCAGCGACCCGTCTGATATAATCCGGTCCTATACTCCCGCTCCTATCGATTTTTGAATTTAAAATTTTTAAAATATCGCGTTTTGTACCATATCGCGTATTGAAATATCGCGTTTTATACCATATCGCATTTTGTACCGTATCGCATTTTGAAATATCACATTTTGAAATATCGCGTTTTGTACTGTATCGTATTGCAAATGGGAGGGACCCTTAGAAACCATATAGTTTTTTTTTGACAATACTTATGAAGTAGTTTCTAAGTACGCCAATGGATGGCTCTAATTTGGAAAAAAATGAAGTAAACATTAAAACTTTTTAGAAGTGCGTAAAAATAATTCTCTATCTTTGAATACCTGTCAAATTGTTTGTGTTATCTCATTTGTCACAAACAGTGAGCGAACAGCGAATTCATTATCAATGACGGCCGGGAAAATGGCATTAATGACAACTCGTCGGAAAAATATGCATTATGGAAAATATGTGATACAACTTTTACACAAATCAAACCACTTCAAATACATTTGCAAATCCATACGTAAATCCGTTTCAAAATGTGGATCTACACGCGAAATTTCGTTTTTTTTTGTATTATACAGAATAAACGAAACTGCTAGAAATTAATGAAGTGAAGTTAGAACAATTCCTCCTTCGTTAATTTTTTGACAGCTCGACCAAATGATTAAAGAAAACAAAAAAGTTAAACGTAAATAAAAAAATTTGAACAATAAAAACTAGTCGGTCGATGTTTTAATGCCTTGCCTGGAACAACACGGGTTTCTGCCTTGAACGAACCGAACTTCTCATTGATGTTTCGTATTGTGACGATTTTTCAGTCATCGGTTGATGACGCAATTCTTGGTCGTAATTGATTTTGATGTCGTCTTCAAATTCTATAGTTTATGCCAACGAGGAACATTCTTCTCCCCAACGATTTGACGATGCATTAGATTTTCTCCACTTTTGTGAACTCCTCGTTGAAAAATCTTTCGCGTAAACTTTGTCATCGATGTTGTGATTTGTCTACATGTGTTAGCGGTGTAGAACGATAAGATGATAAAAATTTAAATAGTGCGTTTTCACCATTTGTGCCGCCATGACAAATTTTCTTCCTTGCTGTTTTGAACGTTTGGACCATTCGTTCGGCTTCGCCATTTGATTGTGGGTGAAATGGTGCCGATGTCAAATGCTCGATGTTGTTCATACGACAGAACTCAGCGAATTCTGCTGACATAAATTGAGTACCATTATCACTTACGATGGTCAATTAACGTCCGAATTATGAGCGATGATGTTGTTTTCGTCATTGGTACGACGAATGGAAACTGGCTATATGCGTCCATACATAAAACTTTGCCATGGTTCATCTGGTGTTGGTCATTCGGAAAATTCTTTATGCTGGTGCGTTAAGTTGATAATTTTCACATTCTTTGACGATTTGTTCAATCTCACGATCAATGTTTTGCCACCAGCAATGTCGACGAGCCAATTTCTTCATCCGGGTGATACCCCAATGTCCATCATGTAGTAGCTTCAGTGTTTCCTCTTGTAGGCTGGAAGGGACGACAATTCGGAGATGCTCTGTCTAAGAAAAGGATATCTATAACTTGTTCAAGCTATGACGATGCTTAAAATAATCTGAGTAAGACGATTCAGAGGCGGATCGGAGCGAGTATGTTGTGCTAGTAAATTGTAATCGATTGGATATTCGAGGATACGATCATTCTAAATTTCATTGACTTGAAAACACGCCTCTTCGCTTTTTTCAAAATTTGCATCTGGTCCACAAGGTAAACGTGATAGTGCGACGGCGTTGCCGTGGTATTTAGTAGATTTATACGTTATCGCGAATGTGTAGCTCATTAGGATTTCTCATTCGACTTGCGTCAGGATTACGATGAGAAATTACGGCACCAATACTGTACGAAGAAGCATCTGTTGCTAAAATAATTGGATAATCAGCATGTATTAACGATTACTTCAGTTCATTGAACGATTTTTCTTGCGCTTCACCCCGTAGTAAAATCACGTCCTGTCAGTTGGTTAAGCGAACTACCCTATAAAAATTATTGATAAAACGATTGTAATAGTTTATCTTACCAATAAAAGATTCCACCTCTTTGGCGTTTCTCGGTCGTCGTAGATTTTTTATTGCTTCGACGTCGGTCGATGTTGGGTGAATTCCGTTTCTGTCCATAATATCTTGCTATTCGATTTCAGGCTTCGCAAATTCTCATTTGTTTGTTTGTAGTTTGAATCCGTTGGATTCTAATCGTGATAATAATTGTTCAACATTCGTCAAATGTTCTTTACTGTTAGCTCCGGATCTCACGAGGTGATCTAAATATATTGTACAGATTTCTAAATCAGCTGTGATTTGCTCCATCAATCTTTGAAAAATGCTTGGTGCACTAGATATTCCGAAAGGCATGGGTTGATATTCGTATAATCCGAACGGAGTATTAATTACAAGAGATTTTTTGGATTCATCGGTAAGTTCGAGCTGTAGATAGGCATCTTTCAAATCCACTTTTGTAAAAAATTGAAATTTGTTGAAACATCAATTCCATTCACCATATGCGTTGTTTGAGGCTTACGATGGTTACGTTGTGGTGAGTACGAGCTGCTGCGAGACTTAGGTTGTGGTCGAAAATTTGCGAAACGACCTTGACGATGACCTCTATAACCGCATGCTGTCGTCTTGATGGTAAATGACCTGATGCTTTATAATACGGACAATTTGGACGATCGTGATCAATTTCACATTGCGGACATGACTTCAATGATTTGCGAGAACGCTGATCTTTTCTTGGATGATGATTATCCACCTTGCATACTTGCGATGCAGATGAACTTTCGCCCATAAACGTTGCATTTTATTGTACCGTTGTTTCATATGCTTTTGCTAAAAAGGGGGTCAAAATACGATAACGTCACGGATTAAAAAATCTACATATGATTGAGCACAACCACTTTTTTCGCACACAAATTTACATTTTTTTGCAATATGTACCACGCAAATCGGTCACCCACTCCGAATAAGTTTGGTTAATTTTCATACCTGTTTTGTGAAACATATATCTTGCCGATAGCACATGAGTTTTCGACTCAAAATGGATCGTAAGGTCAGCCGTAATTTCTGAAAACGTCTTACTTACCAGACTAACGAATAGTTTGTCTAAAATACCCAATAAGTAAATACAATCCGGCGTTCGACAGAAAAACGCCCTTTGTCCTGGACGCCATTTGCCAAAAAATGCTGATTTAGATGCATCAAGTACTTGTCCCATGAAGATTTCGCATGTTCAAAAGGGAAAAATGGCGGTACCTGTTTTGTTGTCATTGGTAACGCCAACTGTGCCAAAATTTTAATTTGATTTTTTAATATGGAGGGTAGTAGATTCCTTGGATTCCTTGGTGTCCTAAACAGTATTATTGCCCATACTTATATGTTTGCCGAAGATACGTCTGTTTTAACCACTTCTTGTATAAAATAATATGCCACTTTTATATTATAATTGCACGTCACTTATATCTTCGTCGCAATTTTTGTATTATACTTTATTTTCAAAACACTACTCACAATAGACAATTTTGGAAAATAAATGCACAGTTTTTTTACATGCACAGTTTTTATACATACAAAAAAGGTTGACAGAATAATGTACGATTTACATGTTCCAATTTTTTTTTCCAGTAAAAAAATGAAGGGTTAAGTATATTACGATTTTCGTTTGCGAGAGGAGCACTAAAAAAATTCCAGTAAAATAAAATTGGATTTTTTTTTTCTTTTTAATTGTCTGATGCCACACTAGGGTAACTGGTATCCGGTAACTTCTTCGTTTGTTTCCCTTTTACCAATAAAATCAAAAAATTGCGGCGCAGAAAAAACCGATTTTATTGGTAAAGAGGAAAGAAACGAGAAAGTTACCAGATAAAAGTTACCCTAGTGTTGATATGCACATTTGAGCAAATGTTGTTTACATATGGCTGACTCTTTTTAACTAGTACCTTTTTGTTATTTGCGTGCACCTCTATTTTTCAGTAAAAAATTTGCTGGGGAAAAAATCATGTAAATCGTGCATAATGAAACTGCTAGAAATTGATTAAGTGAAGTTACAACAGTTTTGAACAAAATTACACCAAACATCGAAGATCACGATAAGATCACGATACATTAATCCGATACGTTATTAATGATATCAAATGCAATACTTTATCACGTTTTTATCAAATCACAAATCCAAATGGGTACGAATATGAATTCTTCGATTCTGAGTCTGAAGCCGAAGATATAAATGAAATGGGTTGACCGAAATAACCATCTACAACATCAACATCCTGAGAGTGATGAGATATTTGCTCGATCGTATCAATTAAATTTACATTTACAAATTGGCCGCTCAATGAATATCAAAATCAATTTTTTTGTATTGATTTTGGACGGAAATTTTCAACGGAATGACTTCTAAATCGTCACTAAATTCAAATGTTACAATAAACTGAAGCAATACACCATGCAGTTTGTGTAAATTTAAATTTATGTGGCATTACAGTTACTATTATTTTGCTTAACGAGAAATTTCATTCGGAAAGTATCAGAAATTTATAGCGATCTCTTAATTTTACCAATAACAGTAATATGGTTGATTCAGTTAAATTCAAAATGACATTTGAAATTGAGAGAGCCAATTGAGAGGAAATTTTAGTTGTAAACTGCGGAGATTTTTTAATCGATTTTAATTTTTTAAAAACAGCTAGCGTGTTCCATTATCTACCTATCTACACTATTTTTACTACTCCTATTTTGATGTAGAAGGTCAAATATTCGAGTCGAAAGAAATCCATACAAAACTGGAGTTATATCCCTTCTGTATATATTCTGTGACGGAGGTAACAAAACTACATCTTCATGAAATGGTAAATTTTGGTCATGACCCCAGTCACTTTCAATTCTTTTTATTTGCAGAGCATAGTATAGTTCAGATCGAACGTAAGCGTAATAGAGAGAACACAACTGAAACTGGCGTTTTCGACAAATGTAACACCTAAGTCTATAATCTCATTGACTCTTTGCAGTACTTCGTTGTTGACTTTGTATGAAGTAATAACCGGATTTGAAACGATGAAAAGACATGATTTTGCATTGCTTAATATTTAAGTATAGTGAGTTTCGGTCGAACCACTCGCACTTAATCTATCTCAATCTTCTTGAAATTTCTCCGTATCTAGCATTCCATTATGAGTAAGAAAATTTTTTACGTCATCAGCAAAATATTAGCACATTTGAGTTTTTGATTATCTCGGTTATTCGATCTATGAAAACAATAAAAATCCATGGTCCAATAATCCTTGGGGAACACCAGCCCCCGAGCGCCCCCAGGTAATTCCAATGCCAGGATTAAATTTGGCATCCCCGAAAACCCCCGAGTAACTAGTTTGGAGCGATTTTCATGCACGATGCAATTTCTCCCCCCAATTCACCCCGCGCGCCACCCCCACAGAGCTACCCCCGTGCACCCGCGAGTGATTCTAATACCAGAATCGAGTTCGGCAGCCCCGAAAACCACCGAGTAACGATATCCGAGTGATTTTTCCGAGTTTCCAGACGTTCCTATAATGGTGCAAGTAATGATGCAATTGGAAAATGCATTTTTCGGCCCAGAAGGCATTTTCAAAAAATGGCTAAACCAGACGATATAAACTTTTTTCCTGGGACCTTCCTGAACACAATGCAGAAAACCGCATCTCGATATCTACTGCCCCTAAAAATTTCCGCTATTTTTCCTAACTTTACTGGACTATATTTTTTCATTGATTGCGTCTACTTAATGCAAAAAAGCAATGTTATTTCGTATGTGTTTGGAGATTTCCTGAAATTTGAAAATAAATGCCATGGATCTAAAAGAAACAAAAAATATCTAAGATTTAATTTTATTGGTAGTTTTCTCGGCTTCAAAAATCATGCTCTCTCTCTATCTCTCCCTCTTTCTTTCTCTCTCTCTCTCTCTCTCTCTCTCTCTCTCTCTCTCTCTCTCTTTCTTTCACAACCTATATGAAGGGATTTTGCGGCCTGCATTATTGTCTCCCATCCTTGTCGATCCATCGCTCTCGTCCTTCAATTTCGACATCTTAATAATATGTGTAGGTCTTGTTCGACGTCACCACGCCAGCGTACAGTCCAGGTTTTCCTCTACGAGGCACACCGCCAGGTTGTTGATTAATCATTCGTTGTTGTGGCGACCATCTAACTCGGTTGGATTTAATGAATCCGATGATATCGCTACCTCCGGGAAGTTGCTTTATTTCGTGGTTCATACGATTCCGATATTCGTTGTTAGCAAATTTAATTGGACCAAAGACTGAATGAATGACGTTCCTTTCGAAGGTAAATAACAATCTACTATCGGTAGAGGTTATGATCCATCTCTCGCTTCCGAAAGCCAGCACAGGTCTTATGAGTGCTTTATAAAGTGCAATAATTTTGATGGAGCGTCGAAAACTTGTTGTCCGGCAGCGAATCGGGATTTTATTTTTGCCTGATTCAATTCATTCATTTTTCATTTTATTACTGTCCAGAGATATTTAAAGTTTTCTTACGCTATCAAAATTATGGTCGCCAATTCCGAGATTTGCCATGGAGATGTTCCTGGGTGTTGCTAAAAATTTCGTATCTTCTTCTGCAGCGAAGAATCGGTATGAAAATTTCCTTCATATCACTAGGTCGTCGGCCAAGAAGCACGATGCCATTTGTATGCCCAAGAATTTTGCCTGATTTATTAAATGTACGTGAAAATGCACCTTCATGTCGCACACCAGATGTTATTTCAAAGGAGTCTGATACAGACGTTGTTAATTTACACAGAGAAACGAGTTTCTCTGAAATTCCTAGACATACGACCGCGACCAATAGATTCTCGCCGTTTATACTATCATATTGCTGTCGGAAGTCTATATATATTCTCCCAACATTTTCCCGAATTCGAAAATTGTTATTTACTGACCTCAACTGAAAATTTATATAATAATCTAAACGGATCACCAACATATCATATTAAATCAACGACAAGTTATTGTTAGCTCTAAAGAAGCAAGCCTTATTGAAATCAATTCTTTCTTAATTATTAATATTAAAATTTACAAAATATAACAAAATATTTAGTTTATTACTAAAGGGTGTTTTTTAGGGGTTCACGATTTTAAATTAAAATAGATTAAAGAAAAGCATTTTGAATATCAGTGAAACTAGCTGCAATTGCGGCCGTATCTCGCTAATAACTCGCCGAATATTGTATTCCAAATATTCAATCGTCACTGGTTTATCGGCATAGACAAGTGACTTAACATATCCCCAAAGAAAATAATCTAATGGATTTAGATCACACGCTCCGAAAGTGAGCTTCATCGCCGAACAGAATTTTGTTTAGAAAATCAATATCAATTTGTGTTTCAGCCCATTGGCCGAATTGGCGGCGTGTGCGCTGGTCAGATGGCTTTAATTCCTGCACAAGTTTAATTTTGTAAGCACGCAAACCAAGATTCGTAGATAAAATCTTCAATAAAGTGGATGGACACATTTCCAGTTGCTGAGAACGGCGTCGAATAGATTGGTTAGGGTCTTCCTCAATGGTATACTGTACAGCGTCTATCGCTTGTTCGGTACGTACTGTTCGACGTCTTACTGGATGCGTATATTATCATTTAGAGTATATGTGTTGCGAAAACGACACATAGTTCACCGAATTACCGGCTCTGATTGACGATTATGACGATCATAAAATGGACGTAATGCACAATAAGTTTGGCGAACAGTGGCACTATTCTGGTAATTCCCCGGGAATAGGGAATTGGGGAAAAATTTTATATGTAATTTCAGTTCAAATATTTTTTTTTCCGGCCTACTAAGAAGAAAAGTTTGATGTAAATATTTATAAATGGGAATAATTTTTCCATATCTAAATTGGCAGGGAAAATTATTCCCAATTTTATTTTGTTTTAAAAAAAAATTACTACTAGATTTTTACCTCAGTAAGGCAGAAAAAAAATTTTAAATAGAAATTACATATAAAATCTTTCCCCAATTCCCTATTCCCAGGGAATTACCAGAATAGTGCCACAGAACTATTATTTTGAAAACAAATTTCAACAATTTGCAAGCGTTGCTCTGGCGTTAGTCTTTTTATTACGAAATGTCAAATCAAATGTCAGTTGACTAATGTCAAATGATCAAATGTCAAATTGTGTGGGATCTAACGCAAACAAATCTTTTTGACGGCGAAATGTTCATCCACTATTGAATATATGCTGGTCCCACTAATGCCCAAGCATCAGTTCATGCATAGCACCAATGTTTTGTCGGATCAACAACCAATTTTGGACGACCTTCATGAAATTTATCGTTCAGGAAACTGCGGCCACGATAGAGTACTGTAAACCATCGATAAACTCTGGTCCTTGATGGTACTTCATTGCCAAAAATTGAATTAAGTTCAACAATGCATTGTTGTTGTGTTAATCCACGTCAAAAGTTGTAAAAAATAATCTCACGATAATGTACGAAAATGTTTACGATTTACAGTAGGTTCAACAAGAACGTGTACGGCATAACTGTACTTAAAACTATAGGAACAAATATGGGCGGGGCTTAAATCGGTTCTCTATTGATTCCTCTTGGACGCTCTAAAACGAAAATTAGTTTACCCGCTACTGTTTAGCGGATAATATCTGTATAAGAAATTAGTGTGATTTATAAAAAACGATTTGAAGCGGTGCTTTTAAGTGTACATCCAAAAGGACCAAACATGTTGGTTCCAATTCCAAGTGCACCAAAATATTTTCAATTCATCAACAAATTTTATTTTATTCGAAAGATCAATACATGGAATTAATATTTGAAAATTATTTCGGGCATATGGGCACCACCGCCGGCTGTTGTTGACGAAACGCATTCTGGACGTCGAATTTTGTTGGCCAATGCTGGCCTCCAAGGCGTCAGTTGTTGCTTGTTTATCAGCATAAACCAGTGACTTCACGTAGCCCCACAGAAAATAATCGAGAGGTGACAAATCGCACGACCTTGGAGGCCAATTGACGGGTCCATTTCTCGAAATCACCTCATCGCCAAATTTTGGTTTTAATAAGTCGATGGTTGCGGCCGCCGTTTGGCACGTAACGTTATCCTGTTCAAACCACATCTCGTCCGGACCAATGTCATCCATATTTTCAAACAAAAAATCATTGATCATGGTGCGGTAACGATCTGCATTGACCGTAACGTGATCTCCGGCCTCATTTTTGAAAAAATAAGGTCCGATGATACCACCAGAGTGTAAACCGCACCATATCGTCCATTTTTCTGAAAAAAGAGGTACAAAATGAATAAAAATCCGCTGGTAATTATATAACGAAAGAAATTTTCTTTTGTGTGGCAGTACTCACTTGCGACGAGTAGCGTAATAAATAATTTTCCACTGTCAAATTTCCGCTATCTTATAACACATTTGTCCGAAATGTCAGGCAACAAAAACTTACCTGGGTTGAGCGTCAGGGTAACATTGTTAGAAAAAAAATCTTACGCGGAAAAGTTACCCAGTGTAACTTTAAAAAATTGCGATATTTTGTCAGATTTTATAAAAAACTTTACACATGCATATACAGGGTGTCCCAAAATTCGCAGATCGAACGAGGCAGGGTGATAGGGGGCTCATTTAAAACAAAAACAGCCAAGTAAAGTTTTTTCGAATTGTTGATGGTGCAAAATGTGTTCCACTTTTAGTGTTTTACGTGAAATCTCATGCGCACCCAGCAAAAAATTAATTTAAAAGAAACCAAGAGTTCTTTTGTTTAACTTTTTTTCTCTTTCTTTTTAATCTAGAAGAGTGTGCCTTTCCAATAAAATTATTTTTATAAGATGCATTATCTTCCGTCGAATAAAAATATTGGTTTTGTAAACTTTTTTTGTTTCTCAAAATTTTTTGTTGAAGTTTAAGCGACGCCAGCGGGAAAAGAATGTACTACAGAAATTTGATCTAGTATCATAATAATATGTGACACTAATGTTGATTCCAAAATGGTATCACACAATGGGCTATTCACAATAGAATGTTGTTTTTAGAAATTTTTTCACAAAGAAAGTCGTGTTTATTAAAAAACACACTTATCAAAATTTCGAGTTCTAGAATAGATGCTTTGTTAGAAATAAAACAAAATGAATAAAATATTTCTTTTTGTATTAATTTTAAATATTATTGTTCGGATTTCCCTCGAGTTTCCCAGATTTTCACTCTGATTCCCCTGGATTTGGATTTGCCCTATATAGATGTCCTATATGTTTTTGGGGTCCCTGATCACGAATCTGCACTCAGAATTTCTGTATCGCATCAAAATTTTGAATAAATCGCAAAAAATCTATGAAAATCGATAAAAATCGATAAAAAAAGCCCGTCTGCTCGTCAGCCTGCCAGTCACCTACTCGCATGTCTACCCGCCTGCCTGTCTGCCTGTCCACGATTTTTTACGATTTTTCGCAATTTTTTCGGGACTTTAGTCTGTTTTTTGGCGATTTCTTTTTTTTTTCTTTTTTATATTTCATTTTAGCATAGAAGCAATTTTGAAATTTTTTTTTGATGCGATACGGCAATTCTGAGTGCAGATTCGTGATCAGCGACCCCAAAAACATATAGAACGCACCTATTCTCGTCTCGGGTGCCGAAGTTTTTTTTTTGTGGAGCTGTGAAAAATTATTGATATTGAGTTATAAATAAATTAATAAAACTGAGATACGGGAGACACTAACAAGTTGAAATGTGAACCTGACATTTTTCAATTTTTTGACTTTTCACCAATGCTACTACAAAAGTCGGGTAAATTTTTTTCATCTTCGTTTACATAAAAACCGGGTAGCTTTTTGTTGTAATTTCGAACGAATATGCCATTATACACCATCGATTTTGCCAGATATATTGCTGATTATTTGCATTTCCTGACATTGTCGTCTGTTTTGAACTCTCAATCAACTTATTATGATTATTAGTTTGGTAAACTATTTTGTCCTAATTAGTAGAGTTACTCACCTTAAAAAAAAAAATTTTATTGAGTGAGAACAGCTCTAAAAAAATATGCGAGATTTGCAAATTTGTATAAACACTTAAATAGTAAAATTTTGCACCATTTTTGGTCGATTCTGGTTTTCCTATAGGAATAGGAAATAGGAAAGTATAAGCTTATTCTGGTGTGTCTTATAGGAATTTTTACTTTCCTATTTACCGCAATTTTGACGTTTATCTTTCCGCGCCTACTTTAGATAAGGAAAGATATTGTTTTTCAACACATACAATATTATTATAATTTAATTCTTTCATTTTTTAATTAGATAAAAATAATTATAATTGCATAAAATTAATGTAAGTTTGACATTTCTTAACCGCTTACAGTCATGGTTTTCAATACTCAACTTAATCAAGATTTGGGAAAAAATTATTCCTATGTGTACCAAAATAAACCATAGAAAATAGTTTTTAGGAGAAAACTGCTACTAAAATTTTTCCCTAAATAAGAAAAAAATTCCTATTTCCTAAAGACACCAGAATCGATCCACTGGAATCAAACTCGGAACCGCCAATATTATTACAGTAAGAAGTTAATGATCCCTTGAAAATCGTGCGATTGTAAAGGATTACAAAATCCATAATTAAATAAACATTTTTTGGAATATATTTTTTCTACAAGTCATGCCGTAAAGTAAATAACGCGATGTATTTTTTCTCCAATAGACAAAACACGTTAACATAATAATAAAATGAAAATCGAGTTACTTATTGCAGGTATACCGATTAATCAGCAATAACTCACCTCATGCAAAAACGATGTAGAAAATCTATCAGTACCATATCGTAAATTTCTAGTCCTATAGTTTATTTGTGAGATAAATGTATTTATAATTTACATATTAACATAACAGCTGTATGCACCATGTACGTATTTACGCGAAAGTAGCCAAGTGAAAAATTGTTATGCCTCACAAAACATAATACATCGTTACTTATTACTTTTGATTTTTCACAAATATTTTAAACAATTAGATATTATTGTTTACAGACATTATAAATTTATTCACTAAGAGACGTGGAATGTAAACATTGCAAATAATTTAAATAGTTTACACTCGAAAAGACGTTAAACACGTTGCTTATATCATAAATTGTAATGTGATTGATATCATTATAATTTGGGCCATTAATTATAACTTTATATCTGATTTTAATAAAGAAATGGTAGAAAACTAATTTATTAATCTCGTGGATTGTTAGAAGGCTATATTACTAAAAATTGGCATTATAATTCGAGGTTTTTTATGTTTAAAACAATACTCTGGTGATTAAACTGTAGGCCCTGTGGCACTATTCTGGTAATTCTCCGGGAATACTGAACTGGTAAAGAATTTGTATGTATTTGTCTGTTCAAATTTTTTTTCGGCCTACTAAGGAGAAAAATTTAATGTGTCATTTATAAATTGGGAATAATTTTTCCATATCTAAATTGGCAGGGCAGGCATTATTCCCAATTAAATTTTGTTTTAAAAAAATTTAACACTAGCTTTTTACCTCAGTATGCCGGAAAAAAATATTTGAACTGAAATTACATATAAATTCTTTCCCCAGTTCCCTATTCCGCCGTTCCACACTTTGATTCTTTCGTCGTTGTGTCTTTCCTCGTTTCCTTCCCTTTCACGTACAAACTAACAACCGTTTGTTGGTGAAGGTGAAGGAAATTAGGAAAAAATCACGACGAAAGAATCAAAGTGTGAAACGGCGGATCCGCGGAGAATTATCCGAATAGTGCCACTGCGAGTTACCGTAAGCGGCTGATTAGCATGTATACTTCCACGGTAAAGATAAATATTGTTAGGCAATCGTAAATTATGCTCATCAAAATTATTTTAATTGATTTTTGCTGATGTGATATGCTATGCGTGGAATAATAGCATACAGTAAAATCAATAAATTTAAAAATGTAGTGCAGGCTCGCGCCTTTTTAAATTAACTATCCCATTGGAAATTAAAAATGGAGCCAAATGTAAGAAAAAAATTCAGATATTAAACTGCGTCTAGCAGAAAATAGATAAGATTTATTATAAACACCGACCAAATGGCACAGTGGTTAAAGCTTTGACGTTTGGATCGGATGCATCGTTAGATGCATCCGATGACAATACTAATTATTGCAATCATGGCATTTTTACTCCCAGCCCAAAAATTGCCATATATCTTGACATTTTTGACTATCAGCCCCGAAAATATTTACTGTCATAACAGCTAAAATTATCACGACACAAACATTTTTTCATGATGAAAGTAAAACTATTGCATTTTCATGATAATATGAAAACAGAAAATTTTTCAGGACTAAGACAAATAAATGATATTAATCCCCGATTATGTTTTGAAGAAATTTTACGTGATGACAGCGGAATAAAATATTAAAAGCGATCGTTAAAATGATAAATTGGTTGATCTCCGAAGTAAAGGAACTCGGTAAATGAAAATTTGAAATTTGAGTATCGATCGGGGATTTTATAGTAAGTTTTGGACAAAATTCTTTGATCTGTTCATGCTGGGCTAGCCTTGGCCATATCATAACAAATCCTTATGAATTTTTTTTTGTTCTTGATATTTTTCGCTGATTTAATTTTTAATTTTGGTAAGTAAGTTTTCTTTTTCGTATTATCAGCACTATGTGCTTGGCATAGTGCTGATAATGCGGGAAAGAAAACTTACATATAAAAATTGGTTTCTATAGATTGAATTTTGATTGAAATATACATTTTATATAAAAATATGGTTTTACTTTGTTGTTTTATTGTAATGGTTTTATTGTGATTGTTCCAAGCTTTGGTATATTTTCAGTTCTGTCAGCACTCTCGAATTCAGAAATATATAAGCCAAAAATTTAAAAATATGATATCTGTACATATCTGCACATTCTACACGATTAAACCGGATTTTAAGCTACAGAGAACTCGGCTATTTCTTAATTAATAGTTTGCATCGCATACAGGGATAATTCAGGCAAAGTTTATTGAATTTAGTTTTCACTGTAATTTTTTGATTTTCTGCGGCCATATAAGTTCTTCTAAGTTTCTTGCGAATATCTCTAAAACTTCCACTAGTATCTTATTTTTCTAATAGCTTAGGATATACTGAGACTTCATGGAAAATTTGGGGATTGTCATTTGAGATATTGGCCAGAAACTGAGAAGCACTTATTTTTCCGCAGTAAATCAAAAACTACGTTGTAAATTCTAATCAATAAATTTTGTCCGCATTGTCACTGTATGCGAAGAAAATTTTACAATTATTAATTAAGAAATAGCCGAGTTCTCTTCTGTTTAAAACCCATTTAAATCGTGTAGAATGTACAGATACTAAAATTTATATTTCAATCAAAAATAAATCTAGAAACCAATTTAAGGATGGGTTATAAAATAGCAAAGTTTAGTCTAGCATGAAATCAATATACTATCCAAATTTCATCGCAATTGGAATATTGTTAAATTTCAAGATTTCATTTACCGAGTTTCTTTACTTTGGAGATCAATTAATTTGTCATTTTACGGCTCACTTTTAATGTTTTTTCCGCTGAGATATTTTATTTAGTGCAATAAGAGAGGTACAAAATGAATAGAGAAAAATAGAGAAAAAAACATAAAGAAAAAAATTACATTTCTCCACAAGCAAATCGGCACGGAAAAAGGAATACAATTAAAGATGTCAAATGTTAAAGATGTTATAAGCAAAACATCGTTTTTTTCGTGGAATTTATGATCGAATTTCGAATGAGATCTGGGGCGGTATGTTGTACCATCACTTCGAATCGAAAAAAGTCGAATTCGAAAAAAGTCGAATCGAAAAAGTGAAAGTTGTATAATTTTTGCTTTTCGAAAATGATACGACATACCACCATTCGATTTTTTTCGAATTTCGATTCGAAGTGATGGTATAACATACCGCCCCTGGTCTCTGATTTTAAAATATTACAACTTAATCGAAATTTGATCATAAATTACTATTTTAATACTTGTTCACATTAGATTCTTAGACATTTTTAGTCGTTAAATGGAGTTAAATGGTCGATTTCGAAAACCTCGAAACAAAAATTTCGAAAGTTAAAATGTCCAAGAAAATGAAAAAAATTGGAACACCAATATCGAATTTTTACGTTGGATTTAGACTAATTCCTAAATTTGTAAGGCTATTTTAATCAGCTATTTACCTTAGAGTACGGTGGCTGCCGACTCAAACACCAGCTTCTTCAATTTTCATTGGTACAATTCTCCGCAAACATCTGTTTTTAATTTTTTAAGTAATAAAAAGGAAACTGATTTAATATTTGAATTAAAATAGACTTCTTATATGTTAACCCTATAAAACTGTAATTTCTAATCCGTATATCACAATAATAAACTCTTTAAATCCGGCATAGATGGTCAAAAAGAATATGCTTGAAAAAACTTAAATTCTTAGGATTAACTGGTCTTAATATTAACTGATCGTAAGATTAACTGGTTTTACGATTAAAGACTTACGATGTAGTCTACGATTTAATCGGACGAAACTACGGTAGGTAAAATTATGTTTGCGGTTTCAATTCTATCAACTATGAGATTTCAAATTAATTCAAAAGCTTATGTAAATATTTTTAATAAATAGGCTTAGGCTAAATTTAATAAATCCCTTAAAAACTGTATAAACAACCTTCCTTTATATCCAAACCACCAACCATAAATATAAATAGAATAAGGGTTACTTTATTTAAACCATCCGGCTCGATTTTCTCTACATACATGAACACGTGCATGTTACGCTAGTCAATAAGTCCCGAGGCTAACACATAGATGGCCTATCTAATGAAACATTGATATGATTTTTAGAAAGCACCAACCTTCAAACACTATATGTCAAAATTTTATGATTTTCTTTCACCTCGAAATATACAAACAAAAATCTTGAATAAATCGCACTTAATTTCTAAAACGTAAAATAAACTTACCCGAACGAACTTAACTTCTAAAAAAATACTTACCGGAATTTTTGTAAAAATTGTCCTGTAGAATCTTTTTTCTCTCCTTAATTTCAGAAAACCAACATGATCTGTTTCATATTTAACATAAATTTTTTTTCTTTTTAATCGTTTTTTCTTAAATATTTGCAAAACAAAAAAGCTCCTATGAAAGCTGTCACTTCCGGTGGGATGATTTCGGCAAAACCACACTGAGACTTACAAATTTGTGGACAAATCTTAAGTGTGAAATTGTATCCCGATCAGTCAATCGGTCTAGGAGAAGGCTGAGTTTTTGTTTAAACCGTTTTTGGCAGAAAACGTCATTTCCGCTTAAATTTTGGAAAACTGTGCTAAGCCGGCATTGTTGCAAATTAAATTTTTTAACTTTGTCATTAACTTTTTTATTAGTTTTTCTCATAAATGTACAGTTTTCAGAATATTTGCAAAGATCGAAAAAGTTCCTATGGTACTTGCCACTTCCGGTGAACCGATTTCGGCCAAAAATCACTGAGACCTCCCATTATGTGGAAAAATCGAATGTATGAAGTTTCACCCCGAACAACCAATCCGACTGGGCTGTACAGTAGTCGAAAACAATCTGTTGAAAAACTGTTTTTTTTTTGTCAAAAATCGTTATTTTGGCTTAAATATTTGTAAAACTGATCTGGACCGGTATTGTTACCAAATTAATTTAGAATTTTTTTAGTTCTTAGTCGTTTTTCTCATAAATGATATACTTTTCAAAATTATGGACAAATATTGGGTAGCTGCCACTTCCGGTGAACCGATTTATTGAAAACGCTTAATTATGAAGTTTTATTTCGATCAGCCAAATCCGTCTGACTGTAGAGAAGCTACAGATATTTCATCTGCACGGCATCATATACAGACATAAAGAGATTTTTTTAAATTGTAAAAAAAAATTCAAGATTACTATCACTCTTATCCACCAAAAAATTCAAGATTCTTATCCACCAAGATATGAAAAAAACGCCTGTTTATTTGAAAAGTTCTGATGTTTTTATTGTAATAAAGAGTGAAGGTATGGAGTTTGTGAATGGAACACAATATCCGATAAATGGCCGCCTCGTGACTGATGGTACTCGTTGGTCCTTTTGATAAAATTTTCGAGAACATTTTGGCATAGCGCAGTTTCATCAATCGAGCGTTGAAACTCGTCTTTTAATTTACATCGACGCGGCGCGAGATAACTCTCTTTAAATTTCGTATTCCATGGTATTTCCAGATTTTTCAGGATTCCTATGCATTTCTATGCGTTGATTCTAAATAGGCGATGTTAATGGGACACTACCCTAGGCTGCTGACTTTATGAAATAAATGTTCCTTTAATAAATTTCATGTGAGTTAATTTATGTATGAATTTCTATGAATTTCTTTGTTTATTACTCTTCGCGCCCATCAAAAAGATTGTAAATTAAATTTAGAGCAAAAGTGTTCATATCATTTAAAATTTTACCGGTAATTACAGGTTTTGAAATAAAAAAAAACTATATTTAACCAAAATTCGAAATCTCTCCCAGGATGATTGACTTCGGAATAAAACTTTATATTTCAACTTTTTCCGTTAATTGGAAGATCCTTGCGTACTTTGGTGGAAGTTTGTGTACTGGAAGTGGCAGCTTCCATGGGAGTTTTTTGAATAGCCTGAAGTGTTGTTGTCGAAACTTACATTATTGCTCTCCTATTGTTGTAAGATGCATGTCACCAGTCGTAAGATAACTCCGCAGCCGAAGGCATATTGGAATAATCTAGACCCAGATGTGCTTTTCAACTCTCTCAACCGAAATGGTGACATAAATCTGGAATGACACCATTCATCTAGATCATCAAGTGATGTAATGATATGTTATGTATAGACAGTATTGATCAAGGTCAAGAGTACTGCTTGATCAAGACATATTCGAGGTCTGTGAAAACCTACCGAATACGGTACCAAGATAAACTTAATGCGGAAGAATCGTAGTCATCACTGAGTATTATTCTTGTATTATCAGTCGAGAACACGACCAAGACGTGGTAAGAGTAGTCGATCATCAAAAAATGGCAGGAAGGCAGAAATGAAGTTCTAAAAGACCCAAGAAGTGCATACATTTCGGCGAGGACTTCAGAATCATACGGGCTTCATACAATCAATAGAATGAGAAGGTATTCAGATCGGGTTACAATGGTGTTCGTTGTTGCACAATGGTGCTAGTTAACATCATCAGAGCTGCCATTTTACCACCGCACAAATGAACGATGAACACACTGGACATGAACATGTTAGATGATGATGGATATTATCAAACGGTTACAGTTCTCTCGGAAGAATTATGGCCCTATTCGATCGCAGATGATGGATACCTGGTGCTACACTACTTCGACGTAATCAAGACAGAATTCATTAAGTAAGATGAGTCGTTCAGAATAGAATACGACAATGACCCTACCCTGTACGGGAGCTTCGAGAACGCAGTTCACCTTGAACACGCAAAGATTCTGCTGGATGCATTGACTTGGCTTTTTCAAGGTCATAATGCAGAAGTGTTGATAGCACTAGAAAAATCGTTAGGAGTGCCTGGTATACGCACTGCCGTTGTGAAGTATTATAAGATATATTCAATAATCGCAAAATGTGGACAGCAGATCGAGAGCTAGGATGGAATGGTTGAGGACGTGCACATCTACATACACAACTTGAGTGGATACAGTACATCCTGGAGAAAGGCATTCAACAAACTGAACGCATCTGATGATTAATCTACTTCGTGACCCTCAGCTGGAATGATCTCCATTGGCTAGATATGATAAGAACGTTCCTAATAGCTGATGGAAGACTAAATGAAGGCCCAAGTAAACTTCACATACACGCCAAAAAATGTCTCATAGAAAAATATTCGGTCGTCGTAAGCCGATACTTCGTGATTAGAGTTAACGCTTTAATGATGTTCATCATGAATAACGCTGAAGTATTTGGAGGCCGGGTGAAAGAGTACTTGTGGCGAATATATTTCGAGGACAGAAAAAGCCCAGTTCTTCAATCATCAGACGACTTCTTAAGAATTGGTGTTTGGCTATTCTTACTGAAGCGCCCAAATGAAGATAGATGGATCAATAACTGTAACGAGATTCTCCTGAGTCTATAAAAAAGGAAATATAGACATCCAACTGAACCAAGCAATTGCATTCTACGTAGCCAAATACATGTCAAAGTCAGAGCCATCACAACTTGACGCCAGCATCGTACGAGCATGTGAATGCGAATACAAATTGGCATATCTGAACTTACAAACAGCTCGAGAAAGTGCATATTCCTGAACACTCGCAAGCCAGAGTAACGATACAAAGTGCTTGATGTGAGAAATTCAACCACATGAGAAATTCAACCACAAGTTTGGAATGCTGTGCGAGCCAGACTATCCCAAGCGACAAGATGACTGTGAGCACGGTGCAGTTGACGCCCACGATCTTGAAGTGAGCAGTGGTATGTGTACCTTACGCTTACTTCAGAGCACGCGAAAACGAAGTTTATCGCAAGAGAGATAAATTATTAGAGAATGCTTTCAAGTGGGTACATGCATTCCAAATACTCGAGCAGGCGATGGAGTCAGCATAGCAGGCCATGAATAACATGAGAACTTCATAATAATCTTCAGAAGAACAGCTACGAGATGACAGCAGAGAATGGAAGCTACTGATCTTCATGGGAATGCTGGAATTGGTCGTGTTCGACCTGCTCAAGACCCAGATCAACAGGTGCTACCGTAGACAAGTAGTGAAGGTCGAAACGTTAAAGTAACTAGTGGCGCGATTAGTTGGAGGAACTACTCTCGAAAGGAATACCAGTCAATGGCACTATTAAATAGCCATGCGAGTCATTTGGCCATACTTCCGTAGATGACAGGGATATACCTTCCTAACCTTGGAACCAAAGTCTTTCCAACTCCCACTCAAGTTCAGTTATGGTACTAGTGAACGAAGAATGCTACCAATAATCTTATTCTGAGCATATGCAGTCCACAAAATGCAAGGAAGCGCCGAAGGCTATGCTGTGGTGTATCCAGGATCGAAGCTCTTCGCAAATGGCTAGGCATATGTAGCACTTAGCAGAGTTAGATCGGTAGATGGACTTAGAAAAACTCGATTGCTCGCATTGCACGAGGCATTGCAAGAGATGGATCGCACAACTGAAGGGGTGACCGCATGACATCAGATTATGTCAATATTCAAGTTGCTGACAGCTAAAAAACGGTTGATAAAAACAAAATAAAATATTGACAAGTGTTCTCAGATAAGGTATGCCCCAATACAGCTATATAAGGTATGCCCCAATACAGCTTTGCCTAAGATATATCACATGAATGACAATGAAGCTACATATAGTGTTGATCGAGGATTTAGAGAAGTAGAACATCCGTGGACACGCAGACTCGCTATATTGGTAAAACTTTAAAAATTCAATACATGAGCCTAGTTCATCATTTCGAGATGAAGCTAACTGATTTAAATAGCTCAAAGTATCCCCTTTTGAACGTATATAGTCACTATGCGAGCCAATCTCTGAGATTTTTGTTATTTGGTGTATCATTTTATACAGTATGGTACGTGATTTAAATTTATAATAATGAGCATTTTAGATTTTTTAATGTTAAACAATTTCTATTGTTTTATCAATATTTATTATCAATATAGTTTCGATTTTAATATAAAATAAATACACTGTTAAAATTGCACACTTACAAAAAATTTTGTCCAAGAAATAAAAATGTGTCCAAAAACTTCACAAAGAACACTCGCGTAAATTTTTGTCCAAAAACTTCACACCGGTGTGAGGGAGTTGTTTTTTCGCTCTCTTCTTGTTTTAATTTTCTCGGGATGGAATTTTATTTTCTGATTTGTTTTATTTTTCGGGCTGAACAGCCTCTTAATGAATAAGCGCAGAAACACATTTTTATTTTTAAAGGCGTTTTTCGGGTCAGCTTCATATACGAACTGTTTGATTCACGACAATTACCAACTAACGAAAATTAGATTAAAAATTTAAAATGGCGCTTAATCGAGTGTGTACAAAATCGGTTTAATATCCCTGATTTGATAATTGAAGCTTGATATTGGCAATAATTTTCAATTTTCATGCATACTTTCAAAGATCCGAGAATATTGAAAATGTCAATTAATTTTAACACCTTTCATCAAGAATTTATAAGAAAAAAGTAGAAAAAAGCAAATTCCTCAAATTTTTGCAAATCGAATTGCATATTTTTAATGCCACGATTTTCTTCTGACCTCATTTTATAAATTATATTTTGCTTTGTAATATTGCTTAGCATTTTCTATTAAATGTTAATCAAATTATATAAAGGTGTAGAAAGGTGTATATAGTACGAGTACAAATTATGGAGTAAATTATGGAAATGTGAGTTTATAAAGGTGTCAAAATTCCATTTCAAATATTTTTAAATTATGTATTCCCAAATAACATATCGCATTAAAAATGTATTTATTATACCGCATTTAACTAATTATTATAAATATATTAAAAACCCAAAACACATCAATTTGGGTGGCCTTTTTCGAATTATTGTGTGGGACACTTTTGTTTCCTTGTCACCTTAAGTAAATATGTATCTCTACGTTATAGAGAGGTAAAATAACTATAATTAGCCAATTTAAATTCATCAACTTAATTCAATTAATAAAAAAAAAAATCTATATACAATCCCTGATTATCAGAAAAAAAACAGCGAACGAGCGCAGAGACCAAAATAAAAACACAAGAAAACGAATTCTACAAATCTTCTACTCAATTTATTTTGATCGTTATAGTAAACAGTGGATTGTTTTACTTTAGCATTTTTTTGTTGTTGTCTGTTCGTTATTTTATTTTAAATAAGACAGAAATTAAGAAAACCCCAGAAAAAATTGTCAAATTAAATTGTTTGTCAGATTTTATGTTAACAATAGATATATTTCGTTAATTTGTTACTCCTACGCGCGCGCTACGATTTTCTTATATGCATGATTTTTTACTTTCTTATTATTGTTATTACTACTATTATTTTCTATCGTGGTAATTTATGATCGTTTTCGTTAAATTTATATTTATTTGAATATTTGTGTTGTTTGAATGATTTGCATATTTGTCAATTATCTATACATAATTATAATTTCTTGATAGTTCGTGTTGATAGTTTTTTGTGTATTTATGTAAAATGTGTAGAATAATTTTAAAATTAGTCATATGAGTAGTTTTGTGCGATTTTTATAAACATATTTAGGAAGTTAATAATGTCTATTAATATAATAAATTTATGATTATTTTATGTGAGAAAATATTGTGTTCTTCCTGCTATATGAAAACAGCGTACAGTAGTATTTGAAATCAATTCTTGAAAGTGGGCGATTATTAATGTTTAATGTAAATTTAATATTCACATTTTTTATCAGTTGTAAACATCAGTTATCTTTTTTCTATGCGACTTCCATACGGCTCCGTACAGTTTTTTCTCAAAAAATTTGACTGTGTGGTTCCAAAAAGAAAGTTGCCCTATTTTTTTCTAGGAATCTATAACTCCGCTTAGATATTTACATAAATCGATTATATCTCTACTAAATCCTTAAATAAAATAAGTTACATTAACGTAACTGTCCTGCTTTAAATATATCCCAAAAATCATGAAGTCATGCACGTATACTGGGTGATTTTTTTAAGCTGAAACTTTCAAATATCTCGGAAAATAAGCTATCTACGAACAAAATGTCCATTATCAAAATTTAATCCTTCTGTGGGGTGTGGGGGGGGGGGGGGGTACATTAGTTCCAAAATTAGTACCCCTCCTTCTCTTCTTGTAGGTGGAGCGGGGGGTAATTTTGAAATTAAAATAGGAACCTCTATTTTTTATTACAGACTCAGATTCGGCGGCTAAAAGTACGTAGGATTTCTTTGAAACATTAAAACAAAAAAAAAAAAAAATATTTAATTTTTTTTTTTATTTATTTTTTTCCCAATTTAAGAAATATAATTTGTTTAAGACTAATTTCAAATATTTACATTGAAAACGTGTCAATTTTAATCCAAACGTTTGCAGAATCGTATGCATATGTAAATTTACTATCGTTATTACAGCGCCATCTATCATGGATCGAAAAAAATGTTTCAAATAAATCTACGTACTTTAAGCCGCCGAATCCGAATCTGCAATAAAAATAAGGGTTTCCTATTTTAATTTCAAAGTTACCCCCGCCAAAAGGATTCTGGTCACATGTTAATGATGTGACAAAGGCGAACGATCTGAAGGCAAGATCAGAGATTATTTTGTTGTTGGAGACGCAAAATTACTCATATATAGCAAAGCACAAAAACAGCGAGAGACTGCCTTGACAAGGGCTTTTGAAGATAGCGGCTTGTATAGGACGAGTAACCTTGCTGAAAGAGCTAGTCCAATTGAAGCTGTCTGAATCAAAATATAAAATTCTGGTTTGGAAATAATCGATGAAATAATCACATCGCTAATGTTGGCTGGGCTGCCTGATGATTACAAACCACTTGTAATGGCAGTAGAAAATTCAACAACAAAATTGACAACGGATTCAGTGTAAACTTTGCTATTGCAAGAAGTGAAATACGACTCGAAAAACAGTGATAGTGCAATGTTAACCAAGTGGAACATCAATCGTTCAAACAAAAAGAAAACAAATTTCAAGTTTAAGTGCCACTCTTGCGGTGAAACCTGGACATTTCGCCAGCAATTGTCCAAAGAAAAAGGACAAAATTAAAAACAATGAAAACCTTTTATATACGACATTCCTGGTGAATAATTCAAATTCAAATGATTGGTTCATTGATTCAGGTGCGTCGGCACACACATGACAAAATTTAAGTCGATTGTTAATAAAAACATCAAAATTCTGTCAAACAAAGAAGTTGTTGTTGCGAACAAAGAAATATTGAAAATCGATTGTGTTGGTGAAGTAAACATAACCCTATTGAATGGATCGTCAAAAACAAATGCAACGTTAACGAACGTTCAATATGTTCCGGGTTTGTGCGCGAATTTACTTTCTGTAAGCAAGATGGTCAAAAACGGCAATCGTTTTGCATTTGATAAAGAAAATTGCAAAACTTTCAACGCAAAAAATACCTTAATAGCAACAGCGATATTCATTGATGACATGTATCGGCTGAATTGTGTTTTGCCGAACTATGAAATTAAAAACTAAACTTCAATGATTGAAACGGCATTGAGTGGCAAGATAAACAATAATTTGTGGCATCGGCGCTTGGGACACATTTGTGATGAAAATTTAATAAAGGTGTGTGGAAATTTAAAATTGGTGTAAATTGGGGCCAAAGAAGCAACAACAAATGCACAGTATGCATTAAAGGGAAGCACCAAGGGATTGGTTCATTCCGACGTCTGTTGTCCATTGCAAGAACAATCAATTGGTGGTGCGAAATATTTCGTTACATTTGTCGATGATTACAACAGAAAACTATTTGTTTTTCCATTGAAAGAAAAAAGTCAAGTCTTCAACGTTTTTTTGGAGCTCAAAGCTCTTGTCGAAAATCAGTGCTCAGGAAAAATCAAAGTTCTGCGCACTGGTTATGGAACGGGGTACTGTAATCAACAATTTGACGATTTTTTTTTAGCGAAAAGCGGAATTGTGCATCAAAAAACAGCACCAAATACACCCGATAAAAATGATGTTACTGAGCTGAGCATATCAATAGAACACTCATGGAACGAGTTCGGTGTATGTTAATTGATTCCGGCTTGAGTAAAAAATTTTGGGCGGAAGCTTTATCAACGGCAGCGTATTTGATAAACCGAATACCTTGCAGAAATGAGTGATCGATTACATCACAGGAATTATGGTCCAAGATGAAACCAGACTTGACCATGTTACGAGTGTTTGGATGCAAAGCGATCGTACATGTGCCAAAGGAAAAACGGCGGAAGCTCGAGTTGAAGTCAACTGAATGCATTATGCTTCGGTATAGCAATGAATCGAAAGCATATCGGTTGTACAATATGGCAGCTAGGAAAGTTGTGATAAGCAGAGATGTCTTGTAAGTACTAATTCTTCTTTTTCGCTGGCAGTGATCTTGAGCAGTGATGAAGATGAAGTTGGTGCCAATATCAACTCAGGTGGCGTGCGTGATGCTGAATCTTCTATTGTCGTTGATAAGTCTGGTGATCAAACTGAAGTGAAAGATTTAACTGTTGAAAATAGCGTTAATGACATATCCGAGAGTAACGTTACATCAGGCAGTGATGGTAACGAATTATATGTTCCTGATGATGCTATAGAAACACCGATAGAAGTTTGTACTTCCGAACGTATCCGAAATATGGATACAATACATTATAATTTCTTGACAAAGGAAATTATATTGTCGAGTCTAAATGCTGATTTGTGGAGAAAAGCAATGTGTGAAGAAATGAAATCGTTGCATGACAATCAAACTTGGACTATGGTCGATTTACCTCGTGACAAAACACCGATTAGAAGCAAGTGGGTGTTTAAAACTAAGAGCAATGCAGACGGTAAAGTTATGCGATACAAGGCGAGATTGGTAGTGAAAGGTTTTTCGCAACGGTATGCGTCGACTACCATGAAACGTTTTCTCCAGTTGTAAAGTATACATCGATTCGATTCCTAATGGCGGTTGCAGCGAAATTCAATCTAAACATTCGTCAAATGGATGCAGTTACAGCTTTTCTCAACGGCGAACTGAAGGAAGAAATATACATGTGTCAACCCGAAGAATTTATCAATGATTCGAGCAAAGTTTGCAGGCTACACAAATCGTTATACGGCTTAAAGCAATCATCAAGTGGTGTATGGAACGAGAAACTGAATGGGGTGCTGATTAAATTTGGCCTGAAACGTTCGATTGCCGACCAATGCATCTACTATATGGTGAATTGTAACAACTTGTTGCTATTTATGTGGATGACATATTGATTTTTTCTAATGACGAAATCCGAGAACGATTGTTAAAGGACGAGTTAAGTAAACACTTCGAGATGAAAGATTTGGGTGATGCTTCGTCCGCATTAGGTATTCGTATCACTCGTGACAGCGTAGCTGGTACAATTTCAATTGACCAGTCGCAGTGCATATCGGAAATTCTAAATCGTTTCGGTATGAGTGATTGCAATCCAATTGTTACACGTGTGATGAACGACAAGAGATGTCAAACGTAACATATATGCAAGCAATAGGTAATTTGTTATTAGCAGTGCAGATAACTCGACCGGATATTTGCTATGCAGTAAATCTGTTGAGTCGATATAGCAAAGATCCTGGAAAGGCACAACGATCGACAAAAAGTTGGTTTATGAGAAATCTTCGAATGAAATCAGAGGATATTGTGATGTAGACTAGGCTAGTGATCTCGACAAAAGAAAATCGACCACCGGCTATGTGTTCATCATAGTAGTACGCAAAATACTTAATATCCTTATGGCTGATGGCACCCGGGGTATCACAGAAACCGTATTTTTCTTCGTTTCTTTCACCGTTTACCTATGATACCGGTTTTAATTGCGACTTAAACAAATTCTCGGTGCAACCACACTAACACAAACATAAATAAAATAAAAAATATTTCAAGGACATTTTTGACTCGTTTTAGTTTAAATTTTATTTTCGAGAGAGCAGAACAAAACAAAATAAAACACACATACATATATACATTATCTATTACCACTAGTTGCCCTTGAAAAAATAATCAAAAATCCAAAAATCTCGTGTGGAATGGGACTATGCCTAATTCCACACACGGTTTTTGGTATCTGGTATTTTTTTCAAGGCCAACTAGTCGTAATAGATAGTGTATATATATGTGTAACAAAATTTACAAAAATAAATAATTATTGAAATCTCCTCGCATATCTCTTTGCATCTCATCCGTGTATATTATCCGTGTATAAAATTTAAACTAAAATGTATGTCAGCGGTTCCCAAACATATTTTGCAACGGAACCCTTTTCCGATTCTTCAAATTTCATGGAACCCTATTCATGGATAATCCTGTTTCGCATAAATCTGTTGTTTAAGAACGGCAATATAACTCTAATAGCCTTTTATGCTAAATTTTTATATTCATCAATTATTGTATTGCAGAAAGTTGCTATCCGAACTAATTTCAATTAAATTTTCATATTCTACTGCTAGTAGTCCCATTGGCTTTTCATTTCTTTTGAAAGGATTTTGTCCCCAATAATTATCGTTATTGTGTCTATGTATGAAATGAAACCTTATGGCACGGATTTTATCTGGTACTAGCTCGTGGAACCCCTAAAAATTGCCACGGAACCCCGGGGTTCCGCGGAACTCATTTTGGGAAACGCTGGCATAAGTAAAAAATGGCCTTGAAATATTTTTTATTTCATTTATGTTTGTGTTAGTGTGGTTGCACCGAAAATTTGTTTAAGCAGCAATTAAAACCGGTATCATAGGTAAACGACGAAAAAAGCGAAGAAAAATACGGTTTCTGTAATACTCCGTGTGTCACCAGCCTATGATTTATATTTTTGGACTTCAGGTACAGTATAGATCCCCCGAGCATTAATAAGCTTAGGCTCCGGAATAATTTCCATTATATCACGCATCGCATAAAAAAGGAAATCATCTTTTTCAGACCACTTCCAATTTTTTTTATTTCTACCAGTATTCCCTTTGATATCGTGAGAGATTTTGGTGTCTTATTATCTAATGATTGGAATGGCTGAAACCATTACCCATTCTGTCGAGACATTTTTCTGTTCGGAGCTGGAATATTCCAAATTTACAGAAATTCATAATAATTCATAATACGCAAATAGTAGAATGATTCAAAAAATTATTTCTACCAGTATTCTCCATGATATCGTAATGAGATTTTGGTGTTTTATTATTTAATAATTCCGAAGGCTGAAACCATTACCCATTTGGTCGGGACATTTCGGAGTTTGGTGCTGGAAAATTCCAAATTTACATTAATTCATAATACGCAAGTGGTAGAATGATTCAATAAATGATTTTGCTGTTTTATTATCTAATGATTCCGAAGGCTGAAACCATTACCCATTTGGTCGGGACATTTCGGAGTTTTGTGCTGGAAAATTCCAAATTTACAGAAATTCATAATAATTACGCGTGTGGTAGAATGATTCAAAAAATCATTTCTACCAGTATTCTCTATGATATCGTAATGAGATTTTACTGTCTTATTATCTAATGATTCCGAAGGCTGAAACCATTACCCATTTTGTCGAGACATTTCTGAGTTCGGAGCTGGAATATTTCAAATTTACATAAATTCATAATACGCAAGTGGTAGAATGATTCAAAAAATTATTTCTACCAGTATTCTCCATGATATCGTAATGAGATTTTGGTGTTTTATTATCTAATAATTCCGAAGGCTGAAACCATTACCCATTTGGTTCGGACATTTCGGAGTTCGGTGCTGGAAAATTCCAAATTTACAGAAATTCATAATAATTACGCATGTGGTAGAATGATTCAAAAAATTATTTCTACCAGTAATCTCCATGATATCGTAATGAGGTTTTACTGTCTTATTATCTAACGATTCAGAACCCTGAAACCATTACCCATTTTGTCGAGACATTTCTAAATTCGGAGCTGGAATATTCCAAATTTACAGAAATTCATAATAATTCATAATACGCAAGTGGTAGAATGATTCAAAAAAATATTTCTACCAGTATTCTCCATGATATCGTAATGAGATTTTGGTGTTTTATTATCTAATAATTCCGAAGGCTGAAACCATTACCCATTTGGTCGGGACATTTCGGAGTTCGGTGCTGGAAAATTCCAAATTTACAGAAATTCATAATAATTACGCATGTGGTGGAATGATTCAAAAAATCATTTCTACCAGTATTCTCTATCAAATAAAAAACCTCTTAACGACGAGGTAAATGTTCGAGTGACGAAAGCCGAATTCAATTCACAAAACTTCTGATATCAAATTTGTGCCGAAAAAAACAATTGTATTCGATTTGTCAACGATTTTTCGGAATGCTAGTGCATTCAGCGCGTTATTGTTTAACATTCAAAAAACTGTTGACAAGTTGTTGTTTTTGACAGCTAGAAAGAAAAATGTAAACAAACGCGCCGAATGCACTAACATTCCGAAAAATCATTGACAAATCGAATACAATTGTTTTTTTCGGCACAAATTTGATATCAGAAGTTTTGTGAATTGAATTCGGCTTTCGTCACTCGAACATTTACCTCGTCGTTAAGAGGTTTTTTATTTGATATCAATGATTTTGGCAAGGCAAATTGAAAATGAATTGAATTGCGATTCGTTTTATTGTTGTCAGTCAAAACAGTTCATACACACACTCGATAGCACACAATTGGCCGCTACGTGTTATTGTGCCTTAAGTCATATTCATACGACGGATAAAATCCGGGATAATTCAACAATTTTTTTGCATGTTTCTTGCATGGGTGGAGTGGTAAGATCTATTTTTTTAAAGAAACCATCATAAAGATTAAAAAAGTATCGATTTTATGCAAGGAGATTGTTCAATGTTTTTGGTGATTTTTTCGATCACATCAATTTGTTAGTTTTTTCATTTTTTTTGTTATGAAAAAAGAGTCGCTGGTAAAAATTCTCTTAGCAATGATAATAATATGATGTATTTATATTTGTTTCATTGTAATACGTTGATTCACTATCATTATGAACCGCAACGGACCGATATTAGGGTGCATTTGAGCCAAAAAATGAAATTTTGCAAAAAATTAAGGTGGTTTTTAAGTTATGGAGGTCAATATCTAAAATATACGAGTTTTCTGGGACAAACGGTTGATGTCATATTGTAGGTGAGATTTGTGGCTAATAATCCTGAAAATATGAACCAAAAGTCTTGGGCTCATTTTTTAGCAATTTGGCCGAATGTGGCCGGCCGATTTCGCATTTTTCAGTTTTTTGGCCAAAATGACCCTCTAACATAATTTTTTGAATTCTTTTTTTTTGCTATTTGATAGCTGGCGTCAATACCTTTCCAACGATATGCATATGTCTAGGATATGTCGAATAGATTCAGCACTGTGGACGTGGCAAAATGGCCAAAAATGGCCGTTCAGAGGCCGGCCGCGGCCAACATGGCTGCCAAATCAAAAAGTTGTAGAACAAAAATTGCTTAGTTTTTTAAGTACTACAACCCCTGAAAATATGAGATCAAATAAAAGAGGTACGGACAAACAAACATATATACCAAAGCAAGATTATATGGTGACGTCATAGAAAAATTTAAAATTGTCATAACTTTAGTCAAAATCATCCGTTTTGGACGTTTGAGGTGTCGTTGAATTGGTATTGACGTCTTCAATCATAATTTGCCAGTTAGAAAATAATTTTGACATTTTTTGGGGCAGTTATACGCGAAAAACTGATTTTTTGGGGCAATTTTTGGAAGGTCATATCTCCACTCAATGTTGGTAGAAATTCATGCTTTTATACATTATTTAGGTTTATTTTTCAAGACCTTTCTAATGGTATATAACATGATCCTGGCGGCCTCAAAGTGAAAAAGTTCGAAACTTGCTGTATAATATACTTCGTTCGACTTCCAGCACAGTAGGTGCTTTCGTCACTCGTTTGGACTGCCGTCCAAAGTGATGATATCGTAATGAGGTCTTGCTGTCTTATTATCTAATGATTCCGAAGCCTGAAACCATTACCCATTTGGTCGGGACATTTCGGAGTTCGGTGCTGGAAAATTCCATTACTCATTGTGTCGAGACATTTCTAAGTTCGGAGCTGGAATATTTCAAATTTACAGAATTTCATAATAATTCATAATACGCAAGTGGTAGAATGATTCAATAAATTATCTCTATCAGTATTTTCCATGATATCGTAATGAAATTTTACTGTCTTATTATCTAATGATTCCGAAGGCTGAAACCATTATCCATTTTGTCGAGACATTTTTGAGTTCAGAGCTAGAATATTCCAAATTTACAGAAATCCATAATAATTCATAATACGCATGTGGTAGAATGATTCAATAAATTATTTCTACCAGTATTCTCCATGATACCGTAATGAGATCTTGCTACCTTATTATCTAACGATTCAGAACCCTGAAACCATCACTCATTTGGTCCAGACATTTCTGATATCGGTCTCTATGATATCGTAATGAGATTTTGGTGTTTTATTATCTAATAATTCCGAAGGCTGAAACCATTACCCATTTGGTTCGGACATTTCGGAGTTCGGAGCTGGAAAATTCCAAATTTACAGAAATTCATAATAATTACGCATGTGGTAGAATGATTCAAAAAATTATTTCTACCAGTAATCTCCATGATATTGTAATGAGGTTTTACTGTCTTATTATCTAACGATTCAGAACCCTGAAACCATTACCCATTTGGTCCAGACATTTCTGAGATCGTATTTAGTGAATATATTTATATTATTGAAATCTTATAAAAAAGGATTGCGTAATTTTAAAAAAATATTTTTTTCTCGGGGGAACTAAAGTTTTTTTGATAAAACATAATTAGATTTTTTTTTGTTTATAATGGAAACACAGTGCCACATAAAAAAGTGTTTTCGGGGTGGTTTTTTCGGGCCAAATTAACAGACATTAATGGGATCACAATTTTTTGTTTATTGACCGTATCGAATCTCTCCTTTTTTCCAATAACTACATTTGCAAGCGTGCAGTTTCGTTTGGATCGAACTATGCGAACGGTTTCCAGCCTTGCTTTCTGTGGCTTGAGCAGTACGTACTCGAAATATTTCCACTCTTTGCCGTTGCTCGCCTGTGAAAGAAATGCTGTTTGACGACTATTAAAAATTCAATTGGGAAAAGCAAAGAAAACGCGTGTGATATCTATTATGTAATGTGAAAAAAATGAAATCTCATGTACCGAAACACACGAAGCGTAACTATAACTGTTTGGAAGACACTAATTTGTTGAAAGGCCTGGCGGCCACGTATTGTAAAATGGTTGCACTAACTCAGAAACTTTTGCGAGCACAACGACGCACCAAATCGAGATAACGACGGGACAAAAATTTTAGAAGATAGGTAAATCGGTTCCAATATCGGTCATGTCCGAAAAAATGTGTAAATCGACACTTTTGCAAATTCAATATGTAAATATTATTTATTCCGTAAATTAAATTAGAATTTAATGTATACGCTATAGGTACGTATGCGATACATATATCGATACCTTTTATTTATGTACATATGATTGACGAGTTAATTTCAATAAAAAACATTTACCTCATTATGTTGCGATGTCAACTTACCAAAAGCGCACATAAAACACAGGCCACAAAAAAATAATAAACAAACATATTACACATCTGGCTGGCTCGGTTGATTGTGTTGTGTGGATGGATATATCAAATTGAATTCATAATTTTCATTTCAAAAATTTTCATATCATTGTTTTAAATGAAATTGAAAATATTTATATACGTTTAAAAAATATGCAGTAGTTGCTCACCTTGTATGATGCAGTTTGTTTGTACTCGTATGCAGTGTTTTTTATATTGAACGACGCTTCTCGAGTTGAATATTTATTTATTTTTTTAAATTAATTGAATAAAAATATATGTATTCAGAGGCTGATTTTCTTGTTTGCACACACATAAGACGCAATGTACCACTTTGCGAGCAATTTTCAATTTTCATCTTAGTATTTTGCGGTGATTTGCGCTGCTGTACCAAAACCAAATATAGGAAAGCCATTAAATGTTATTATTTTAAGTGATTGATGGGTTAGTAGAGAGACGTAAATTAATCGTTTCGAATATTAAAGTTTTTGGTAAATTGATACTATACGGACAACTTTTGTTGATTTCTAATGTGTGATTCGCATTTAACAATATTTTCTTTATCTTGTCTCGCGATTCGTTGATATCCCCACATGATTTATTTCAACCGGTTTTTTTTTTATAATATTTATTTCAAAATTAAATAGTTTAAATTGGTCTTGTCTAGCTGGGATGATTATTTATACATACTTGGTACTTAGCTACTTGGTATTCGCACAAATCGTCGTCTGGGGAATAAAATACAAAAATTCTTCAAAGCATAGTGTAAAATTTATCAACACACATAACTTAAATTAAAAAAACATTTTCACCTCTATATAAAAGAATTCTTCTATAATTTTACGTCTAATTAAATTATAAAAAATTTGCTTATTTAAATTTTCAATTTTGAAATTTTTGAAAATAAAGAATTTTTGGCATGCAGCAACGATGATCAATTACGTTATGTGCATGCATTGCTTGCATTCACTGCGCGCGAAAATAAATTAATTAACCAAAGTTTAAATATTTTCGTTATAGTAATGCAATAATAATTTTACAAAAAAAATAATAATAAATCATACTAAAAAACAAGATGGCCGAATATTTAAAATAATTATTTTTATATAGATTAGAGCTATTTATATTTAATTTTATAAATTAATTAAATTTTTTTTTGTTTATTTAATTACAGGTCGTGAAAAATGTACAATGAAAAATGTGTTTAAGTTAACGTGTGAATGTGAAAAGTGGACACATAAAATTAATTATAATTTTTAATTATATTAAGTATTTAGTGAAAAATTAAAATTTAAGTGCAACAAATATAATATTGTTTTATATACATATACGTCGGAGAGTGTGTGAGTGTGCACGGTGCGTGAAAAACGAACAGTAGTTCAAAATTTTACTATCTGGTCCGTTTTTCACAATATGGCAGTATCGTGTCCAGAAGTTATGTACGGTGCTTATTATCCATATTTATACGGTAGAGCTGGACCTAGTCGACCATTTTATCAATATGAAAGGGTAAGTTGTTTTTTATTATTGTAAAATTTTATTGAAAAATGTTTTGCGTTGTTTGATATTGCAATTTATTTGTATACGAGTTTAAAGACATTTATTTTTGGGTGGGTATATTTTAAACATCTGTTTTTCGATCGTTTTATTGTACAAAGTTTGTAAAAATATTTGAAAACTTTAAAATTTCGACTTATACAAGGTGGTTCATTTTGAAATGTTAATCCGTATAATTTTGACTGAACAATTATGTATATGGAAAGGGTGTATTTTAAGATTAACTTTCGAGGAACTGACTGTATCTCATCACCATCTCATGCTTAAGTTCTAAAAAATCACAGAACTACTTTAAAGCTTCGTCTATCATAAAACATAAGTGGTTAATCCCGGCCATAAACCACATCATGCAAAAATTCTGAAAATATAAATTCGAGGATGGGCTGAGTAGTATGCCCATGCAAGTAAAGTTAGACCTAACTAGATCTACATTAATCCTTAACCAATAAGATGAGAATGTATTGGTAAAAATAAAATAACAATGACATTTAGACGAATTTTTTAAATATTTTAATCAGTGTTTTTAGTGTTGAATTATTTTGGGAAGGGTTGATTAGTGCCATTTACCTCACTAATATTAAACGGAAGGCTTTTATTAGTATAATTTTAAGAGGGGTTTAGGTTAGAACTATCAACCTTAGTGTTTATTGTTTTGAGTGAAGCTTTTGCTCAGTTTTTACAGCAGCCTTGCGCAAAATGAATTCACACATTCACAAAGCTACACACGAGTTTAGCTTCTGGTTTTAAACTAAGTCGTAATAGATTTTTATTGTTAATTTAAACCCTTGTTTTATATTAAAACACCAAATTTTTTTGTGTTGTTTTATTCCGTTTGATCGAAAATAAAATTTAAGCAAAAATCTACACTCAAAAATGGCCTTAAATTTTTTTATTTTCATTTCTACTTTTTAATTTCGGATTCACCGAAAAATTTATTGTCGCAGTTAAAACGGATTTTGTAGGTAAAAGGGGAAAGATCACCCGGTTTTATGAAATCGTGTGTAGCATGGCTGTACCAAATCCCTTTATATGTAGTGAAGGGTTGTCATAATAAAATGCAAAATATACTAACCTAAGTATTTTTTGTATAGAAACATTCTAACACTTACACAAAACAGGATTTGACCAGAAATATTTCTCTCACATTAAGATCGTTTATGGTTAGAAAATATTATAGTGAATGTAAATTCTTCGCGAGTAGAATTTTTTTTAAATAGTTTGTATTCATGAATATTGATAGCATATTAATACTACATGGTGTCTAGAAGAACGCCGGATTTGAAATGGTTTCATTTTGTTAATACGAGTTGTATTGTGATTGTTTTGACATTTGTCACGTACAGACCACGTGATTTTAGAATATGGATAAGTATTCAAACCAACAACGTTTAATTATTGTAAAAACACATTACAAAAATGGTGAAAGTTTTGCGAAAACAGTACGCCAATTACGTCAATATTTCGGTCGCAATAATGCACCAAATGAATGGGCAGTGAGGCTAAACTAAGACTTCTGATGGATCAGAAGATCATTGTTCGTCGTCGTTCTTGTCGGTCATTCGAAAATATAGCCACAGTAAGGGAATCTGTGGCCGAGACTCAAGGAATTTCTATTCGGAATCGTGGTCATGAATTAAATATTTCCAGAAGCACTATGCAACAAATTTTGGTGAAATAAAAATGTTTGCTTCATTCAAAAATAAATGTGTTTTTCTTTAAAATTAAATCCGGCTCTCTTGTTGGGACACCCTATATATGAAGCAAATTTTCTTTGTGTAGTTTTGTGATTGTATTGCCTTCGTCGAGATGTCAAAAAACTAAGCAAAACTTCGCTCAAAACAATAAACACGTCTGACACATCCAAGTATCTATATACAGTCATATGTCGTTGATTATATGCAATTTTTATGCAACCTTATAATATTATCAAATCAACTTATCTATCAAAATATTATCGTTTAATGTTTCCTCAAATAAATAGGTTGGTTACCTAATTACTCATTTCAACAATTTTTACTGAAAATTGAAGATAAATAAAAAAAAAATCCCGTTCATAATAATAAAATTTATTTTGCCATCCCTATTTAAATAGGGTCCCATTTGAAACGCGATATTTTAAAACGCGAATTATCAAAACGCGATATTTCAAAACGCGATATTTCAAAACACGATACGGTACAAAACGCGATATAGTACAAAACGCGATATTTTAAAATGTGATATTTCAAAACGCGATACAGTACAAAACGCGATATGGTACAAAACGCGATATTTCAAAATGCGATATTTCAAAACGCGATATGGTACAAAACGCGATATGGTATAAAACGCGATATTTCAAAACGCGATATGGTTCAAAACGGGATATGGTACAAAACCGGAGTTTAGGATCGGGTTATATCAGGCGGGTGAAGGGGAAATTTAATTTCAGTTTATAAGAATTGAAAAATCGATAGGAACGATAGTATATAGGATCGGTATCTGGTGGGTCACTGCGCTCCCGCCGCTTCGCAACCCATATTCTGTACCATATCTCGTTTTGAAATATCGCGTTTTGAAATATCGCGTTTTGTACCGTATCGCGTTTTGTACCATATCGCGTTTTGAAATATCGCGTTTCGAAATATCGCGTTTTGTACCATATCGCGTTTTGTACCATATCGCGTTTTGAAATATCGCATTTTGAAATATTGCATTTTGTACCATATCTCGTTTTGTCATATCTTGTTTTGTAATATCGCAATTTTGAAATATCGCGTTTCGAGCGGATCCGATTTAAATAATGTGTTTACATTTTATAAACCTATACATACACACCAATTTAATAGTTTTTGATTTGGCCATATACATATACTGTCACTGACACTAAATTATAAAACCGAATTCTGGTGACGTCTAGCGGATAAAAGATCAACCTTTCGTACTAAATATTTTATTGTACTAAATTATTTCGATTGGTTTCTGATACCGTAGACAGACACAAACTAGATAACTTCGTTATCTAGATTATTAAGTTATTTCTGCCTGTCTGTCTGTACACGATATTTTCAAAACAGAATTATTAAGTTTTCATAACTTGATAAATGCAATCTATCCTGATAAATTAGGCACACTCGCAAAAATCAGTTTACTGTCTGTCACCACAATTTGTTTATCACGATTTTTATAATTTTATTTTCAATCTAGATAAATGAAAATCGCGATAAATTTTGTGTCTGTCTACGGTATGAGGCTCAGGTAAATCGATTATTACAGTAAATTGAAATTTTAGTACAAATTACTTTTCAAATCGTGCCAATTCTCTAGTAAATAAAATTAGGTAAATGCGGCTTAAAGGGACACATAGTTTCTAGGAATATACAAAAATTGGTATGTACACGAACTAATGTCATAAATTTTATTGTCGTTGTTCCAATTATTCGTATTGTTTATACGAATAAATTTAAATTTTATATTTTCTTAAATTTGTTGCGTAATATACACAATAAACTATTTGAAAAAATAAAAATTTTAACATATAAAACTGTGTTCATAAATATTATTTTATTTCATGCATTTTTATATCATGGGAAATGCTAGTGAATATAAAAAAATTATGTCTAGAAACATGGCCGACATATTTTCATGATTTGTTTAGCAAAAACAACAACCACTACTATTTACCTTTTGTGTCTTCGCTTTACCCTACTTTTTAGTACAGAAACAAAAAAATATTACATTTGTTTGTGTTAAAAAAATCTTAAAATAAACATTTATTATCAGAATTCAAATTCATATCAATTATTTTAACATTATTTGGTTAAATTCACAGCTTTTTGTAAGGCTGCGGGCCAATAGTCGGGTAAAAGTCAATTTTAAGTAAATTTTTCGGTGAATTCATTTATTTTTCAAAAACTCTATGGCAAACTGATCGAAAAATCTGTTCTAAATCCGATTTTTACCACAGTAAATAATTTACCCAACTATTGGCCCGCAGCCTAAGTAACATAATACAGTAATTCATTAATACATGATATATTAAAAAAAAACGAAAAAATGTTTTATAGTTTTTTATTTAAAAAAACTTTTTAAAAAACATAACGCATCTAATGATGAATCCGATAATCGACTTCTTTTTTTTTGTTAAAAAATTATTTGCCGTAGAAAACTTACGCTCATTTTGCGTTGATGTAGGCTTTATTGTTTGCAGCGAATCAAATAAGAATTGCAACGTGTCAGTCCTTTTTCCAGTGCTTTCAAAAATGCTTATTTCTTTCGCCAGAGTTCGAAAGCAGTCATCGTTGTTTTTTGGATTAAATTCTTTTGTCGTTTCCAAAATTGATCGATCCAGCTGTTGTTCTAACATCAAAGCGTGGTGAGAATATCCGAATCAGTATTAACTGGTACTTCAACTTCGCTGTCTATTTCGTAGATTTGTTCTTCATTTAAACGAATTAGTATATCCTTTGCATATTTTAGCATTTCTGATTTTGAAGATATGTTGAAAAAGCTATAATTTTCTTTAAGATTCGATGACTGTGGATTATGAAGAAACTCCATGAGGGATACAATAGGTTTATTTCTTCTTTCTACCAATTCAATTTCCAGTGCACTAAGTAACTCTTTACTTAAATCGTTATTTATTTTTTCGTGGCTACTAAATAAAAATTTTAGAGCCCCCTCAGCGGTTATTAATGTGGCATCTTGTCTACTAAGACAGGTTACGGTTATTGAAAGTGGTTTTAACGTTTCTAATAACATTTCTGCTGTTTTTATATTTACATCGTCCAACATATTCTCTAATTTTAGATCTCGCAATGCTTTCTTAATTGGATGCTGTAGCCGTAAAAATTTAAAAATGTACTTTACCGACTCTAAATATTTCGTACCATCGTTTAAAATAAACATTAGAGAGTGTACTCGAATAAGATTCAACGCGAGTATATTTATTTAAATTTCATATAAAATAAAAGAAAAAAATCTCGGGAAAAATTTAATTTTCTCGGGAAACGGGAAATGAATTTTTTCTTAATTTTCCCGAGAAATTTTCGGGAATTTTTTCTCGGGAACAAACACTCATACTTACAATTTCTTCACAGAGATTTGAATTCCGCTTTAAAGTGCCAGTAGCACCTGAGCTAGCTTAAAAATGTTGTTCAATTGCTCATCTGAATGGAAGTTCCTAACTAGATCAGCAAATTTGTGACGAATTTTTGTATTTATAATCTGAGTTTGCACGAAAACGGTAAACGACCATTAACACCCCTTCCCAGAGATTGGGACTCAGGTTCCGTGAGCACTTCTATTTTGTGACTAAATTGCTCGACCAGCCAGCTTGATTGTTATTTCCTAACCTGATCAGCAAATTTGTAACGAATTTTTAAAAATGGTAAATGGCCATTAACACACTTTTTCAGAAATTAGAACTCTGGTTCCGCGAGCAGTTCTAATAGGCTACTAAATTGCTCATCTAGTCAGCCTGATTACGACTTTCTTACCAGATCAGTAAATTTGTAACGAGTTTTTTTATTCATAATTTGAGTTTGGACGAAAATGGTAAACGGCCATTAACACCCCTTCCCAGAGATTTGGACCCAAGTTCCGCGAGCAGTTCTAATAGGCTACTAAATTGCTCGTCCAGCCAGCCTAATTGCCACTTTCTAACCAGATCAGCAAGGTTGTAACGAATTTTTGTATTTATAATTTGAGTTTGGACGAAAATGGTAAACGGCCATTCTGGTTAGAAAGTGGCAATCAAGCTGGCTGGATAAACAATTTAGTAGCATATTAGAACTGCTCATGGAACTTGGGTCCAAATCTCTCTGGTAAGGGGTGTTAATTGTTTTTTACCATTTTCGTCCAAATTCAAATTATGAATAAAAAAATTCGTTGCAAATTTGCTGATCTGGTTAAGGAGTGGCAATCAGGCTGGCTGGACAAGCAATTTAGTAGCCTATTAGAACTGCTTATGGAACATGAGTCCAAATCTCTGGGAAGGCCATGTTTTCTAATTAGCTTTGAATTTAACAGTGTGATACTAACACATACAAGAAAAGTGTGGAATTTTGTAAAAACGGCATACGCATTTAATTGTCGTATAAATGAAACTGATTCTTCCTTTTAATAGTTTGTGTTTCCTTACTTGAAAATTCTCTGAGAATAACTTTAAATTTTAACTAAGCTATATATTAAACCGGGGTGCTAAGCTCCTTCCTATACTGTCTTTGAAATAATTAAAGAAAATTTCGTTGACTAAACTTGTTATAGAATAAAAACATTTTGACAACATTAAACACAAATATTTTGACGATAATTTAACTGTTGGCTTGATTTGATATTGAATCTCGTGGAGTGATAAGCACAGAAGCTGAAAATAAAAACTGACTGTGAAATTAAGGTAAAACCTACAATATTTTTAGCAGAATCTATTTCTATATTAAAGATATAATTATAGGCTGATACTCGTATATGCAACTTGGGTGAGTCCATAGTTT
This sequence comes from Nephrotoma flavescens, assembly GCA_932526605.1. Classification (NCBI taxonomy): domain Eukaryota; kingdom Metazoa; phylum Arthropoda; class Insecta; order Diptera; family Tipulidae; genus Nephrotoma; species Nephrotoma flavescens. The sequence continues at coordinate 235,981,525 of OW052220.1, forward strand.
GAGCCAGCTACGGGTGCAGTGACATGAGTCACTAAGTCACTATAAGTCATATTCTAAAGAAACAACTAACAGCATTACTCTGTCTGCATTAAATCTATCCAATTTGTACATTTCACCAACAAGCGTGGCAGTGGCAATCACTCTTTTGTGAATCTTGTTAAAAACTGTACATCCATTCGAGCCAGATGTCACTGCACGATTTCTGTTTTTGACCATTTGACTAACCGACAGCAAATTAGTACACAACTGAGGAATACACAAAACATTTGTTAATTCAGTGTCTTGCATGGAATTGTTAACCAACAATTTCATTTTCAAATGTCCGACTTTCAATAGTGTGTCATTTGCAATGGCAACTTCATTAACATCAACTTCCCTTAATAAACTTGCATCTATTGAAATATGCGATGATGCGCCTGAGTCTATGTACCAACTATCCTTTTTAATTTCACTTACTGCAAAAGAAGTATAAAACAATGCAGAAATGCCTTGCTGGTTTAAGTTCAACTCAATATGTTTATTGTAGGAGGCACTATTCGCAAAATGTCCATATTTATTGCAATTATATCAGCGCATTCTGCTAATGTGTTGTGAACATATTTTGTTATACCTTGACTTTTTATAATTACTCGTACTGTACAGAACTTTTGTTGTTGTAGTGCCATTTGATGACAAATTATCCAACTGTACGTCCTGCAGTAACCGGGAGTGGTGCCTTGGTGCGCGCATCCATTCGAATTCAAACGACGCAAGCGCTGGTTTCGAAACCGGATGCGGGCACCAAGGGACCGCAAACACCATGCCGACACGGAACGGAATCTCCGGTCCCATCACATCCAACCCGAAAAAATTAGGAATTCATTTTATAAAAAAAATCAATTATCAACAAAAAAAATCGTGAAAAATGACGAAGCGAGACCAATGTGCTCACCGAGCGCGTGGCACACATCCGCTATTCGGTGCTCGATTACAATTTACAAAATTTAAAAAGAATTTAAAAAGAAAATAAAACAAAAATCGTGCCATAATACTATTCAAAATTATTGTTGCGGCCTTGGGTAGTCGTCACGTCATGCCGCAGGGTACGCCGCCTCGGATCGTTGCGGCCTTGTTGCAGCCCACGCTGCAGCCCTTTGGCCGCTTATCTCGTTGGGCGTCTTCTAGCCTTAAGGTTAAAATTTGACCCGGTTAGCCACCACAAATATTGAGCGATGCCTTCATTCGGCTTGGTTGAGCCTTTGTTATACCTTCGTTGGGCTTGGCAATTTCGTTGATCAACAAAACAAAAATGCGTTGGGCGTTGGCTTGCCGGTGGCTCAACTGGCCACCAAAATCTGAGCGTTGTCTCACCTGGAATATTAAAAAAATCCACTCTCGTTGGGCGTTGTCCGCCAAATCCGAGTATGAAGTTAACCTCGCTAGGCCGCCGAAAATATTGGGCGTACTCCGCCGAAACCGCTCACCATTGCAATTAAAATGCGGTATCCGTTAAAAAAATAAACTATCTGTACTCGTAGAAAATGAGGTAAGCGCTAACCAAAATGTGCACGCCACAAAGCAAAAACAAAAAAAATATAAATGGCGGCACCCGTTATAAATCCACACACACAAAATGGTGTGTGCGGTAAATTTGGCACCCGCAAGAAAAATGCTCACTCGTTAAAATATGCATGAGCTACGGCCTTAACGATTTGGAAAACAATGAACTCTGTTTCAATTTAAATTTGGTGGCGTCTCCAAAAATTGCAAAAAAAATTTATATCTCTGGCTGTACGGTCACAAACTGCTACCTCCGTTTGCCGAACCAAACCTTTTGTACTCCGTTTTTTCCACACAAGTAAAAATCAGAACAAACTTTTAATCATGGCGGTCTCCCGACATACTATATGGGGGATATATTTCTTTTTCTATTTTAACAATTTTTATTATTTTGCACTAACAAAACGTCAAAACAAAAATAATCTAAACGTCTCTCAAAACTAAACTTTTGACTTTTGACAACCAAAATCTAAAATTTTTTTTTTCAAGACTTTTCTCAAAATCACAAACTTTAATTACATCCAAAACGAGAACAGTTACTGCGAGTTCATATGACGGATAAAAATCTCGGATTTTACTATCCCATCGTTTTAACCATTTACATCACGTAAATTATACAACGGGCACGCCTTTTTTCATATAAAAATGTTGAAAATATTGAAAGAAAAAATCTGGGGTAGAAAAATCCGAGATTTTTATCCGTCGTATGAACTCGCAGTAAAAAAACTTAACAAAATTTCTCGCACCACAAAAAAAAAACTTCTAAAATGCTTTCTTTGTTTTCATTCTCCTCTCCTATACATGCAACTTGATACGCGTTGCAGGGAGTGCGAAAGTGACGCGTACGAAAAAGAGAACCACAACAAAGAGAACATTCCATGCAGTCGTGCGATTGTCTACAGTCACACAAAATACGATACTCGTCATAGAAATAATAACAAGACGGGTCGTACAGAGGAAAATAATTGTTATGACCAAAAAAAGTCGTAACAGCCTTTTCAAGGGGTTTCCATGCCTCTTGAGCTGTTTTGTTTGATCGAACATGAACATAATTGATTGGATCAATCAAAAGAGTAATTTTTGCCTTTGGTTTTGAGATTTTTTCGACATCTTTATCCTCACCAGTAACACACAACCATACAATCTAAATATGTTTGAACCATGAGTCATAATTTTCTCGACCCTTTAACTTTTCTATAACGAAATTATTGGCAGCGGCCATCTTATTTTTTATTTTATTACTTTCGTTAAACACACGTGTATTTCTTTTTCTAACCCGTGCTAATATTTCGTAATTAATATATACGTTTATTATATAAAAAAAAATTCCAATCACAAAAAAATGCGTTGTTCTGGGCCCATAACCTGTTATAACAATATATAGCCCAAAAAACACAATTCAATTTTTTTCATTAGCTTGTTAACATTCATAACTCAAAGGGTTAAATAAAAGCAGTTTTCGGATAAATTTCAAAAAAATACATGAAAGTTACCTCAAAAATTTTTCGATAGGGGGCCAAATGTTGTTTGATATGCAAATACTAAGTTTATCCAGTAGGCAGATGCGAAAGAAAGCAAATATATATAGACAACTATAAGTGGATCTGACGGCAAAAAAAATAAGCTTGTTCCGGATATTTTTGTATATTAATTTTTATTTTCATAAAGTATGCCGTGCTAAAATTTCATAGAAAAAAACCCGCAATAAGCTTATTTTTAATGCGCTAGATGTCACATTCCCAACTTTACCAGTCGTTAATAGAGAACTACAAGTGGATCTGACGGCATAAAAATTAAACTGATTGGGTCTATTTTTGTAAGTTAATTTTTATTTTCATAAAGTATGCCCTGTTAAAATTTCATGGAAAAAAAGACTCAATGAGCTTATTTTTAATGCGCTAGATGTCACTAGTTCTCATTAGATAGTTCTCATTAGATGATAATTTTAATTTTTATGTTAGTTTCAACCTAAAGTTTGAATTTTAACTGAGTAAAAAATTATTTAAGTATTGCATGTACAAATATAAGCTTTACAAAAATTGGTTTGCCTTTGCTAACCAAAACCAGTTAAAGTTTTATGTTTCTTCTGCGATTTTCACTAAATATTAGCTAATGTTATTTTATTAGCTTAATAGGTAATTAATTTTTCAACGCAAGAAAATATATGTTCTTGATTTTCCACATCGATCGCGCAATAAAATAGTTAAGACATTACGATTATATAATTTTTAGTTTAGAAGAATTTCTAATTCCCAAGCGGCATAAACCTAGGTATGTTTGTTAGACCTACAGCGAATATATATATTCTACCGGAACTTATCAATGAAATTCTGAAGAAAATTAAAAGACGTAACATTTTATATAAAAAAAAAATACAGGAAATTCATAATTTCATTATATTTAAGCAATTTCATTATGGGTACGCGTAATATTTTTTTCTCTTCGCACAGTAGTTAAACCGGTTAATTAAAATTCCATATTTAAGAAGTACACAAGCAGTTTAATGTATGTTTTTATGAATTTATGTAGTCTGTTATTTTTTTTTGTTTTATGTAATACACTCCTCGAGAGTATTATATCGTCTTAAATACTAGACAAATATTTTCTTAGGTATTTTTGTTGATGCTGTGCGAATTTGAAGAAACGAATAAAACGATCATCTTGTTTGTTAAGAAAGTATATATGTATCGGGTTAAATCAAAGACATTCCAATTGTCTTAACGCCCAATTATACATGACCAGGCACAAGATTTCAATATATACTCGGTACATGCGCGTATAAAACGAAAATCGTTAAATAAAATTATTTGTTGATTTTTATTATTCGATTTTGATCTTTTTTATTTCGTTTTCGGTTGTCGTTTTTGTGTTTGTTCGTCTTAAAGGGATCCTCTTTATACCAAAGAAATGAAAATGATAATGTAAGAAAAAAGGTTTTGTGTCATTATATGCGGTTTTGCATTTAACTTTTAACATTTTTATTTCATTTGGTTACTTGCTTTACGGTATATAATGCATGTGCGCTGCAAACTGTAATCTCTCTCTTGTCTAATGTATTGTTTAAAGTTATTGTCGTGAATCTTTGTTTAAATTTTTTCTTATGTTATTATATTATTACCAGGGTGTGTTGTTGTTGTTATTGTTGCTCTTATGAAGATAATACAGAAGAAACCGATTTCTATTTGGTGTTAAAATAATTTAAAGTTATTGTTTTAAATTGAATATAAAAAGATTTCATGGGAATTGGGAAATGACTCTATATACAGCTATTTTGTGTTCAGCAAGGTAGACTCATTGATTTATCAATTTATTTAATTATTTATCTGTTTAGGTCGAGATCTCATATTGTGATTAAAAAATGTCATTGTACGTGTAAACAGAAGAACAACACAATTTCTTAATTTTCATTCGAAATTTTCTAAGTTTTTCGGTTTATTTCTGGGTTTTCTCATGTGATTTCGTTGTACTGGTAGAAAATTGGGTCTATTTTCGAATAAACAAAACAGAATTACAGGTATCATTTCAACACTCCTAATTCGTTCGCAATTATTTAACTTTTTCCAATGGCTCGAGGATCACCTTTGGTATCAAAATTACCGGAATGAATTGCATGGACGTTTTTGCAGTTGTTTTTGGCAAAAAGGGTTTCTCTTAAACAGAACCAAACTAATTTGAGAGTCTCTTTATCCTCGTAATTAAAACGTAAATAAAAACGTTGTTTCTAAAAATATGCTTTTTAATTTTCAAAATCATAAGAAAATTAAATTACTGTATGAAAATTAACAATTTTAACAACACCGTTTTATCAGCTTAAATCACTTTATGCTCTCGGATTGCCGATTTTTGAATATTCTGTATAGAATAATCATGTATCAAGTCAAATTTCCTGGTGGCCGGTCAAGCCATCCTAACGGAAATTTGTTTTGAGTAAGACACGATCTATTCTAACAGGAAATAAGCCATTTTTATAAAAATCGATGGTCCTAGGCATTTAGGATTGACAATTTTTAAATTAGTTTAAAAACAAGTTTCCATTAGAATGGCCGTTGTGAATTTAGTTTATTTGTGATATATCTGTAACTTTAATTCTACTGCACCTCATAAATTGCGAATGTATTAATAAAATTTTATGACTTCTTAATGCGTAGTACGGAATTTATGCGTTAGTTCGCTTTTTTACCAATATTCTGAAATTTTTAGTTGTTATTGTTGTTTTTTAGGAATAACTCGGAAGTTTAGTAACTTCGGAAAAGGTTGTAATCCTTGTTACTTCGAGAGCCATTCCGCAGATTCTTCTAAGCATGCAGAGGCCTCTCTCACGGTGATTTTGCCGACTAGATCTCAGGGTTTTGGGTCGTGGGGTAGTTGAGGTTTGCAAGCTTCTGGACTACACCGTGGAACAGAATAAAAACAAAAGTAAACTAAACAACTGAAACTAAATTATTAAATTGCACCGAAATTGTGTTGACCGAAATTTGAGGAATAGAAATAAAGATAATAATAACTGGATGTGTAAAGCGACAGCCTGTAACTATGGAATCAACACAAAATAACATTTCATTCCTCATTATAATCCGAAAAATTAGTAATTCATTATATTACAAATTCAAACAACAAAAATAAAAGAAGGTAAAAAAATAGGTAAAATAACCAGAATAATAACTGAACCATAAATCGAGGCCGATGAGAACAAAATAAAACCGAATGCCAAGAGGAATCGCAGTGCAATTTTTTATTTAAATACAAAATATTTTTCTCATCTTCCCGTGTTTATCGAAAATTATTTAAGCGGCCACGACTCGGCCACTCGTAAAATATAATAGACGTACCTCTACCGACCACCCTTAGCCGTTGCGATGTTTTCACTGTTATCAAAAAAAAAAAAAAAAAAAACTAACAAGCCGCGTGTCGGACACCCGTATCGATGCCGTTAAGTTTGTTTCTTTTGTTTTCCCTTATTCAATTTTTTCAGTATTATCCATCCGGATATATATATTTTTATTTACTTGTGACTTAATTTAATACAATTATGAATTATCTTTTGAGTAATTTGTATTTTTATATTTCTTTCAACAATGGTTGTATATAGTCGACCAATTTTAATATAATTCAAAAACAAAAAACTCGACTTTAACATTAAAAAATCAAACCTCGACTCAAATGTTATAATTTTTTTTTTCAATAAACAATATAATTTCAGAAATAAATTTTTCAAACAAACTAGAACTTGACTGTTCTTTACAAAATTGAATACTCGACTTCTGAAATTCCTACACTAGACTTATTTTAACAAAATCCAACAAAACAAGACTGACCAAATTTTCTCGCACCCAAAAAAAATCTAGTAGAATATCTAGTAGAATATGGTGTGCTTTATTTGTTGCTTTCGTGCGCGTCACTCGCCTACTAATTCACACCGCACATCCATCCACTACTACAAAAATATTCTTCTATATCTTCACTCGCCGCACACACGCACAAGGTGTACACATTGGTCTCGTAGAAGATTAAGACCAATTCACAATAACACAAAACCATAGTGTTAATGCCATAGAACAACAGATGGCAATGCCATCAGTAAAATGCATTAATTATTCGATGGTTACGAAATCTTTTAGAAATAAATACAAAAAAAATAATCGCAGGTGAGCGCAACATTATGACCCCAAAAGAAGTCGTAACACGCTATAAGCTATCAACTAACAAATATAATTTTTTTTTGGCTTGTTGGGAGCAACCTTATAATTTTAATCCTTCGACAAATAAACTAAATGTGGTAGATCAGGATCACCAACACCGACGAGGTCATTTAGTGGTAGCATGGGAAACGTAATCTGTTTTCATTAACTAGAAGTTGCAATAATTTTCAATCGCCTTTCTCTAAGCTTGTGATTGGTCTCCTGTTAACATTTCAAATTATCGCTCTGGTTGAAATTCTAACAAAAATTGAATGTTAACTAGAATTTTACTAGAATACTATTGATAATGAGAAAGGAAAACAGAAAGGCCACCTATAATTATGTTAATGAGAAGTAGTGTTCGCAATACTGGTAAATCGATTTAGCGATTTTCCGATAAATCAACTAAAATTTGCTTACCGCGTCATACCGGCAGATAATCTCTAAGATACCGGTATTTCGTTAAATATTTATTAGAATTTTAATTACACACCTACATACAATTATTTAAAGAGTCAACAGGCTTTTACAAGTGAAGGCAGCCTAGGGTTCCCAACCGTTCTTTTTTGGGAAGGATAGTTCTTTTTTAAAATGTATCTTTTCCACTTTCCGTATGACAAAATGTCCTTTAATTTGTTAAAATGTTCTTTATTACATACATTAAAATATCCTTTTTATCTCCTACCAAAATAAAAACCTATTTTCATTTTCGTTAACCGAGTAAAAGTATGTTACAGGATGGCTACTGCCATCCTGCAGATTTCACTAAGCGCATGCAGAGGCCTCCACGGTGATTTTTGCCGGCTACAACTCAGTGAGAAGTGCTATGGGTCGTGGGGGTTGAGGCTTGCATGGCTCCTGGCCTACATCGTGATTACAGAGATTTTAAATAAAAAAAAACGCAAATTATAACAAATAATAAACCGGAGTTCCGCCGAAATTTGTCGACCGGAACCTGAGGAACGAACAACAAAAATAATAATTATAATTGGGTGAGGTGCCTTGATGCGCGCATCCAATCGAACTCAAACGGTGGTAAACACCGGTTTCGAATCAGAATGCGGGCACCAAGGGACCGCGAAATGTAACCCCGACACAGAATACGGTACCTCTCACCGTTACCAACAATGTACGACTGGCCGGTTGGCCACCCATTAGTTGCCGGGCCTCTCCCCGATACCAAAACCAATAACCACAAAATGCCGGTTGGCCACCCATTAGATACGAGGCGTTCGTTCGCTTTCATTATTTCAACTCACCGTTTCGGCCTTGGTATGCCTTCGTTGGGCTTTGTATGCCTTCGATGGGCTTTACATGCCTTCGTTGGACTTTGTATGCCTTCGTTGGGCTTTGTATGAATTCGATGAGCTTTGTATGCCTTCGTTGGGCTTTGTATGTCTTTGTTGAGCTTTGTATGCCTTCATTGGGCTTTGTATGTCTTTGTTGTGCTTTGTATGCCTTCGTTGGTTCGCATACTTTAAATATTGCGGACCACCCGCCGGATATTTACTTTTATCGTATCCTCCCGCTTTCTAAGCACAGTGTAATTGGCTTAATATTACTAATAATATGTCACTAGATCTGGAAAATTGGTAAACTGGTCGAAAACTTTGGACATATTTGATGAAATTCCGATGGGACTCCACAGATGGATGCAATTACGTGAGAAAAATTAATTTTACACTGATTTATTAAAATAAGCACTTTTACCGAAACAACCAGTATTCCAAAGAAATTAATTCATATTAATTCATTAATTCAATGAATGTCACATCACACTTGTCTCCATTAACAAACAAAAAAAAATATAAATTTAATATTTTAATTTCAAAAGCGCTAATAATTTTATTTGCTTTCGTATTTTATTTATTTATTTTTTTTTTTTTTGTTAAATAATCACCGAATACAGGGGTTTATGAGTTAGCTTTACACAAATACTAACAATATATTTAATTTTATTAATTTTGGTAGCTTATATTTTAAATTCTAACAGTCGAAAAATCACGGATTATCTTGTAATTTATGAATTTTTATCACCAATCACTCGAGAGGTCCTTCACAAAAATCAAAAAAACGAGACTCAAAACTTTATGTTTCTTCTAAATTACAATCAAGACTCAAAAACTAAAAAAAACTCTCGTACCAAATAACGACGCGCAAAACGTTCTAGAAGAATTTTCTTTCTTCTCTGTTTTTCGTTTACATCAATTCACATTGATGTAAACGAGAAGCATATAAGAAAAACATTTTTCCAGAGCTTTTGTCTTCTCGCTCTCAATTTTTATTTCTTCTTACCGCCGCGCCATCACAAGGAGGTGTACCAAAACAATCAAGAGCGGAAGCGAAGACACAAACCACCCAACCGATTAAGCAAAGGCACAAATCGAGGGGAATCTATATACATATATATAAAAATGAATTCCTGTTTATTTGTTTGTTCCGAATGGGCGTCTCAGCCGCTCAACCGATCGCCATGCAATTTTTACCATGTACAAGTTGCATATCCAGAACCAACCTTATGCTATTTTGGAAGGGGCTGCACCCCGGGGTCTAGGGGCTGCGGTACAATTTTTTTCGATAATTTTAATTTTCTTTAAATTTTTCCACGAAAATGAGTATATGAGGCTGGTTATATGAAATTACTGACATGTTCGAATCCGAGGGGCCCAGCCCTGGATCAAAAATTAATTTTTACATGTATAGATACAAATATTTGATTATTCAAAAATGACTTCTCAGTCGCTCAACCGATCGCCATGAAATGTTTACCATGGAAATGTTGCATTTTCAGGACCAATCTTACGATATTGTGAAAGGGGCTGAAGTTTAGGGGTTTAGGGGCTGTGGTACAATTATTTCAAAAAATTAAATTTTTTTACGAGAATGAGTTTTGGAAAGGGGTTATATGAAATAAGAGACATGTTCGAATTCGGGGGGTCCGCCCCTGGATCAAAAATTCGTTTTTACATGTAAATATACAATTATTATGTGTGTGTGTGTGTGTATTATGTGTGTGTGTATTATGTAATTATAGTGCTGAAATAATATATGATTCGTTATATTTCTGTTAAATTAGTTTTATTTTATAATATACCACAAAGAATTAAAAAATCAAAGAAAACATGTGCATATATTATTGAAATATTATTTTTATTTTTACCTATTTTTACCTGACCAATTAAAATGATTTTTTATTTTTATTGCATTCTTTAATTTTTTAGAATTTTTAAAAACAGTTTAACAAATTATCTCTTATTTGAACGACAGTTGGTTGATCTTTCATTTCGTCATATTCGAAGTCATCCTATAACATCCATAAGCCATGGCTTTAGTGGATAACCAGCGTCACCTAAAAGCCATTAATGGCGCTCACATTGTAGAAATGCATTCTCAAGCTTTTGTCGATCCCTCTAAAGTGCCCAAATGGTGGAGTCGTGAGCAGATCCTGGGTATTTAACACACACTGATAAAATCAGTAAGTCGTAGTTACATATCTGAAAAATTTCCAATCAGTTTTAATGTTAACGTAAATTACACTCATTATAACAATATACGTACTAATTGCACATTCAGGGAATGATTTCCATTTCTGTCAACGAAAATGTGTTCATTTTCTTTCGGAGCGGATTTTCTGCTGCAGGACTAATTGCAACAAAATTTAGATCCAGATTGAACGACGATGTTTTATGTCATGCTCACACTGTTAGTTTCGTAATTATGATTAACTCGAAATCATGATTTCGTACTAATGTGTCATGTTTAACCATAGTTTCAAACTAAATTTGAAGTCAGTTTCGAAATGAGATATTTGTTCTCATTTCGATGCATTTTAGTACTCACAACGCCGAATGCATCAAAAATGGAGATTCCGGACACTAATAGTTTACCAAGCAGATCTAGTTTCCTTTGAGTTTTCTATTTGTCATTCCGCCGTTCCGTACTTTGATTCTTTCGTCGTGATTCTTTCTTCGTTTCTTTCCCCTTCACCTACAAACTAATTTTGTGGCGGGGAAATTTTTGATTCTTTTTTCAGCAACATTTTAGTTTGATTCAACTGATTCTCGCACTACTACAAAGATAAATATTTCAAGGACATCTTGATTATTTGTCGTTTATGGGTTAATTTGGGGTTAATTTTTGTTTCGATAGGAAAAACTGTACTTTTTCAAACAAAGAAGCAGTTTTCGCAGCAAATAATAAACTTTTATTACAATACGAATAAATCAAAAATTATAATTTTACACTCATACATAAATATAAAGAAATCAGCAAAGAAACGCGCAAAGAATCAACTGATCTTTTGAAATGATGACGAAAGAATCAAAGTGTGGATTGGCGGATTGAGATATTTGGTTGGCGGCAACAAATTTTATTTTCTGTTGTGTCAATAGAGTCATTTCTGACAATTTGAAATTCAATTAAATGTCAATCTTGACATTTCTGTCAATGCCTACTCTCTTGAGTTCTCGTTTAAGAAATCATGATCTCGAATTTATAGTTATGAAACCAGTAGTCTGCCTATGGCATTAAATATGATGTGTTTTTTGCGAGCGCACTTCGCCGAACAGACGGATTTAGCGATCAACCATTAATAATCCTATTATTCAGAGATTATTCTGAATTAATTCATGCTTTATACGGCGTAATACTCTCACTACTATGCAAATACATTAGATATCTATAACGATAGTGATCGACACTTACCTAACTTAGCGCATTTTTACATTTTTAATAGATCAAAAATACTTTGAAGCTTTAAATAGAATTTTATAAAATTAAACGTTACATTACACACACATCTCAAATCAAACATTGTTGTACACATTACCAATTTATTTTCGTAAATAGAAAAGATAATTTTCTTTCACTTTCGAAACAAATAATTTATTGGTAAGACATTGAAAGAAAGCCCCTCCTTTCAAATTCAGATTCTGACATTGACGTTTAGAAACATGTGCGTCGTTTCGGTGATGAGATGCTCTTAGCTATATAGTTGGTTTAGTGTATATGTGGTGTGTTAACATCGCCGCACTTATATACGCGCTTGTCGTTTTGGATTAATGAACTGGAATATTAATTACATACGTGAGATCCGTGTTAATCTCGCGATGTGTAAAATATGATTATTATACACGCATGTCAACAGATTAATCTTCCGCTTATTGTGTCTAACAGCTAATAGGGCATTTAAAAAATTATATATCACCAATTTGTTATTTGATGTGCGCGTAGGTGGTTCGTAATTTGATTGACATATATAAAATGACGACACAGCCGTATATAGTTGATGCTCGATATAATTCGCGCATCTTGCTTTACTACACCGCATGTGACAAGATATCGGATTACATACTACACAATTTTATATAAAAAGTGTGATACGTCTATAGAAAGTAGCATACATATTTTAATTGAATGTACGACAACAATTTCTTGGAAAATCTTTTTTCACATTTTAAAAGACAACTTTATATAATTGCATTTCTGCAATCGAATAATTATCTATATATATATTTTTTTTTTTAATTTCAGTTTAATCAAGATTTATATTCAACATCGGGTGTACCGCTAACATCTGGTGGTTCAGCATCAGGTAGTTCACATTCACCATGTAGTCCAATATTAACACCATCAACGATACCACCAAATGTTTCACAAACTGCAACAACAACTGTACCTACAATACCATTAACAGCATTACAACGACATATAGCCAAAGAAGAAGATTTAGGTATAACACGAAGTGATACAGATGGTAAGAAAATTTATTTATTTGTTTTGAAATGACAAATCATAATAACATAAATTGGTCTTACACAATTTTAACGATTAGATGCGACGAACATACTATACAGTGACATTTATTTTGTTTCGTTGCAGTAGGACCATTATCTGGTGGACATAACGAGAGTTCATGTTCATCGGGGCCAGAATCACCGCACCATATAGGTGGTAACCATCCGGAGCAACATACACCCGCTAGAGCACAATATGTGTCCGCAACATGTGTCGTATTTACCCATTATTCGGGTGATGCGTCGAGTGTTGTGGACGAACATTTCTCCCGAGCTCTTAATTTTAGTAATAAGGAAAGTAAAGGTAATTAAATTAATTTTATATTAACGGATCGTTTTGCCTATATTTAGATATACTTGTAGTCTTCTTTACAGCAACATCTTATTTTTTTTATCTATATTGGTACATATATAGGAAAACAAACAAAAATATTCTAAACTATTTGAAAATTGTTTATTCAGACACGGATATATTTTGTACAATTTGACATCTTTATTGCTTTGGTTAAATTCTGTATGTAGATATGCATGCGCATGCATTGAAACAGAAGTTAAAAATCGATAAAATCGAAAATCCCATAACAATAATATTAATTTACGGAAAATGATGATGGGTTCTTAAGGGTTTAACAAAAAAAAAAAAAAATGTTAGGCCTACACACACACACACTCACAAACACACACGAAAATGGTAATTAATATTGTATTATGTTGTAACTATGGCATATATAATGTCGTGTCGTCGCCGACGAAAGGGATATTTTTAGAAATGATATATCATTTTGGTTTTGTTTTATATCCTTTTATGTTTTTGGTTTAATTAAATTTAATTTATGGCGCTTGATTTAATTTAAATGCCGAACATCAGTAGAACGAGTTACACAAAATATGGAAGGTATACAGAAACTTTCGATTTTATCATGCCCTTTACAGTGGAAATCCTTATCAAATTATCTCATTATTACAAACTTAAAAAATGATAATATATTTTATCAGATGATACCGGGTTTAAATCTTAAAACATTCAGAATTTAATAACTTTGGTGTAATAGGATAAAATGTCGAATTTGATTAAATCCTTGACTTCCTCAAGCAGATCCAAATTAATGGTCAGGGCTCTGGATACCAGCTTCTCCAATCTAGGCACCTGTATTGGAATGAGATTAGTGCGCCTACCGTGGGTCGGAGCTAGTTCACTAATTCAAAATAGTATATTTTAATCAATGAGAAGCGATATGTTGACTGGTATTATAACTTCTAAATTTATTATAAAAATTTTACAGCTTGTATAGTAAAATTAATTAATTCCAGCATTTTATGTTTACATTCTTATTCAACAACCCACATTCAGTAAAATGCAATATTTCAGCATTTTACGTTTATATTCCCTCTTAATACTACAAATTAAAGTAAGTGCTATATGTCAGCATTTTACGTTTTTCAGTTACCAGCTGAATTATGGTAACAGCACCTTTGAAATGAGCTTTCTCTGGACTATTTGTTGTATGTGCTTATGTCTGCTTGACGGGTACGATAATCAACAAAATTTCGATAAAATTATTGCAGTGGCCACCAAAATTTGGTAATTAGTTGAAACTTTGTGAAAAGTGATGCGGAAGGAGCCATATCTGATGAATACGGCGAGTGGGGTAGGAAGTCCAAGGCAACAAGTGGCCGAGCGTTGTTATGCTGAAACATCACTGTATCTTGTCTTTTAGCATATTGTGGGCGTTTGAGCTTCAATAGTCAGCTTAATTGCATCAATTGTTGTTGATAATGTTCTCCAGTGACGGTTTCGTTAGGCTGAAGTAGCTCATAGTATAGATCACTCCGAACTGTTCCCACCAGATGTACAGCATTAGCTTCTTGCCATAAATATTCGGTTTGATGGTTGAAGTTGATGCATAACCCTCCGATTTTAGCTTTGGAGTAGTTGTTCGCACTTGAAGAACGACGTTCGACGTCTCTTGGCTTGAGTTCATACGGAACCCAATTTCTTTGTTTTTGCACCATACCCATGGCCTTCAGACAATTTTGAATCGCTTGTTGACTCACTCCCAAAGTTTCAGCAAGCTCCTCTTGACTTCGGCATGAATATTGGGATTTACTGTCAGTTTATCGTGAATAATTTATCGTGAGCAATTTATCGTAGAACAATTTATCGTGGAAACAATTTATTGTGGAATCAATTTATCGTGGAACAATTTATCGTAGAACAGTTTATCGTGGGCAATTTATCGTATAACAGTTTTTCGTGAACGATTTATCGTATAACAGTTTGGAACAGCTTTAGTATCGCAGTCAAATTTTTTTGACAGTCTGAGCGACGGTGGCGCCACTTTGGCCAATAGCGGAATTGTTTATAACTAAAAATGTGCCTTTGCTTAGCATTTTGAATCTAGCGCCATCTATTGGAATAAAAACGCACTAAATTTTTTAAAAAATACGTTAAGACGTGCTCAAAAAAATTTAATAAAAAAAAATTTGAATCTCATTTAAAAATAAATAATATTTAATATTTTTTTATGAATATATTAAATTGAGAGTGGGAGTCGCACTGCGTTCCGCACGTAGGAGCAGATTATATAGAATCTATTAATGACACCTACGCTCCTTCCCGTAGCCATGCGGGGCTCTTTAGATTTTAATTTCGGGGGGCGTATGAGCCGGGATCTTCAAACATGTCGCACTGCGAGCCGCACGTAGGAGCGAATTATATAGAATCTATTAATGACACCTACGATCCTCCCCGTAGCCCTGCGGGGCTCTTTAGATTTTAATTTCGGGGGGCGTATTAGCCGGGATCTTCAAACATGTCGCACTGCGTGCCGCACGTAGGAGCGGATTATATAGAATCTATTAATGACACCTACGCTCCTCCCCGTAGCCCTGCGGGGCTCTTTAGATTTTAATTTCGATGAATTTTCGAACATACCCAATCCCATCATAATCGGTTAAGAAACTACAGAGTTCCGTCCCACATGGCAATATTCCAGAACTTCTTTCAAAAATCATTCAATAATCCCATTTCCATCTAACATACCCAATCCCATCATAATCGGTTAAGAAACTACCGAGTTCCGTCCCACATGGCCATATTCCAGAACTTCTTCCAAAAATCATTCAATAATCCCATTTCCATCCAGCATACCCAATCCCATCATAATCGGTTAAGAAACTACAGAGTTCCGTCCCACATGGCCATAATTCCAGAACTTTTTCCAAAAATCATTCAATAATTCCATTTCCATCTAACATACCCAATCCCATCATAATCGGCTGAGAAACTACCGAGTTCCATCCCACATCGCCATATTCCAGAACTTCTTCCAAAAATCATTCAATAATCCCATTTCCATCCAGCATACCCAATCCCATCATAATCGGTTAAGAAACTACCGCGTTCCGTCCCTCATGGCCATATTCCAGAACTTTTTCCAAAAATCATTCAATAATCCCATTTCCATCTAACATACCCAATCCCATCATAATCGGCTGAGAAACTACCGAGTTCCGTCCCACATGGCCATATTCCAGAACTTCTTCCAAAAATCATTCAATAATCCGATTTCCATCCAGCATACCCAATCCCATCATAATCGGTTAAGAAACTACCACGTTCCGTCCCTCATGGCCATATTCCAGAACTTTTTCCAAAAATCATTCAATAATCCCATTTCCATCCAACATACCCAATCCCATCATAATCGGTTAAGAAACTACAGAGTTCCGTCCCACATGGCAATATTCCAGAACTTCTTTCAAAAATCATTCAATAATCCCATTTCCATCCAACATACCCAATCCCATCATAATCGGTTAAGAAACTACCGAGTTCCGTCCCACATGGCCATATTCCAGAACTTCTTCCAAAAATCATTCAATAATCCCATTTCCATCCAGCATACCCAATCCCATCATAATCGGTTAAGAAACTACCGCGTTCCGTCCCTCATGGCCATATTCCAGAACTTTTTCCAAAAATCATTCAATAATCCCATTTCCATCTAACATACCCAATCCCATCATAATCGGCTGAGAAACTACCGAGTTCCGTCCCACATGGCCATATTCCAGAACTTCTTCCAAAAATCATTCAATAATCCCATTTCCATCCAGCATACCCAATCCCATCATAATCGGTTAAGAAACTACCGAGTTCCGTCCCACATGGCCATAATTCCAGAACTTTTTCCAAAAATCATTCAATAATTCCATTTCCATCCAACATACCCAATCCCATCATAATCGGTTAAGAAACTACCGAGTTCCGTCCCACATGGCCATATTCCAGAACTTCTTCCAAAAATCATTCAATAATCCCATTTCCATCCAACATACCCAATCCCATCATAATCGGTTAAGAAACTACAGAGTTCCGTCCCACATGGCAATATTCCAGAACTTCTTTCAAAAATCATTCAATAATCCCATTTCCATCCAACATACCCAATCCCATCATAATCGGTTAAGAAACTACCGAGTTCCGTCCCACATGGCCATATTCCAGAACTTCTTCCAAAAATCATTCAATAATCCCATTTCCATCCAGCATACCCAATCCCATCATAATCGGTTAAGAAACTACCGCGTTCCGTCCCTCATGGCCATATTCCAGAACTTTTTCCAAAAATCATTCAATAATCCCATTTCCATCTAACATACCCAATCCCATCATAATCGGCTGAGAAACTACCGAGTTCCGTCCCACATGGCCATATTCCAGAACTTCTTCCAAAAATCATTCAATAATCCCATTTCCATCCAGCATACCCAATCCCATCATAATCGGTTAAGAAACTACCGCGTTCCGTCCCTCATGGCCATATTCCAGAACTTTTTCCAAAAATCATTCAATAATCCCATTTCCATCCAACATACCCAATCCCATCATAATCGGTTAAGAAACTACCGAGTTCCGTCCCACATGGCCATATTCCAGAACTTCTTCCAAAAATCATTAAAGAACCCCACTAATTTTTTGATACCACGCATAAAACCTCTACGATAAATTGTCCACGAAAAACTGTTCTACGATAAATTGTCCCACGATAAATTGTGTCCACGATAAAACACGATAAATTGTTTACGATAAAGAGACCGTCACCCGAATATTGGTGACGCCTCCAACTCAGCATCTTCAAACTTTAATGCTCTCCCTTCGCGTTCTTTGTAGCTGGTGTCAAAACGAATAGAACAGTATTTTCTGGGATGTGTTTGGTTAATATTTGGTAAGCGCGACGAACTTTGAGTGCTATGGAAAATTGCTTCATAAATCAACGTACTTTGTACCGTACGGTCTTTCGTAACGATTTGATAGGCCAGTTCTTACTTTGTCAGTTCCCTCGCTGTTTGCCTTCAGAGTCGGATGGATTGGGACTCGAGTTTTGAACACTGACCTCGAAAAATTCTCCTGGAAGCTTGAGAGCTTGACCATAAAGTAGTTCTGCCGGGGAACGTTTCAAATCGTCTTTGATGGCTGCTCTTATTCCTAACAAGACAAGGCACACCTCAGTGCTCCATAATGGATCGTATTTCCACGAGTTTTGCGGGTGGTAAGGAGTGGTGGTTGTTCTATGAGCGTTTTGACTCAAATGGTCTGCTTTGGTCAGTTGTTATTTCAAGGAGTACTCCAAATCTTGAAAAATATTGGGTGTACAAATACATTTCTGACCTTTTTTACTGAAATAAAAGAAATTAGTTTGTGTAGAAAATGAAAGAATGTTTTATTCCAAGTATGCTCCTTCGGAAGCTATAACCTTCGCCCATCGTTCAGGCGATAAACGGATTCCCCGAAGGAAGAAGTCTGGTGGTTTCGAGGCTATCCAGTCATCGACCCATTTTTTGACATTTTCATATGAAGTGAAGTCCTGCTGTGCCAGGCCTGGTTGCATTGACCGGAACAAGTGGTAATCAGAGGGAGCAATGTCTGGTGAATAAGGCAGGTGGGGTAGAATTTCCCAGTTCTGCCTATCCAAGTAATTTTTAACAGGTGTAGCAACATGTGGCCTAGCGGTGTCATGTTGCAAAATAATCTTATTGTGCCTTTTGTCCCATTCCGGTCGTTTTGCAGCTAGAGCTTGCTTTAAAGCCATCAGTTGTCGTCGATAAACTTCTCTCGTAATGGTTTCACGCTCTTTCAGCAGCTCATAATAGACGACACCCTTCATATCCCACCAAATACAAAGCATTGCCTTCGAACCATGGATATTTGGTTTTGGCGTCGACGGCCCTGGCTCACCTGGCTTGACCCACGCTGGTTTGCGCTTTGGATTGTCAAAATGGATCCATTTTTCATCCCCAGTGATGATCCGATGCAAAAACCCCTTCCTTTGTTGTCGTTGAAGCAACAATTCGCACATGGTTTTCCGACGTTCCATTTCCCTTTCTCTCCCGCACCCAGTTTCCCAGCTTCTGAACCAATCCCATTGCATGTAAACGTTCCGAAACACATTGTTGGGTAATATTCAACTCTTCTGCCAGTTGTTTTTCAGTCTGACAAGGGTCCACATCAAGCAATTCTTCCAATTCTGTGAACGTCTTCACGTTCTTTGTCTCTTACGTCAAAATCACCAGCTTTGAATCGTTGAAACCACTCTTTGCATGTTGTTTTCGATGGCGCATGTTCACCGTAAACTTCCACAAGCAAACGATTTGTTCCGCTGCACTTTTCTTCAACAAAAAATAATGAAGTAAAACTTCCCACAAATGTTGTTTTTTTGGCACAAAGTTCAACATTTTCAATTACATGAAAATAATTGTTGTTTACGCTTTGAACAATAATGTCACGAGTAATTATTCAAGCTTGACATCTAACCTCCAAAAAACATGCATTGCCCGATTGAATAATGTGCAAGCAGTGACACTAACGACACTTATCTAAAAAGGTCGGAAATTTATTTGTACACCGAATAATGTTCGACCATTGTCTTAGCAATCGTGGCAGCGGTGCTTTTTCGAATGGGATACGCCTCACGCCATCGGGTGAATCTATCAACTATCGTGAGGATATACACATTATTCTCGGACGGCGGAAGAGGACCCACTACGTCCATGTGTATTTGCTCAAATTTTGATGACGGAACAGGAAAATGTCCTGGTTCTGATTTTATTTGTCGATTGACCTTGTGTATTTGGCACCCAACGCTATCCTGAACCCCTTTTTTAATGTCGTTGTTCATGTTCAGCCAAAAATACCTAGTAAATCTCTTTGACACCGGAACAAATGGTCGTTGAACTCCTGTAGTTGTTTATATATTTTTAAATCCGTAAACTCTAATTAAAATTTAGAAACTGCGGGCGGGAGGAATTTTAAGAATTTCTCATAATTCAGCGCCAGGTTCTTGCGAACTATCTATGATTTTAAAGTTTACCTTTGAAATTTCGTCAATGCTATCGACGTAGTTTGTCGGTCGTGACACAGTGTCATCGAGTATACTGTTCTTGCCTGATATATGTTGCACAAACGTCGTAACCTGAGCAATAAAGTCTACTTGTCAAGTTTGCCGTGGACTCTTCTGACTCAAAGAGGTGATAGCTGTGGTAAGGGACTTTTAATCGGTGTACACAGTAAATTTCCTACCTTCAACGTAGTACCTAAAATGCTTTATTACTAAATAAATATCAAGTAGCTCCCTGTCAAAGGCCAAATATTCACTTTCTGCTTTTGAAAGTTTGAGGGAAAAGAATTCCAACTGTTGCCAATATCCATTATTCAATTGCTGTAACACTGCTCCAGTGACAAAATATTTATGGCTATTCTAAAACTAATTGCGTTACTCTGCGGGTGGGCCAACAAAGCTGTGTTAGCAAGTGCTTTTTATTTGAACAAATGAGACACCACATACTTCAGGTCACGATAAGTTTTTAGAGTTTTTTATTATCTTGTTCAGATTTGTCAGGTATTCGTGAATTGAAAACAGCCATTTGGCTGAGTTAGGAATGAACCTATGGTAATAGTTAACCATTCCAACGAATTGTTGAATTTGCCTTATATAGACGTTGGTGCTGGAAACTCTGTGCTAGCTTCAATTCGTCTGTGAAGGTAATATGCCGTCTTCGAAAATTTAGTGACTGAGGCAGTCTAACTCAAATAGTCCAAACAGGATGGTGCTCGCTGTTTTTGGCAGGTCATCGCGTGTAATGGGAAAGGTGCTATGCCCTTACCAAATCAATTTTTGAGAGAAATTTACATCTTTCAAGGTGTGAAGAGAAATTTTGGATAACGGGATCGGATAATCTCGCTAATCTGTACACGATCTCCAATTTGTCCTGTTTTTCTTTTTGACCATGTAGAGGAGATATGCTACCGCAGAAGAGGATGGTTGGCATATGTCCAATTGTGCCATAAGCTGGAATTCGGCAGGCACAGTGTTATGTCTGATCGGGTCCAGGCGACTTGAGTTTGAGAAAGGCAAACATCCTTGTATAAATATGATGAGCCACATTGTGTTTTGCCCGACGAATATAATCTGGATCTATACGGTCAGAGGGGAACATCTTTAAACGTTCATCATAATCTTTTCTGTCAATGGGACGGATTGGTGCTGGAGTTTTCACCATAGTTGGATCAAGTAGTCGTCTCCCACGTATAAGTCGACACGAAGGCCATATTTCGTCAGAAAGTCAGCCCCGATAATCAGTCTGTCTACTGAAGGGATTCTAAAATATGAGGAAATTATCGCCGTAAAGGCATACACCAACGTCCACGTTCAACAATTTGGTCCCATAAGTGAAGATCACCGAATCGTTGGCGGCGGAAAGGACCAAGTTATTATCTTTGAGAGATGAGTTTCCTCGGAAAAGCTTTACGTGGGTAACCCGGATATGGCGGCATCTGTATCTGCGAGAAATAGGGGGTTATTGGAAGAATTTCGTAGATACATTTAACTTGGTAAAAAACAATTTCTTGCAGCATCCCCGAACTTATGGTGGTATTTGCAAGGTCCTTCGTTGAAATGATATCTGCTTCCGTTGGTTGGTTATTCATATAATTCACGCGATTTACGAGACGAGATTTTCAACGTATTGAACACCCGCCAGGTTGCGCATCGACCAATATATTTCAGAGAGCTTCCTATCACCCAGTTCTATTCCATCGACCAAAATCTCGAGGCATCGTCCCGCTGATGGAGTGTGTGTCACATTTCTCTTCATTGACCTTTACCTTCCATTTCTTTAGCCAGATTTCCTTACAACATATCTATGACACGATGTTGCAGAATTATGGGCGGTGTTAGTGTGAATGTTTATGGTGCCATACGATTGCCATATTACCTGCGAAAGTACCCGTCATAATTTGCGTAGGCGTTGGTAGGTCTGAACCGCAAATTAAATATAACGTTGAGCCAAGCACATTGTCTTGCTGTACCTCTGCCCGATTTAGAGGTATTGTATTTGACATAATATGTGCGATTTGACAAATACAATTTCATAAGTTGGTAAATTTCTCAGACCCTCGTGCCAAACTTTATGAAATGCTTGGGAAACATCCAAGAAGATCGTTTTTTCGGCGGAGTATTTTTTCTTTTCGTATGCTGACCTTTCCGTGCTCTGCTCTAAATATTTTTGATAATTGCTTTTTCGAATACTTTCGAGATGATTGATAGTCTGCTGGCCTAAATGACGAGACTTAGGTAGGATCCTTGCCAGGCTTCGATATCAGTTTTATATAGTTAACAGTTTTCAGCACTCAAGGATATAAATACCCTGATTCATAAATTGAATTGTATTTGAGCCATTCGTCCAGAGGCACACTAATGGAACACTTTCACACATATGGAAGACCTCCAAAACGAACCCTTCTACTGTATATCAACGCTAATCATAGTATTTTAAATAACTCATATTGTCATTCTTGGTTGCATCCGAGGTGGCAACTCGATCCAGTGTTTTCTTCTAACGTCAACCCTGTTTACTATGCTCAGAGTGTCAATAGATATGTGCTCGATTTTGCAAATAAAAACTCAGTGATTTTCACGTTACAAATTTTGTTTTCCAACACCTTTAATTTGCACAGCAATTCACTTATTTCACTTCATCACTGTTCACTAATTCGCTTTTACTGTTCACCTGTGTTCAGTTTAACTGTTCACTTTTTACTTTTCGACTTCGACTGTTCACTAATTACAACTGTCCATATCTTAGCTCAGTCATAACCCGCTCATAACTCCTTTCTGTTGCGGGTACGGTTTGCAAGATATCTGGAGCTTTCCCTCCAGGAGCCAAAATGAGTGCGTTGTGTTGCTTTTCTGCGCTCCAACAATCGTGCTACAATTCCGCTCGAAACTGCACTTTAAAAGTCTTGAAACGGATTTCGCCATCAACTATCGGAGGCCTTAAAAATCTGCTTGAGCTTCCTGCAATTGGTTGTGTTGGACACGTTTTATTTTCAAACTCCTGTCTGATGTGCCCCTGAAATTCTTTGAGGTGGCCGTCGACTTTTCCCTCAAAGGACTTTATTTCTCCTCTAAGTTCTTTAATTTCAAGATGTACAGATTTCGTCGATTTTTTCATTCTGGACGCCCTGCTGTTTTCATAGATCTGCAAGCTCGCCAACTTGCTCTCACTGACTTTGCAGCCTTTACCTCAACTGCTGTGTTGTTTAGGTTTTTAATCATTGCTGGTTCTTGCAAAATCCCACTTCTGAAACCAAATGTTACGAAGGGTCATTTCTAACGATATGATGGTTTATGGTTTATAAATACATTTTAATCGATCGTGTTGTTAGAGCTCCAAGCATGCGAGATTTCGGTGTTACTTGTAACAGTGAATTAATCGTTCACAAATTAAATCGATAATATCGTTGAAAGAGCGAACTCTGCGAGGTTATAGTCAAGTGTAGTCGCCTTTCTACGATTTCCACATAAATACAATCGAGGCATTTCTTTGTTTTGCACTAAGCGGATTATCGTGGTTGGGTAAAGTGTACTACGAAATCCCGGTTTCGGTCCCGAAATCCAGTCAGTGATACATTTTGGTGAAGGAAAATTTTATCAAGCAAATTTATTAATATTAATAAAAAAATTACGAAATATTCCTTAAAACAAATTATAAAAAATATATTTCCAAACTCGAAAAGTAACTCCTTTGACACATTTGGCCCTTCGACACATGCAGCTCTTCGAAACATTCGGCCCTTCGACACATTCGGCCTTTCATAATTTTGCCCTTAGACATTCGGTCCTTCGACATTCAGCCCTTTGATATCATACCGAATTGTAGAGGCTTCACTAACTCTCGCGGGCACGCGGGAAGTCGGATCGCTCAGGAGAGCAGGATTCAAAAACATGTTGGGAATAAAAGATCAGTTTTACTAGTTTTATTCTAAGTGAATGATTTGAATTCAAAACTGATTTTTTGATACAGTTCTAGAATACGGTCGATAGGGATGGAACTTTACCATATCTTTACAAGTAAGGTCTCCCATTTAAGCTGGGAAGCTCTACAATATGGCCATTAGCAACAGAACTTGGCTATTTCTTGGCAGATTGTGATAAAATTCAACATGTGTGATGGAAATAAGATTGTAAAATGATTTTTTGACTAAGCTCTGAAATATATCGCCCTTTTTATCCAGATACGCAAAGCTTTATCAAAAAATCATTTAAGAACCCAATTCCCATCGCACGTGACGAATTTCAACATAATCGATTAAGGAATGGCTAGGTTTCATCTCTATCCGCCTTATTCCAGAACTTTATGAAAAAGGCATATTTTGAATCCCATGAAATGGCCAAATTGCATCGATATTAGCCATTTTCTAGAACTTTATTTCAAACTCATTTTTGAATTTTGTCAATAAATCGTTTAAAAGTCCCATTTTCCCATACGCCAGATTTTAAAAATTCAAACCGGGATTTCCTAAAAATCGGAGTTTTTTTATACGAAACCGGGATTTTGAAAACCAGGAGTTTAAAAACCGGAATTTCGTTACACACCAAGTTTCACTGTATAGTTGAACCGCATTTTTGTTATTCGTCTTTGACAGTTAGCAAGCTTAGTTACGTATGTATAGTTTTGTTTTTCACGAACCCGTGCGCTCCTGATAATTGGGCTTAATTAGGCTGATTAATTAGGCTTATTGGTCTATATGATGAGATTTTGATAAGATCCTTGCCAGGCTTTCCTGCACTCACGGATATATCCTCATTCATAAATTGAATCTAATATTTCAGCCAGTCGTCCAAAGGCTTACTGCCTATAAGTTCTTTAAGCATTTCATCTGTAATTCAATTATGCCCAGGGGCTTTCTTTAATTGAATTTGATATGCAATAATAAACTTTACCAGTGGTTTCTTTATCTTGAATTTTCTTTCAGGTCTGATTGCTATACATTTTCTGTTTGCACCTCCAAGGTTTAGGGTGGGTACTCTCACTTCTAGTCCATTCCCCGTTAGATAGAAGAATTTACGCGCCTAAGATGATTGATACTGGCCTTCCATAACGAATAGTTTGTGCTAGAATGGGGAGATGCGTATAATCCATCTTGTTTTTTAGTAGTAGGCTTTGATTGAAATAATTTAGAGTTTAGTCAAGAACGAGTGGAGTTCAAAATATTTTAATGGGACATTTCTTTAGAATATAATGAGCCTTACATTATTTGTATGTCAATTGATCTCATTTTGTGCTCTAATTTAGATTTTGGTACAGGTTTTAATTTTGGTTCTGTTAGCTTTATGTGAAATAATCTCTAGCTAGTAGAACCCATCGTTGAAAGTGATGAAGTCAAATATTTTTTGATAGAGCATTTATTTAGCCTAATTTTAACCTTAATTATCCATTATATGACGCCACTCAGGGTGATTTACTATCGAGTTCAGAAGAAATCGTAAAGCAATCAAAACAATTAAGAAGTATACAAGTGGTATTTGTAATGAAATTTCAAATTCCATTAGAGCACATAGTCCATCATTTTTAAAAGATATCTCCAACAGTATCAACATTTAATACGAACTCTTATCCGCTGCTTCCTGTATTTTCAATAATACAATGCTGTTTCAATCTCAAATAGCAAGAGTCCATGCCAACCCTAATCTTAGTATTTTAAATAACTCCAATTGTCAGGTTCTTGATTGCATCCGAGGTGGCAACTTGATCTAGTGTTTCCTTTTACGTCAATAAAAATTTAGCCCCTGAAACCATTCTGCTGTTCTTTCTATTGAAACTTAAACAGTAAAATTTTGCTGCGCAATTTTTGAATGTATTAAACCATCCATACCTTACGTGCTTCTCAATTTAACATCTTAGTTATACAATCCGAATTACCCAAACCCTGCAGTATGGTGATTTACCGATGATCCCAAAATAGGTAACGATATACTTACTAGATTCGGATATTTTCAGTCAATCTTTCTTGAATAATGATTTTGTACCCGAATATGACTCCTCTATTCTATATAAAAAATAATTTAGAAGTATTTCATAATAGTCTGCGATTAATTTTAAGATTTTTCTTTCGGCTTTACCGAACAAAATATTATTTTTAATTGTACCCGAAAATGTTTACGACTTTTTTTAGTCGCAGAAAACAAAGAGGCCCATTTACTCATAGTATTTGTACCACAAAATTAGAAAAAATGCACTCCCCCCATCCCCAGGGCACTTGTGAACACAAAGTTACTCAAATTTTTACAAAATTTACCCCCGAACCCTTTTGTACGATAAAGCCGAAAAATCTTAAAAAAATTGCAGACGATTATGAAATACTTCTAAATTAAATGTGTTGGCTATACACATACATAGTGAGAATTTTCTGAAATTTTTGATTTGGTGATATAATTCGCTAAATTGATAGGTTCTTGTTTTGTAATATCGGTACAAAGCAAGAGTTGGATTTTTGCAGTTTGGTCACTACACCATGAGTAGCCCAACTTTTTATCAGTACAAATCCAAGCTGCCAAGAAGTTACCTAATGGAGTTCTCATTTTTGTAAGGGTTTGTGTATCTTTGTGTTCACAAGTGCCCTGTAGATGGGGGGAGTGTATTTTTTCTAATCTTCTAATTTTGTGGTAGAAATATTGTGAGTAAAGGGGCCTCTTTGTTTTTTGCGACTAAAAAAAGTCGTAAATATTTTCGGGTACCATTAAAAATAATATTTTGTCCGATAAAGCCGAAGGAAAAATCTTAAAATAAAAAATAATGCTCAATCTTTTTTCGTTTTCATTTATATCTCTTGGCCGTCTGTATCTAAAGGTGAAACGCGAAGGTATTTTGATTAGGAATCCATATCCTATACTTTTTTCGTTCTCTGACAATCAGAATAGTTTTCTTAGAGAATACTCTTCAAATCATTTTCCTCTCCTTTTTCCTCTCCAACTGGAGCTTTCCCACGATCGGCATAAATGAGTGCGTTGTGCTGCTTTCCTGCGCTCGAACAATAGTGCTGCACTTCCGTTTGGAACTGCACTTTAAAAATCTCGAATGGAATTTCGCCATCAACTATTTAAAATTCTCCTTCAGCTTCCTGTAATTGGTTGTATTGGGAACGTTTTATTTTCAAACTCTTGTCTGATGTGTCTCTCAAATTCCGTGAGCTGGCCGTCGACTTTTGCCTCAATAGACTTTATTTCTCCTCTAAGCTCTTTAATTTCAAGATGTTAGGTACGCTGGATTTGGTCGAACTGTTCATTCTACACGCTCTGCTGTTTACGTAGATCTGCAAGCTGACCACCTTGCTCCGCTCGTAGTTCTGCCAATTGTGCACTTTGCTTCTTACGTACCTCAGTAAATTGTTCGCCTTACTGGTCGATCTTGGCACCTTGCTGATTGATTTTTGCACGCATGCGGAGTTAATCGAATTTAACATCCATTCCCTTTAGTTGGAGCAAAAGCTCTTGCAACATGTCTCCCATGTTAAAGGATGGCAGTTTGGGAGTACGCGGTTGTACTATTATGGTTGTTTCTTTTTGCACCATCGCTCCGGTTTGCTCATTTTTAACCTCTTCGCAAGACTGAACTTTCTGCTCATTGTTTGGGGTAGCTGGCGTAATCTCTGATTGTCCTGGCGTCGGCAGATTTTTAACCATTGCTGGTATTTGCAAAATCCCACTTCTGACACCAAATATTATGAGGGGTCATTTCTATATTGCCGGTGACGATAAGAAGATTTATGAACAAATTTCAATCGATCGTGTTGTTAGAGTTTCAAGCATGCGATATTTCAGTTTAACTTGTAACAGCGAATTAATCTTCTCAAATTGAATCGTTAATATCATTCAAAGAGCGAACTCTTTGCAAGGCTTCGTTAAGTGATGGTGTCTCGACTATAAAGTGTGGTCGCATTATTACGATCGAGGCAGTGTAGCGTAGATTTGTGTAATAGTCGACCTGATCCTTGTGTTAATGGGCTTAGATTAGATGCATGCTGTATAAGATAGCAGAAATTTGACAGCGGAAAATAAGAGATTGCGCTACTCGCCAAAAGTGGCAGCACTATCACTAAAGAGAATTTATTTTGTTATGTAATTACCAGCGGAATAAAATATTAAAGGTGATCCTTAAAATGGCAAATTGATTGATCTCCGAAGTAAAGGAACTCGGTAAATGAAATTTTTAAATTTAACAATATTCCGCCTTTCCGCCATTTCTTAACGAATTACGATGAAATTTGGATAGTGGAATAGATCAGGGATTTTAAAGTAAGTTTTGGACACAATTCTAGAACCTTTTCGTGCTTGGTTAAACTGGCCGTTCCATAACCAGTCCTTATGCGAAAAAAACCAACTGTACATTTTACACGATATAAATACTTTTTAAACTGGAAGCAACTCGGCTATTTCTTAATTCAATTTTCTAAAATTTATGTTGCATACACGGAAAGTTTGGGGAAAATTTATGGATTAGAAAAAGAACCGAAAGTATTGGTTACTAGTGGAAACTTTCGAGATATTGGCCAAAAACTGAAAATAATTTATATGGCCGCAGAAAATCAAAAATTTATAGTGCAAATTCTAATTCCTTCAATTTTTTCGAATTATCCCTGTATGCAATGCAAATTTTACCAAATTTAAATAAGAAATAGCCGAGTTCCCAGATACAGATGGCTTTTTCATAATGACTGGTTATGAAATGGTCAGTTTAGTCCAGCACGAACAGATTCTAGAATTGTGTCCAAAACTTACTTTAAAATCTTTGATCAATTCTACTATCCAAATTTCATCGTAATCCGTTAAGAAATGGCGGAAAGACGGAATATTGAGTTCCTTTACTTCGGAGATCAATCAATTTGACATTTTAAGGATCACTTTTAATATTTTATTCCGCTGGTAATTACATAACAAACTAAATTCTCTTTAGTGATAGTGCTGCCACTTGCGGCGAGTAGCACAACCTCTTATTTTCCGCTGTCAAATTGCCGGTATCTTTTTTTTACTATGCGATCTGTTTTGGGGCTCACGGCTCACCCTGCTCTTCCGCGGTTTTGCTTTTGACGTCCTTACTTTATGCCTCTCGGCCAACTCGAGGACGTACGGCTATAGGACCGATTTGGGCCGGCGTATGGGTATTGCACACCGACTGGAGGTCATAGATGCGTTACATTTCATCACAGATCGAAATCTGTTGACAAAATTTCACTTTGCATCTTGCACCTATCGGGATTCGAAGCCGGTACCTCCCGTGCCATTTGGTCGGTTTCCGTTGTCTTATACAGCATCTTAGAGGCAACACCTTAAGGAGCTACAGATCTTGCAAATCTTTAACCTTTTTAATTAATCACAGCGTGAAAGAAAATATGAGCCGACGGCTTTTGCTATGCATATCTTCAAATATATTTCACAAAGCGCACGAATTAGAAATTATGCAAATTTTAACCTAATTACTAAGAATTTGAATATGAGGGTCATAGGAGATCAAAGCGTATATTTTTGAATAAACAACATGAAATATAAGAATTCTAAATTTTACTTATTCGCACAATGCCAAGAATGTATGTGGCAAGTACCTACTCGTATACTTATTAATGTTCATTCTTGACTTCCACGAGTTAACTGGTCATCAACCATACATTTTTTTTATGTTATTTACACTATTTGAAATAAAAAAGAAAAAAAACGCCAGCAAATACTTTACACATCAAAACACGAATAAAACCTTTTTATAAAATTCTTGTCTTATCAACAAACCAACAATTAACAAATATAAAAATTGTTTAAATATTTTCAATTTCAATAATTCAAAATTTTTTAAATAATTTTTCGCCATTCGTTTGCGGGATTTTTTGATTTGTTTCCCATAAATACGTACACAAAACACTTTAAAATCAACAAATTTTCTAGTATATAGAAATTCCGAGAATTTCCAACAAATTTTAAAAATATATTGCGCGAAAAATATTTTTTTTTTTTTTTAATTTGTCATCGAGAAGAACTAGCAGTAAATTTTATTAAAAAATTTCAGTACATACTTAAAATGCTATAAAAAATCCCGATACATTTTTGCATAAGTCAAACACGTAAATTTGCAAATTTTTATTTTTTATATCGAAATTCTTCTAACGTTTATGAAAACGTTTATTTTATGGTGGCTGTGTGTGTTACGTCATAATATGCTACAAAAGTTTTCATAGTTTCTTTATTTGGTGGACGATGCTATGCGTCAATCAGATCCTGATGGGTAGATTAACGGATTAGCCACACAAATTAATTTATAAGCCTTAATAAGTACAATCCCACTATTTTACCATCATCTTACCATCATTTTTGTCTATATAAGATAAATTTCAATTAAAATTTATTGACTAAATTAAGAGGTATACACCTATTCAAAATTTCTAAGATGAAAGCAGCGCAAAACAATAAACAACAACAATTCATTCGCGTATATTTATCAACCATTTTCACCGTAATCACACAACATCATCATCATCATGGCGTATAATGGTGTACTATACACTCGTACATTTTCATTTGTGTATTATAATTCCTGCCATACATAAGAAAAAAACAAAGATTTTTTTTTTCGCTATTCAACTCTAAACATCTTACTTCGTTGTGGAAAATTATATATACCATTGTTGTTGGGCTGGTTGGTTGGGAAATAAAAGAAGTAAATTTGTATTCAGCTTAACAACCAAACAAAAATTTATTTATTTTTTTTTGTCAAGTATACGCAAAAAGCAACAACAAACTACTTGGAAAATCTTAAAATGTCGCGTACATATACAATACAATTTTCTTTTATCAAAGACATAAAAGAAATTTTTTTCTTTAATGAAAAACCCCTTTTTCCTGCTTTTCTTTACTAACTTTCTTAATCAATGGAAATATTAAAATACACACAAGACTTTCTGAAAAAGTTTTCGAGCGAATGTAATAAACGGAATGAAAATGGAAACCTCAAAATATTTTCCGTTTTCTCGTAATATTTTTGCCTTTAATGACAGTATGAAGTATTTCATTGCGGATTTGTGTACTGTAATTTAGTTGCATGAATTATGGAAACATAGAGTGGGAATAGTAATAAATGTGGAGTGTATTGATTATGCCATCCGCAGCGTTGTATTTATTCGTGCAATTCTTCTACTTTGTAGCATTATTGCTTTACCGATCGAATCGCACAGCGGTTAAATCCAAAAAGGATTTTTCATCATCTTATTACGATCGGTGGTGTACATTCATTTACGCCATCTAGCATTGGAATTTAAATTTTTTTGTATTGAAACCTGATGTTGCGAAATCCCGGATTACAAAAGACCGAATTATCAAAACAATTAAAAAAAAAATCCCGACATTTAAAATCCCGACTTTCAAAATCCCAATTTTCAAAATCCCGATTTTCTAAATCCCGATTTTGCAATTCCCGATTTTGCTCAGAATTTTTTAAAAATATTAAAATTTCTTTTTTTTATCTTCATTTTTATTAAGAACGGCCGATCTTGGTTAAATTTGGGTTATTCATTTGGGCATTTAAATGTGAATTATTCTAGAATTTTTGGAATTGGGCCTCAATTGAACTTGGCCATTCCTCAACCAATAATTTTAAAATTTTATTTACAAAATTAGTTTTGTATAAATATGTTCTTTTAATAAAATATATTTTTGGTCGTCTTGAAAAGAACGTTTGGGTTTTTGATGAAATATTTAATGATAAAATAAATAAAATTAGGCGCTATTAATGAAACTTAACTTAAGCAATATTTTTTTGAATAATTCAGCAGCTTTCCATTTCTCAGTGCGTGTTTTTGCATATCATCATCTCCTTTGCCAATTCTTCGATTAACTTATAGACCCCATAACATGAGGTCTTCCGATTACTATTTTTAGTCGGGCGTGCCAGACCTTAGCCGAGTTTTTTGTTCAAGGGAAATTATCTCCATGGTTCTGGAATATAATCCAGAACTCTGGACTGTATTGGGGTCTTAATTGGTATCCATGAACTCACTTATATAATTTGTTTGAAACAATTTAACAATTCGCTAGTAGACGCCAAATTTTTTTTGATCGCGTTTACTATACGAATTTGCATGTTGAAAGCTACATCGTTTCCAAATTTAACATGAAGGTGTTCAGATTGTACTTTTCTCCATAATATTTGGCCGAAATGGAACAGGCATCCTTTGTATTCAGCCAACGGAAAACATCTTTTAGCTACAGCTACGCTTGCTTTTTCAAAATCTGAAACAATTCTCTTTGGATTTAATGAGATGTTCCAATCACCAGCAATTTGACAAAGCTCATAGAATATCTCCGAGTAAGCTTCTGTTATCTTTCAGCTCATTATACAAAATAGTAATGGCATGATCTGGTCGCCAATTTTACCATGGATCGAGAATAACTGTCTCATCGTCTCAAAATCTTTTTCCGACAATAAAAAGAGCTCTTCGTCAATAAATTTAACGTTTTCGGAATTGAAATTTCATTTAAACTTTTCGGCTCTTTCATAGTGTTGTGGCCCTCACTGAAACAATGTTTTTTGTTTTTGTGCTCCGTTTGTGTTTTTTCGGAAGCCACTGGAGCGTGATTATGATCTGATGGTTTCTTTTTTAATTCATATTTTCCTTCTTCTAGTGTTGTGGTTGCTCTTGCTTTATACAATAAGTTTTTCCGTTGATCGCAACACCATCGATAAGTTTGATTTTTGCCCATCTTTTCGAGATGGTAAGCATTTAACAATCAATAATCAGCTTGTATTTATTTTTGTTCGTTTTGACCAATGAGATATTAATTTTTTCTTTTTTTTTTACAAATCTGCTAGTTCCAGATAGAATTTTGTGAGTTATCATAATGTCACATGCCATTTTATGTACACAAATGACGCAATGGCCGAATGGGCCGAATGGCCAATTTTTTTTTTTGTTTTTAGAAATATAATTTTTTAAATTTGTTGATTTATGGCATATTTTGTAAATTTTTCTTTATTAAACATAACTGAATTTCTTATGAATTTATGTAGTTAACTATTTTTTATCTTTGAATATTCATGAAATTCCACGCATCCAGTCAGCGATACATTTTGGTGAAGGAAAATTTTGTCATGCGCCACCTGAAACATTCGGCACTATGTCATCTTTCTGATAATATATATGTACAAAAAATAATTAGATTAAATAAAAAATAAAAAAAATATATTTCTAAAAACAAAACAAAGATAAAATAAAAATTTGGGCCTTCGACCCATTCGGTCCTTCGACACATTCGGCCCTTCGACATTCGGCCCTTCGACATTCTGCCATTTGACATTCGGCCCTTTACTATCATACCATTTATCTTACATCAATTATTACAGTTTTATTATATTTTTAGTCGATTCTGATTGGATCTAGTAGATCATGCGGTTTCTTCCTTCGTAGCCGTCTTCTCTATGGAGGTTGTCATTTCTTATGTACCACGGTGCATTTTCTATTCCACGTAGAACTTTGCTTTGGAATGACTGGATGATATTGACAACGGTTTTCTTTGTAGAGCCCCAGAGCTGAATACCCTGAGTCCACACAGGTTTTAGGATTTACCGGTATAGTAGCAATTTATTATGTAGTGAATTTCTTCCTAACAGACAATCCATATTTCTCTATTTGATGTTTGACTCTTCTTTTTTCTTTTTCACATGCTCTTTCCATTTTAGTTTCGCGTCTGGAGTCATGCCTAGATATTTTACCATGTTTGCATAGAGTATTCGCTGAAAGTACAGTTCTCTACTGGTATTATTTTTTTTTATTTATATTTATTATTCCAAGAAAAAAATACATTTTTTTTATAGAAGAAAAAATTTTACTATTTTGATACAAATTTTCAGTAACTTATATGAAAGAAAAAAACTGTAAACGATATAATAGCTGTGTTTCTTGACGCTTGATCTGATCCAGTTCAGTTCATGTTTCATGAAACAACACAAAGGCGCTTGCTAGATTTAAAATCAAAATTTGTGATCCAAAATAAAATTTGGATCATTTTTTCCATGGTTCCCCGAAAATTCTGCGACAAACAATTCATCGAAAAACAAATATGAAAACTACAACATTACAATAACCAAGTGTGCGTGAAAACAATTCTGCAAACAACAATTTATCGAAACAAAATTTTTCATTGTAATGCACCGGATTATTGTAATGAGGTGCATAATTTATTTTTCAGCTAATTTTTTGCCATCTTTTTTTTTATCTTTATTAATAATAATTGCTTCGTCAACCTTGCAGACACAGATCAATGAATTTTTATCGCACTTATCGCTTCTTCTGATAGTGCCACAAACGTTAAAAAAATCAACTTTTGTAAATATAAACTATTTTTAATGTAATTTTAATTCGTTGTATGCCTTAGAAAGGAACCCCGCTTTTCCAGAATTTATACAATTAATCAAGTGTCATTGATGAAGATGTCCTACTTTGCTTTCCGTACCACACAATTGAACATTCCATATCCGATTTCAGTTCAATGTATGAAGAGGCTTTGTACAGTAAAGCCGCGTCATCGGCAAATAGCTGAATTTTGCCGTTTAGTGGTAAGCTGAAAACATCATTAATATAAACCAAAAATAATGTAGGATCAAGAATTGATCCTTGTGTAACCCCAGAAAGAACTCCTATGCTCCTAGATTCAAAATTATTTAGTCTCACAGTTTGTTCTCTGTCCATAAGGTAACTTTCAATTAATTTAATTGCTACCAGAGACCCCGTAAATGATAAATTTTTCTAAGAGAATACGATGACTGACGCAGAAAAGAGGTGTAATATTTAGCTTCAATGGATTCATAGATACATATTTTCAACTAGATTGAGGGTAGCTGAAACTATACTGCATTTTTTAGTGAACCCATACTGATTTTTATCAATTATTTTGTTGAAGTTTAAATGTTATAAGAGAAATTTATAGATTATCATCTCAAAAATTTTACTGAAAATTGGCAGTATAGAAATTGGTCGATAGTTTGTAAGTAGGAAGGGGTCATCTGTTTTGAAGATAGGAATAACATAAGATTTGTTCAGAAATGATGGAAATTTACAATGATCAATCCAATAGTTAAACGCTACGGTCAGAGAATTTGCAGTGATATTATTTAAGAGTTTAACTAGATTAGCGAAAACTTTATCATTATTGATACAATTAGTCTCCTCATCTGTGGTGATATTTTGAAAGTTAGTTAAGGGTCGGCTAATTGGCATAGGTGTTACAATATAATTATTAACTGAGCTCTGCACTGACAGATTTAGCCCGACCCCATGCCTATCAAGTACTTAACAAAAAAAAATAACAAATTTTTTCATATACGTATACAATATATCCCTTTTATGATTTACTAACACAATTGTGCGAGTACGGCAAAAGTACCATGTCAAAAATTTATTTTTGTATATGTTTTGAACCAACTTACACATTTGCGCATTACTTTCAAACTTATTTCGTCCGAAAAAACACTATAACTATACATACAATTGTGTTAGTTGTACTTCAAATCAAGCGAAATTTTTTATCAAAAACTCCATAACATACTATGATTTTTTGCCATTTTTAAGCCATTTTTTTATTTTTTTTGGTTGAAAAAGGGATATATGTATTGGTTAGTTATTTCCCTAAATGTTGGTCTTAGGTAAAAAAAAATACATAGAGTACAATTAGGCGAATAAAAATATAAATATGCCATACAATCGAAACGTTTTTTAGTAAAAAAGTGCTAAATTGTTGGTCTAATATACTAAATGTCAAAAATGCTAGCTGGTTGGTTCATATGAATAACAAGCAATAACTGCAACAGTTGTTGCATGAAACTTCAATGAAAAATTTTGTTCTACAGAAGTCAAAAGTCCCATATAAAGACATGGTTTTTTATGATGGCCTTAGTATGCACTTTAATACAAAAATGCCAAATGGTCGGTCCCTGGGGTCGGTCATATGAATAACAAGCAATAACTGCAACAGTTGTTGCACGAAACTTCAATGAAAAATTTTGTTCTACAGAAGTCAAAAGTCCCATACATAGACATGGTTTTTATGTTGACCTTAGTATGCACTTTAATACAAAAATGCTAAATGGTCGGTCCCTGGGGTCGGTCATATGAATAACAAGCAATAACTGCAACAGTTGTTGCATGAAACTTCAATGAACAATTTTGTTCTACAGAAGTCCAAAGTCCCATATATAGACATGGTTTTTTATGATAGCCTTAGTATGCACTTTAATACAAAAATGCCAAATGGTCGGTCCCTGGGGTCGGTCATATGAATAACAAGCAATAAATGCAACAGTTGTTGCACGAAACTTCAATGAAAAATTTTGTTCTGCAGAAGTCAAAAGTCCCATATATAGACATAGTTTTCTATGATGGCCTTAGTATGTACTTTAATACAAAAATGCCAAATGGTCGGTCCCTGGGGTCGGTCATATGAATAAAAAGCAATAACTGCAACAGTTGTTGCATGAAACTTCAATGAATAGTTTTGTTCTACAGAAGTCAAAAGTCCCATATATAGACATGGTTTTTTATGATGGCCTTAGTATGCACTTTAATACAAAAATGCCAAATGGTTGGTCCAGTTGTTCCAGCAGTTATTGCTTGTTATTCTTATGACTGAACAAAAAAACCGACCATTTAACTTTTTTTTTTATTAAAGTATTAAGGCTATCATAAAAAATCATATTTTTCTATATGAGACTATTTACTTAATTTATTTTAATTATTAATTTATTTTTATCACGCAACAATTGTTGCCAGTATTCCTCCTAAATGTATACTATTTGTATATTCGCACACATGTATAGTTTTTGTTATTTAGTAGAAACTTGACTTCGGTTTATAATAAAATATTTATTTATTAACCGATTTAATCGGTAGTTAAGAATCTGAGTAGCCGAATTATCAAGTGAGTGAAGTCTCCAACAATTATATGGGTTTTAAAACTGTAAGTTATATTTTCGAGCATATTGAGAAAAGATGAGTGACATTGTATGTGGTGGTTTGTAAAATCCTGTAATAAGTAAATTTAATAATTTAGAATAAAGTACTAAATATTCATTTTCTCCAATAATTTCTGATTGCGAAAAGCAAAAATCTAGATCGTGATGAGCATACATAGTAATGCCGCCACTCGATTTTCACGAGTACTATGATAGGACTTATAGAGGTCTAAATTATGAAATCTAGAATCTGATTTATAGAGAAATGTTTCGGTTAGTATGATGATGTCTATATGTTCTTTCAATGACGACAGAAAAATTTCTAGGGCATCAAGTTTATTATTCAATCTATTTATATTTATATAAAAGATATTCAAAGTTAATAGATTCTTAGTTTCCTGCGAAAATTGAAATAAATTTAGGTAATGTTTATTGTTAGTTACAAATGACATTTTTCTCAATATTATAAAACGTAAGATCCTTTTTTCGTCAAAATTAAATTTCATGTATGTTGCGAAAAATTAATATTATTTACATTGTAGTTTAAATGTGATTTACAATATTGCTTATCTAAAAAAGGCAAAGAAAGGAAAAAATCGTTAAATTTTCAAATTCATAAATCAAAAACAAAAATAATTAAAATTAAGTTAACATGTGAATGTCATTAGAAAAGAAATGATCTGCTTTATAATGCAAATGATTTATTTTAATGGAGTGACGTCATTTACACTTTTTATAATTACTGGTTTGTTATCAGCGGTTTTCTTGATACAATATTATTATGCGGAACCAACAATACATGATTTTTCCTTTTTTTTCTAATCAATCAGCTCTTTCATTATAGTGTTGTTTGTGGGGGTCAATCTTTCCCGTATATGTTTATAATTTCTTTGTTATTTCCCAAATTTGAATAAACTTGCCTAAGGAAGATCAGCCCGTTCTCACGAATTTTATCCATAATAAAGTTCTTATCATCAATAGTTTTGAATTTCACAAATAACTGAACATAATTCCCTTGTCCACTACGCGCACTCCTTTGGTTGTATTTGTGAATGTCCGGAGAAACTACTCTACTCCATATTCTCTAGCCCAAAATAGTAGATTTTATTTAATTGAGATAATACTTTGTCCAAATTGTTGATATTATTCGGAAGACCAGTAATCAACAGGTCTCGATTTAACTGCTGCTGCTTTAAACAACTTACTTCTAGTTGCAAAGCTTCAACAACAGAAGATGTAATACCAAGGTCCGCTGCAACATGGTCAATCATAGTGTCCATCTTTTTCACATCGGATTTTATTTGTGCAATCGAACCTTCAATAGTTGTTTTGAGTCAGCAATGCTCTCGGTGATTTGTTTGTGACTATCGTTGTTGAGATCAAGAAATTTCCCAATAGCAAACATGATATTTGCGTTGGTTGGGTTTTGTAACTTTAAAAATGTCACGAAGACTCATTTTAGACAGAATATTGTTATTAGTATGTATATAATTTACATAATTAACGGGAACGATTATTATGTTAAATTAGAACAGCTGATGTTGTTTGTATGTTGTATGAAGTAAACATTAAAATTTACCGTTGTTCAACTTAACACAAGTTTATTAAAATCAAACAAAAAATTAACCACTTATTTTGGATATTAATTATTATAACAGTGTATAGTTAGTTTTTATGGTATTAAACTGATTCAATCATACGATTTAGTTATTAGTATTAGGTATATTGTAATATGCACTTTCTCTATGATAAAGTATCACGGCAGTATGGCAAAAATTAAATTATACACATTTAGCAAAAAATATTATCTTCACTGCATCTAATTTGTGATTAATTTGAATTTACCAGCAAAGTAATTTTTGTCCAACGCCGTAATCGTTTACGCAAAAAAAAAAATAAAAACTGAACAACTATTTACAGTAAACAGAGATTTTTTTTTCATTTCTTAAAAATATTTTTTGTAATTAAAATTTGATGAATATTTAGCAACTTAATCAGTTTTCAAATAAAACAAAACACAATTTAAAATGCACTTTACATAGTTATCGTAATTTACCACTTATTGATAGTCTTTAAATCACTTATTTTGAAAAATTAATCTTCCGCAACAAACTCAAATGTCTACTCTATCTCTGTCTATTAGGACAAATTTGTACAGTAAGTTTGATAATTAGAATTGTAATGTTCGGTTTTTGAAAAGTGTAATTATATTTTTGAATCAAACTAAACATTCATGTAACTAGTCGAAATAAAACGTTTTTATATTATTCAGTTAATTTTAATAGGATTTAATAATTACATTCAAGAAAACTATAATCTTTGATACTGTTCCGTCTTATCCAGGTAATATCACTAATAGAAACACAATTAATGAAACTAGCAATCGATTAGCATTTTCTTTACATTTGTGAGAATACGTTGGATGGGAAAGCAATTCGAACGCTAATTCGTACAATTTTGACATCGTAGCTAAAGCCTTGTGTCACGAAG
The DNA here is from genome assembly GCA_932526605.1 of Nephrotoma flavescens. Classification (NCBI taxonomy): domain Eukaryota; kingdom Metazoa; phylum Arthropoda; class Insecta; order Diptera; family Tipulidae; genus Nephrotoma; species Nephrotoma flavescens. The sequence goes on from OW052220.1 coordinate 236,021,354, forward strand.
CATATAGTCGTGTCGTGGTGATTCAGCACTTTTAATTCTATATTTCTCGATGTTTTCTTGCAATTTCTTCCGTTAAACGCGCACCACAAATATCATGTAATATTTGATGTTGATGGTCTTTCCTTCCATTCTTTCCTTTTCCAAAATATGGTGGCAAAAACCTTTCTGCCGCACATTTGCGTTTCTGGTCACTTCGGACGGATTTCACCGGCTGCTTTCAAGTCAGCTGACTGACGTCACCTACCGACGCAAAAAACCCTCATTTAAAACAGAGTGCTGATATGGTTAAGGTGTTAGTTACCTCACGCAACTAAATTTTACGGTCTTCTAAATCGATTTTGTGCACTTTCAAATTGTGGGATTTTTCAGCAATTAATTTGATATTTGACAGTTTTATAGTTTGCATAAATCTGTCACAAAAAATCCCGCCGCAAGAGAGTTGTTACGTCTGCGACGTGCGTGTGCCCAACTAATTTTAATTTTCCAATAAAAAATTTGCGTTAAAAAATAAATCTAAATTGCGTACTAATAAAATCAATTAATTGACATTTGTTTTTCCATTTAATAGTATTTATTTTTAATTCATAATTTATTTATCCATATGTCTTAAAAAAATTATTTATTTATTTATTTTTCGTTAGATAAATTATTTTAATTAGAAAACATGACAAAATAAGAAAAATAACAAAGTAGATTTTCTTCAGAAGATTTATTTAAGAAAATATTTTTTTTTTTTGGTTTCGTTTTGCCTTACCAAATACGAAAGAACCGTCAGTAGTTTATAAAGTTTATAATTTATAGTTTTAAATGCGTGTACGAAGTGGAAAAACTTTAAATGGTTCATTTAATTTTATTTCTGTATTTAATTTTACTTATAATGAATGGGAAGAATGTCCCTCAAAATATCATGCAAGACAAGTAATTTTTGGGAGTTCTGCGTGTAGATGTGTTTATGTTATTATGATTCATTTATTAAATTTAATAGGTTTTATGTGCGGGGTCGGGGTAAACGATTTATGTGATGGCGCTTTAGAGGTCCGTGACATTTATATATCTTTTGACTATACATCTGGTGGCAAGCATTTCGCGCGGAGACATTATTTAACCATCTACACATATAAACTGTTAAAAAAAAAAATGTAGAAATTTTTATGTCCGCATCCAGACTGGACCAAACAAATTTTGATACAATTAACTTTTTTTTTTTTTTTCATTTTAAGACAAAACAGAATGACACCGCGTGCGGAACAACAAAAAAATCAATCATAATGATTTGCGAATTTTTCTTCAACTCGAAAATACCACGTAAAATCGATTGAAGTCTGCGCCGAATAAATCGGACTATTTAGAAATCATTGTAAAAAAAAATTAAACGTTTTCGGCTTTGATCTTATATAACAACAAATCAAGTAAAATTCTTTACTCTCTCTTTCTGCATGTTTGCGATTTTGATTTGATTTTATGTATGTTCAAGTACCCTCGTATCGTTATATAAATGGTTTCAAGACAATAAATTAATATACATAATTTACATTTAATTACAAGACGAATTAAATTCTTTCGTAAAACCATAAACCATTTATGTCAAGTCTCAAATATAAAACAATTATGACAATCTTTTTACTTAATAAGAGAAAATTATAAATTCATCTTGATATTTAAATTAGAAGACAAGCAAGATGAAAATTTGTATAAACATCAAAACAAATAAACAAAAATTTGAGTGACAATCTTAAATCACACAAAGTGTATAGGTACCATGTATGGTTCCCCATTATGAGATGTGTCTTAATATTTATCATAACATCTTCGTTTATAATCTCTCGCTTTTCTTCGCCACATGAAAATTTTTATTTTTTTGTTTTTTGAAAATGACAGGAGTGAGACTGATCCAATAAAACAAAAAAATTAAATTCCAACGATGAAAATAAAACCCAACGTTAATAGTTTTTATAATAAATAAGCGCACGTTGGTCGTCGTCGAGAACATAAAAGTATGTTTGTATGTATATATTGCATAAATAATGAGTCTCATAAATATGTTATATATATTTTTTGTTTGGGTTATATTATGTTATGTTGTGGTGGCTTTAATGTGTAGTCAGTCAAATATATATAAATTAAATTTTATGTTTAAATCTAATATTTTGTGACATATTTATGTGAATGAATTTTCTTCTTATTATTTATACATAATTTCATTTAAATGGTTTAGCATGTGAAAATTTGGGAAAACTTGGACCTTTTCAGCAAATTATTATGCTGTGATACCTTGTTTTAATTCATCAGCACTTTGCACACCTTTGCTAGTAGAAATAACAACTTTGATATTTGTTGATACTCGACAACGTAAATAGGTTAGGTTAGAGTGGCTGCTATTGCACACCAGGGATACTATTACCAGTTTTGGCCAAACCTGTTTCGCTACCCTGCACGTGAGAGTGTTGGTCCACCTCTCATCTGTCAAGGCGATTGTCTTTTTACTGAGCGCCGATTTGAGCGCTGCTATAGGCCTCCCCAGACCTACCCTTTCCGGCTGCAGCTAGTTCGTCTGCTCTGTAATTTCCCGTGACGTCCGAGTGACCAGGGACCCAGATTATCTGGATGCTGAAATACTCGCTCATTTCATTAAGAGATGATCGGCAAACCAACGCCACCCGTGACTTCAGACAAACCGCCTCTAGTGACCTGGCCGCCACTTGACTGTCCACATAGATTGCGATATCCTTCACGGATACTACGTTATACTTCAACCATGTCATGACTTCGCCTATTGCCACCACTTCAGCCTGGTACACGCTGCACTAGTGAGGGAGACGAACGGAAATATTAAGATTAAGCCTCTCAAAGAAGACTCCGGCTCCTACCTTGCCGTCTAGCTTAGAACCGCCCGTGAAAAATTGTAGTGCCTCGTTTTCCAGTATTGATCCGTTCCTCCAGGATTCTCTCGAAGGACCGATGGTCCGGAACCCTTTATCGAAGCACAAGGTTGGTTTAATAAAATCTAGGTTCGCCAGTTCTTCGCTTAGCGATCTAACTATAGTCGAGTCTCCCACCTGAAGACACTTCCACTGAGGGACAGCTGAGAGTCTCGTAGCCACATTGGCAGCCATCTGCTTACCAAAAAATTCAATTGGAATAAGGTGGAACATAACCTCTAAAGCACGTGTAGGTGTTGTTCAGGTCGTTCTTTGCACCTTCTTCATCATCCTTATATAACTTCTCCAGAGCTGGCCACCACACGTCCACCCCGTACCGTCCCCCCGCTAACTACCGGAATTTTATATTCCTTAGTAAATAGTACCAGCTCTGTCTTGGAAGGGTTGATCCCTAATCTACATTTGCTGGCCCATTTCGTAACCATCAGGAGTGCATTCTGTTTAACATCCCTAATCGTGTCCAAATATTTGCTACATCATCTGCATACGTTACAACCCTTATCCTCCCTCCAGTTCCACCAGCAATCCATTCATCACAACACTTCAAAGAAAGGGATACATTACACCTCCTTGCGAGGTTCCTCGAACCACCGTCTTCTAATGGTGGCCTCCTCCAGTTCTGAGGTAATAATCCTGCTTACCACAATCTGATTTATTAACCTACTTATACGGTAATCCACCTTCAAAAATGACAATCCTTCCATGATCGCCTCCGTTTCCGAGAAATGCTACCATACAGAACTCTTAAGAGTAGATTGACTTCTCAATCATGCGTATCAGATCGTGTAGCGCTGTGTCTACCGACTTTCCCTTACAGTACGCATTCTGCGTCATTGCCCAATTCCTGGGCTCGATTTTTGATCGAATACCTACATCTTTCTAGAGTTTTCAACAGAAAGGATGGTAGAGTTAAAGGTCTCAGGTCCCTTGGATAAGCTCTTTCAGGGATAAAGACCACTCTGAGCTCCGTCCATTTCCTAGGAATATAGACCAGTTTCAGACATTCCCTGAAGATGACTGTCGAGTTCCTTTGGATCTCCACCCACAGGATTCCTTCTCTGTTCACGATGCCCTCCATCACTATTGAAGGTGTTCCTCGATGAGTTTCAGGCTCCATCGAGACATCAAGGCTGCCCTGAAAATGGGTCTCGATAAGCTCCAATGATTCCGTACTTGATGGTGACCCGCTCGGTCTAATTAAATAATTAGGACTGGTTGGGTTAGTAGGTAGAACTTTCCTAGGGCGAGAAGTCACAGAGCCCTCCTCCATTCTACAACAGAAGAGTCTCCAAGACCCCCGTGCCTTCCTCAACTCATTTTTGTACTTTCTTAGGTCCTCCTTATAGGAGTGTTAATCCCGAACCTCTCTTGTATTCTAGGCTTTATCAGGGCGCAGCATTAAATGAATGATTGCATGCTTTTGTGATTATATCAACCATGCAGTCCAACTTTTCTACTGTCGCCGGAAGTCCAGGGACCCCCACCGGCAATAATTCTTCCAACACCTTCCGATATAGTAGAGGCAATGAAGCACTAAAAAACCCAAAAGTTCAAAATTTTTGAGAGCAAGACGGATCGGAATGCGGTGTTTTGCATTCGCTTCCAAAAATTATTTGTAAAAACAGCACCTATTTTTTTTTTGAACAAACCGGAAATTGCATTGCTGTAGCCAAAAATGCATTCAAAAATTGCATTTTTTGAGACGGCTTTTGGAAAATTAGAGAACTTTGTAATTAAAAATCAGAACTAGCCCCACTCGGGTTTCCGAAGGTTTTCGAGGTCGCTGATCACGATTATGATGTTCAAATTCACCCACAGCCGACCTGGAGCTCAGAAACCACACAGCCGACCTGGAGCTCAGGAACCGAAAGTCACGCGGGGAAGGAGAGAAACTCGTCGCCGTGGTTTTTGGGTCGCTGAATCCAAATATGGCATCGACGAACAGCTCCCAGGCACCTGGTGCGCCCGAACCTGAGTGTGGACGTCATCCCCGAGAATTTTCAAAAACAATCCGTAAATCAATTTAGGGGCGTTTTTTGGAACGCTTAATTCAAATTTTCCGTCGAAAACGATCCTCCGAAATCCTAGTGCACCGGAACCTGGCCCTGAACGTCGTCTCCGAGAGTTTCCTCACACGATCGCAAAATACTAACCGATAATCGTCTCATAATTTCACACATTCATTGATGTGTAACTCTCGTCTGGGGCCCTCGAAACAGTTGATCCAGTCAAAGTTGATCCAGAATAATCTCCGGCTAGATCTCCGAACTTTGCCGAGCGGCCTTTCACTTTTCTCCTTTTCTCTTTAGAATCAACAATTCCACCCAGATCTTGCAGTATTGATGTCCGTCTCTAAAACATCATGTTTGGTTGACATTCATGGGAATGATATCGATGTCAAGATAAAGGTGCCAATGCACCAGGTGTTCAGAGGGTCGTTTTCGACGAGAAATTTCGATTCAGCGGCCCAAAAAACGCCCCAACAATGATTTTTGGGTTGATTTTGTCGATATTGTCAGGAAAATTCTCGGGGATTGCGTCCGCGCCCAGGTTCTGGCGACCAGGTGACCATGTGTCCGTCAACGTCAACGGGGGGTGTTCGTCAACGCCATATTTGAATTCAGCGACCCAAAAACCCCCAGCCGCCGAGTTTCCCTCCTTCCCCGCGTGAATTTTGGGAGAGTCTCACGGAGATGCCGTTCAGGGCCAGGTTCCGGTGCACCAGGTATTCGAGGGGTGAGGTTTTCGAAGTGCAATTCGGATTCAGCGCCCCAAAAACCCCCCACACCACAGGTGTTCGGGGGGTCGTTTTCGACGGGATTCAGCGCCCTAAAAATGCCCCCACAATGATTTTCGGGTTGTTTTTGTCAGGAAAGTTCTTTCGCCGATGTCATATTTGGACTGAACGACCCAAAAAAAACCCCGGGCGTCGAGTTTCTCTCCTTCCCCGCGTGATTTCCGGGAGAGTCCCACGGAGATGACGTTCATCGGTCTTCCTGAGCTCCAGGTCGGCTGTGGGTTAATTTAAACATCATAATCGTGATCAGCGACCTCGAAAACCTCCTGGAACCAGAGTGTTGCTAGTTCTGACTTTTAATTACAAAGTTCTCTAATTACCCAAAAGCTGTCTCAAAAAATGCATTTTTTGAATGCATTTTTGGTTGCAGTAATGCAATTTCCGGTTTGTTAAAAAAAAATAGGAGCGGTTTTTACAAATAATTTTTGGAAGCGAATGCAAAACAACGCATACCGATCCGTCTTGCTCTCAAAAACTCGAAATTTTTTGCTTCATTGCCTTGACTAATATTTTTTCCAGTTAGTCCTTCTAGGATTCCTGGAGGCTTTCCGGAAAACAGGTTTAATGTTGAGGTTATATGTTACGTATCGGTAATCAGAAAATGAGTGCCCCTTTGCCACTTTCCACCCTTTGATCATATGAAAGATTATTTCTGAGCAAAGGTCACATCTAGAACCTCCTGGCAATTTTTAACAATAAATGTCGGTTACCGCCCAATATTGCAAACTACAAGGTTAGTATTTAATAAGCAATCAAAAAATAACTCACCCCTCTCGCTAATGTCTGTGCTTCCCCAGATTGTGTGCTGCGCGTTTGCATCACATCTGAGTAAAACACCACCCTTCTTTGATCTGCTTTCCGGATCCGTTCCTCCAGGTTATCCGGTGGAATCTCCTTCTCGCGATCCATATGGGCTGATGCTAGCCATAATTTTTCACAGCCAGCCTCAACACTCATCGCTGTAACATCCCGCTACTAAATTGAGGAAGAACAAAAATATTCAAATTATTTTTCGCTGAAATACACAATATGATCTTCTCAGAGTTGCTTGAGTATAATAATAATAATCTTTCGTTCTGAGGCCACATATCCTGTTATTCTTAATCCAAGGTTCTTAGATTAACACCAAGTCTTCATCTGACTTGGTCAGTCTGAGAACAAGAGCTGCCGACGCAGCCTTCGTGTGATGCAGGTTTATTTGTACAATGTAAATCATTGTAGTCTACTTTACTCACCTCTTCCTGCACTCCCTGCATCGGGATAGTGCCATCTGGCTCGTTGCTTCGGCCGTCATCCTCCTCCCGGTGAGAATCTGACAGGTTGTTCCCATCAGACTGCAGAGAGAGGAGGCTACCTCCCCTCACTCATCACTCTCCTGGTCGTCCTTCGTCCGCTGTCTCCCGCTGGGTCCGTTCGCCATCACCCCCAGGCTGGTGTTTCGCACACGCATCGGCCTCGTATTTTTATATATTTTAAGGGTGATCGACCCCGAACCCCAAGTTGATCACTCCCTTTGATTTTGCAAGGGAAACCCGGAATTCTTTATTGATCAGCATGATTGCCAATCTAACGCCACCTCAACCTCCTCTTGCTTTACAATCTTCCAGTCTTCCTTTGGAAGATCGGGAAGACTGGCCTGACTCCTCTGGTTTATCCGGCTCGGTTGGTAATCAGACACGTACCCTCGACCTGCTCGGCATTTCCTCCCTGCAGACTGCCTCAAGCTTCGAGCCCTGCCACACCTCACCTACTTTGATTCCTAGAGGCACCCGACATCTTGTCAGGTTGCACCTAGGCTCACTTGCTGTCGCCCGCTCATCCTGGGACCTCTGCCTTTTAAAAACAAGGACCCTTTCCGAGCTATCGCAAGCAACAGTTTTTTTAGCCCATGTCACAGATTCTTTTTGCTTTACCGTACGCATACAGTTTCTCTAAAATTTTGAAAGCCAACCGTCTCTCTCTGTACCGTCGCTACGCCGAAGGGATCTGTCTCAATCCCTCACTATTTTGATTGGCGGTTCCGCTTCCTCCTGGATCCGATGCCTTGGTGTTGCTTACTCTTGCCCTTGATGAAGGAACCCCACATTTATGGATAGAGTTTCACCCTTCTTTTATACCTCCCGGTTTTTGAAGGGTGCCGGCCTCTTTATTTATTTTTCGTTTTGATGTTCAATGTTTTTCCTACGAGTATCGGAGAAATACGGGTTCACCTGCGCAGGTAAGGCTAAATACAACTGGAGGTCGTCTGGTATCCAGAGGGCTCCGTTCACGACTGGGCTTTGTTAAGTGGGTCCCAGCCTAGTCGTTCTTCAGCACGGGTCGCGTAGCACCTTAATACAGCCCATTGGCTCACCGGGCGGTCCCCAGCACTCTCGCCTCCTCCAACATTCACCCACCCATTCAATCATTCATTTGGATATCCCAATTCAATGGGAGCCATTCCATTCAAGGGATGACCCGTTCACTCCTTGGGGAGTCGGTAGTGCAGGAAGATGTGACGCCTAGTTCGCCGTGGTTAGTAGTCGATGGTTTTATGGCGCCATCAGTCCGCCCTTCCATGCTGGTGATCATAGGCAATCAGAATTTAGTGAACTGAGGTTAACCACTCACAAGTTCCCTGTAACTCTCCTCTCAGCACAGCTGCGGTTGGGCGGCTTATTTAAATCACCGAGGCTGACCACCATCCTTACTCATGAAATCTAGCCCCAAGCGAATTTTTTTGTGGCCTTAGATAAAAGTTTCGCTCGGAGGACAGAGATTTTCGTCGAATGAGGAGGCCATCACCTTCGTAAACAACAATTATGCAGAGAAAGACGCCGAATACTATTTGCACTGAAACCTCATGACGCAAGAAATAGAGGATGATTCCTTTACCACGATTGTACATAGATTTCGAATGCACCACATTATTTCTAATGTGCAAAATTACACCTACCGGATTTCAGATAAAAACCCTTTTGTATAATCTAAAATCATTATTCCAACTTAAATTTCAGTTGACCATCAAGGCCCATTTGCAACAAAGCCCTTGTTGCAAATTTAACCTTTAAATTTATTTGAATGTTTTAAATATTTGTCGTTTTTGAAAATGCTAAACTAACCACCACATTTCAAAATTTTTCGCAAAAAACGAAAAAGCTTCTTGGAAGCTGCCTATTTCGTCCAAAACAAGTAACACCGGGATCACACAATTTATGGAAAAAGTTTAAGTATGAAGTTTCACCCCTATCAATTAAGCTGTCTGGCCTCTACATCGACACAAGATTTTAGTCTGCACAGCAAAACACAGCGACTGTAGCAAATTAAATTTCCTGGTGTTAAATTTGCTGCAGTTTGAAGTGAAGTTAGTTTTTTCTGTAAATTAATCTACAGAATAAATAATTTTTATTCGGAAGGGGCAAATAAGTTTTACAAAATGAAATGTAGGAGAAATTTGATTACAAAAATATAAATAAATTAGCTAATTTGATTGGTTGCTTTTGCTCTCTCTTTCTCTTCGATTTTTATTCTCCAGTAAATTTTTCTGGACAAAATTTTGCTACAGAGTCAAATAAATTCACTTTAAACGGAAATAACAAAAAATACTGTGAAGGCGTATCGTGTTGTTGGGTGCCGGTCACAAAACTTTATTAGCATTATAAACTTTACAGGGTGTTTTAGAAGTGCAGGCTCAAACGAAGAATAGTGATAGGGCAGTTCATTTCCAAGTTTTATCGAATTATCGATAACTAAATTTCTCTGTAATTCACAATAAACATTCGTAGGTGGCAGTGGCATCAACAAAACCAGCTGAGCCTGACTATTCGAAATACTAAGACTGTGTGCCTGAAAGCGATTTTTTCGATTAAATTGCCGACTAAACTAAATTAATGAGTAGTTATGCTATTAGCCACCAGGTTTTATCATTTAGACTCCTGCTGAGGTTGCTTGACTATTTAGTTGTCATTTTCATTTTTTGTTTTTATTATGTTTTTTATCGTGTGCGCGCATACGACGAAAAATGTCTAAAAGGAAATATTGTCATTCGTAAATTTCGATTGTAATTTATAATCACATGCATGAATAATGCGATTTCCACATTCATATTTGTTTTATTTTTGCTATTTCCTTGATTTTAAATAATAACAAATTGGTGTTGCTGAAAACAATATGACGTATGAAAAATCATAATTTAGTTTAGTTTACAATTTAGTTTACAATCGGAGGCACAGCATATTTAAAAGATACTAGTGCCACATTTGAAAGAATTATATGAGTCAGCTATTAATTTAGTTTAGTCGGCAATTTAGTCGAAAAAATCGTTCTCAGGCACACAGTCTAAATTGTCGACTTTTCGTGGATAAAGGAAATATTAGATTAAATTAAAATCATGGAAGACGAAATGGAAGTTGTTTTATTTGCAAATGTTTTTATAAACTATGAAATGTTTAAAATAAAAAAGTGTCGCGTAAAAATTGTTGCCGGATAAATACAAATAAATATCCTAACCTTTGACATTTGAAAACTAAAATGAAAAGTTACCTCGCGAGGAGACTTTTCGTTTGTAACCTGGCGGTGAATAGCGTTAGGTCACCTCAAAAAAGTTTAGTTCATAATTTAGCCGAAAAAATCGACCTAAGGCAGACAGCATTAGTGTATTTTCGAAAAATTAATTTAATAAAAGGATATTATGATTATCTTTCTTTTGTAATACGATCTTGAAGAGTGTACCTTGTCAAAACAATAATTTTTATAGACTCTGTTATCTTCTGTCAAATAAAAATAATCGGTTTGTGAAGAATTATTGTTTCCCAAAAATTTTCGGAAAAACAAAAACATTTCGTACTTCATATATTAGTAGTGTGATAAATACTCTACCGTTTATAATTAAAATATCAATAAACTATATGGTTTATTCAGGACGGCAACACCAGAGCTGCAAAAATATAAAACAATTAATGTGGATATGAGTACACCATTTCAAGATTTTGAAGAAAATGATGAATTGCTTCTTAAACATTACATTATCAAAACAAAACAAACGTTCGAAAAATATGATAAGTAAATTGTCTTACAAAAATTCTTGCTAAAAACGAATTAATTCATGGAATTCCAACAAATCATTGATTGAATTTTATTTAAACGTAGCCTGACCTAATTTCTCTTCCTTGCCATCATCATGACTAATCCGTATTGTTAAGCAATTTTTCTAAAGACCGTAGACCTATATGCATTTTTACATCAAACAAGAGAAAAACAATAAATTTACACAGTCATGAATTTTTCTTGCTAAAAATTCGAAAATGTTGCGACACAAACGTACACATACATACACGCAAACACGTAAGAAAATCGTTTTATTTTGCTTTAAATTGCATTTTGAGTAGCTATTACCAAAAATTTTTGGTCAAAAATAACTTTATCCATCCGCATAAACGAAAGCCAAAATATATTTACAAAATTACATTTCCTTGAACAATTGTCTGGCAAAAGTTTTCATTTGTTTTCCAAGTTCCAATAACGAATCCATAATATACGAACATAACAACACAATAACAATAATAAAAAATGGCAAACAAGCAAAAATTATTCAAATTAGATGATGATCGTCCGCACGGTAGTATATTAGTTATTGTGTATTGTACAGTTTTTGGAATCTGGAAGTTCTTAAAGGACGGAATAATAATTTTAAGGTTCTTTATTTACTCGTCCGTTTCGCATCTGTGGGAAAATCCAATAAAAATAAGCGAACTATAAAACGAAAAATGTGGTAAAGGGAGGGGGGTACCAAAACGATAAAATACACAAAACTGTTTATGTCCGCGGTTTTTTTTTATCTTTCGTTGCTTTTTATTAATTTTATCTACACGTTTTTGTGTGTGAATCGTTTTATAACAATTTGGCGATTGATTTAGTTTAGATCTGTTTTTTGGTTTTGTCTTGTTTTTGTTCAAAACATTATTTTTTAAGTCGACAAGAACCGCTACTATTATAAATTCGATTTAAGACACATTTTTTAGGTAAAGCAAAATGCAAAGAACACTACCGAATGAACGATTGTGAATTTTTAAAAAAAAAACCTACATTCCACATATAAAATTTTGGTAGTAGGTCGATCTTTTTCCCATCCTTGGGTTTTATTTCATTTGGTGATAAACGACTCGATTGATTGTTTTAAAAGACTTTTAATGCAGTTCAAACGGGCCGATAAATTACAAACTATGTATATTTTTATTGATATTATGATGTTTTAGAATTTAATTTTTTGGTTTTTTTTTTCTATATGCTTTTCAGAAAGTAGTCCAATGACGGCACGAAATTTCCCACCATCATTTTGGAATAGTAATTATATTCATCCGACACCTGCCCCTACACATGCACAAATGACAGATCTGTATCCGACGGATGGTGGATATTCAACAGATCCGTGGGTTCCTCATGCAGCACATTACGGGTCATATGCACATGCAGCACATGCACATGCGGCTCATGCGCACGCTTACCATCATCATAATATGGCACAATATGGCAGTTTACTTAGGTTACCACAACAGTATGGACATAGTTCGAGGTATAAAATACAAAAATAAATGTTTAAAATTGCTTGCTAAAAACAAAATTTTTTATATTTTTAAAGGCTACACCACGATCAGCAAACGGCACATGCTCTCGAGAGTGCAGCTTATTCAAGTTATCCAACAATGGCTGGTGAGTACATTTCTTTTAATTTTGGAACTTTATTATACATACATAGTTTATCTGTCATAAACTTTCTTCGGGATTTACCCTCTCTCCCATGACTTAATTTTTTATCTGACGCATTTACTTACGCTCAAGATCGATCGTAACCAGGAAAACTGCTTACAATATGGTTTAAATCCAACATCTCTCAAATAGTTAATTCCTTGTGCTATGATGGAACTTCACAATTAAACAATGGTATATAGACCAATAACAAGATATCCTAGAGACTAAAATTTAATCATATATCACAGTTATGTACCTAAATGGAATACCCTAGAAAATAAAAAGGAAACGGTGACAGTAAAAAACTTTTATTGTCAAAATGAGAACCCGTATTCGATGCATGGTGGCCAAATACGAGTCAGCTAGTTCGATGCTGAATCCATCGCTACTGTGCGTGAGAGTATATTGAAATACCCGAGGCTTGGATATGTATGTCCCAACGCAAAATTTGCCAAGTTGAAGTAGCATGTAAAAATTTCAATTGGTGCAAACGTTTAGGCAAAATAAAATTTTTTTAAATCATTCCTTTATAATCGTTCTAAAAATTCGGAACAAAGAAATATTTTATAATTCAAGAAAATTTATAACTCTCGGAAATTAAAAATTTCGTTTTTAATTTTTCAGTAATCTGGTTAAAATTGATTTCTTCAAATTGGAAAGATTTGAAACATTAAATTTTAATTTTATATTGTTATTATAGTAAATTATAAAGATATGCCAATGGCTGCTCAAACTACCAACCATAAAAACAAAACGCAAGATTATCCAAAAAGTTAACTCTCGACTAAAAGTTTATTAATGGAATTACCTATACGTAGTTAAATACTTCAATGTTAAAATAAATGATGTCCGAAATTTTCGAAAAATTTTCACAGCTTCCCTCGTTTAGATCATAGAGCATCACAACGTCACCCCTCAACACGATAAAAAACTTAATTTTCTCAAATTCCGTATCAACATCACATACTTAAATACGTTACCACTATTCAATTTAGCCTCTAACAATAATTGCACTGAATTACCAAGACCAAAACAAAAATTCGGTCATTCACATTCGGATTTTCTAAAATGTTTCTCGTTGGCTAGAATTGAACAGTTCCGTTCCAAACTATCATCAGGAATACTAACGTCTTTTAAATCAAAAAGTTCTTCTGCTATCCATGTAACATTCAAATTATTGTATTGGTTTGCAATTATCTGGTTCTCTTCTCCCTGCCACTCTAACTGGCCTAATTTTTATGAAGAGTTCCACAACAGTCACGAACTTAATTTTTTATTAAACTGGATAACGATCAGTATCATATTTTAGTTTTGTATTAAGAGTGGTTTCCGCAGTGTCTCTTTGTAATCACTTGGCCGCGGTACTAATCAGCCACTTTTGTATGTATTCTGTTTCATAGCTGTTTGATCGAACGTAATCTACTTCTCCACAAGTTCAATAGGAGATATAAATCTCGGTTTCCGTTTGTATGATGAAACGGTGATAGGATGATAATGGGGATGTCATTCGTTCTGGTTCATATCGAATACACCATTGGCCGATTTTTAAGGAACGATTCGGTGTGGTTGATTAGCATAGTCCATATAAACCTTCGCTGCGAAGTAGGTACTTCTGATTTTTTTTAAAAACTATATCGGAAACGTCAATATTTTGCGCCAACAGGTTTTACAAGGGTGCGGAACGACCTTAAGTTATAATATGAGCCATCCATGACAATCTTGTATAATTGAATGAATTAGCCACGACTTAATTGTACTAACTATATTTTATTGTATTATTCTACTATATTTTTTTAGAGCGCATTGAATGACCTTGAATCCAATCTTTGTTTTAAGTTTTAAACTATTGCGGAATTCCCCTAAAATTCAAATTTGAAAACTTTGAAACTTTGGTAAACAATCTGATCCACTTATTTACCACAATAAGGCCGTGTCCATATTTTCTGAAAGTAAAATTATAAATTTGATTGGTGTTGAATTTTTGTTTTGTTTGAGGAGTCTAGTACCATATGGTAAATTATTGCCGTATGGTACCTAGACTCGTCAGTCATACAGTCAATTAAATAAAATTTAGATAATATTGAGATTGAAATATTGTTATAATCTGGATGATAACCAGTTGTTTTTATTGATCAGGTTGCCATGAGGATGGGCAGTATGTTTACGAACGAATACCTATAGGATTCCTAGCCTATGCCTAGGATCCTTGGCCTGTGTCTACGATTCTTGGCCTAAGTCTAGAATTCTAGGCCAATGTCTACGATCCCAGGCCTACGTGTAGGACTCATAGCCTATGTCTAGGATCCTTGGCCTATGTCTAGGACTCTTGGCATATGTCTAGAACTCTTGGCGTATGTCTAGGATTCTTAACCTATGTCTAGGATTCTTGGCTCATTTTTAAGATTCTTGGCCTATGCATAGGGTTCCTGCCTATGTCGAAGATTCTTGGCCTGTGTCATGACGCATGGCCTTTGTCAAGAATTCTTGGCCTATGTCTAAAATTCTTGACTATTCTTGATTTTTGGCCTATGTATATGATTCTTGGCATACGTCTAGGATTCCTAGCCTATGTTTAGGATCCTTGCCCACTGTCTAGGATTCTTGGCCTATGTCTAAGATTCTTGACCTTTTTCTAAAATTCTTAGCCTATCTCTAGGATTCTTGGCCTATGTCTATGATCCTTGGCCTACGTCTAGAGTTTTTTCTTGCTTCTTCTGGCTTATATGTCTAGGATTGTTGACCTATATCTAGGATTCTTGATATATGTCTAAAATTCTTGGCCTATGACTATGATTCTTTGCCTATGTCTACGATTCTTGGCCTACGTCTAGGATTCATGGCCTGTGCCTAGGATCCTTGGCCTATGCCTAAGACTTTTGGCCTACGTCTAGGTATAGCCTATGCCTAGGATCCTTCACCTTTGTCTAGGACTCTTGACCTATATCTAAGATTCTTTGCCTATTTCTAAGATTATTCGTGTATGCCTATAATTCTTGTCTGTGTCTGGGATTCTAGCCCTATGTCTAGGGCTCTTGGCCTATGTCTATGATTATTAGCCTACGTTTACGGTTCCTAGCCTATGTCTAGTATCCTTGGAATATGTCTAGGATTCTTGGCATATGTCTAGCATCCTTGGGCTTTGTCTAGGATTCTTGCCCTTTGTTTAGGATTCTTGGCCTATGTCTAAGATTATTGGAGTTTTATCCTTTACTTCTGCAGTACATTTACCATGCGTTAATCTGCAGAACACGCAGAGTTCTGAACATATTTGCGGTTTTATAGACTTCTTAGATCTTAGATCTCTACCCCAAACTTCACAGCAATTCTCATATTGTTTATTGCAGGTCTTATATATCTGGAGAACTTCATGATATTTAAAGAACCTTCTGCATCTAATTTAGAAACCCAAGTTTTCGTGTACAGCATGGTTGTGACTTCTTTTATACAACTTTACAAATGAGATTCTCATGCCAAGCCTTGGCAAAAGTTTTAGTGGTTATCCAAAACAATTGATATTGACCGATAGTTTGAGGGGTCCGTTTTATCACAACCCTATTTTCAACACTGGTTGGACTAACGCACTTTCGGATGTTTACATTGCTTATAGGGAAGAAGAAATTTTTATTTAATTATGAGGCCTCTTTCAATATTCGAACTTTAATTCCGTCGGGTTCGGTGACCTTATTTACGTCTATTTTGACCAGGTTCCTGAATATGATTTCCTCCGAGATGTTGATGGAGTCCATTTTAGAAGCACAATACGGAGTTGACGGAGGTATAATACCATCGTAGACGCAGTAAGTTGGCCTGTAAATATGAATCCACTACCAAAGCACCGTCTGCACATTTTAATACTGAAAAGGATGTTTCTAGTTCTCGACTCGTTTCGCTTCCTCAGCACAGATTTTTTTTACAAGTGTTTCGTGTGACCTTAAATTCTTCAAAATAAATTTCGTCAATGTTTAATCTTGTAATAAAAAGTCATACTTCCTAGGCTGCTTTGAGATCAAACTTGTTAACGAATTTAAATATTTTGGTCTAACTATTGCTAGTCAACTAAGATGGTTTTCACACGTTTTTCTTTTGCACATAGCAAGGGAGGTCTTGCTTGCGTACGTACACGAATCGCGGACCTCCTGTAAACGTCTAGAAGGAAGAATTATCATTATGCTTAAGTTTAGTGGATCTAAGTTCTGCCGCAATAGTGTCCTTTAAGCCGTAATTGTTTTTGGTGGGTTCGAATAAATATCAAACGCTCTGTTTCAATTTTAGCATATTGATCAACTAAAAACTGATTTAAAGTGAAGCTGAAAAAAAAACTGATTTGATTATCAATCATCATGCATGGGCAAGACAATATTCCTTTTAGCACATCCCCGGTGGACAAATAACACGGGTGCCACGTTGGCCATTGGTGCATTGCACCGTTCTGAATGAGTTGCAGAAGGTCTTTTGTAAGCGCTAATAAAACTTATAATTTTTTGAAGGACACCAGTGTCCAAGTTGGGAATGTGTTATTTCGTATTGTTGGCCTGTTCAGCGTAATTGGCTATTAAATATACCTGCAAAAATTTGATACATTAGTTACAGGGAGCCGACATGGTGGTAGATTTGTTCCTGTATTTTAAAGAAACCATTTGAAAGGCGCTGAATGCTCTTAGATTGTTTAGAAAATCCGTGGATTTTGAATGGTCTACATTCAACAGTGCGTCAAGAAGCTCTGGTGATTTTTGAATTAGAGAAAAATGAACCTAATCTGATGCACAACACACCCATTTTGGTTCCGATCATGACATTCCGAACATAGTACTGTCTTTGTTAAAGGTAATTTTATTCTTATGTGACCAGCTCTACATTAAATGGCTAATACGTTGAAAACCGTGATAATTTTGATTGGAGATAAAGACCAAGCGTCTAAGGAATAAAACCCACACGCGCGTGGTACGTGTCCCTAAATTTTCATTGGACCTTCGAGTCGTCGAAAGGAATCGGCACCTATTCAAAACAGCCATGCAACAACCGGTATTCAAGGAAGTCTCCAAACAACAACCGACAGACAAGTAGAGCCCAACAATAACCGTTAAATAGAACAGCCCGCCCAGTCAATCACAAATGCAGACATAGAGCAGTTTTTGCAGCAGCAAAAAGAAAATGCAGGATAAATAGATTAGATTCATCCGGGATTACAAAAGGATGGTGCAGCTCGGAAAACCAAGAAACATTTGGAACTCAAAAAAATGACTCTTAAAAAGGCGAATAGCGGACACGTTTGATGATGACAACAAAATACACAACTTAAATTGATATTTCAAAATTAGAAACTTAGGCAAACAGTATAGAAAAACGTTACAAAAATATTGACGACATGCGTCAACGGCTAAACGGATCATCCTTGCCAGCAACACCAACTCCTGATTCATTAAATACCATTTCAAAATTTATCTTTGCCCAGTCTGGGGAGTTAAACAAAATCAACATAAACAATGAGGATGGATCATTTCTACTCACAGCCAAATATCCGAGTCCTCAAGAACATAATTAAACGTTGAGTTTCAGCCAAATAAACTGCCAAAATTCAGCTAACAGTTAAAACAACAGAGAAATCCACGTTGCTGAGGAAATACTGGCAAGTAATTCATAACAACACGCAGCTTACTCTATAGCACGCACAACATGAGTTACTTGCCTGCGAAAGAAAATTTTACAGAATCGGTTCAATAATAAAAGATAACTCGGATCTGGTCTACCTGATACTTTATTGAACTGCTAGTTTGCTGGCACACGGAATCTGCCGCTGCAACCCAAACTTTACACGATGCAACAACCGAGTGCCTTTACGCCATAAGGAGCACTGGCATATACTAAGATGCCATTCATTTTCATCACCTTATTAAAAAAATTGGGCAACGAATCACGAAGTTTATATGAAATTCCTGGAATGGCGTTTACAATCTTCAGCTACAAAAGGTAGCAACAGATAAATATCTACAAAACAAGGAAAGGAAATATAACTGCGACTTTGCTGTCCGAACCGAATTTTGCCGGAAAAACGCTTTTTCCCTTTTCCTTCCGACCAATCAGTCTCATAATTTGGTTCATCATATTCGACGTATCACAATTCATTTTTGCAATTTTAAAAGAATTCGTGCAGTGAAGATGAGAGATTGAAGGTGGTGCTCGTGTTCGGAGAGGGACCTGAGTCATCGTTGACTTAGCTGTGGCACAACATTTTTTGTTTGCGTATTTCGAGAGCTCATAAATCTGTAATAATTATTTTCCCAATTTTACAAGGTGGGGAAGGGGGTTTTATACTAAGTTTCTGCTTATAATCGTTTAAAAGAACTTCATTACAGCTTTGTATAGTTCACTATTTTTTTGACAAGAATTTTCGAGTACATGTACCAATGTCGATGCATTCTTCTTTCGGAAAAGTTCGATGAGGGGCTCGTACGAAATTGTGGTGAAATGTCAAGATACGTCAAGTGGTCGTAGATCACGAAATTACGCAACTATATCTAGATAATTCCATTCAGAACTTTTTCTAGTTTCAAACCTCTTTTCACCAAGCCGTTTTTCTATTTAAATAACATAACATAACTTTATAACTTTTAGTCACTACCGGGAAGTCTAAGATCACTTTCTTGTCAATTTGAATTGTTTTCTCTTCAATTCATCGTCGACAGGGCATAATAAATCAGAAGAGTATTACCTCGTAATTGTATTTTCCTTCACCAAATTTTCGGTAGAGAACACGGTCTTTCTTGACTAGAATTTTATTTCTGGCAAATAATGATGAATTCATGTTTCGTGTTGTTACACAACGCCTCAGAAACTTTTCCGGATCGCACGTAACCATGTCCAAACATTTTGGTTGAAAGAAGCCTCGTACGCTTTCATTGAGTCATTATATTTAGAAAGTAAGTAATCTAACCTTAAACAGACGGTCTGCTAACACGTTTTCATGGATAATATTAAGAGCCTAAAATAGGGTCGCTACTTTAAACATTTCTTCTGTTCGAATATACTGGACAAGTTCCTGGAAAATGACAATGTTGAATTAACCGAATCCATTTCTTAATGAGCGGAATAAAACTCTGTTTTTATGTTAAAAATATAATTTCTGGAAATATAATATTCTGGAAGTTGAATAAACTGGAATGGAACTATATCTCAAACGATTGGGATTTAGTCGGTTGATATAGGGTGTCCCAACAAGGGCGCCGGATTTAATTTTAAAGAAAAACACATTTATTTTTGAACTAAGCAAACATTTTTATTGCAAGTGGCCACCACGAAACTCTGGCACGGGGTTATTCTTTTCTTGAAATTTTCAATAACGTTTTCGCATAAATGTGGCTGTATTTCACCAATAACGCGCCGTATTTCCTCTTTAAGATGCTCAACTGTTTCAGGCTTATTCGCATACACCTTTTCGTTCACATAGCCCCAAAGAAAAAAGTTCATCGGTGTTAGATCGCACGATCTTGGTGGCCAATGTTGATCGCCAAATCGAGAAATGACACGGCCTGGAAACTTAGTCTGCAGTAACACCATTGTTTCACGTGCTGTGTGGCATTTCGCACCGCCTTGTTGGAAAAACATGTCCTCCACATCAATTACATCCAATTCGGGCCACAAAAACTCCGTTAACATTTCGCGATACGGTACTCCATTAACAGTTACCGCATTCCCTTCAATATGTTTCCTTCAAAACAGTTCGTCAAATAATAACACAAAAAACAATTGAAAGAGGAAATGAATTTAAATCATTCTAAAATACAATAAACCGCGCAACCTCTGCGCGGTATTGAAAATTGCCACCGTATTATTATATTTGGTATTATGTACCAAAATATCTTTGTTGAGCGTGTAACATAAATACTTGAAATAGTTTCAAATGCCTTGTGTGCTGCGCAAAGAATCAAAGAGAAATGCGAGGGTTTCTGTGTTTTACACCAGCGAATGCGATCTTCAACTCGGCGCGGCACATTTTTCATTTCATCTCTTGTTTTGGATGGATATCAAAACATAATGAGGATGAAATACAGCAACAGGCGAGGGATCATTAGATAGTAAAACAATAAATTATAATTTTTTGAAATTTTATTTTAATTTTCTTGTTTGATGAAAATTTAAAATTTTTTGTTGGGAAAATATTTCAAAAATGTCTTTTAATTTTCTGCATAATAATTTCCACGGAATTTTTTTTTTGTTTTCTTATGTACACAAGAATAAATAAAAATATGTTTGAAATGTTTTTGTTTTATTTTTAATTGTAAAAATTTCGTATTTTTTAACAAAATAATTAAATTTTAACTTTTAATTAATTTATATATGTATTATGTTTTTCGTGAAAATTATTTTGATTTTTAAATTAAGTTTTTAATAATAACGTATACACTTTTGTTTAAGGCGGACGGGTTGTATGTGTATAACCATATAACAGAGTATACGGCCAAAGTACAGTGGGCGAATACAATTTAATTAAAAAATAATAAAAATTCAAATGATCGGGTTAATTTATTTGCGATGTCAACAAAATTTACGGCATTCTGTATGGCAACCATAACATTTTAGGAATCTCGAGAATGCACCCAATTCATATACCAGTATAAAGTGCCGAGGTAATGTCGAATGGAATCTGTGTCAATGTCTATTAAACAGGTTGTTTTGCATATAAAATTCTAAATTATGTATGACACCTTAGCATATACGTTCGAACGAGAAATGATGTCCTTAAAACATGCAAACCTTAAACTGTGTAGAATATATTCCGAGATTTTATGGTTATTACGTATGTGTTACATTATACGTACTAAAAATAAAAAAAAAATCCTTTTATGACTATGGATTTCGCATAAAAGATACCACGCCCAAGAAATTTAGTAAAGTATATTAAGGATATTGATTGAATAACTATAAATAGAAACCAATTTATGTTCCGTGTAAAATAAGCTTTGTGAATATGGCTGAAAATACAATATAAAAGTTGAAATAGATTCCTGCAGACAGTATCTTAAGTATTCCAGCCTAGTCCGCAGGAGCCGAAAAAACGAGTAAAGAAAATATCATCCAATTCTGGATTAGCACAAGTTCAGCCACTAAATGCCTGGAATATTCTGCCTGGAATATGTTTAGTATAGTATCTTTTAGGGGCTAGTTTGCTTTTCCTAAATTTATGAATGAAAATATATTTCTATAATAAGCACAAATTTCGTCATCTTAGCCGTTCTTGGAGAGTTTTTAAATTCGGTTTAAATTATTTCCGTTTTTTTTTCTTTTCTAGAAGTCGGGTTTTATTTGTTTCGTCTTTCAGGCGAAATTTGAAACTTTATTTCCCCTTTTTTTGGCTCCTGGACTATCACTAATTTTTCATCGTGAACACTAATTAGAACAAATTGAGCATAATCGGTATGCAAAGCTTAATTTTAAAATTCGAAAATTTCCTTGCTGCAGTTATCCACACTCTTAATTGCTATATTCTAGACCTCATAAACATACTGAGCGTATTTCCAATTTGTTGAGTATTGCTTAAGTTCTATTGAAAATTACCACAGTCCAGAACCACAATTGTAACCCATATT
Organism: Nephrotoma flavescens; assembly: GCA_932526605.1. Taxonomy (NCBI): domain Eukaryota; kingdom Metazoa; phylum Arthropoda; class Insecta; order Diptera; family Tipulidae; genus Nephrotoma; species Nephrotoma flavescens. Next base: position 236,043,400 of record OW052220.1, read on the forward strand.
GGAATCATATTTTCATAAGACAAAGGTTTGACCATCCAATTTCCCAGAACCAAACTGCGGACTCATATTTGTTGAAATATACAAGATAATGTTTATAATACAAACTGAGATTCATTTTTCGACAACACAGTAGGCAGGAATCCAACTCAATATACATCGTGTTATCTCGTTCGTTTTTACTAATTCGCTATTTTGCAGAACAAAAGCCGAAACCTATTTAGCAATCTCAGTTTTATTTAAATCGGTTGCCGAATGGCTTAGCTTCAACAATAAAAATTGAAATACTATAACAAAAGGAACTTGGTTCATCTAAACGAATTTTCATTAAAACAGATCGAGTTGCTTCCGAAACTCTTGGTACAAACATTTTACTGCGGTTAAATCTAGCCCAGGTGTCGCAACTCGCTAGAAGCCCGGTTACCAAGAACTTCCTGAAAAAGTAGTCAAGTTTCTTGTTCCAATTGGCCGTTTTCCAGAAATTGTTCCCAAAAATGATTTCAAAATCTTATTTTCATTTACCCTTTTCATTTACTTTTTAGTTGGCATATTCAAAATATTCCTCGAAAAATAAATTCAAAACCCCATTTCTATCCACCGTACCTCACATATAAAATTTACAGGATATCAAGTTTACCACACAATACACCCAGATAATACTGCAAGATGTGGAAGCGCTATAAAAGTTAAAAGCAACATTTATCATTACGAAGCGCAAAAATATGCAACAAAAGAAATACCATCAACCAGAGCATCAGCAGCATCCAGAAAAAAATCATTCACTAACCGTTTCCGCAGATTATTGTCCACCACGAACAAATAGGTTACACTAGCTTAGATTAGAGGTAAAGAGCTTCTCGGAGAAGTGCCTAAATGTGGTTGTAATTGGCACTCTACTGGAAAACCGACTTTCCGGCCCACAGATGTCAATAAAATACCCGATCTACTCGATTGATTTTTTTTATAATTAGTAAATTACCGATAACTTACGTTAATATCGAAGAATGTTTCGAGTCGGGCTGTGGTATGCTATACTCACTCTCCGCGATAAAATAATGTACAAAACAAGCAATCCTACCCTGACAAATGCATGTACACATTGCGATGGATTCAAAGAAGAATTTACCTCTTAAAAAAAGGAACAAGTGGACCAAGAATTTGAAAAGTTTGTAATAGACACACGAACAACAGTCAGATAGAAATAATACACGCAAAATCAAAAGAATATTAAAAGGTACAAACTACCCAAAAGAAATTAGAGGCCTAGCTGCCGAAAAATAAGAATTCAGGAAGAAATGGTAGCAAGAAATCACCCTCAACTCTCTTGCACATAAGTGAACAAACAATAAAAGAAATAAATCCAAGAATAGCGCCAGGCTTTTGCGTTAAACAGCTTCCAGAAATCGGCATTAAAAATTGACTACTCTAATCAACCCAACCTTCAGATTCAAATAAATACCAAAGGTATTGAAATTTGCGGAATTTGCGATTATGGAACTCAAGTCAGGAAAACCGAAATAATGTCTCACACCTGTTAAAACGAATGAAACGGCAAATTGAAAGCAAACAACTCATATCAGGTCAAGTTTGTAGGATAACCGATATCCTAGTAAAAGTATTTGAAGAAAAGAGGATATGCTCAGCAGTTTTCCTTGACGTGGCTTAGCCGTTTGATAAAATCTGGCACGACTGTCTGTTGCTGAGGAAAATTTTACCAATACAAATCCGCTATCGTCTTGATACACTACAAACAGACACTTTCATGTTAAACAGGATCAAGCATACTCATAAACTAAAGATATCAAGGCTGAAGTACTACAAAGGAGTGTCTTAGGACCAGTACCATATCATCAATTCACAAGCAATATTCCATGTTGGACGAAACAATTGCGATGGCTCGCAACCAACCCGCAGTTTTTAACTAAACACGCAGAGGCTTCTCTCACGGTGATGTTTTGCCGGCTAGATCTGAGGGTAATGGCATGGGTCGTGGGGGAATTAGAGGCTTGCGTGCTCCTAGCCTACACCGTGGAACAATAAATTGTAAATCAAAAGCAAATAATAAAAAAAAACTGAATGTAAATTAAGTCGACCAGAATTTGTCGAACGAAACTCGAGGAACTTGATAAATAAATTATATAATATTTATAACCGGGTGTGTCCATCCGTTGGTGACCGGATCTCCACGAGTGACATGTACACAGTTTGCTAAAGAGGCCCCCCGAATGACCTATCGACCCCGAAAGGCTAATGCCCAGCCACAACGAAGCAGCATAATAGGGTAGAGACGTCTTTTCAACAGACCAGGCCTCTCTTCACCCGGAAAGACCTCCAGCGAATCTCCCACAATCCACACTTAGACAACATGAGACCGCCGAAGTGCCACGGAACCGTTCTTTGGCACGTGATTACAAATATATTATATATGACAAAAAAATTGTAAAAATACCCGCCTTGTGGTAAACACCATAACCATAAAATGGTTTTATTTCCCCTAAACCTAAAAACTGTTTGGCTTACATTAAAGTCAATTCGGCTTTATAGAATGCAATTGTTGTTGTAATTTTGCGGAAGCAACACTACTAATGTTGAAATAGAGTCCAAAACGCAATAACTCCCATATTACATTGCTACTCCAAAAGCATTTTTTAACGAACGTTTGTTTTCGAAAAATAATGCTAAAATTTTTGATGGAACACTCTATACTAAAAAAAATTGTGTTAGACTAACTGCGCATCCCCAATGCAAACATCTTTTCCTTGTTACTTTTGCCTTTAACTCTTTTCATAAAGAAAACCTAACGAACAAAAAAAAAAAAATTCTCAAAATATTTTTCATACTGTTCTGTAAAAGTCATAAGTTTTCTATTGGGAATGCGCTATTTTTCTAAAATATTTTTGCGTTAACTCGACAGAAATATTGAATTTAAATATTTTTGCAATTTTGAAAGATGCTTTTCTTGAATATTGAACTAAGCGTTCAAATTGAAAATTCAAACGAAGCATTTATTTTTTTATAAACAAAAAAGCTTCTAAAAAATATTAAAATACACTAATTGATATGAAAAAGAACAAAGAGCACATGAAAAAAAATGGCGGAATCTTATGGCTCTTATATTTAGCTGGCTCTGCGCCTATAGTCGTACATCCTGGAGTTGGGAGAGCCTTTGGCCCTGTTGTACATTGTAATAATTTTATATGAACAAATAAAATTAACTAAAAAAATAAGTTTCAGCTCACGTAATATACAGTAATAACCAAATTCCGGAACTTTCGGTAGCAACGTATTTCTTATCGCACAAAATATTAATTTTTGCAGCAACAACGGCGACTGCCTTACGCTGCGAGTTTATCCATTTTGTAGATTTTTATATTTTTCCATGTTTAAATTATTTTACGTTAGTAGCGCGATTTCTTTTACAAAGTATCGTCGACCGCTAACCTCAAACAAAATATGTATTATAAATAAGATAAAGGCGGGCATTTCTTATATACATATACGTACCACAAATCTTCGCGAATACAACACGGATTGGTTGAAAAAATTTCTGAAACTGTTTACTTAATGTACAAATTAATTTTTTTATTTTCTGTTTAAAATTTCCAAATTATAAAATTTATCGTACTGTAAACAGAACTATTAATTACTGCGTGTGTTTATTTATCTACGAGTGAAATATAGTGAAATTTTTGTCGGTGCCAAAACAAAAACAACAAATTGGAGATAATCTCATCCAAAAATAACAGAGACAACATTTTTGTATCAAAGGATTAAAAGAAAAAAAAATTCTTATCAATCGGCTATATCGCGCGTTTCACAAGATGTTTGTGCGAGCGCGATTGTGTTACTCAGATGCGTTGAGTTATAATTTTGTTTATCGAGTCTGTGGCTGGCCATAAATTATGAGACAATTCAAATTAGAGTGGTATCGATTTTTATAATTTTTTTTTTCGTTGTATGGTGTTTCGTGTGTTATTTGGTCGTTTGCTGCTTCTTTTTATATAGGTAGTCGCTGTGTCGAATATAAAGTGGCATTTTTATGTTGATTATAATCTCAGATAAACATTTTTTTTTATAAACTATATATTTATAGTTTTCAACTGTGTTGTAATAAATTTAACAAAATCGTTAGCATTAAAAAGTTAGTAAAGGTGTTTCTTTGATAGTTTATGAGAATTTTATGGAATGGTATACCTTTATTCCATATATTTTACCTCCAGTGCAGTTGCAAAATATGCAAGTAACCAGCTCGAGCCTCAACGCGTTCAAAAACATAATATTTGTGGCAATTCAACAAAACCACTTATCTAATTTTTTTAGTTACTTTTCAGGGGACCAAATTTAAATTTTAAATTAATATGTGAAAAACTAAACTATTAGGATCAAAAACTTATTTCAAGATAGTATTTATTCTAAATTTACAATATCAAAAATTATCAATTACGCGGTTTTCAATACCAAACACCTATAACAAATATAAATGGTTTTGTTATTTGCTCATTATCTCGGTCAAAAATAGTCGGATTTTAATGACTATAGTTCAACATAACCACTTATCTAGACTTAAGTGATTATGTTAAATTGCCACCGATATAATTCTAATCGTTAAATTCTAATTTTAATGTTGACCGAATGCCAAAAAATACTTAATTTAATTATAATTATTTTTAATTAATCTCGTCCCGCTAATTTTTCGAATAACATAATCGAAATAATTTAAATTTGTATATTGGTGGTATAAATTAACCCGAAGAAAAAATGATAACAACATTCCTCACGCAAAATGTGCGGTTAATCTAAAATTAATTTTTAAACATTGTATTTGTAATATACTACTCGTGATAATGAGATTACGACACGTGCAAAGTTGGTATTGTCGTTTTAATGGCGGGATTAAGAGATTAGGCGAGGGTGAATGTTGTCTATCTAATTATTAATGGCCGCGATGAATGTGTCAGTTCTTGCAATTTCGCATACCGAACACATTTTTATCGTAACAAATTAAATTTTTGAATAGCACTCGCATGACATACCATATTTTTAAGTCGTATACGACCCACAACTATAGAATTTCGGCATAATAAATTTATAGAAACATTTTTTCAAATTCAATATTCCGTAGTAACTGTTTTCATATAGTCATAGTTCTTCAGAAGTAATAAATTATGGCAATCAGACCTACCGAACCATGGCATAGATAATTATATTAGAAGTATATGAAAAGACAGCACTTACCTTTCCAATTACTTGATTTAGAAGGAGTACCTGTGAGAAATTTGTAAATGATATTGAGGATAAAATATCTGGTGAATACCGAAGGAAGAGTGAAAATCAAGTATAGTAATCATGAAGAATATATCGACCGCAAGATTGTTGCAGATGTAAGTAAAAAAAAATTGACGGGTATGAATATGTTGTGGCCAACATCCGATTTTATTATACCACGAATGTATAGACCTCGAATACATTACACTTGATTTCTAAGCGGTAAAATTAAATTTACAGGACTTCAGGTACAACTGGCTTGTATATACAATATTAATTTTCTTTTTTTTTTTTTTTTTTGCTGGCGCTACATCCCGTTTAGGGGGTTTTCTTTTATTATAATGAACAATTGGTCCCAGGGCTGCTGGAAGATGCATACTGCAATTAGATGAAACATACTATGGCATGCTAGAGGGGTGACATCGTTCTATTTTACATTTTTCAATTATTTTGATGTTGTTTGTCTAAAACATTATCTAACCATTAACTCCAACTTTGCCATTTGTGGTTGTTGTTGTTTCCTGGAATTGGCAACACCTATCGCTATGTCACCGGTCGCTTTGTGTATACAACATTTTGACAACTCAGTGCGAAATCTCGAATTCTCTAGCCATTTCAATAATGGTATGTTTGGACAGGAAAGGTACTCCGTCGGTGATACATCCACTGAAGCTACTGCCCAGTGGTACAAATCAGCGCACAAAGAGCGCATAAACAGCATATAATTAGAGCGCTCAATTTTTACTTCAAATTGATGCACCTAATTCCATGCTATTCGTATTGTTGTCGGCCGAAACTTGGCTTTATTTCCCCTACAAATTAATTTATCTCTCTTTCACTTTGATTTGAGTATAACTGTTGTTAACCGTTAGTTTACCAGAAAATATTATTTTTTAATGTATTTTGTTGTATCAAAACCAAACACAATCATATATTATTGATTGTGTTTGGTTTTGGTTGTATGTACCAAATGTGTATTGTCATTCAGATACAACTACACATTTTTTTAATTTTGTATATGTACTTACTTTATATGTTATCCATGTATTTCCACCTGAACAACATTTACAAACGTTTATTACCTTCAGCTGAAATCTGGAGACTGACAGAAATGAAATAACAATTTTTGAAATGAAATGATAAACAAGAGATTAGGTGGGGGTAAAAATGCAGTGCATAGAAGAAACCGAAGTAAATTCATTTGTTTTCTCGCTTCGACGTGTGCAAATGTTTACATCTATTTCATTCTGCTATCAGCGTTTGTTTGCTGGGTGCGGTAAAGATTGAGACGGTTCGTTTTCACATCGAGTAATACTTGCATTCGAAGAATTGACGACACTGCTATACCAGGAGCCTATTTAACCATCGTACTTTGCAACTTAGCACCTATTACTTTTCAAAATTTTGCTAAGCAAAAATTTATTTTGATAAGTTCAACTATTTTGTTCCATAAAGAGAAAATTATATAATGTTATTGTATAAAAAATACATGTTTAGTTTCGAATACATATTGTGTCAAAGCGATTTAGACATTAATATTATAGGTTTAAATTAAATGTTTCATTAAAATATAATTAACGCTTTCCAAAACTCCCTTTCTAATCAATATTATTTGCTGAGTGATAATTATTTTCTTACTAACACATTTAGCAAATTAGCTGTAGAATTCATAGGAAATATACTCTTGGACGTTAACGTGTTTTTTCAAGACCAACTAGATGAAATATATTTTATCCATCAAATGGGAATAACAACAAGTTCCTCTTATTATTTGATTTTGTTCTATTCATTCACTTGTTTTGAGATACAGTGGTGACATGTTCTACCATCACATTTTCGATACTTTATCGAAGTTTATTTCTCATTTTCCTAAACTAAAATGGACAACTGTTTCATTTATGAATTATTTCTTTTCTATTGCTATCACAACCTACTAGTACAAATGCGAACAAATTGTCTTTCTCTAATCTCGTTCAAGTGTCGAAAACAAATTATTTCTTGATAGAAATGGAGTAGAATATCACAATTTTTCAATCTAGCAACCTGGTAAATGATATAAAATGTGAAATAGTGTCACATTTTATTCTAAAGAAGCGAGACATAATCTACGATAAAATATCGAAAATGTGATGGTAGAACATGTCAGCACAGAATTATATACAATGTGATGACTGTTTATTAATCGATAAATTACTGTGAAACCTACACGTGAATTATTTTTCAATTTATTACACGTAAACAACGACACGATGAGTAAACGCAGCGCTTTGATTAAGCAAAAACTTGCATTACTGGAGGAATTAAAAAAGAGGAAAAACGTTCTTTTTGGTAGTTTCAATAATACTACTAAACTTGAAACTAGTAGTCGCCCATTCTATGTAACTACCATCTTCCGACAAAGACTGGAGATATGCTAGAGATAATCTCTTTGGCTTGTGGAAAAGCCGAACTTTGGTAAACATTAATTTGCATAATTTGTATAATGTGTACTATCATTTAATTTGTGTTAATTAAATAGGCAAAGCGGGATAACGCTCAAAACCGGATCAAAGGAGGGTAAGGACTGCATGCTTGATGAAATTGATAATTTCATACTTCACATTTTGGAGCGAGATTCTGAAGTGGTAATAGGTTTAAATTTACAGGAGAGCTATGGTGAGTCAGGTAGCTCCACTAAATTAAATGAATCAATTAAAGGTTCAAAAAATGGAAAAAAAGGAAATGCGAAGAACCATAAAACGAAAGGTTTCTTCTATATTCTCGAGCTATCATGTAAGCAATATTGTGTATTTCTGAACAAGTGAGTACAATTTTTGCTGCGGTTCTAGGATGTAGTCTTAAATAATTCAAACAAGGGAATCTTTCTTTTAAAATTCCAAAACTATGCTCAACTAGACGACGAGTTCTTTTGTGTGCATTATTAAAATTCTGGAGAGGTATTTCGTGAATTTTGATTTATCGGTGGGACCAACCACTTTCAAATCTGTAAATACATAAAATCTATGTAAATAATATCAGTTGATTTTTTTTTAAATTAGTTACTTGTGAAATACTGCTGAGTTACGCAACACCCGAGAATCATGCGCGCTTCCAGGCAAATCGGCATTGATGGCATAAAATAAATTGTTCGGTCCGCATATCATCATTACATTTGGTGAATGATTTCTATGTTTATCAACAAACATAACTTCGTTACTTGATGGTGCATCAATATTAATTATTGTACCATCAACACATCCACAAACATTTGGAAACCCTTCTTTTATATAAAAATTAGAATCAATGTCCGCCTTGTTTTCTGGCCAACACACAATTTTTGGAAATACATTTTCTACTATTGCGTTACAAGCGCGATGTATGCGGTGGTGCAAACAGTCCCTTTTGTAACGCCGTGCATTGTTCATAATTTATGCATATTTCTGCTTGTTCATAATTTATACGGAACGATTCTTTAAATGAAAATTCGTTCGATTTTCTAAAATTTATCCGCTTTTGATACATATTTTTATTTCTTACGTCGTTTCCGAATAACAGTTCACGTGGAATCATTTTTGACGACCTATCATACGTTTTAAAAGTATTAACTAAACTTATCACAATGAATGCAATTCAAACTTTTATTTAGCAAAAATTATGAGAAAATATCAAACAACCGAAAAAGCAAAACACATTAACTGTTTGTTATTGTGTTATAATTCCAAAGTCTTGTTACAGGCTGGCTACTGCCAACCTGCAGATTTCACTTAAGCGCATGCAGAGGCCTCCACGGTGATCTTTGCCGGCTACGTTCTCAGCGAGAAGTGCGAAGGATCGTGGGGTTTGAGGCATGCATGGCTCCTGGCTTACACTGTGATTAATACAGATAATTTGAAAAATAAAAAAACGCAAATAATAAAAACCCGATGTTCCGCCGAAATTCGTCGGCCGGAACCTGAGGAACGAAACGAATAATCAAAATAAATAATAAGAAAAATAATAATAACGGAAGAGGTGCCTTGGTGCACGCATCCATTCGAATTCAAACGAGGCAAGCCCTGGTTACGAAATTGGATGCGGGCACCAAGGGACCGCAAACACTATGCCGACACCCGAAAATTTTAATAATTCATTTTATTTTTATTTATACACAAGAAAAAATATAAAGAAACCGCCACTTCCCTATCGAGAAAAACACAAGAAAGGGAGAGAACGAAGGAGAGAAACGAGAGAGAGTGAGAACAATGCGCATCGAGCGTGCACCCGCTGTGCGGCGCTCCATTACAAAAATATAAAATTTAATATAATATATAAAATATATATAAAAAAAATAAAAATCAAAGAGTAAAAATAAAAACATTGTACCTTAATTATATAAAATATTAATGTTGCGGCCTTGTGCGGCCGTCATGCCACAGGTTCGCCGCCTCGGACCGTTGCGGCTTAGGTGCCGAATGAGTGGCGGAGCCTTTCCCCGATAACAGTTCACAAATGTACAAAATCACGAGGGGCCGGTTGGCCACCCGTTACGTTGGGCGTGGTACCACCAAAAACCAAAACAAAACAATGGCTGGTTGGCTATCGCTAGTTGCGGGACTTTTCCCCGTTACCAAAACTAAAAAGAGTGGCCTCAACTGGCCACCCGTATCGATGCGACCTTGTGCGGTCGTGCGTTGCGGGGCCTCTCCCCGATACCAAATATCACCAATGGCCGGTTGGCCACCTGGTTGAGGCAGCGGCTTGCACCGCTGTTAAAAATGTTGGGCGTTGTCTCGCCAAAGACCGCAAAGTTTTGCCCGATTGGGCTTCAAAATGTTTCGCGTCCTTTCGCCTTAACCTTACCCTGTTGCTTCGTTAGGAACTCAGAAAATTAAATCAAACGAAGCGGCACGTCCGCCAGTGTTGTGCCTGTTTTTTACGTTACGTAATATACTCGGTTTTTTACATGTAAAATACGTATTTTACACATAACAATTTTTTACAAAATTATATAATATTATTCTTAACTAATTCTAAATTACTTATATGTAGTTCATAATCTCAATTCTTACGTATCTATATAAAGAAAATTGGATACAGGTATGATGTAAAATGAGAATTGAACTTTAAATAATTGAATTTATTTATAATTCTTCTAATTTATTAATAATAATTAAAAGTAAAATATTTGTAGAAAAATATAAATAAAATTATTTTTTTTTTTCAAAGAAAATATGGTTTGTTTCTCGGCTACTAACTTATTTTTTAGAATAGATAAACAAAATCCACAACACTATGGGATTGAAGTGTAAAACGATTAATCATCGAACACATTCAATATTAATGCTATAACATTTTAATGTTATCGGTTACAAAAATTGATTAGATGATTACGAGAAATCATTACCATCTTTCGACAAGATTATTTAACTTGACACAGACAGAGACATCTGTGGTGCAATTTGTTCTCTATCGATTATTGCTTAAAATAAGAATTATATTGCTTGTATGCAATTACATTTTCGTAACCGATAACATGAAAATGTTATAGCATTAATATTGAATGTGTTCGATGATTAATCGTTTTACACTTCAATCCCATAGTGTTGTGGATTTTGTTTTTCTATTCTAAAAAATAAGTTAGTAGCTGAGAAACAAACCATATTTTCTTTGAAAAAAAAAAATAATTTTATTTATATTTTTCTATAAATATTTTAGTTTTAAATATAATTAATAAATTAGAAGTATATAAATAAATTCCAAAAGTTCAAATAGTCGTCGCTAGAAGTAAGCGTATAAAACTTAATGCCATATTTCCTTTAATATATTGCTTAAAGGTTTAATATACCCCGAAATAAAACTAGTGGTTCATCTAATGATAATTCTTTGTGCGGTGAAAGTGCAGCTCTTTAGTTTGCCAGCAGACGATTTAATAACAGAGACACTTTTATCAGTTTTTGACCACTTTCAACATAGTTATCTTCATCTATGTGACAGTTATAACGTCGCAGTATCTGTTCGAATCGGCTGCCAGACATTGTAAATGAGGGGAGTAGTATAATGGATCCCTTGTGAACAAATGGCATATGCTGGGGCACCTTTCTGACCCTGAAGAAGGCAGAGGCCCTAAAACTTATACATTTCCGGTACTCTTACTTCATGAAAAGAGGCCTCACGACAATTTCGTATATTAGGTCGGTTGCGTTTATAGATGTCCTTACCGTATGCGTTCATGCCATTAATTAATATTTCAACCACATCCTTGGTCTAATCCTCGAAAATATTCATCGGGCTCGATTTTTCGTTTATTCTTATTTTAATTCCAGCATTTTCAATTGAGAATGGAAAATAGGGAATTCTTTTTATACCTCCATACAAGTTTTCTTCGTTTTCAGCTTCCAACTCTCCTTCACTTTCCGATTCTGATTCACCATCTTCTCGGTCGTAGTCGGGATCCCCATTGAATTCTCCATCATCAGAAAATGGGTCAGGTTCAGAATCACCGTTTTCAGAATATTCTGTTTCGTCTATTCCGTCTATAATTTACAAAATTTCTCACAGTTTCTCTCTAAGAACACATATCACTAAAATGTGTACAATGAGTTATTTATCAAAAAAATCCCTATGATATAATATGAGATATAACACATACATACACATATGTAAATTATATGAAATATAAATCTAATATAAAACCTTAGCATTATCTTCGAAAAAAACTTACCCAAAAATTAATAAATGAATGCTCTGCAACACACTTATCTACCAACTAAATAATAATGTTTTAAACGATGAATGTTAAAGCATTCATTTGTTTTTTGTTTGCACAAAACGAAAAATGTAGAGCGGTAGCCTAAATACGGGGAATGTCCCTATTTACATATTCTTTCTGAACTTTAGTGATCACTAGTTAAAAATGAAATGAGATTCTATGTAATGTGGAAGCGAGGAATTATTTTGGGGGTTTCCCGTTTAGGTAGTACAAGAGAAAATATTTATGAATGGTGCAGCAGTCATGTCCCAATACAACATCAAAGCTTTGAATGGTACAGCAATCATGTCCGCGAACGTGTTAATACTTTCTATAGGAATCATTTATTATGTTCTCTCCAGATGCTGAGTGTTATACAGGAAGCAATCTTTTTCTGTAACGATCGAATGTAAAAATCTCGGATTTTAATTTTTTCTTATCTTCTATTTGCAAAGGTTGGTTCCAAACAGCCAATTTTAAATTAATCTTAAAATATTATCGTCAAGCGGTTTAACAACAAAACGAATAAAGCATTTTTGTATTTTTTTTTATTTCAGGTTTAGAAGCACAAGTACAAGAATCTTCAAAAGATCTCTATTGGTTTTAATCGAATCCCCCACAACATTAGAATAAAATTAATTTGTAATAAACAAACAAAAAACATTAAATTTAAATAAATAAAATTTAAAATTAAAAATTCAACTTTAAACAAAAATGATATATATTGTAAAAAATTAATTTAATTTAAAAACAAGAAAAAAAACCCTAAATTTGTATACTTAAATAAATTATAAATTATAATTGCTCATACCTATATATTTACATAATAAAATTAAATTATAAAAACATAAATAATTTAACGAGTACACTCAAATAACCGATCATCATTCAACAGCAGCCCATCAATATCATCAGATTAAAAGTAAAAACATTTTTGAATTATAATTTAATTTAATTAATTAATTGTTGTGATAATAAATAAATAAATACATAATTTTTTTTTGTTTTCTAAATTTAAAAAAAAAGTCTATATAATTATTATATTAAATATTATGATTAAATAAATATGGTATTTATGAAAAATTGCACAGTAAACAAAATGATAAAAAAGTCGAAATAAATAAATGGAAAAATGAGAAAAATTTAAGCGATCGATGATTTTTATTCATTTTTAAATGAGATTTTTTTATTTAAAATTAAAAGAAAATGTAAGTACGGTAATAGGTTATTGTGTGATTTTCAATGTTTTTCATAATTTTACAGTTACATCACTCCCCTCCTAGCTCGAAAACCGTAATATTTTAAATTGAACTTAACGGTTTTGGGAACATTACGATTTTTGACTGGGTTTACCAAAAATATTCCGAATGTCGGCTTAAAACAACTCACACTTATGTTTTGAAAATCGTCAAAACATCGTCATTTGCTGCTAATACGTCTATCTAACTTGATTTCGGGGTGCGTGCTGAAATTTTGTTCTGAGTTGTTGCGGTATGAGTAGTTACTTACGTATCGAAAGAGAAGAAGTTCTGTGAGAGGCGATTTACCAGAACGAAACAAATAGTCGCTTGGTTTAGCCTAATTATTGAAAGTAGTTTCTCCATGAGCTACCTACCGGTCGGAAACTGAATACCTTATTACAGTTACGTACAAGTGAGCTTAAACGATGACCTGGACCTTAATCTGTAATTGAAGTTCAGTCCATTGTTTGGCGATCTTCCACGTGAACCACTGGTAATATTAGCAAGTGTTTGTTGGAGATCTGCCAGTTGCTGTTTCGTCTTGCTTTGCGTTGGTTTTGACCGTCGAATAGAACAGTCGAATAAAAAGTGAAAGTGTAATAATTTATAAACGATATAAATTAATCGTTTGGTACGATTCTGATCATGAAAAAAATCTTTAGTTGTAGCTCCTGTAAATCGGTATGCAGAAACCGCAACCTTCTCGCCGCTGTAAAAAAAATGCGTCATAACGAACTCGTGATTAACGTAAACTCGTAATGATAAAATTTGCTAAGTTGCTCATATAAAATGTTGAGTATAAAATCTAAAAAATAAAAATGTTTGTACAGTTGTCAAACGATAATAATCATTACAGTTCGCAACATTCGTTTGTAAACCTTTAAAACCAATTTTTTCTGTGTATATCGAAAGCAAACAGTTTACTCCGACTGTACGTATATTTCATAAACAACATTTAGGGGTATATAGAAAGAAAAACAAAAAATGTTAAACAAATAATTTTTGTGAATGCCATTGTCAGTCAGTGCACATCGGAAAGTTTACGGTTATACAGAGCTTACGCGCAGTTTGTAAATTAGTGCTTAAATGTTAGTGATAGTGTTACTGGGAGTTCATACGACGGATAAAAATCTCGGATTTTTCTATCCCAGATTTTTTTTTCAATATTTTCAACTTTTTTATATGAAAAGAGGCGTGCCCGTTGTATAATTTACGTGATGTAATTGGTTAAAACGATGGGATAGTAAAATCCGAGATTTTTATCCGTCGTATGAACTCGCAGTTAGGAGTGTTAATGTTAAGACATTTTTTCATAAGTAATTTTAATAATTCACAGTGAACTAAGTTAAGTTAATATATAGTTAAAATGTGGTTTTTGTTTTCTTAAATTGAAGGAAATAACGGTGTTATCCAACCCGTTACGCAGGTATAGTCATATTTATTTCATGAGATGTAAAATGTAAATTTAATAGAAAGTGAGTGATTTTCTGTTTGCGTGGTGTTTGTGTTTGTTTGATCAAGAAAAATTTGGTGCATTATTTAGGGAAGTAATTTGGGCCAAGGTTAAATTTGGAGCACATGAACAAAATATCGCATTCCAATATTTTGTTTTACTTGTTCTCTTTGCATTTTCGTTTAGCTCCGCTTTTTTAGCACCCCATCCGAACGCTTTAATTTAAATGTTGATTAGAATGGTTTGGTTACCTTTTCGTCAGACTTTTAAAATCAATTGGTCACGGTAAATAAACAACGAAAATTTGAAAACCAATTCCGGGGTAGCATCTCATTGCAAGGAAATTGTACCGTTTTAATTAAATTTCGTTAGGTAATCGTTGGGTCGAGATTGGGCACACACAGTTTGGCTTTTGGTCACCAACGCGTCAATTTTTTTTTGCGAAAAACGAAATCAAAATTGTATTATTTCATTAAAATCAGGTTCGTCGCTTGGGAATTTCATTTTACAAAATTAATAACAAACCCAATTGGAATATAACGGGTGATTTATTTAGAGGCATTTTTTTCAGTAGGGATTTTATGACAGATCACGTGTGAGTCGTATCAAACATTTGTGGCGCTTAGAGCAACTTATAATCGGCCACTTAATCGGTTTTTTTTGTGTAGATGAAAAAAAAAATCGTCGAAAGAAGACAGATTGATGATGCGCTCCACCCGACAGTGTGAGATTCTTACTCACTAAAAAAAATCACCTACTCACCACAGAGGCACCAGTCCGGGACCACTTTCGTATTACTTCGGGCTGCGTAGCGCTTCTTGCCCTTTGGGGCTCCTCAACTTGACATCACTGCACTGTGGTCAAAACATCAACGCGTTTGATCCAAGGACCAAGTTGCTTCTTTTCGAACTGCATGATGCGGCAGGTATTAGTAATCAGTTTCAGTAGCTGTTTCAGCAACTTTGCTTCAGCTAAGATTTGGATTTTTAGCAAGTCCTTTTTCCACTTTTATGAAACGCACCATGGCAAGTCTTTTTGAGCATCCCAGTGGGTTGGCAGAATATAATTCAATGTCAAAGGCAATCTTGACTACGTATAGCGGCCAGACTTGAGACGTTTGTGACTGATCGCGAATATTTTTCACTCTCTAGTTATTCGTTGGGGAATGCACGTTTACGCGACACCTCTTCTATTTCCCAGAAGCTTCTGAGTTGTTTATCTATCAACTGCTTTTGCTGTCATTGATTGCATCACTGTTGAATTGTGACAATCGGCTGAGGCACGGCCTAGGAATATCCAGGATAGATTTGTTAGTTGGGCTATATCGGTTCGTCGGATGAGGCCTTTGCTATATTACTCACTAGAATTTCTCCATAATAGTCCGCACCCAATAATAAGTCGACTGTAAAATGTTGGATCAGCCCACAGCAGATTTTTTGGTGTATTTTAAATTCCATAGGTCTAAAGGCTGCTCTGGCATATCCCGCGTTATGTTTTTGAATACTAATGCTTTTATGGCTAAGCTGAATTTGGATGGAAATCTTGGCTTCAAGTTAAATTCAACTTTTGTGTTTGCCACTCCAGCTTCGGGGTTTTCCATTCATGTCACTTCTGCATACGCTGCGGTTTGTGGTAATTTTAATCTCTGACAGGCTTCTTATTAGCTATATTAGCACACGAATCAGTTCATTGCGAGTACCAGAAAACGCTTTCACTAAGGCGGTTCCTAGTTAAATTAACAATGAGGTATTCAGTTGATCGCACTATTATGCGTATAGTTGACCTTTATCTAGTTTCGGGATTGGAATAATGTTAAACAATTGGTACGTATCTGAGTATGCCAAAGGCTATTCAAATGCCTCAATAGGATATGATTTCCTGTAACTCTTGTTTGTACAGTTAGTAACTCGTAAATTGTGCCTCAGACCCTTATCATTGTCTCCTTCAGGAATCACCATTGGTGATGGAACATAGTCTTGAATTTGCGTAATTTCATTCTTTAACTGTTCTGGTGTCAATAATGCAGGATGGATATGGCCGTGGTGAGCGTGTGTGCTAATCCTTCGAGATAAAGACACTTTTGTGCGATAATTCTAAATTGCTTATCGTTCAGTTCCTTGTTGTGTTGGAATATATTTGTTGTCATGTCTATGATTAATGTCTGTCTCATTTCGTAACAGTTCCAATAGATATTCCTCATTGTGTTCTGCTTTTTCGAGTTAGTTTTCGATGTGAGAGGCATCCCTTTGAGTCATGATACCGAAAGCATTACCATTTGTTTTTTGCAACCTGCCACGATATGATACACTCTTTGCCCTTTTACGTTTTGATGAGGTTGAACCCGTGTAGGAGGTATTTCTTATATTTGTTGGTTGAGTGACTCTTTTGTCTTTGTATGGTCCTCGTTCTCAGGTGAATCGCCTTTTTTATGAGGACTCCTTCCGGGCCACGAAGTGAGACCACTCTAACCTTTTGGTCTAAAACTGGATGTACTTCAATCACACGTCCAGTCAGCCATTTTAATGGTGCAACGTTGTCGTCCTTGAGGAGTTCTAGGTCACCTGTTTGCATGTTTCGTTGTTCGTCTGACCATTTCCTTATATGTTGTAATTAGGTTAGATACTCCGAGTGCCATCATTTCCAAAAATCTTGGCTGATTTTTTCTACCAGCCTCCATCGTGTTATGTCGTGAATGTTTGTTTCTGCCATTGTGTCTTGTGGAATTGCTGGTAAGAGTGCACTGATTAAGAAGTGTCCAGGAGGAGGTCTTGAATTTAGGCAAGCCTCTACTAGAGAAGTGACCGTTGACAGTTCTTAAAAGGTCGCTTCTCCAATAACCTTTATTGAACATTTTTTGACCGACTAAACAGCAGCTTCCCAAAGTCCTCCAAAATGGGGTGCAGCCGCCGGTGGTATGAAATGCCATGTTGTTCCATCATTTGCCAATAGTTGAGCAACTTCCTTATTTGTTTTACTAATTAGTGCAACTAATTCGCGCTCCATTTGATTCTTTGCACAGACAAAATTGGTGCCATTGTCGCTATACAAATCACCTCATAATCCTCTACGTGAGTGGATCTTTTATACGCTGCGATGAATGCTTCAGTAGTTTCATCACTGACTGGCTCAATGTGTATGGCCTTAGTTGTCATACAGACAAAGATTGCTAAGTAACCTTTGTGTGCCTTATGTCCCCTTCCCTTTGTTGTGCGAATCTGATGTGGACCCGCATAGTCAACTCCAGTTCTTAAGAATTATCTTTCAGGCGTGACTAGTGCTGCTGGCAGATTTTCCATGCGCTGTGTTCCGGACTTCCGCATTGAAACGATGACACTTCTTTATAACAGTTTGATATAAAATGTCGTGTTAGATTTCGACCGTGTATTATTCAGTACCTGGTTCGGAGGTAGAGCCAAAGTTAGTTATGTTCCTCCATGCAAAGTTTGTTGATGTGCTTTCTGAATCAGTAATGTGGTAATTAGATTGTTCCTTGGGATGATAATTGGATGTTTCGTCTTCGTGCATGAATGGAGACAAGGATCTAATCTTACTGTTATTTGCTATTCCCTTCCGGTTTATAAGATAACAAATTTGAATGGTGAAATGTTTTTTTGCGCTATTTTGATCAAAAGATGTGTGGATTTATTTATTTCTTTTGCCGCCGGAGCCCCTTGCTGAACCACGTTTTTTTGAGAATCTTTGATATATAATTGATCAAAATCGTTGTTCGAAGTTACCGTAGTGGTTCCCACAACTCGTTGGTTTAGTTCCAATTGATGTGGCGTTGCTTCTATTATCATTGGCGCTAGCTGAATTGCTTCCTCCAAGATATTTTGAGGGCCATTCCACCGGAATTGGGTGGATCGGATGAGTTGACATGAAACCATTGATATGGACAGATTAATATCTGGATTTCCGAAATTCGATTTACCACAAATGTTTTAAATTTATGGGGCTTGTTTTTTACCCACCCCAACACTATCATCGAATCTATCCAAAAATATGTTGGCGGTTGGTCAAATTGCATAACGTATTACACTATATCTATTAAATTCGCAAATAGCCCCGCTCCGCACAACTCAGACTTTGGTAAAGTCAGCTTGGTGCTACGCTGGTTTTTGATGTTAACAACATTGATTTGCTTGATTACCTGTCATAGAAGAATATCACGTTGCGTAAGCTACTTCGGAAGCATCACAAAATCCATGTAATTCTCCATGTGACGTTGAACTGAATTTAATTCATCTCGGAATTTTAATCTCCTCGAGACGACTGTTCGTCTACTTTCACCATCCTTGTTGTAGTTCGTTTTCATCCGTTGTAGTTGCTCGAGGCGAGTACTTTGCTTTTTGTACAACGCTTCCATGCTTATGTTATTGTTATCGTCGTTGTTTTCTGGCTCTAGTGATTGCTCGGATGTTTTATATGGTGCAGACTTCAAGTACATCTACGCGCATCTACGCGTAGACTATACTTTAAATTGTGCCTATAGTTGATTTTTGGCAATTAAGTTGTTGATATCTTCTGTAGATGTATAGTTCCGTGCCAGTTGAATATGGTTGGCTCTAAGGACCAATGTTAAATCCAGCAGTTTTAAATTAGTTTGTAAGTCCAAGTAACTGGGATTTAATATGACAATTGATAAGACTACCACTGGTGAGGTCTTATCAATTGAAGAGTGAGAACTAACGTTTTCTCTAGAAAGAAGTTACTTGAGAAATTTGTGTATTTTATAGTTAAAAATACCAAGCCTGTTGAGAAGTTGCGTAAATTTAAGTGCTCCGACCTGCTAGAGTTCTATAATAAACGAATAATTTTCCGTCAAGGTCAGAACGGTGAATTTATGAACTAAAGTCCTATTGTCAAAATTGTTATGAAATTTGTCGAGGCAACACAAATCGCCAAAGCCAACCTGACAAAATACTCGTTCGGGGACCTTCAAAACGTCGATAAACGTGCCTCGGACGTTTTTGGTTGTCACACCCGTCTCCATGTAAATATTGTGCCATGGTCTTAGATGCCTTATTTCAAATTGCACTGAACAGAGTATGACAGGACGAGCTGTAGTTTTATATTTAAAACAAATTTTATTAGAAAATTTGATTTCTTAATTTCCTTTCTTTGTTAAAACCATATACAGTTTCCAGTCTGTGATCTTGAAAATATATAATTGTAATAAATCAATGTTCTTGTTTTTGTTAATTGTGTGAGATTTTTGTAAATTTTGTTGTTGTTGTTGTTGCTAAGTTCTTATTTTGTCTTACACACAGTAGTTGGTTACTGCTGCTACTGCTGCTGCTGTGCGATACTTCATTCCTTAAAGATATCAAATTTCGTAGCAACAACTTTTTTTTTCTTGTTTCTTTCTCGTTCGTCACTAAATTATGTGTGTCTGTTTATGTTTTGATAATTAATTTATTTAATTTAATTTGTTTTTGTCTTTGTACTTCTAAAATTCAAAAAACCTAAAACGAGAAAAATAAAATTAATATTTAATTTTGTTGCCGTTGTGGCTTGAATTGAATTTATTTTTTTATATGTTCGATTCAGTGTTGTGTGATTTTAAACACAAAGTTTATGAATTAATTATCTCGATAGACGAGCGGATCAATTCAATGTAAACGCGGTACATTAGCGGTTTGTATTTATAATTTGTAATCGTTCTTTATCTATAGATAAACTCGGTCTGTATAATAAGCAAGTACCTGTGCGTACTTGGTGTGGCACTCGCACATATTTATTCAAGGTGTATGAATAAATGCATGTGGCGTATGTGCGATATCGATTGAAATGCGTGCAAAAAATTAATTGTTAGACCTACAAATCTGTAAAGGTTGATTTGTAATTAAAATATAATCTTATTAGATATTTACGTTTGAGTCCATAAATTATGTATGTATGTTCGTCGTCGTAACCTTCCGCGTCTTGACTTTCTTAAAATATTACATTTGGTATTAATTTTCATAATTGTATGAATCAGGAAATAGATTTTGTACCAAGGAAATAAATCAAAAACTAAAATAACGTAAATCATGTTTAGCGAAGTGTCGCGTAGTTCTTTCTTTTTGTCTTTTTTTTTTTAATTAATTCAGCATCTTAACGATATCTATCTAGAGCAGTAATATACGGGCGAAAACATATGTTTCAAAGATGGTTTATACGTACATATTTGTGTAGTCTGGATTTTGGTCGGCTACGATTTGGGGGAAACCAATTTAGATTTTGATAAATTTGTCTGATGTCGGTTTGAAATGAAAACACAATCAATTTTTATTTGGGTAAAGTTAATTTATATTTTTTTCTAATTAATTTATTTTCGATATATTAATAATAGACCAGATAATTTCCGGTTTGGTGGTGGAATGGTGCGGTATATTGTATTATAAAAATAGGAAAATTTCAGCTGGTGAGCACCTCAGATCTTCTTTTACTATTGCTCGGATACTAAGTAAATCTATTAGATCTTCGGATCACGGTATTGCATAACCGGTGAGAGCCCTGCAGTTTCGTTAGCTCTGCGAAAAGTTTCAACTCGAATTGTGTTCCTTGATCAGTCGTGGCGTAGAGTGCCTCGAGCCCATAAGTGATAAACTCCATTGGACATGGAGATTTCTGACATTCGAATAATAATGTAACACGGGAAACGTATCTGTTCTGTTGGAAAATAGAATAATTCTACTGTCTTATGGTTTAAAATATATGCAGATTCCATCCACCATTGAACCATTGACGGTTTTTCTGGGTGCGTCGGAAGTCTTATATTGCCTGTGGCCGCTCATCACACCAAATGCGGCAACTTTCCTTATTAACTTAAAAAAAATTTGATAATAAAATTCAATAATTTGTAAACGTTGCTAATGCGGGTGTATGTCTTTCCATGATGAAATGGCAAGGCTAACTGAGTACAATTGATTTTGACAGATGTCGCTAATCACGCGTGATATGTCAAAAACGCACGTACACGATAAACCAAAAATCAGAAAAATCATCTGATTTCTAAACTCCGTGATGGGAAAACGCTGATCATAGGCAATTACACGGGCAACGAAAATTAGTCTGGGATGGGTACTTTTAATAAAACGTTCACCGATTTGTCATTCCAAAGAGTTATTGTACCCTGTTGGCCGAAACATGAAGTTCCGCTGATTGTGAGAATTCCCGATATTTGAATATACGTGGCACGGAAAACCTACCTGCTTCGTTGAAAAATAGTAGAATTCTATTGCCTAAGAGTTAAAACGATCTGCAGATTTTTTAATTTATATGAGTTTCAGACTCCAATGGTCATCTAGATAATCTATCCATTTTTTTGAATCTTCTACCCAACTGTTGTGGTAATGAGGCTATATGTGTTCGGATATCCTAGTGGAAAACCTTGCGCAGTAGAATTTTTATAATTTTCTGGGCAGATAAATACTAGATTACCGATGGTATGGTCTAGTAAATAGAAATGAGAATGCGTATTGATTGATGTCAACTTACTTCTGGCGTATTATGATGAAATTTCATAATAAAGTATGAGATGATGGACAACACACCATCAGAGTACATCTGTGCAGCGGATAAAGCCTTCTCGGACAGACTTGATGCTATTATCCGCGCTAAAGGTGGCTACATCGATAAAAAAAAATCATAATAGCGGATTTTTCATAATGGCGGATTATTCGATATCGGATTTTTATAATAGCATTAACAGCTTTCGGATCCGATAACGAATTTTTCATAATAGCCTCCCTGGTTTCTGGTCCACAGAATTCCTGCAATCTAAGAAGTGTTATCGCCTTACTTACTTTTGATTCGACGATTTTTGTCATCAATGACCAAGGACAATTTTGTCTCCTCGTTACTTGATAGAAAATATATTTAGCTCTCTCCAGATCTCAGGCCTGACTCATCAAGAGGCGTAATTCTTAATCATTTTAACAATTTTTCGTGATACTTTTCAGACATGTTTTATTGCGAGCAATATTTCGCCTTCCTCGCAGAGCTGAATGAGTTTTTAACATCTAGCGTCACTTGCAAGACAATACAGCCAGAATACTGGTTAAGTGCGTTTGCCTTTTATACCGCATTAACCAAATACCTATTCTGAAGCCATGTTGTTTTGTGGAGGGACCACAGAGTCCTCGAATTAATTAAATTTTCAATAAATTTTACTTCTTTGTTAAAGTTAGAGCTTCACTTTTGTCAATGAGTACAAGACGAGCGACTTTCCTTCTATTGCAAAACACTCATCTGCCTGAGGCAGGCATTTTACATGTTTAACAGAATGTGTGGGTACCGCTAAAATCAATTTTCATTACCTCACCTGGCTTTCTAATACTTTAGAGAATTGTCAGTCATCTAAAATTGTTCTAAGGAAATTAAGGTCCTAGATGGTTTTCAAATCATTGTATAATTCTTCAATTGAAGCGGTTGCTATCCGATGATATATGCATTATTCGTCCCCATTTTTTTTTGGCTATAATTTTGTTAAGCTTTCTTCAGCAGCGATCGTTGCTTTGATTGTGAGCTCTGGATGAGCCTGTTCTTGTGATTTGCATTCATTTGTCTCCTAGACTAAAATCAGCTATCACTTTTAACAAACGCCTCCATTTGAAATAAGTTTTTATCTTTAGCAATGTTGTTTGCATACTTCCTGATTAACACAGTCATTGCAGACCTAAACTTTTCTCTAGATTTGAATTTTGTAAGGTAGTCGTTCTGTCGCGAACGTAGCAAGCAGAAGAGTTCTCTTGAAACTTGGGTTTCGAAAAATTGGTGTGTTAATGATATTTTTTAACAGAAGTCGTATTCTTGCAACGATTTCCAAAATGAGCCTCTTCTGTGCACTATAGGACTAGGTATGTCCTATTCCATTATTGAAATTTTTTTCTTCTGGTTGCTTCACATTTTCTGTAAATTTAGTGATGCTTTTATTTGGTGTAAGGTAACAGTAAAAGATTTATGTCTTTCACGTTTACCTTCACAAATTGAGTTTTTGTTTATTTACTCTTATTTCCTTTACACTCTCCTTGGATTTTGAATCAAAATGGACATTATTATAAGATAGTACCACATTTCAATTAAAATTTGCTTCTATGGCAGATAAGACCACACCGTTAGGTTTAAACCTTTTCCAGAGCAACTTTGAATGCTTGGCAATTCCTTGAACCAGTCCTATGCCCTTATTCTCTCCAGGGTAACTCCCAACTCGTATTTTCTACTGGACTAGTAGTTTTGTCTGCCATCTTACAATTATTCGTTAATATTTTCTTCTTTTCTTCTCTTCATTTAATGATCCAATGAAACTAACATGTTCCGTCAGCCAATAAAGCCTTTTATATCCAGAATAGTTTTGAGGACAATATTTAGTAATGCACTTAAATAAGTGGTCGGGTGACCGCTTCTTTTATTTCATAGCTATGTTTTTCGCTATCGTTTGAGTCATTGGGCTGCTCTAGCATACTGTCGTGTTTGGTCAGTAAAATGTTATTTTTATCGAAATGGCTTATGTAGCTATATTTGAAAGTCTCGGCTTATTAAGTTTAATGCTTTGAAAAAACGGTGAAACCTTTCTCCCATTTCTTTTTCACTCCTTTCGGCTCTCTTTCACGGGAGCTCCAGATTTAAATAAATCTTCAGATATTCTTCCATGCTCATAATACGATTTTTTTCATTCCTTATTTGAGTAAAGCTTTTCAGTTTCTGCATACTGATTGGTCTTGAAGAACCGAACGTAAAGGCCAATGGAATTGAAAACACACTGAAAGGAAAATCACAGTAGGAAAACCAACCTAGTTTCATTGATTCTGAATTGAACCTACCGTTGCACGTAGAAGATCAAAAAAGTGATGTTCTGAGGTGAAGTGAATATAGAAGTCGGCTGATTGTTGCACAAAAATAAACAAGAACAAAAAACACAAAATCAATAATGGATAATGTAAGTTATAAATTATCCAAAAGGAATTAGAGAACTCCCCGGACTACAAACTTAATGGATCCTCCATTCTGGAGGCCAAAGTATTAAATAAAAAATATAAGGTCGACGCCTTAAAAATTGCCCTTTGCCTAGAATGGGAGAAAAAGGGTTTTTATACGATATACTGAAGTTTCGAAATAAAAAAAAATAAAAATTGACAAATTTACAGCATTTTTAATTTAAACGCTTCGATTACCGACCCCTGTATTTATGAGGGATAATATTGCCAGGAAATCAAAAGTACTAAATTATTGAGGATCTGAATCCAGCCTGATAGTACTTTTTGCACTTTTAGAATTTGCACCTTAGCAAAGGTCAACTCAACCAATTTTAGAAGGGAATTTCAAGACAAATTATTTTAAATCGCAATTTTATTTAAAATATTCTTTCAAAGCTGAGATAAGGCAGGAGCATGTTCATGTCAAAAAGTTTATGTTAATCTAAACCATAGATCACCATTTTTTGTTTGGCATGTAGTGTACTTTTTACTGTCAAATGCCCCTGTGGCTACTATTCAAAAAATTCCAAGAAAAGCATTGAAACTGCCAATCGTAACATTCGAGCTTACTAGAGGAATTACTGCAAACTGTTAATTGGATGTCGTGCTATTGTACATACTCGTTTGGTAATTAAACCAGTAAGCTAACTAATTATTGGATTTCTTTGAACACTCAATTCAACTATAAGTAGCATAATTTTAAAAACTTCGAACTCTCGCTTTCTCTATCTGAGCGGTTAGGATTGGAGTGAATTAATTATTATGACAAATCGTCAAACTAATAATTGACAGCTGTCGTAATAAAATAACAAATTTCTACGACATTAACCCTCAAATCCCCGGTGTTAAAACCGCTCCACTAAGTTTAGTTCTCATCATTTAGAATTAATTAAATAATAGGTAGAGAAAAGTTCGTGGCCTTTTCCCGGAAGATGGCTTTACATTCATATATCTCAGTAACCATTGATCGTATCGGACGTGTGTTATGTGTGTTTGAAAGGTGACATTTTAACTTGAACTTTTATATACAAAACATTAAGATCGGTGAAAATAAAAAGTTATAACATTTTAAACATGAAGATAAATAATGAAAAAATTCAATATCTTTTACAATTTTATTACGACAAAGGTAAAAACGCGGCTCAGGCTTGCGAAAAAATTTGTGCTGTTCATGCAGAAGTCTACATCATATTTTTTGTTAAATTTGAAGTGTTTTTACGATATACTGAAGTTTTGAAATAAAAAAGAACTCGTGATTTTGTTAAGTGCATTTTTTAATAAACACGACTTACTTTATGAGAAAAACTGATAAAAAACATTTTGTTGTAAATAGACCGATGTGTGATACCATTTTACAATCTGTATTAGCGTCGCATATTTTTCTGATAGTGGGTCAACTTGCTGTAGTACATTGTTTTTCCGCTGGCTTCACTTAAACAATATGAAAAAATTTTAAATTAATTTTTTGGTGGGTGCGCATGCGATTTCCCTAAAAAACACTAAAACTGGAATGACTTTTGCACCATCAACAATTCGAAAAAACTTTCTTTGGCTGTTTTTATTGGAAATAAGCTCCCCTATCATCCTGCATCGTTTTATCGTCCACTTCTGGGATATCCTGTTTAAGCAATGAAATATCGTCATTAAATTACAAAACTCAAATATTCATGGCAGGCCGAAAAATCGAGGCACCTTGGCTGTGCACTTGATGGCATTGTAGAGTGATATGCCTTTCGTTGAAAAGCGTTGATTTTTCTTGAGACTATAGAGAAATATCAAAATTACGACCACACCTACGGCCACCATTGTGTAAGTCACCACGTAATGAAGCTGTTTCCTTCAATTTTTGCTGAGCAGTTACCGTTTCAAGTTTAATTATTATCCTTGTTTAAACTGAGGCCAGGTGGATTCTATCTCTGTTAGAATGGGCGACGGCTTAGATAGATTTAATGAATCTTCTATAGTGACGATCCTATATTAGATCAACTATTTTTGGTGCTATCACCGAAAATAGCCATTGGTTTGTGTCCAGCTGGAGGCACGTAACATTCCCGATAAAGATTTAGTACTAAGTATTGTTCGCATTATTAGCTGGCATTGTGCAACTAGCGGTTTGCGATTTTTGGGATCGGTGCTATGTGAAATAGTGGTCGGAATTTCTCGGAATATGCTAAAGCCATCTGGATGAGAAATAAAATATGATTTTTGTGGCTCTTGTGGCTCTAAATGTAACGGCTGTTATCGTTATCGCCTAACAAGGCTGGGCTACATCAATAGTAACACGTTGTTTTTCTGGTTGTACTACGAAATATCAGTTTTCAAAATCTCTGTTTTTAAAATCTCGGTTTTAAAAATTCTGGTTTCAAAATCTCGGTTTACAAAATCTCGGTTTTCAAAATATCGGATTTCTAAATCTTGTTTTCTTGTTTTTTTTATCTTTTTCAATCTATTCCGGGGCCGAGGCACTCCCAACTCTATCGCAGTTCGCTTTTTCCATCCTTATCTTACGCAGTCGCCTGCCAAATCGAGGACGTACGGCTATAGGTCCGAATTTCATTACCATCTGCACATTGCATTGCTCCATGCCAGCCTATACTGAGATGAAAGATGGGTCGGGCATGAGTTGTTATTTTAATACATTTAATACATTTTGCGTGATATCATGGTATTTTTTTTCGAACTAACTCACCATGTCATGAACATACTATTAACACACACGTCTATTTTGAAGGGAATCTGAAAAAATGGCCGCCATAATGTTTACATAGACAAGAAGGGTAAGATAGGAAAGGGGTTTTAGGATGAAACTATTCGGTTTTAGACACCTAGTGATCGTACGGCACAAGATAACCCAGTTCTTATCGACTGGATTAACGGCGTTCAAGGGAAGAGACGAGTTAAATATTAAAATCTGATTTAATAATTGAACCACCGAAAACTATAACATAATCGTCATTATGAAGGCACACCGATGTGCACTGAATAAAATCTATAAATTTGTGTCTGGAACAAGTGGCCAACGGTGCAGTTTCATAAAAAATTATTTTTTTTTACACTATAACACAAAAATTATTCGTCAAAATTACATTTTATTTTTGTTATACTATGAAAGTAGTGTATGGTGGTGTTTACTGTAAGGTAACAGAAACAAATGAAAAAAAAATAAACAAACCCAACTTATTTAATGTTTTCGTTTACAACTATCTTTATCCCTCTTGAAAACTCAGGACGTCATCCTGTCCATTTTCGTGTCCGTTTTGGCAGCCGAAAACATATCAGCCGGAAACAAACAAACGATGGCAGAAGTAGCACGATGCATTATATATATTTTTCAGTCAGAACCTTATAATTCCAGACTGATCCTTATAAATTCAGTCGAGATCGTACCAGCAGGAACAAACCGGAATATGGCACAAGAAGCATAATGTATTTTGAACCAACCCAACAATCAACTTACAACTGACGACAATATCAACAATATCAATAAACATCCTGCATCGAATACTAAATTAATCATGAGTTTATCCAACGATATTAATTCTCGTATATCAGCATGCACTACTGCAGATACCAGGTCTAGTAAAACCAATGATGACTCCATAATCGTGCAACTCGAGAAGGAATTGAAAGCTACAAGGTATGCTTGCCATGAACTAACGAACTCCCTTTTAATTCGTCCAGCAACCCTCAACACAGCAGCAACAGCAATATTAATCCTCCACACATCCTTAAGACTGTCGCTAAACCGAAAATTATATTTGTATCCCGGTTGTGTACCAATACAACTAACGCCATATCACACATTAATTTTATATTAAATCAGCACAACATCCAAGGACAAATTGCGTCATTTAATTTAACCATTCCTGAAGCTGTAATTATTATATTACTTTCCACAGAGTCATGGCCCGAAATCACTTATGTCAAAGAATTCAAAAAATTTAAATGCCTGTCCCTCTACTACCAAAACGTAAGGGGACTGAGAACTAAATCTCGCGACATCTTTTTAGCACTCCCTGAGAGAGACAAAGTTGAACAGTGATTTCAACAGTAACGAATTTTTTACCTCGGATTTTAACGTCTTCCGGAAAGATGGTTTGATTTTTCAGACATGAATTTAACCGGTAGAGGGGGTTTTGTTGGTGCAGTCCACATCAATTTTGATAGTCAAATTGTTATCATTCCCAACACTGATAATATCGAGCTAATGTGTGTCAAAATTAAAAAAAAATAAAAATAATGTTTTTAGTTTATGTTGCTATATTGCGCCCACTAAGTCAGATTGTAAGCTATCAGCTTCTTACTAATGCTGTTGACTTTGTCATCGACCTGATACATGACATCTTTGTTGTGGGTGATTTCAATCTCCCCGGGCTTAATTGGGATGATTCAGATGATAACACTCATTATGTTGCTTCGAATGCACTAACCGCCAAAGAAACTTTATTCACTGATAATATGTTGAACTCTGGACTATTTCAGATCAGCAACGTTAAGAACAGTCTGAACAGGCAGCTTGATTTCTTTTTTTTAATCCTCTGTGCCATAGATGTAGACCACCCTCCCATTTTGATCGCCTTTTGTCTGGAACAAGTCAGTCTTAATGTCAACTCTAAAAGTTCACCACGTTTCAATTTTCGTAAGGCCGACTTTGTGAAGCTTAAACATTTATTGGCTAACGTAGATTTTAACACCATTTTAAATGATCTTAATGACATAGAAACACAAACTGTCTATTTTTACTCTGCAGTTTTTGAATGTTTTGAACAATCCATTCCGTATACCCGCCAAAAAACTGTATCGCTATCACCTCCTTGGTTTAATAATGATTTACGAGCATTACGTAATCTTAGGAACAAACGTTGGCAAAGATTCCTAAAAACTAAATTAGACTCTGATTACTCTAACTGTTTAAATAGTTATAATGATTTCAGTAGATTGTCTGACGAACTTTATGGGAATTATCTCAGACTCATACAATCCAATCTAATCGCTGATCCTAAGTGTTTTTGGCGCTTTATCAATCTGAAGAAAAAGTCCGACGGATACCCTTCCACTTTGAAGTATGAGGATCATTCTTCTAATGATCCTAAAGTAATAACAAACCATTTTGCTAACTTCTTTACTCTGGCTTTCACAAACAGCGATTTTAAACCAGATGAAGGTTACTTTACATACATGAATAATTGTATTCAAACAACCTTAACTTCCATTGAAATCGATTATGAATCCGTGGTACAAAAGATTTCCGAACTTAAAGATGATTTTGTTACGACCGTTGTGTCGGTAACAATTTCTTTCCTCACAAAAAGAAAAATTCGGTGATATAATGATACGTGTCATATTACCTATGACACCCCCATCTGTGGCGTATTTTTTCTCGTTTTTATTCAATTTTGTGTCTGGGATAAATATTAGCTCAGTTTTTTCCCCCTTGCGAGGTTGCCAGTCTTGCATTGATTGGAATTGTGATGGAGCGAGACTAATGTGAATCGAGTGTAAAAGCATTCCATTAGAATGTTTTTTCTGATATGCCTCTCGTTTACATCAATGCGAATTGGTGTAAACGAGAGACAGAGAAGAGAAAAGATTCTTCTGGAATGTTTTGCGCGTTATGTGGCGTACGAATTTTTTTTTGATATAGCCAGTTGAGTAGTAATTTTTGTGCAAAATGTTGAAAAAAATCTTGTTTATAATTTAATAAAAAAAAATAAAAAGTAAGAATTGTATTTTTTTGGTTTTACCCCAAAAAAAGGGAATGTGTGAAAAAATTGTCTCAATAAAAAATAATGGAAACTTAAAAATTATTCTCTTTTGAAATTTGAGATTGGGGTTTTGTGCATTAAAAACCAAGCGAGCAAAACATTTGTGTGCAAATTGAAAATTTAATCCGAATATTTCTAAATACTTTCTACTGTGAAAATAGTGTCTGTCAATTATTTTCCCGTGGTCTAGAGAAAATCAGTTTAAATTTATAAACCAAAGTAGCATCAGTTGATATTTTTTTATGAATATGTAATCGAGCGCCACATAGCGGGTGCGTGTTGCGCGCTCGGGGCATATTGGTCTCGCTTTTCTCGTTTTTTTCTTTTCGTTGGTGTGATTGGTATACTATTGTTTAAAATGAATTGCTAAGTTTCTTTCGGGTTAGGTGTGATGGGGGGGGGGCACTTCTCCGCCGGTGTCAGCGAGGGGTTGGCGGTCTCTTGGCGCCCGCATCTGCCATCGAAACCGGTGGTTTGCACCGTTTGAGTTCGAGCAGATGCGCGCACCAAGGCACCTCTCTCCCATTATAATTATTCTGTTTTTTTTATTGATTTGGTTGTCTCCTCAGGTTCCGGTCGACAAGTTTTGGCGGAACCATTGGTTTATTTTTATAATTTGCGTTATTTTATTTTTTGTTAACTATCTGTTTAATCACGGTGTAAGCCAGGAGACACGCAAGCCTCAAACCCCATGACCCTTCGCACTTCTCCCTGAGAATGTAGCCGGCAAAAATCACCGTGGAGGCCTCTGCGTGCGCTTGGTGATATCTGCAGGATGGCAGTAGCCAGCCTGTAACAATTTTTCTTCCGGTCCTGACGTTCTACCATCCATCGTCCTTTAAAACTGCAGTGATTTTCTTGCTCAGCCACTGATGACACTTTTCCAAAAGTCGCTTTCGCTTGGGATTTTTCCATCCATTTGGAAAAGTTCTTTTATAGTTCCGATTAATAAGAACGGCTGCAAGTCAGACATCTGTAATTCCGACCGATTGCAAAATTATCTAGTATTCCTAAGCTGTTTGAAAGTATTGTCTATGATTCAGTATGTTTTTCTCAAAGCACGGTTCACACAAATCTAATTGAATTCGCTTCACAAACATTAAATAAGATGAAAGCAGGGAAAGAGGTTGATGTTATTTTCGTCGGTTTTAGCAAGGCGTTTGACAAAATTTCTCATGAAGATATTTTGTTTAAGCTTAGGGCCTTTGGCTTTCCTCCCCAAATTCTCCATTGGATGGGCTCTTATCTCAAAGGCCGTTTATTCCATGTACTGTTCAGGTCATCAGTATCATCTCATATTTTAGGCGAATTTTTTCCATTCTGTCAATCAACGACGCTGAATGTTTAATAAAAAATTCATCGATATCTATATATGCCGATGACATGAAGATTAACAAACGGATTTCAAACCCTCCCGACAAGAGCCTATTACAATCCGACCTCAATAACTTCTCCACTTGGTATGCAAAGAACAACCTTGATTTGAACGTGGGTAAATGTCAAACAATCACCTACTCTCGAAAACGTGCACAGTCTATTTCCCGCGACTATTACATTAACAGCGATGCCATTACCAGAGCCAGTTCTGTTCGTGATTTGTGAATTGAATTTCAGACAACACATCGATCGTATTATCAATCAAGCCAACTCTGCGCTCGGTTTCATCAAGCGTTGATCGAAAGAATTCGATGATCCTTATGTTACGAAGGCTCTCTACTCAAGGTAGAGGCAAGGTTTCCGAAACGATGAAACCGTTATCCACTACAATACTAACCCAACCAGAACCAGCAAGGCCAGCCGGAACCATATGAAGTCGGTGTGAACCATTCGGTTCAATGCACAATAAGCGTATGGTTGACGTCCTTTTGAACTAGCTAAAATGTTAACTGAATTTTTAAAAAAAATTTAATCTTAAAAAAGAGGTGTGTAACGAAATCCCGGTTTTCCAAATCCCAGTTTTGCATAAAAAAAAAATGCCGATGTTTAAAATATCCCGGTTTGAATTTTTAAAATTTGACATGTGGGAAAATCGGACTCGTAAATGATTTTTTGACCAATCCAAAAATGAGTTTGCGATAAAGTTCTAGAAAATGGCTAATAGAGATGGAATTTGGCCATTTCTTAACAGATTTTGGTGAAATTCGATACGTGCGATGGAAATGGGATTCTAAAATGGTTTTTTGATAAAGTTCCGAAATATGGGCTTTGCTATGGAACAAGGCCATTTTTTAGCCGATTTAGTTGAAATTTGACATGTGGGTCCTAAATGAGATTCAGAAAATGCGTTTGTGATAAAGTTCTGGAATAAGGTGGATATACATGAAATCTGGCAATTTCTTAACCGATTATGTCGAAAATCGACATGTGGGATCTAAATGGGATTTTAAAATGATATTTGATAAAGTTCCGGAATATTGTCGTTAGGGATGGAACTAGGCCATTTCTTAAACGAGTATGTTGAAATTCGTCACGTACGATGGAAATTGGGTTTTTAAATGATTTTTTGATAAAGTTACGGAATATGATCAATAGAGATGGAATTTGGCCACTTGTTGACCGATTATGTTTTAACTTGATACGATCTAATCGGATTATTAAATGAATTTTTGATAAAGTTCTGCGTATCTGGATAAAAAGGGCGATATATTTCAGAACTTAGTCAAAAATCATTTTAGAATCTTATTTCCATCACACATGTCGAATTTTATCATAATCTGTCAAGAAATAGCTAAGTTCTGTCGCTAATGGCGATATTCTAGAGATTTAGCAAAAAATTATTTTAGAATCCTAATTAGACCTTACTTGTACAGTTTTAACATAATCAGTAAAGAAATGGTCAAGTTCAATCCCTATCGACCGTATTCTAGAACTGTACCGTTTTGGATTCGAGTAAAGTTTTGAATTCGAATCATTCACTTAGAATAAAACTAGTAAAACTGATCCTTTATTCCCGACATGTTTTTGAACCCGGCTCTCCTTTTTCTATAGGACTCCGGATGGCTTTATGAGTTTCAGCCTGGAATTATAATTTTCCAGCTGAAAAATAATATTGTGCAGTATAATGTACAAATAAAAAACCTCTTAACGAGGTAAATGTTCGAGTGATGAAAGCCGAATTCAATTCACAAAATTTCTGATATCAAATTTGTGCCGAAAAAAACAATTGCATTCGATTTTTCAACGATTTTTCGGAATGTTAGTGCATTCAGCGCGTTGTTGTTTAACATTCAAAAAACCGTTGGCAAGTTGTTGTTTTTGACAGCTAGAAAGAAAAATGTAAACAAACGCGCCGAATGCACTAACATTCCGAAAAATCGTTGAAAAATCGAATGCAATTGTTTTTTTCGGCACAAATTTGATATCAGAAATTTTGTGAATTGAATTCGGCTTTCATCACTCGAACATTTACCTCGTTAAGAGGTTTTTTATTTGATATCAATGATTTTGGCACGGCAAATTGAAAATGAATTGAATTGCGATTCGTTTTATTGTTGTCAGTCAAAACAGTTCATACACACTCGATAGCACACAAGTGGCCGCTACGTGTTATTGTGCCTTAAGTCATATTTATACGACGGATAAAAATCCGAGATTTTTCTATTCCATCGTTCTAACCAATTACATCACGTAAATTATACAACAGACACGCTTTTTTCATACAAAAAGGTTGAAAAAAAAATCTGGGATAGAAAAATCCGAGATTTTTATCCGTCGTATGAATACGACTTCATACACAGACGCGTGGCATTGAAATTACGAATAGCGAGAGGCGAAGAACGAATTACGCATACTTTCACACAGCTGTCGGCTATGTGTTACGGGTTCGTTCGTGCATGATTCGTTCTTCTTCTATCGATATTCGTCACTCCAGTGGCGTGCGTCTGTGTATGAGGCACAATGCTCTATTCCACACTTGATCTCACAGAAATCATAACTTTTTTCTATTCTTTCCCCATTTACCTATGATACTGATTTTAATTGCGGCTTAAACAACTTTTCTGTGAAATCACACTAACACAAACAAAAATAAAATAAAAAAGACGGGAAAGGTCGGAACCGAACTCTATATAAGCATTTTTGTTGCCTATATAGTAGCGTACGGTCTGATGTACGGTTTCTGGTGTGTGGTGGACGATTCTATTTTTTTATTTTGCATGCATTTTTTCAATCTTCATTTTGTAGTATTTTAGTAGATTTTATTTCAGAATCCTTTACCACATGCCACAAACAGGTCATGCCGGGTGTGATCTTATTACACAACCGGTTCTCGTAGGCTATCGGCTGAACATATGTAGTTTAGGTTTTAGTGCATGTTACAGAGTAGTAAAAATTGAGATCAGATGCATCTGTTTTTGGCAGAAATTCGATTGAGTAATTCACAATTTTTTTGCATGTTTCTTGCTGTTTTGTCACTAACCGCATGCGGATACCATTCATTTTTGATCCCTTAACCAATACAATAAAATATACATATTTTAGTTTGTTAGTTACAAAACAAAAATTAATGGTAGCTACCCTCCCGCTGATATTCCATCTTCATGCGATGGGAGGAGTGGTAAGATCTATTTTTTTAAAGAAATCATCATAAAGATTAAAAAAGTCTCGATTTTATGCAAGGAAATTGTTCAATGTTTTTGGTGATTTTTTCGATCACATCAATTTGTCAGTTTTTTCATTTTTTTTTGTTATGAAAAACGAGTCACTGGTAAAAATTCTCTTAGCAATGATAATAATTTGATGTATTTATATTTGTTTCATTGTAATACGTTGATTCACTATCATTATGAACCGCAACGGACCGATATTAGGGTGCATTTGAGCCAAAAAATGAAATTTTGCAAAAAATTAAGGTGGCTTTTAAGTTATGGAGGTCAATATCTAAAATATACGAGTTTTCTGGGACAAACGGTTGATGTCATATTGTAGGTGAGATTTGTGGCTAGTAATCCTGAAAATATGAACCAAAAGTCTTGGGCTCATTTTTTAGCAATTTGGCCGAATGTGGCCGGCCGATTTTCATTTTTCAGTTTTTTGGCCAAAATGACCCTCTAACATAATTTTTTGAATTCTTTTTTTTGCTATTTGATAGCTGGCGTCAATACCTTTCCAACGATATGCATATGTCCAGGGTATGTCGAATAGATTCAGCACTGTGGACGTGGCAAAATGGCCAAAAATGGCAATTCAGGGGCCGGCCGCGGCCAACATGGCGGCCAAATCAAAAAGTTGTAGAACAAAAGTTGCTTCGTTTTTTAAGTACTACAACCCCTGAAAATATGAGATCAAATAAAAGAGGTACGGACAAACAAACATATATACCAAAGCAAGATTATTTGGTGACGTCATAGAAAAATTTAAAATTGTCATAACTTTGGTCAAAATCATCCGTTTTGGACGTTTGAGGAGTCGTTGAATTGGTATTGACGTCTACAATCGTAATTTGCCAGTTAGAAAATAATTGGGGCACTTTTTGGGGCAGTTATACCCGAAAAACTGATTTTTTGGGGCAATTTTCGGAAGGTCATATCTCCACTCAATGTTGGTAGAAATTCATGCTTTTATACATTATTTAGGTTTATTTTTCAAGACCTTTCCAATGGTATATAACATGATCCTGGCGGCCTCAAAGGGAAAAAGTTCGAAACTTGCTGTATAATATACTTCGTTCGACTTCCAGCACAGTAGGTGCTTTCGTCACTCGTTTGGACTGCCGTCCAAAGTGACAATACATTATGCGTCTTGTGCCATAGTTGGTTTGGATGTAGTATGGTTCCGGCTGCCTTTGTAGGTTTCGGCTAGCTTTATAAGGTTCCAACTGAAAAATCATGCAGTGCAGAATAATGCACAATACATTGTGCTTCTTGTGCCATAGTTAGTTTGGCTGTAGAGGGAAGGGTTTCGGCTGGCTTTCTTACTGGAACTCATGATGCCAAGATTTGCGGGTCCTGAAAGCGCCCAACGAATATGTGCATGTATTGCTTTTATGCATATAATTCGTTACTAGTTTTTCAAATAATTTTGACGTAATGGTTAGTAGCGATATTATTCGATGGAATGTTATTTCTTCCTCGAGAAACGAAGATGGCAACAGCAAAATCTACGGGAGTGAAACAGGAATGTGGTCGTACAAAAGTCTACAGTTACTTAGGATATTTTGATGATTCATCTTTTAGCATAGATATTTTAATGTCTTAATCACTCATACAGTTAAAATATTACAACAAAATTTTTAAAAAAATGTGTTAATTAAAATTATTAGACAAAAGAAAATACGACAACAACAAAAATAAATCTTATAAATTCGCTGTGTATAAAAAAAATGAAAAATATTTCTTCATGCACAGCAGGAAATCTTTTTCGAGTATATACAGAAGACACAACAACAACAACTAAACCAAATCCATTCAATGTAAGATGAACACAACAATGTCACTCACCACCACCTGTTTCCCAGGATTAAAATCAACTTCTTCTCTTTAAAAACAAATACAAAGTTTTTTTGTTGTTGTTGTGTGTTTTGTACATATAATAATGTTTGGTTTTGGTTACGTTTCTTGTATCGTCTTAATTTTTTTTATTTTTTTGACTCAAGAAGAGCTACACAGCTATAAGAAAAACATAAATTTTAAATGGAATTTAATAAAACAAAAAAATTCGTTTAAAAGATTTTTAATTTTATTTTAAATGGATCTCACTCTTTTTACAGACGGCATATTTATATCAACCGATTGCTACCTTGCGTTGTATGTGACGCGATAATAATATAACAAGAATGTATGCTAATTAGTGAGATTTAAAATGATGATTTTTTGTTGTTTGTGTGTTTTAATTTTTTCAGTATTTCGTCTCCCCCACAAAACAACGAACTTAAGAAAAATTGTGCATGTGAAATGCCCAATAATCGATTAATGATTTTAAATTAATTACCAACGTAAAACTTATAAAATATAAAGCAACAAAAAACGGGTTCGCAACGCAATGAAATTTGAGAAGAATTCTCGTTGTCACCAAAATGATAAATGAATTTCCGAATCGTTTTGCGTACAGTCCGTTACAGATCGTTATATCCAATGTACATAAATTTAGTATAGATACCAAACCGTTAATAAGTAATGATATTAAAAAATTATTGGTATTTTTCCAAATTTATTAGCATTGTCTCTCTATATGCCATGTGCTCCTTTATGACAACTTTACGAGCATATTTAATGGAAAAACGTACATACAACGTCGTACAAAATTATGAGCAACATGCTTAATTTTCCCCAAACAGGGGTGGGATGTTGTATCATCACTATGTTCGATTTTCGATTTTGTTTATGTTTCATTATTTTCTATTGTGTCCTCCTCACCTTGCTCGGGTAAAACATCGTTCTGTTCCTATTCTACGCTTTCAAGGACTACTAGGTTGATTGGTTTAATTTCAGCACAGGTTTATTTCCAGCTCCCTATAATAAACAATTTCAGTGTTTTATTTAAATTATGTGTTTTTTCTTAGTGGTACTAAGAAACCATGAGTTCCTTTTGTTGGTATGTGGTAAAACAGTTTTAGAGATTAAGACTTACGACCTTATTAAATTTTGACATAAAATCCGAAATTTGGT
Source organism: Nephrotoma flavescens (assembly GCA_932526605.1). Lineage (NCBI taxonomy): Eukaryota > Metazoa > Arthropoda > Insecta > Diptera > Tipulidae > Nephrotoma > Nephrotoma flavescens. The sequence continues at coordinate 236,081,390 of OW052220.1, forward strand.
TTGTTAGCGAAACAAAATCTATACAAAATAAAAAGAGGTGAAAAAAAATTCTTCTAAATGCTTATTTGAAAGAATATGTACTCTTTGCGATATTTTAAACGATCGAAGATACCAGAGGTGTTAGGGAATAAGAGAACGCCTCGTTTTATAAAGTTTGCACTAAATGAATTCGAATTTAAATTATGAACTTGAATTTCGATTTGACCAGATGTGTCGCTGTTTAACTTCCCATTTAATTATTTTATTCACAACATCTATTTGTTAAGCAAATATCCGAAAAATTTGTTGAATTTTCGAAAGTAATTTTGAAGCATTGCAGCAATACCGTAATTACAATATATCATTACTATCTTTCATCGTCTTTTCATTTGATACACATTGATGACTTTCATTGGTGACCTTCTGACTACTTTAAGTCTTTCCCCACGGATAGTTTAGTTGTAGAATCGAATGCCCTATTTTTTTGAATATTTTAACAATTTCGTTGTGGTTAATGACATTTTTCGGGAAGCTAAAATGCTTCCTTAATTTTGCTGAATTGACACTTTGGTAAATTTCCCAATACAATAGGTGGTGGTCTAATTATTCGCTCAGACTTGATAATTTTATTTTCACTACTTGAGCCAGCAGCTAAAACTTCAGATTTTAGAGTTAGCGAGCGTAATTAAGTTACTCTTAATATTTGTATTGTTATCAATTTTACAAGGTCTCGAATTTTTACTAGGCACTTTAAACTTATTGAATACCTTGTTCATGGCACGATTAAAGCGGTATGGTACTGAGAAAAACAAATTTCTATTTAAATATCGATATTTATTTATATAAATTTTCCAAAAATAATCGTCATTGCGGCGTAAAACAAATAATCTTATCGATCGATAAAAATTCAATATTTTCGTTCTCGAAACCACTTTTAGATAATAATTGGTCCAAGTTTAAAGAAATTCTCTTGGCATTAACAGAGTTAACCAGTATAAAAATCCACCCATTTCATATGTTGAGTGGCCAAATTTCAATATTTCCGTACCAGCAGACACGATAGGCTCTTGGCCTTAGATGAAAACAATATTTTTAGATCATACTTAGCCCATTCAAGATGCATACACAGTTTTAAAACATTATCGAGGCGAGGCCTACCCCAGGGCGTGTATTCTTGAAATCAGTGGATATTTCCATCTGCGGATTATAATTTGCATTAAAATTCTTTATATTATTCGAATTTATCACCGGCTACTTTAATCGTATTTTCAAATTTGCTTGCAAGTCTTCTATAATTTATTTCACTACTAAACAAAAATCGGTTGACATTTCCGACTGAGTAAATCAATGCGAATTTATTCCCCCAAATAATAGAAAACTTTAAGACCGTGCTTTGTCCATTCAAGATACAGACAAGTTTGAAATTTTTTTCTTGGCAATGACTAGATCAAATAAGTCGAAAACCTCCCCCAAGTCACTCGTTAAACGGCTAAATTTCAAAATTTCAGTCCCTAGCTCCACAAACCACTATAAGCTCTTGGCCATAGCTTAAAGTAATATTTGAATATTTGTAGATCATGGGTAATCCATTCAACAGGGTTAAATAAGGTAAAAGCCGTCCCAGGTCATAAGTTGAACGAACATTTTTAAATATTTCCGCTTCCGCAATGGTTCAATGGAAATATTTTAATTTTCTCGTTGAGCATATGACATGGGGTGTTTTTTGTCTTATTTAACCTTAGTTAACTAATTAGTTTTTTTCATGGTGTCAAAATTCGTAAAAGAAAGTAAATTTTAGGGAAACAGCCTAGTTCCATTCAGCATGGCCCGTACTCTAAAACTTCATCCAAAATTGATGTTAAAATCGAAAGCCTGAATTTTATAGTCGTGATTTCACTTGAAGGGCTTTCAAAAAATTCTGTATCAGCGATTTGAGCATAATTTATATTTATAATAGACATTAGATAAATGCGTGGTAGCATTGATAATTTCCGTTAGATATCGGTAGTGAATTGACGGATATCGACTGCAGGGTGTTGCTCTTCCGGATTCAATTCTAGAAATTTTGAATGTGCTTAATGCCAGCAAGAAGCTAGTCTGTTATTCAGTCCCAAAAAACCCCGATAGCAAGACTAGACTCTAGACTAGACACTAGATTTTACTATCGGGAGAGTTTTCTATCCCAGCAAGCAAAAAATATCACTATCGTGACAGTAAAAAGTGTCATCAAAAACAGTCATGAAATTTATAACATTAGGCTCGAAATTTTAAAAATTAGTTTTATTTATTTTTAAGTTATCCTTCAATTGTCCGGAATCCTAGATACCCTTAACGTCAGCTAAAAAGACTGCTTTAACTTCAAAACTGCGAGATTTATTGAAAAATTCTATCTTGAATTATCTGGATTCACGAGCACTTGACATATGTAGCCGGATGTGGTGAAATTTTGACTACAAATTGTGAAAATTGCAGAAAAATTATATATGCAATTATCGGGATATAGTCGTTTGAATCGAGCATCAGATAGAAATTTTCTGGAAATATTTCAGTTTTGTAGTCAAATTTCAACGAATCCTGTTGTATGAAACGATATTGAAGTGGTTCAAACCACAGATAATTTCCGGTAGACATTTCTGGAAACATATCAGGTTGGTTGTCAAACTTCATCGGATCGGGTGGTATAAGACAAGTTATCGGGAATTGTCTGTGAGGTGACATTCAAGCGACTATACTTAGAAAATTTCACTGAAATGTTTTTTTTTATTTTTTTTCCATTTTGTTTATTGCTTTGATTATCTCGAAAAATAAAAACGAAAATCTGACAATTCTAACCCAACTGCAGAAAAGGGGATTACTCTCAAAGTTACGGATTTCAAAATCCCAGATTCTAAAACCGTAAATATTAAAATGGAATTTAAAATTCTGAAAGCCAAAATCACGGAAATCTAAATTTCTAAATTAGAATTTAATTTGAATTATAGATAGAACATCTGCAAGAATCGCAACAATCAGTTTCGAACTTAATGAGATTATTGATTTGAAAAAATCAGTAATCTCATCAGGCCGCGGCGACTGACGTTGATATTTTTACATAAGAATATTGTCTATATATAGAACAATACCATGTAGTTGTACCACTAGCGAATTACTGCATAGCGTACGAAATTCGATTCTTTCATATTCTCCATCTATACTTCATTTTTACCAATTAACTTTTCGTTGTGTACGAATTACTTTTATATTTCATTTCTGAGGTCCAAATACGTAACAGAAATTTTAGTCAAAGTGTTTTTGGGCATTCAAATCTCCCTTTTTCAAGCTGTACTTTGAAATTAAAAGAAGTTTTAATCTGAAATTTTCCAAATCGTTTTATTATCTAAATCGTGTATTATACACAGTTCATCCGGCCGAATATTTCTTAGAAGAAAGAAGCAATTTTCATTCAAAATGGCAAATACTGATGGAATTTGGTCATTTCTTACTTCCACTTAATCACTTTGGAATTTATAATCTAACTATAGGGAAATTCTGTTTTTAGAACAAAATTGCGATTGTTTTTTAATCTCAATTCTATAATTGGCTTTGCAATCAGCCCGAAATTTGGCCCATTATGAATATGATCGAATTAATTGTTGGTACTAACTTTGGCTTAGACGAATATCTGATACTAACCTCATCGCAAAACGAACTCGGTCATTTTTTAACCTTTAAAATCAGATTTGATGTGTGAGATATAATTCCAACAAAGTTTTCATCATTTTGTTATTTTCATCATTTCAATAGTTAAAGTGAAAGATGATATCGGCCAATCGACGGCCCATATTATTCCGTTTGTTCAAATTTAGGATGAGATCCTGGCATAATTACTCCTCTATACCAACAACAAAACTGATTATCTCACCATTTAGCGAAATTTTAAATTGCAATAAACTACCAAAAAATATATTTTTTCAAAAAGGTTAAACAAGTGGTGTACCAAATATTTTGTTGTGTGTTATCAAATTCGCGAGTTCTATACATTTTTCAATTTCCATAAAACGGCTGAACGCTTGATGCGCTTATACTTCAATTTAACTTTTTAATGTAAAGAAAAACAGATACAATTTAACTTTATTTTATGAATGATTTTATTTATTGTTTAGTATTTTTAATTTATTCAAAATCACGTCCGTCTTCGATGAAGACCAAATCCAAGAGAAAGTTGTTTTATTTGATATTGTTGTCATCAACCAACTTGTGTTTGTGTTTGTAAATTTAATGTCTAGTACAGACATACCAGCCCACTTTCCAACAACGTTGACACAATTAATTCAGTGACAAACCTGTTGGATGTTGAAGAACGGTCGGAGATACAGTGCTCCGACTCATTTTGCTGCAACGATGGCATCCACAGATTCATCAGCCGTATTAATTGGCAGTGGACATATTTTTGTAACTGGTCGCCGCATATATTTCGTTTTTGTTCTCAGTGTGATGACTCGAGTTATACCGTCGGATGCGCGATGTTTTTCCGTAATTCGTGCCAAGAGCCATTTGAATGGTGGTAAATTGGCTTCCTTTACCAAAACGAGATCACCAATGTGTATTTCAGCGGTCTTTTGCATCCATTCTGATCGTTGTTGCAATAGAGTTAGATAATCGGTTGACCATCTTTGCCAAAAATGTTGGTAGATTCTTTGCGTAAGTTGCCATCGAGAGAAGTAGTTTTCGTTGAAATTGAGCATAGTTGGTTCAGGAACAGGGCTGGGATGTTCTAACATCACCATGTATCGATAATTTATCGAAGTTTATTTCTCGTTTCTCTAGAATAAAATTTGTCTCTGTTTCATTTTTTATATCATTTACCAGCCTGCTAGATTGCAATATTGTGATGTTTCTACTGCGTTTCTATCACCAAATAATTTATTTTCGATTGTAGAACGAAAATAAGTGAAATAGATATTGTTCAAATATATTTTAGTAGGTTGTGATAGCAATAGAGAAGAAATAATTGATAAACGAAACAGAAGTCAAATTAATTCTAACAGAAAGAGACGTAGACTTCGATAAAATATCGATACATGGTGATGTTAGAACATCCCAGCCCAGAATTGATAGCACCACCTATCAAAAAATGACCCGATGTAAGTATTGTAAGGTCGTCGGATCGTTTGTAATGGGACACAGCGGCCGTGAATTTCAAGCCCCTTCAATTATCGTACGTTAATTTGGTTTCGCCAATAATTCTCCGCAGATGGTACTTCACAGATTTTACTCCGGCCTCCCAAAGGCCACCGAAGTGAGGTGACGAGGGTGGAATAAAATGCTAGGTAACTCCGTCATTTGTAAGATGCTGCGTAATATCGGACTGTAGTTGTTTGTGAATTAGGTTCCATGAATCATTTCTACACATCGTTGCGATGACGAGTTTACGTCGTTCTAAAGCGATACTTTCGTTTTGTATGAGATGTTGGTTCGGCCATTGAGAAGAATGGTGTTTCAACCAGGAGGGGCCATTCCACCAGATTGCATGAATTTGTAATAAAGTAGGCGATATTCCCCTAGGCGCGCAATCGGCTGGGATGCTTTCTGTCGGTACATGCCTCCAATGACTAATGTTCACATTGCGGATTTCCGATTCTCGATAAATGGTTTCCATCGGTTGGGGTGTCATAGTAACCAACATAGTATGACCGTGGATTCAGTCCAGGCATGCATTGTACATTGTGTAATTTCTAATCGATGTATCTTTCCTGCACAAGCCGCGGGATTGACACCTGCTTAATTGGAGCCACTCTTGTCTTTGCTGCAATTAGCCCAATATGGTATATGCCATCAGAACCTTACGCGAGAGAATAAGTAACGGCTGCATATGCGACATTAGACGCATCGCAGAAAAAATGCAAAGGGTCAAAGAGACGCGATACTTCAGCCAATATGTTTCGTTTGGTAATATTTGGTTCACTCGATAAAGAAATATTATAACCAAATCCGTCCTTTGTGGGATTCCAATATATACCCAGCGTTTTAACTAAGCTGTCGTTATAAATATCCAGTACTGACTTTGGATCATGAAATTCACTAGGTACTGCTGTTACAGGCTGGCTACTGCCAACCTGCAGATTTCACTTAAACACATGCAGAGGCCTCCACGGTGATATTTTGCCGGCTAAGTTCTCAGCGAGAATTGCTAGGGTCGTGGGGTTTGAGGCTTACATGGTTCCTGGCTTACACCGTGATTAAATACAGAAAGTTGGGGGAACGCAAATAATAATAAAACCGATGTTCCGCCGAAATTCGTCGGCCGGAACCTGAGGAACGAACAACTCAAAAATAAAAAAAAATAAAAAAAAATAAAATAATAATAAAGGTAGAGGTGCCCCGGTGCGCGCATCCGCCCGAACTCGCACGGTGGTAAACACCGGTTTCGAATCCGGATGCGGGCACCAAGGGACCGCTTACCCTACGCCGACACAGGGTGGGAATTCCCCCCTCATCATAACCAACCCAGAAAAATTTTAATAATTCATTTATTTATTTAATCTACTTATACTCAAAAAAAAATAAAGAAAAAAACCCAACTTCCCACAAGAAAACAAGAAAGGGAAAGAACGAGGGAGAGAAAACGAGAGAGAGGGAGAAACAATACGCATCGAGCGCGCGACCGCTATCCGGCGCTCGATTACAAAAAAAATGTTTATATAAAAATTTAAAAAATTTTAGAATAAAAATTTAAAATAAAAAAAATGTACCGAAAAAAATGAATAAAATAAATCAAAAAAAATTGTACCTTAATTATTTAAAAACCAAAAAAAAAATCTGTTGCGGCCTTGCGCGGCCGTCATGCCACAGGGACGCCGCCCCGGACCGTTGCGGTGCCTTTCACCGTTACCAAAAAGGTTGCGGCCTTGGTGCCGTCGTTGAGCGACTCCCCGCCTTTGCGCTCGAGCGCGTGCCTGGTTGGGCACAATGTTGCGGGGCCTTACCCCGATACCGATATAATTGGCTCGCAATCGAATGTAATGAATGTCACACCTCCAGCAATTAGATGTATTATAGTGTCACGTTCACGATTTGACACTCCTTTAATTAACTGTTCTCCAAGTTAATAATTGATAAATTTACTAATTTTTCCACTACAGACAATGTTTAAATATTTCTATCAAATATCCAACTTTCGTAAAGTAATTGAAGATTATCGTATTTCATAAATCATTCCAGAAAACTGATTTCTAAGCATACACAGAAAAATTCACTCATTTCACACAAAATAAGTTGTTTTTGTAAAACAGCAAAATTTTTTCGTCTTTTTCCTATTTATAGATAGGAATTTTTGTCGTACTTTTCATCAACACAATATTTATATAAATTTTTAGAGATAAGATGTTTCTCTTCTATTTTGTCTTTAAAACACACTAATTTAATCAATTCGAAATATGAATTATTTATTACAAAAAAATTAGATTCAGTTTACAATAAATTTTTATTTTTAATTAATTAAAAGATGACTTTTGGAAATTTATTCCTTTCAACTCACTGTACAACTATAATCTCACAAAAAAAAAAAACTCTCAACACAACTTTATTTTATCAAGACAAAAACTCGAATTTTTATAAAATTCCAAACTAGACTGCCTTAATAAAAAAAAACTCTCACGCCGAATAACGCGCAAAACATTCCAGAAAAATTGTCTTTCTTCTCTGTTTCTCGTTTACATCAATTCGCATTGATGTAAACGAGAGGCATATAAGAAAAACATTCTTATGGAATGTTTTGCTTGACACACACTCGATTCGCATTGCTCTCTCTCTGCCAACATCTTTCTCACCCTCGCGCCACCTTACAAAAGGTACGTACAAAACAACATCCACAAAAGTGGGGACAACAACCAACATTGAGAAAACATAGCAAGTGGAGGCACAAACCCGAGAAAATAACATACAAACAGCGCTTGTTACGATCATGTAATCGTAACAAACGTGGGAACGTCCCACACCCTGAGATGTCTCATACGCCGGGCCTAAACCAAACAATGGGAACGAGATAACAAACGATGTAAACAAACGAGGTAGACGATAAGATTAGACACGAATGTCTTTAATGTGGTATGTACCTAAGTTTTTGCCACTCAAATCTTCGATGGTGTATGCTACCTGACCTACTTTACCGGAAATTACCGCGGGTTTGAATTTGCTTGCCAATTTGGCGGAAAATTTATTCGACGCATCGCTCAAAGCAAACGATCGTATAAACACGGGTTGTCCAACTCGAAAAGAACGCTTATTACTGCGTAAATTGTAATGTTGAGCCCCCTTTTCGTGTGCTACGCGTAAGTAGTGTGTTATACGGTCTTTTAGAAGATTGACTCGATCTGGCTTAGCCCATGTCTGGACTTCGCTGGGATCATGTTCATCGAGTAACCGTCGCAATGAGTGATCTGAACCATGCATCGACATATGTTGACCGAACACGACATAATGAGGGGAGTAATGTATCGAATCGTGTACGGCATTACGTAAAGCAGCCGCAATTTCTTGTAAATTTTTGTCCCACAAATTATGGTCGTGATCGCTCAAATATGATCGAATGCTGGCAATCAACGTTCTATTAACACGCTCGGACGCGTTGCTTTGCGGAGAATACACCGGCGTGCGAATATGGGTTACGCCGTATTTAGCTAGCAAATCCTTAAATAAATTGGAGGTAAATTGCTTCCCGTTGTCAGAGGTGATTACTTCGGGAACCGAGAACAAAAGAAATATATCATTTTCCAAAAATCGACATAGCAAAGATGTGGAAGCTTCACGCAAAGGTTTTACAACTACAAATTTCGAGTAATGATCCAAGATGATAACGATGCAGGTATTACCGAGTTTCGAACGTGGATACGGACCCAAAAAATCGACATATAGTTTTTGAAACGGGCGAGTTGACGTGACCTGAGCTCCCATGGCTGGTTGCGTAGAGAAATTAACAGCTTTGTTCATTTTACATTTAGTGCAGCTAGCAACGTATTGTTTAACTTGTTTTGCCATCTGAGGCCAGAAAAATTGACGCTGAAGGCGCTCGAGAGTTTTGCTGCCGCCTAAATGTGCTGAAGTGGGAGGGACGTGTGCCTGTTCGATAAGCGATTGGGTTAAGCTATTCGGAATAACTAATTTCCAGTTCGAAAGATCGGTATCCGTGTATTTAAAACCAAACGAAGGGGATATTAACAGTTTATTATCTTGGATTCTGTAGTTGTGCGAACAGTCTTTTAATGAACGAATTTTCGCGATCTGATCGACGTAATCTGGATCTTGGAACGCAACCGAATTTTGATCAACGTGTAGAATGGGGACTGAAGAAGGTATTAACGCATTCACGGAAGGGTCGATATTTTTACTCGACAAGACTGGATCTTCAAATTGGGCACCAGGATCAGGCGTGCTCTTACTTTCAGAATCATCCGCACAAGGAGCGGATTCATCCGGAAAAGCTCGAGACAACGCATCAGGTACAATGTTAACTGAACCTTTTCGGTAACCAATCTGAAAATCCAGCGCTTGGAGTTTAAGACTCCATCTCGCCAAACGTCCGGAGAGGTCTTTTTGACTCATTAGCCAGCGTAAACTGGAATGGTCAGTGTAAATGACGAACGGGTAGCCTTCCACGTAAGGACGGAATTTTCGCACGCTGAGGACGGCAGCGTAGCATTCCAGCTCGGTCACCGAGTAGTTTCGCTGCGCCGCATTGAGCTTATGTGAATAAAACTCAATGGGCCGCTCCACCCCCTCGGTGTCCACCTGAAATAAGACACTACCGACCCCAACGGCACTGGCATCACACTGAATAAAAAAGGGTTTTGTATAATCAGGATGCGTCAAAACTGGGGCAGTTGACAAGGCGGTTTTGAGAGCGTTAAAAGAAGAATCAGCAGCTGCAGACCAACATACTTTAGTGTTTTTACCAGTAAGATCGGTGAGAGAAGAAGCTAAAGAGGCGAAATTTGGAATGAAGCGACGGTACCATCCGCACATTCCCAGAAAACGTCTAATCTGTTTCGTCGTTTTCGGAATAGGGTACTCCAGAATAGCTTTACATTTGTCTGGGTTTGTACGGAGGCAACCATCACCCACAATATAACCTAAATAGTCTACTTCTTTCAACACAAACTTACTTTTGGTCAAATTAATTGTTAAACCAGCATCCGACAGATATCCAGCAACCTGTTGAAGCAAATCGAAATGTTCTGCCAGAGTGGAGGATGTGACCAGAAGGTCATCGAGGTACACAAAGACCTTATCGTGTAGCTGGTACGGGATCACGCGGTGCATTAAGCGACAAAGCGTCTGTGGGGCGTTGCATAAGCCAAACGGCATCACCTTGAACTGATACAAGGGCCGTCCAGGAACCGTAAACGCTGTCTTATCGTGGGATGCTGGGTCGAGTGGGATCTGCCAAAAGGCATCCTTCAAATCAATCGCCGAAATGAATCGGGTGTGTCCCAAACGACCCAACAATCCGTTGATTATGGGCAGCGGATACGCATCCTTGACGGTTGCCTTGTTCAGTTCTCTAGCATCCAAGCACAGACGAACTTTGCCATTGGCCTTACGCACCAACGTGACCGGTGAACACCAGGAACTTTGTGACTCCTCGATGACCCCCAAAGACAACATCCTATCCAACTCGGCATACATGAGTTTCTGGATAGCTGGGGATACGGAATAAAAACGTTGTTTGACTGGCTTTGCGGAACCGACATCGATCATATGAGTGATGAGGGATGTGCGGCCCAAACCTAAAATATCGCTGCTCGGGAAACATTCGCGGATTAGATCCAACTTACGACGATCATCAGATGTTAAAATATGAAATTTGGGTGTGTTGGTAGTTTCACCTAAGTCGTCCGAACGATTTAGCGCGGAGATTTTTGGGGAAATCCCAAAACGATTCCAAAAATCGATACCCAAATAAAGCGGTTGTTCTAATGAAGGAACAACATAAAAATTCATGGTTTGAGTAATTCCATTAAACTCGACGTTAGCTCGTATGTAACCAAATACTCGTTGGACTTGACCACTCGCGGTAGTTATCGTGGATGGAAAATTATGAAACTCTACGAATGGATTCGACAGGATTTTCTCCGCTCCATTCCCGAGAACACTGACACTCGCCCCGCTGTCGAGAAGACCCTTAAAAGGGATCTTATTTATAAAGACCTGGGCGTAAGGCCGAGTGTCACTACCCTCGGAGAACAAAACGGAGGAAATCACGTCGTTTCTCATTGTAGCGCGGTGGTTCCAATATTTCTTGGAACGTTTTAAACGATCTAACTTAGCTAACGACGGAGAATTATAGAAAAACTTTAGAGCGACAGGAAGAGAAGGATTGGATAGGGGAGATGAATCGGGAAAGGAATCATTACTGGCAGACGAGTTTACTTCTTCATCGGATTCGACGGGGAGCGGAGTTCCGCGTTTGTGTTGCTCGCTGCATTGTTCTGGATCAGTTTGAGTGGCTCTATCCTCTGTCCTATCAGCAGTCTGGGTGGAGGTAGATTTGATCTCGGTACACTCCGTCTGAGTGGCCGTTGTGGTGACGACATTTTTACCGTAATTCGAAGGCTGTATATAATCTGATCTCGAGTTGCCTGTTGAGATTTGTCCTCCAGGACGTCTCGCCGCTGCCGATGGAAACCTGCTCCCCGTGTGAATTGCGGATACTGAGTTATCAGGTAGAACATCAGTAAAGGGATAATACTCATGAGAGTCATATGCTCCAACATCATCATACGGACTGCCTGATGACTCATTGATCACGCGTCGTGGATGGATTGCAGGGTCCGCCGTAGCTTTGATCCGCCTGAAAGACTCCTCCCAAGCAGAGCAACTTTTGATCAGCTCATTTATGGTGCTAAACCGACGATCGGTGAGATGAAACTGTAATTCTGGCTTCATGTTCGCCATTAAAATTTCGATGAGCTCTTCATCGGAATAAGGTGTACGACATTGTAGCGTTAGACTCCACACTTGATCGAAGAAATCTAGGAAACTTTCATTGGGTCGTTGTTTGCGTGCCTCGACAGTTCGCCGGATTTCGTAATTGTTGCGACGGTCTTTAAAGCGCTCGATGATACCGCTTCGTAGATCTGTCCAGGTAGCGTTCGGATTATGTTTGCGGAATGTCCAATACCACTGTAAGGCGATATCTTTCAGGATGGTATGTAGCTCACATAATAATGTTTGGTCGGACAATCCGCGAGACGAAGCGATGGTGTCTACCTGAAACAGGAACATGTCGATGGAGATGTCCGAAGGAGATCCAGTGTAATTGAGGCCGCTCTCAGACAATAATGGCTGGTCAGTAAAGTTTTGCCCCAACTCATCTTGATCTAGTAAGGTGATATCCATTTTGGATGATGACAGGATAGAAAGGATAAGCTCGCTCGATTTAATTTGGCGAAAACAAAAAGTGACATAGTCTTTATTAATTTAATACATAATACAAAAAGTTTAATTCAAAATAACTTTACTCGAAACTGAAGGTTTCAGAATAAAGTGAACTTATATAATTATTTCCACACCCACTATAACTAGATAATAAAACGAAAAAAAAATTAATAATGATAAAGGAATGGTTACCTTGTGAAATTTTGTGGGTCCCGGATCCCCACGATTGTTTAACCCGGCGAATACGAGATACCCTCCAAAGTGGCGCTTTTCGATGAGAACCTAATTTGGAGGGGCTCGTTGAAAATGAAATACAAAAACCCAAAAAAAAAAAATGAAAAAAAAATCCAAAACTACCAACACACCCAATGGTACGCAGGCAGAATAATAAATAACTTCAGAAGAAAAGAAAAACAATATAAAAGAGAAAATAAAGCAAAAGAGGTCAGAATCTACCAACACACCCAACGGTATGCAGGCAGAATGATAAATTAAAAAAAAACGATACAAAAGAAAAAAAATGAAGTACTAAATGTACCCGCGGGTTCCAATACAACCCATATACGAAATCAACGAAACCAAAATCAAACTCAAAAATATCAAAATATCTCAAAAAATCAAATATAACAAAATATTAAGCAAAACTCAACTCAAAAAAATATTATCAAATTACCAATAAAAATCAGATAAACATATCAAATATAAATTGGTATACAATCAACAAAACGGATGGTATGATGAGAGTGGAAATCCCACTCCGTGTCGGCTAAATAATAAAAAAAATAAAAATAATAATAATAATAATAATAATAATAATAATAAAATGTTCTGTTCCTCAAATTTCGGCCAAGAAATTTCGGGGACAGGACAAAATGAAGCTACACTAAACTCCAGACAAATGACATCCGAGCTCCACCACAATCGAACACCACATAGTGGAAATGGGAAAGAGCTCGGAAATCGGATGTCTGAAGAATAGGGGTATGACACCCCCATCTACGCGCAATCAAACAGCCCGTGCTGGTTGCGATCGCAGATGGGGAATGTCCACCGGGAGACTGGCTTTGGTGTGCGCGTCCAGGCGAAGTCAAACAGAGCAGAACACTGGTTTCGGCGCTGGACACGCACGCCAAAGGGAGTGAAGCTACAAATCACAAAAAAAATCAAAAAAAAATCAAAATTCGCGATAGGCTTGGGCGCCACTGTTACAGGCTGGCTACTGCCAACCTGCAGATTTCACTTAAACACATGCAGAGGCCTCCACGGTGATATTTTGCCGGCTAAGTTCTCAGCGAGAATTGCTAGGGTCGTGGGGTTTGAGGCTTACATGGTTCCTGGCTTACACCGTGATTAAATACAGAAAGTTGGGGGAACGCAAATAATAATAAAACCGATGTTCCGCCGAAATTCGTCGGCCGGAACCTGAGGAACGAACAACTCAAAAATAAAAAAAAAAAAAAAAAAATAAAATAATAATAAAGGTAGAGGTGCCCCGGTGCGCGCATCCGCCCGAACTCGCACGGTGGTAAACACCGGTTTCGAATCCGGATGCGGGCACCAAGGGACCGCTTACCCTACGCCGACACAGGGTGGGAATTCCCCCCTCATCATAACCAACCCAGAAAAATTTTAATAATTCATTTATTTATTTAATCTACTTATACTCAAAAAAAAATAAAGAAAAAAACCCAACTTCCCACAAGAAAACAAGAAAGGGAAGGAACGAGGGAGAGAAAACGAGAGAGAGGGAGAAACAATACGCATCGAGCGCGCGACCGCTATCCGGCGCTCGATTACAAAAAAAATGTTTATATAAAAATTTAAAAAATTTTAGAATAAAAATTTAAAATAAAAAAAATGTACCGAAAAAAATGAATAAAATAAATCAAAAAAAATTGTACCTTAATTATTTAAAAACCAAAAAAAAAAATCTGTTGCGGCCTTGCGCGGCCGTCATGCCACAGGGACGCCGCCCCGGACCGTTGCGGTGCCTTTCACCGTTACCAAAAAGGTTGCGGCCTTGGTGCCGTCGTTGAGCGACTCCCCGCCTTTGCGCTCGAGCGCGTGCCTGGTTGGGCACAATGTTGCGGGGCCTTACCCCGATACCGATATAATTGGCTCGCAATCGAATGTAATGAATGTCACACCTCCAGCAATTAGATGTATTATAGTGTCACGTTCACGATTTGACACTCCTTTAATTAACTGTTCTCCAAGTTAATAATTGATAAATTTACTAATTTTTCCACTACAGACAATGTTTAAATATTTCTATCAAATATCCAACTTTCGTAAAGTAATTGAAGATTATCGTATTTCATAAATCATTCCAGAAAACTGATTTCTAAGCATACACAGAAAAATTCACTCATTTCACACAAAATAAGTTGTTTTTGTAAAACAGCAAAATTTTTTCGTCTTTTTCCTATTTATAGATAGGAATTTTTGTCGTACTTTTCATCAACACAATATTTATATAAATTTTTAGAGATAAGATGTTTCTCTTCTATTTTGTCTTTAAAACACACTAATTTAATCAATTCGAAATATGAATTATTTATTACAAAAAAATTAGATTCAGTTTACAATAAATTTTTATTTTTAATTAATTAAAAGATGACTTTTGGAAATTTATTCCTTTCAACTCACTGTACAACTATAATCTCACAAAAAAAAAAAACTCTCAACACAACTTTATTTTATCAAGACAAAAACTCGAATTTTTATAAAATTCCAAACTAGACTGCCTTAATAAAAAAAAACTCTCACGCCGAATAACGCGCAAAACATTCCAGAAAAATTGTCTTTCTTCTCTGTTTCTCGTTTACATCAATTCGCATTGATGTAAACGAGAGGCATATAAGAAAAACATTCTTATGGAATGTTTTGCTTGACACACACTCGATTCGCATTGCTCTCTCTCTGCCAACATCTTTCTCACCCTCGCGCCACCTTACAAAAGGTACGTACAAAACAACATCCACAAAAGTGGGGACAACAACCAACATTGAGAAAACATAGCAAGTGGAGGCACAAACCCGAGAAAATAACATACAAACAGCGCTTGTTACGATCATGTAATCGTAACACTGCTCGCAAAATATCAGCATGATTTGACGACCATTTGCGTAATTCAAATCCATCTGATTTGAGGAGACTTCGTAGCTCTGACTGTAGTTTCAGTGCTGCTTCGATGGAATCACAACCGCTCATTACGTCATCAACGTACATTTCGTGTTTAACACTTTCCGCTGCTAATGGGAAATTGTGTCTTTCGTCGAACACCAGCTGCATTAAAGTCTTAATGGCCATGTAAAGTGCACTCAAAGTGCCATACGTAACTGTGTTCAGATGATAATCAGTGATTGGTTCATCAGGGTTGAATTGCCAAACGATTCTTTGATAATCCGTATCATTAGGGTTTACCTTAATCTGCCGATACATCTGTTTGATATTCGCCTTGAACGCAATCTTGTGTATCTACCAATTCATTATATTGGAAATCAATTCAGGTTGAATCGATGGCCCTACCATGAACGTATCATTCAAAGAAACACTATTGGACGATTTCCGAGAGCCATCAAACACCACTCTTAATTTGGTTGTAGTGCTGCTCTGTTTGACGAATGTATGATGTGCCATGTAGAATGCACGATTCATGTTGATGTACGGATCACTGATGATTTCCATGTGCTGTTGATTGCTCCAAAAGCAGATTGGATTTTAACGAATGCTGTTGCCAGTAGAATTTTCGTATTGGTATAGGCGCAACATGAGCGCTGATTACCTTGGCACTTGGAATAGACGTATAGCTTCACCAATTTGAGGTCATGTGTCTACAGAATTAGAATTCTTAGCATTGTTATCATCAACCGGTGTCGATTTTCTAGCTTCGTGAACCATTGAGTGATGCTTTTGGTTGCATTTTGAACAGCGTTTCGTATTTAGACAATCATTGTTCAAGTGACCACTCATCGCAAACAGTTGAAACATAATTGGTTGTCTCGTACTACCTTCCGTCGATCTTCAATTTTCATTTTTTGGAATCTGAAACAAGAAAACAGAGGGTGAGCTTTCTGGCATAGAACACATGACATAAATGTTGCATGTAATGTTCTCAATGAAGTAGACGATGGTTCTGAGAATCGCTTCGTGTTTGCTTTCGGTTTACATGGTGATATAGCTTTTAGAATTCTAAGCCGGTCTTGCAGAAAGAGTCATAGGTTCTCCCAAGTTGGAATGTCGACGTTTCAACATCTAACTTTGGACTATCAAATACACTATCCAATCATCCCAATGTTTAAGTAGGTAAACCGATATTGTTTAATGCTCGTAATATTTTTTTAATAGCTGTCGATGATTCAGTATGCAAGTTAGGTTATGACGTCAAACATTTAAAATGATGATACACTATCACCCTTTTGTTATCGTATCGATTTACTAATATGTTCCACGCGTCCTCGTAATTAGCGTCGGTAACTTGGATGTTTCGAAGTAACTGCTCTGCTTCGTTTTGAGATAATGTAGCTTCTCCACATTAGAAATCGATATGTTGTTGTGAATCAGTGTCACGAAACGACGTCCAAGATAAATAATCCCCGGAAAATATATATGAATTGACTCGTGGTAGCATAATTTCGGGCTTTCAACTTTGCGGTGCCGATTTTGTTGGTGGTTTAACCGTTTTTGGGGTGTGTTTTGCGATCATTTCGGTAATTTATCCCAGTAACTGAATCAATTGTTCTTCTCCCGCTGTATATGCATCGATGTCGATCTCTTGTAATTTGTCAGCGTGAACAATTTCCGAATAAATATTTTTGTATTCTACCCAAAGTTCTTGAAGAATTTTAATACGTGTACTAAGATGACTATGAGTAAGACGAGCTTTCGGAGATTTCTTAAAATTTATTTCGAACCGCCACAAATGTTCGATATGCCCACCGAAATTGAGGTTAGTTTCACTCATAGTGGCGCTTGACAAATTTTTACTAGCCATGTGGTTTCACTAAATTTTCACAACTGTTACACGGTACCATTAAATTGAATTGAAAATAACTAGATCGATTGAGTTCACTACGATCCGGCTCGAAGGACCAATGAACGCTTGATGCGCTTATACTTCAATTTAACTTTTTAATGTAAAAAAAAAAATAGATACAATTTAACTTTATTATAAATGATTTTAAAGGGTTTTCCAATAGGAATAATATGATTTTTAAGTGACGTTTCGGCTATTTGTAGTATTCATGTCATTTTTTCATTCTGTCATTTTTTGTTTCATTGTATTCATTAATGTTTACAATTTCATCATGGTGAGATATACGCAATAACAACGTTTACAAATTATTCAGCTTTATTATCAAAATAATTGTTCTCCACTTGGCACTATTCGTGCGCTTTTGCCATTTTATAGTCGTAATAATCGTCCAAGTGTGCTCGCTATTCGTCGAATTGTTGAAAATTTTGAGCGTACATTTTCTTTACATAATGTTCAAGTGCCAATAAGACAAAAAAACGCTCGAAGTAATGCAAATATTGCTGCCGTTCAGGCAAGTGTTGCTGAAGACCGCAATTTGTCGATTCCAAGACGTTCTCAAGAATTGGGACTGTCTCAAACCACAACCTGGCGGATTTTGAGAACGGATTTGGGTTTGCATCCGTATAAAATTGTTCTCACTCAAGAACTGAAGCCATTGGACCACTGCGTAAACGTCGTGAATTTCCTGATTTTGCCTTGGAACAACTTGAAAACGATAACGATTTTTTTAAGAAAATCATCTTATCCGATGAGGCTCACCTTCATCTGAGTGGTGCGGTAAATAAACAAAACTGTCGATTCTGGTGCGAGAAAAATCCATAAATTATTCATGAAAAACCATTACATTCACCAAAATTGACAGTTTGGTGTGGTTTTTGGCCTGGTGGAATCATCGGTCCGTATTTTTTTATCGAAATGAAGCTGGTAACATCGTTACTGTCAATGGAGATCGGTATAGATCGATGATAACCAAATATTTATGGCCGAAATTGGAAGAAGTTGATCTTGACAACATTTGGTTCCAACAAGAGGGGGCTACGTGCCACACAGCAAGTGCGACAATTAAATTATTGCGAGAAAAGTTTTGAGATTCAATTATTTCAAGAAATTGTGATATTCAATGGCCTGGGGTTATTTGAAGTCATTGGTCTTTAGCAATAAACCAAACTCTCTTCAAGCTTTACAAGTCAATATTGAACGTGCTATTCATGACATACGACTTGATTTAGTGGAAAAGGTGCTCGAAAATTGGGTTCATCGAATTCGTTCCTGCAGAAGAAGTCGTGGAGGCCATTTGAATTACGTTTTATTCAGAACTTAATTGTATCGATTGTACTTCACATTAAATAACAAACATTTCAATTTCCTTAACAGTTATAGTATGTTTTTTTTTAAGGAAATCATATCACTTTTATTGGAAAACTCTATATTTATTGTTAGTATTTTTAATTTATTCAAAATCGCGTCTGTCTTCGATGAAGTCCAAATCCAAGAGAGCGAATAAAGTTGTTTTATTTGATATTGTTGTCATCAACCAACGTGTGTTTGTGTTTGTAAATTTAATATCTGGCACAGACAATGGCAGTTAACTTTTTCAATACGTAACGAACCCAGAATAACTCCATCTTATCTTCAAATCAAAAAACTATTCAAACAGTTCTAAGCGTGTGTGTGGTGCCGTGCAGAGTAAATGTCTGAGTCCTCTCTTCATCACAGTTGGTATGACTAATCGGGCTTAAGTCTTGTACATAAATTGGGTTTTTTTTGACTACATAAACTTCGAATAACACAATTTATTTCTAAAGCGCAAAATAAAACTTAACATAATTTTGGTAAAAACTGTCTTATTTTTTCAAAAATTACTACCTAGTCCTTCTCGTAGAAAATTTAATCTTTAAATTTATTAGAATTTTTGCTGTTCTTCGGAAAAGGCAATACTTTCAAACATTAATGCAAAACTTAAACAAATTTCTATAGAGGTTGCCAATTAAATTATAATGATCTTCACTTAATTTCAATGTTGGTCCTTTGGAGGCCGCCACTTCTGGTTTCCCGATTTCCACCAAATTTCACGAGACCACCCAAATTATGAAAATGAAAGTTTAAATTTTTTACTTATTAGAGAAAGTTTTGAAAACTACTTCGGACTTTGGCGAAATTGAAATAGTAAAATTGCAAAAATTCCGATTTCAAAATTTGTCATAGTTTACTTTATTTTACCACAATAATGTAATATCTGTTTGTTTGTTTTTAATCGTTTCGGGGCCATGTGTAGGTTTCCCTAACGGAAAACATGTTACATTTAAATTTATTTTATTTCCTTAATTACAAAATTTGTCTAGATTCTTACCACTTCGAAAACCACTCTCCCGGACTTCTCCAGTATAGTGAATGGTAAATCTACCAAAATCTCGATGTCGAGAATGTCCATGATTATTATATTTACTGTCACTTTGTAAAATAAAATAAATAACGCCACACTTGGTTAAGCAATGGCGTACCTCTAAAAAACCCGCGCAATATTTTCATTGTAGCGAGTTCCATACTATTCGGTAGAGAAAGGTCTTCGTTCCATCCAATTTACTCGTTTTTCAAAATCACATCCAGATCTCATTTTAGAATGCTATCCTATGTTTAACATAAAAAGAGAGTTGTGTCTTAATCGTTTAAGCACAGACTGAACGTTAATTTAAATAGAAAATTTTCCAGAGTCATCCATCTAAAATTTATATCAGATTTACATTTACATCATTAACTTGAATTCCATCCAATTTGATTAAAATAGTGGTCATATTCAGGAACAAGACACATCATATCGTCTAAACCGGAGCACCTCTATACAAATCTTCCCAAAATCATGATCCATTGCAATCATTTCCTGACATTCGAAAATATCCTCTCTCAAAGTTTTTATCAAAATCGTTCGGGATGTTCTATTTTTTGAATAGGGAACTTGTTGGCGAAACTAACAAATAATACAGCTGGTTTGACTCAAAGATTATTTATTATATATTTTTATACACAAAACGGGTGCACAGTTATACACACCCAATGCTAAGTTCGACAACGGTATTATCATCATCATCGAGCATCACATCTGCATCATCAGCTGTACCTAAAATGTAAAAACAAGAAATTTATTTTATATGCATAGTTACTCACCATTCCTGTAGTTTCCATTTATTTTAATAATAATCAGCTATCTGAAATGTACAAACAACATTATTGTAATTAAGATACTAATTTAATTACTACCAATTACTTGTATACTTACATTTTTATTCAATTACTATTTATAATTTATTTATTAGTTATAAACACTTGACAACAAAATCTATTTTTATAAACAAATTGTCAAAAGTTAAGTGTCTTACATTTAAGTAAACAAAAAATTGTAATAGATTATTGCGGTACGAATCGGTTAAACAAAGAATGTAATATAGCCGGTAATTGCCATAAAGCCAGTAAATTTTAAATCTTAAAATCGCGTTTACCATAAAATTCGACCTTTCAGGTTTACGTGAATGTAGACACCTAGCTTAAACCAAATTTTTTATTTTATATTCAATCGATTACAATCTGGCGATAAATTGAGATTAAAAGATTAAAATAGAAATATACAGTGTGTTCAACCAGTCTATTTAAAAATAACATTAAATTTTGGCTTTCTGTAATAAAATATCAAGTAGTTTTCAATAGTGTGGCTTTTAATTTTCGAGATCATCTAAATTCATCATCTTCAATTCATCCATACATCGTTTTCCACTTCACCATCTTATATATATCATCTTTACAAACATCTTTTTTTGAGGAGAAATAACCAACATTTTTATTTGGAGCATTCATCATCTTTACAAACAGAACTAGATCCCGTTTGAGAACTCTTTAAATGAATTTTCCCAAATTTAGAACTCATCACGCAGCACTCGAAAACTAATCTCACCCCTTTTCATTAAAAGTCGTTCAACCCGAAAAACCCTAAAAGAATTTTCCAAAAATTAGGACACATCGTAATCCATTCTTTATCATCTCAATGTTTATCTAAAGCGTTCGGGCAGAGAAAATTAAAATGGGATCAGAGCCCCACCAAAAGACCTCCTTAACGATTTTTTCCGAAATTAGTACCCATCGAAAAAGACTCCTGTCTACTACTTACAATACTTTGCTAGTCGAAAAAAAATTTAACAAAAAGGCCCGGGTCACACCAGATAACATCAAAATCATTTGAAGCGGTACTAGAAGTAACATAGTACAAAATCTAGCAGCATGGCGCAACATCACGCAACTTGGCGCAGCATGGTACACATGATGCAAAATAGTGCAATATTTAGTACCATCCCAGAACATGATGAAATCTTAAGGAATATGATGCAGTATCACGCCACATGGTGCTATTGGACGCATCATGGTGCAGCGATAAAAAACATGGTGCAACATCCCAAAACATGTTGCAACATTATTCAACATGGTGAAACCTAACGCAATATGGTGCAATATAAAGGCCTATTCAGAGGGCTCCTAACTAAAATGTCCAGAATCAGAACTAATTGTAGTCATTTTCTTGTTTTCAAAAACTACACTGGGGTACAAAAAAATCGTACGTTGCTCAATTTTCCACAAAAGTATAAAAAAACTCCAATATTTGTTTAATTTTTTTAATGCAGATTCAAAGTCTATTTCAATACCTATCTAGTGATACCTTTTTTGTATTTATACGTGCCATCAAACTTATTTTTGGGGGTAAACATCTAAGGTACTCTTTTTATGAATTTGTCAGCTTGAAAATTAATGGTAACAATCGAATTAAAACATGGAAATAAACAAAAAAGAAACAGTTTTGTTAATAAAAAGTATTCCCTCCCCTGGCCCGAATGACAGCTTCCATTCGATGCTGCATTGACTTTACCAAAGTTTCCACAAAATATTGATGTATTGCCTCCCATTCCTCTACGATTGCCTGTTGCCGCTCCAGGAGACTCGTTGGAGCAACATCTCTGGCTCGAACCTTTCTTTTTAACTCGTCCCATAAATGTTCGATGGGATTGAGGTCCAGGCTTTGAGCTGGCCACTCCATAACAGGCACATCCACCTCTTGAAGGTGCTGGTATACTACACCAGCCGTATGTGGTCTCGCATTATCCTGCATAAACAGAAAATTTTCGCCACTAAACCCGGCAATAGGTACGACGTACCCCTCGAGTACTTCCTCAATGTACCGTTGAGAATTCATTCCTCTTAATCGACAGCCAGTATTACAAAACACAAATATAAAACCTGTCTTCGCCTCTAATGATATGCCTCCCCAGAACATGCACGATCCACCGCCATACGAGACACGTTCTTCAATGCAACATTGTGAATATCGCTTTCCTTGTTTTCTGTATACTCTTCCGGGACGGCCATATAAACACACCCTACACTCGTCAGATAACAGGACTGTTCTCCATTCTTCTTCTGTCCAATCCAAATGCTCTCGAGCGAACTCACGATGGGCTCGTCTATAGGCTGTGGTCAATTTCGGCCCGTTTGTTGGTCTGTGTAGTCAGATTAACTTCTCAAAGTCGTCTTCTAACTGTCCACCGACTGACTTCGTCTTCAAGAACTTTTTGGAGCTGCTGTCCCAGTTGAACCGCATTCATACGGCGATTTCGCAATAAAGTTGTTACAAGAAAGCGGTCATCACGCTGTGCGGTAGCACGAGGTCGGCCAGATCCTTGTCCTATCTGAAGTTGCCAGTTTCCTGATATATCTGTTACACTCGACGAACGGAGAATCGGCTCAAATTTAGTTGTAGAGCTACTTCACTTAGTGTATTCACTTGTGCGGCTACCTCTGGTGTGGAATCCATTTCTTTGCTCCAGTTGAAGACGTAATCAATAGAGAATTGTTCAGGCTGAGCATCGATATGCGAATGATCACAATTCCGAGCGAGATATTTCATGGCATGCTATTGTATTGATCTTGTTGAATTATTTTTAGAATTTAATTCGAAAGCCTGCTATATGCATTTGACAATACTTTGTTGGAATGGTACAAGAACAAAAATGTACCACTGGATAGGTATTGAAATAGAATTTGAATCTGCATTAAAAAAATTAAACAAATATCGGATTTTTTGATATTTTTGAACTTTTGTGAAAAATTAAGAAAGTGCGATTTTTTTGCACCCAAGTTTATGTTCTGGCAAACTTTATAAAAATCCAAATAAAATGTTAAAACATGGCCCAAATCCAACATGACGCAACCTCATGCAACATCAAACAGCATCTCTCAACAAGATACAAGATCAAGCAACATAGTGCAATATAACGCAACTTGGTGCAACACCAACATGGGGTAATATGGTGCAACACCATGCAACATGGTGCAGCATCATGCAACATGATAGAACATCATGCAAGATGACACACCATGGAACAACACGCAATATCGTGTGGTGCAACATGACGGTGTATCTGGAGAATCGTAAAAAAATTATCAAGAATTTAGAACTCCTTACCGTCCCACCAAAGGCCTAAACGAATTTTCCTGAAACGAAATCGTCCGAGCCGTTTCCGACCACCATTATTCCGCAATCGATCATTAGGATGACATTCAAAATCATTTATAGCAGTCATTATACAAAAGCACGCTCAAGCTTTATTCAAATGAACCATTTTATAAACCACATCGGCAACAGATGTTTAGATCCCATTTTCAAAATAGAAACCCAACTTTTTCCCACCAATTGAGAAATGGTTTAATTTTGTCCAAATTGTTCTACAACGTCATTTGGTATTAATTTTACATTGTACCAAGCGCAGTTTTCTCCATCCTCCGATTAACGGTTAATTTCTAGATTCACTAAATTTCACTTTGATCATTTTTCAGAACCTGAAACTCATATTGAATCCTAATTTTCATAATGAAAACAGAGTTTTACTCCGATAGTTTAAAATCAGTAGAGAAACAGGTTTATTTAATTCAAATTTAATATTTTCTAAAAAGAAAAAATCTGAGCCGGTTGAGAAATGGTTTAATTATATTCAAATTGTTAATTTTTCATATCCGCAGTTAGAACTCCGAGTTTCGCAATAACTTCGGCTAAGAAGTTCATCTAACTAAAATCAATATTCGATTTTGATTTCTGCAAGTTTGATTTTCTGGATTTTGATTTTGGGATTTTGACTTAATTATGTTCCGGGATTTAGATTTCTTGGGTTTTGAAAGCTGGGATTATCATATCCGAGATTTGTGGTTTACGAGATTTCGATTTCGGGATTTTTTTTTAATTCCATAATTTTCATAATCCGGGATTTCTGGGGATCCCCCCAAAAAATAATTTCACGTCAAATTATTTACGTTGCATTAATGCCGCATACATGACATCGTGAGGTAGTTCGGAAAAAATACCATGGTATCACACAAAATGTATTAAAACAACAACTAAGTTAAACATAGTTCAACTCGAGTTTGGAATTGGTAGGCGGGCATAAATCATTTCACGAAATTACATTGGGTTTGAGTTCGCAGCATAAACGAACAAACAGTTGGTTAGCCAAAAAAGATTTAATTAGCTGTAACGTACTGTATATGCAAATGCGGTGATGGTGTTTTTGCGTTGCATTAAATCAATGTGCTAAACAAAGTGTATCGCGTAGCACGAATACTTACAATTTCACAGGAAATGAAATTATGGAATTTCTGTTCTGCTGCTGGCATAATTTAAATATTTTTGGTCCATGATAACAGATGTATTAATTGCCCCAGTCGAATTAATTGCTTGAATTAGTGAATTAAATTCTTTTTGTTTGTGGTATTTCCTGGATGTGTGACTTCATTAGGAGACTGCTTGGTGGGGTGTCTCTCCACATATGCGCTTATATTTAATCGCAGACTAACCAAACAAAAATATAACAACTCGAGCATGAGAATTAATTTATGTAAATTGAAAATACATTTGTGCGCTAGCCAGCCAATCGGGCGATGATGAAATGATTTCGTCTCCTATTTTGTCAGGTCTGAATATTTTTTTTTTTTTTTTTGAAAATAAATACAAAGCTCGATGTCATTGGTTTTAATCATGTACCGCGCGTTTTATATTTAATATCGGTTGTCTCCTCGCAATGGGATACTCAAAAATATTTTCAAATGAATAGATAGGTCACGATGATGTCAAATCTATATGACTTTCCTTGTTATATTCGACATGTATTTTATATATAAGATGGATTTGATCGTAATCTTATAGTATTTCTTCTTCTTCTTCCACTACTTTACGTTTCATACATCTTATGAGTATTTCTATTTCTCAATTTATAAAATCTATTTTTGTTTGTGTTCTAGAAATCAACAGCAAAGGAGTTGAATTTAATTTGGTATTTTCAGTAAATTAACGTCATTATTAATTTAATTTCATTCAACGTTAATTTCAATAAACAATTTTGTTGGACATTTGAAATGAAATTTCACGTTAATTTAATTTTGAATTGAATTGTATCAATCACGGTGAAGGTGTTAATACAACATGTCAAATATATATGTATATGCCTTAAATATTTTGGAAATTAGCCAGAGTATTTCATCGTTACTGTATTTCCAGTAATAAGTTATAATTATTTTTAAGTATTTTTTAAGTATAATTATTTTTAAGTATTTCGATTTTGTACCTGCATGCATGTTTCGTTGCACTTCACTTTGTAAGCTGGAGTTTCCGCAATCGAAATGTTCTCTAGGCTTAAATCATTTTTGAGTTTAAATTCCGAACAGAGCATATACTATGGTGTTTTGGATCGTTGTCTTCTTGCAAGATCCAATTAAAGTTCCCCGCCTCAAACCATTTAGGGACAGCAATTTTTTTTTGGTAAATATATTTATAGCATTATGGGCTTTTAGGTTTTTGTTGT
This sequence comes from Nephrotoma flavescens, assembly GCA_932526605.1. Classification (NCBI taxonomy): domain Eukaryota; kingdom Metazoa; phylum Arthropoda; class Insecta; order Diptera; family Tipulidae; genus Nephrotoma; species Nephrotoma flavescens. Next base: position 236,107,706 of record OW052220.1, read on the forward strand.
TTGGATTACTATTTTCGTCAACTTGTCAATCTTTGGAAAAATCGACCCCTGGTTCTTTTAAAGCATCATTCTAATGTTGTTTATCAAGTTTGTTGCGATTGTAACGCAACTTATGTTGGGCAAACCAAACAATTGAGGGAAAAGAGATTGTACCAACATAAAAATATAAATAATCTTAGCCAAAATTGTAGTGCACGTACACAACATCTAAGAGAAACTAATCATAAAACTACCTTAGGTAATATCAAAATTCTGGAAAAAGCAAAAGAATTGAAAAAACAGATCAATTTTGGAAATGTAAATATCAAAAGTAGTACTACCTAATTCGATAAATATCGTAAGTGATTGTCATTATATTGTTAATTAGAATTACTTATAAATTTTAAGTATTATTTGTACAACGTAAGTATATTTGTACAAAATTTATTTTTCAAAGTGTCCGAGATAGCCGTTTTTCTATGTAAACCTCGTTTTTTAGATTTTGCTATACCGATTTTTTGTTTTTATTTGAAAATTACTATTGACATAAAAGCCAACTATGATGAACAATTATTTTCCGTTACTGGAAATTCACAAGCCAATATTGCTGAAACCAAAATTGGCCTCTAATATTTTATTTTTCAAAGCTAAGCAGAGTGCCAAAAGAAAACAGCTTTTGTTTCGAAAATATTTACAAACTTATTCCCTCAGCAGGCCAGAAAATTACAATTTGGACAAAAATGATATGAAAATATTTTTTCCAATTTTCTATTTCCAGGGAAAGCCAGAATAGTGCCACTGTGGCACTATTCTGGTAATTCCCTGGGAATAGGGAACTGGGGAAAGAATTTATATGTAATTCCTGTTCAAATATTTTTTTCCGGCCTACTGAGGAGTAAAGTTTGATGTAAATTCAATAAATTGGGAATAATTTTTCCATAGCTAAATTGGTATTATTTCCAATTTAGTTTTGTTTCGAAAAGAATTAACACATACTTTTTACCTCAGTATGCAAGAAACGATGTGTTTAAATAAAAATTACATATAAATTCTTTCCTCAGTTCACTATTCCCGGGGAATTACCAGAATAATGCCACTGATGATGCAAAAACTGTATGGAGCGCCACGAAAATAGCGTTACCTGTTCACGCGAGAAACCATTAGCCTACTGCCTAGAATTCTCACTAATGAAAATTCAATTACTGAAAGGTTATGGAAATCAAATACCATCGGTCACACGGACAGTTAGGCAAAAATTGTAACATCCAGCGGAGAGTATTATGAAGTATATAGAACACATTCGGTTCACCATTTCCAACATTGCGGATCAGTAAAAATTGCCTTTCACATAACACAAATATCATGAGCATCGAAAAAACTGAATGCACCAAATCACATTAGTGCCAACCACCATTGTCAAGATCGACTCCATCTGTGGAATCGGGACCATCATTCCAAAGGTTTTGAAAAAGGAACAATTTTGTAATTAGCGCTTTAGTTCATAAATCCAGTGTTTCGGCACTGATAGCAAATAGAATATACGTATAAGAGTGACATGTCAATGAAGAGTTCTTGATGAATGTTACAAATTTAGTTGAAGCATAACCCAAAGAAAAATCGGAAAACCAAAAAAAACGGAAAATCGAAGAAATTTCGGAAAAACCGGAAAATCGAAAAAAATTGGAAAGTTGAAATTTGCGTTTTGTATGGGAATTTTGTATGGAAATTCTATGGGAATGCACTTAACACCACCAGCATTCTTTTATATAGTCACTTCGGGTTTTCAATAGATGGCATTGGTGGCAGTCCTACAGTTTGACAGTTGCGCCATGCATTACATATTTCTGATTCGATTATTCACATACCGTGTGGTACTCAAACATTTCAGCATGCATGTGTAAAATCTAAAGGTGGGTCCACATATACACAAATTTGTGCCGAACGCGTTCGGCTTAAATATGTTCGCCGCAAATTAGGAAGTGCGGATGTGTACGGCGCACGAAAACGACACAAAAAATTGCGCCGCATTATGCTCTAGTGTGGATGCTTTTTGAGTTTTCGACGAATTTTTATCGAATTGTAATTTTTTTTCAATATTCATCGGTTTCAAAAAAATAATTTTGAGTTGCTATTGACTGAGGACTAGACCTCAATTATTTCCACGCATGGCTTGAGCTCTGAAAATGGGAGGTGAAAAATTGTGTGTGTGTGTGTGTATGCACACATTTGCAGCGAAAATGTTTACGCCGAATGCGTTCGGTACAAATTGTCGTATATGTGGGCCCACCTTAATAAATTTAAAATTGTTTTTTTCGTAAAAAACTATGGATTTTGAGAACAGATTTGATTAAAGCGTATTTATTTACATTTTGCGAACAATCATTTTGATCAGCTAATCTATTAAATAAAATTGATTCTGCAGGCTTAGATATAATCACAAATTCGTAACACAACAGATTGTGCCGACGCGGTGCTCCCATACACCTGAAATGAGCGTCATTCCATTAAGATTGGGATATCGATTACAGTGCGGACAGATCAATAACGATTGGAGAAATGTTAGTCGTTATTCTACATTGTAAGGCGTTGCAATTCAGCGGCAAAACTCCAGGACTGTGTTACGCAGGTGGGAAAGTGAAATCGCCACAATTGGTCTCGCCACCAGAGCCATTACGCTCATTGTTTTTTGGAACAGGAAGTGATTCTACCCATTTCCTAGCCAACATCCAAAAATTCAACAGTTCAACAGAAATCATTCTCTTTTCTGTCAATCTTACAAATTTATTGCATGGGAAATTTGTATGCTGAAGTCAAACAGCGTTGTGCTTACAATCGGACAACGAAGCGAGCCATTATCGGAAAATTCATCAGAACAACAAATTGATCAAATTGTTCAAAATTTCGTTGGATCGGATGCCATCCGACAGCCATAACATCGTCATCGGGGACGACAAAACGGCGACGGCTGAGAGCGTAAGAAGTTTACAATTCGCCGATAATCGATGAAGTGGCTGTTGTTATTGTCGAAGAAAATTTGTAATCTAGAAATATCGTGCTTCATCGTCGGAACAATGAATTGAAATGCGTGACCGAAACGTACAGGACGATAAGCTACAATATGGTCGCCCAGACATAACATTGTAACCCCTTCTCCTGTAAAAACGGTCATAGATTTCATCATAAAGCACCGTGTGTATCAGAACTCGTGTTGGCCTCATGCGCACATTTTGGTTGGGTTCATCCAAAAAATCAGGATCCAAAATTGCATGCAGTGGTGACGAAGAATATAATCCATGGACCTTGTAAAAACCTCAACATTTACAAGCTTCCTTGTGGTTTATTAAGCACATGGTTTGGCTCCCAGAAACAAGGACACGAGTTGAAGGACATTAAAATGTATTTGTTTCAGACGATCTGCGGATTGCATCTACACTGTGCATCTAAATAACGACGTATGTGACTATCTTCGATTGTGGTCAACAATTGAGAACCGTTAATGGGAATCTGTGTCCGATTTACCGAGAAGCGTGTCCACTCTTACAGTTGCTTGAGAACGATTCTCATTGGGGCAATACGCTCAAAGATTCCGCCATATCATCCTCTCCGGATTATTTGCGATTATCATATCCACACGTTCACCTTTGAATCCGAATGATTTGTGGTTGAAATATAAGGACGACATGTCTGAGGATGTTTTGCATCGAGTGCGTTACTAAACTTCAAATCCGTCATTGCAAATGACAGCCGAAATGTGGCATTGATTATGATAGAAGACATGTGTTTATTGATGGCGAATAAAGGGTTGTCATATTTGAGCATGATATCACTTAATCGTTCAATGCACGATACATTCAACCACGAATTACAAATAGAACAATAACACAATGCTGGAGCATTAGCCAAAGCAGTTCGTACAAATGTTCTGCAATTGAATCAACAACAAAAGACTGCTTGCGTAAGACTCTTTGATAGAAGCTATGTGAATAATGAATGGAACTAGTGGGATTTACTTCCGCGATACTCTCGAAGGAGCTGTAAAAACATTCTTAATTTCATTGCTTTTGGCGTCGAGACACCAACTTGCAATGTCGCCAAAACAGCGCAATGGCAAAGATTCTACAGAGGTGCAAATTGATCGTTTGGGACAAATGCACAATGGCTCACAAAAGGTCACTGGATGCACTGGACAGGCCTTTGAAAGATCTTGGTGCCAATCAAAACATTTTTGGTGGTTGGAACCATGATTCTGTTATCTGGTGATTTCCGTTAGACTCTTCTTGTTATTCCACGTTCAACTGCAGGTGACGAAATAAACGCGTGCTTTGAAATCATTAAATTTTGTGCGACTAACATGCGATTGTTTTTACATTAATTAACCTCGACTGTTCAATAGAATGAGACAGGCTATGAAAAAGCGTATGAACAAGGCCAAATTTGGAGATGGCAATGTTATTAGTAAAAGGCAATAATTATTCAATGATAATTTCATTATCATTGAATAATTATTGCCTTTTACTAATAACATTGCCATCTGTTCTCGAGCATTTGTCACTAAGGTTTTTTTTTGTGAGTGTGAATTGGCCTTTATATATGGTGACGCGCACGAAAAAAAAACGAAAATATTCTTCTAGAATGTTGGGTGCGAGAATTTTTTGTTTTTGTTTTAGTTAGCGTCTAGTTTTTATTGGAATAAGTTATGATAAAAATCAAAAAAAAAATAATAAAATTACTTTGGAAAATTAATATAAAAAAATATATTATTTAGCTCCTCACACTCTAAAATTGTATTAAAAATATATATAAAATTATAATATATATGATATACATATATAGAAACTATTTAATAAATAAAAATCTAAAAAGTTAGTGGTTCGTGTTTTTGAATTAGTGAATCGCCCGTTGTTTTTTTATTCTTTTTATTGTGGCTAAATACGGAATTTATTATCCGTTTGAGTGTCCAAATTTATTGTCGGGTTTGATAAAGCGCTCACACGAGACGCAGACCAATATACCTGGTAGTTCCACTATAATCCACGAATGCTGCACATTTCTGCGGGTGGCTAGTTGAGGTTGTCGCACATTTAGCATATTTATGGCATTTATAAGATATTATAATGGCGGAACGACGCCCAACTTTATTCGATTATTTTATGTTTGGTAAAACATTTAGGGGACTAGTTTTTAGATTCATGTTACACGCTGCGTTAAATACTGTTATGTTAAATGTTGAGTTAAATTGTTTCGTTAAATTGTTGCGTCGGCTACGTGACATTTTAACGTAAAATGTTATACAGAAAATCCTCGATTTAACGGGCAGAGTCCGTTAAATCAGATTGTCAGTTAAATCCGAATATTTTTAAATTAACCTATTCGATCGGGTTTAATGTGAGACGGAACTCAGGCATTTCTTAGCCGATTATGTTAGGATTAGGGATGTGTGATGGAAATGAGATTCTTAATTGATTTTTAGACGAAGTTCTGGAATTTGGCCACCTGGGATGGAACTCGATCGATTCTTAACCGATTATGATGCTATTATGATTCGGTTTCTCATCCTCTGGCGAGTACAGCAGTTTATCATTTTATAATCCCATATTTATCCATCGTGCCGAATTCCATCATTATCGGCCAGATTAAAAAACTTCTAGAAATTAATAATGAATCTCATTTCCATCCTACATATCCAATCCCATCATAATCGGCTAGAAACTACCTGAGTTCTGTCCATGGTGGCCATATTCCAAAATTTCTTTCATAAATCCCATTTCTATCTAACAAACCTCAGATGGCCATATTCCAGAACTTTTTCCAAAAATCATTTAAGAATCCCATTCCCATCCAGCATACCCAATCCAACGGACATTTGGCATTTTGTTTGCTGCACAATTTTCGCCAGGTCAGCGGTTTGTTATACTCTTGCTCGATTTACTTTTGCTCGATTTAGTTTTCTGCTACACAATTATAATTTCTAAAATGAAGTACTATGATAGTACTATGATAGTAGTGTGTAATGTGGGAGATTACCTAGGGGTCTCGCCGGATGGATAGAGGCTTTGTCTGTTACCCTATTATGCTGCTTCGTTGTGGCTGAGCATCGGCTTTTAGAGGCCGATGAGTCATTCAGGGGGTTCGTCAGCATACATTGTATTACGACGCACTAGTCAAAAAATTTTCATTTTCAAATTTTTAATTTTTATTAATTATTTGGGAATGCATTTTTCTTGTGGCAGTGGCATCTGTGGGAAAGTAGCAATACTCAAGATATTTGTTCTGTCATGACATTCCGTATTGTATTTTATTTTTGCCCACTATCGTATTATGTAAACGTTTATTGATTTTTGGAGCGAGATCAATGTGTACCCTTTGTGCGTGTGTACAAGCAGTTAAGATTTGTTTTGTATTTTTGGTGCGTAACGTTCGCTCTCTTTTTGCACCGCGGATCAACTTCATGTGCAAGAACAAAAAATAGAGAAAAAAAAATATTTTTTCAGCATTTTTTTTTTTTTTTTTTTTGTGAGAATTTTTTTTGGATATACATAAGTAGTCAGTCTGGATTGGAATTTTAATAAAAAAAATAAAGCCTGAGTTGTGTATGAAAATAAGTTTCCTTGACCTCAGACTATATTTGTTAAAAAAAAAACAAAACATGAAAATAATATTCTAAAAACTTAAATTTATTTTTTTGTATTATATACTAAAAGTTGTAATAAAGTCGTTTGGGCAAAATTAAATAATTTCCATTTACACATAAAAATAAATTTTGTTAAGAAAATTGTGTAATTGTGTGGTGATGGTAATTATATACCACAATCATTTTACAAATAATAACAAGGCGGTCAATTTTTTTAAATTGATATTTTCACGAATAAAACTAGCTGCTTGCTGCAACCTAATTTCTACGGAGGCACTTTGTGATAACCAACGGCCTAATTCGACAAAAGGCTCGTTCACATTTGTATAATGGCGAAAGTGCCACAACAATCACCGGCTATTTGTAATTTTTGGTCGAAAAATATACCGCAATGTACGGGAGCCCAACCACGAGGTCATTCGTAATTTTTGTATAACGTCGGAAGTGCCGCAACAATTAAGAAAGCGTCACATTTTTATTTATGGGTGGCCAACCACGTGACGATCCCAAATCTATACGGCTGCCTAACAAGGCTAAAAGTCGCCCAACGAGTTTTGTGGGTAGCCAGTTGCGGCCACTTAAATACTATCAACGGTGAGGTGAGCCAACTCCGAACCAAATTGTTTACGGGTGGTCAGTTGAGACCTTCATCTTCTAATTGTACGGCGAACCAACGCTCAACGTGTTTAACGGTTAACGCGATGGACGCACAACGATATGGATGGAAAACCGGCTATCCGTTAATTCAACGGTGAAGGCGAGCCCACGCCCACCGCTTTTTTTTATCCAACAGGCAAAACGGTCGCCCCATCGAGAATTTATATTCCGGGTTTGGCCAGTTCGAGCCTAACCCATTACTTACGGGTAGCCAGGTGAAGCCATGCGACTACCATGAGGTGTTAAGGTATCATTTTTTTTTAATTTTAATTTATTTTTTTTATATTAAATATATTCTTTTGAAATCGAGCACCCTGAACTGCGGTATTCGTGCTCCCGACCGGCTCCGTGGATTGGTCTCGCTCCATCATTTTGGGAGGAAGCTCATTCTATTTTTTGTTGATTTATATTATTTCTAACTCTTATTTTATTTCTATTTTATTTTAAAAAAATTGAGATTCGCTGGAGGTCTCTCCGGGTGAAGAGAGGCTTGGTCTGTTGAGAAGACGTCTCTGCTCTCTTGTGCTGCTTCGTTGCGGCTGGGCATCGGTCTTTCGGGTCGACGGGTCATTCGGGGGGTACTTGTCACTCGGAGAGATCCGGTTGCCGTACACCCGGTGATAATTAGTTTATTCCGTTCCTCAAGTTTCGTCCGACAAATTTCGGCGGAACACCCGGGTTTTTATTTATTTTAATTTGCGATTGTATTTTTTTAAATTTTCTGTAAACACGGTGTAGGCCAGAGTTATGCAAGCCCCCAAGCCGTCGTTCCTGGGTAGGCGCACCAGGGTTATTATTTACATTTATTTCGTTTCCTCAAATTTCGGCCTACACATTTTCGGCGTAATTCCAGTTGTTCCACGACAAAGGCAAGGAGCACGCAAGTCTCAACTTCCTCACGCCCTAAAACCCTGAGATCTAGTCGGTAAAATCACTGTGAGAGAGGCCTCTGCGTGTTAGCAAATCTGCGTTTTGTCTCCATGCCACTCGTAACGATTTGCGGGATTAACTTAGATTTTTCATGTTTCTTACATTGTCAACTGTATGTTGCGTATAGTTTAGCGCAAAGCTTTGAATTGCGAACGAGTTTCATTTAATCCCCAAACGAAACACAACCCGTACACAGTGCGTGATTGATTGGGTTTCATAATCGCTTACGAAGAGTTACAATCAAATCAATTTTAGATGGTACGAAGTTCACCGGGTCATCTAGTTCCTAATAAAATTATCCCTACTCGTCAGGTTAAATGACTCGTCGTTTCATTTAAAATAATTTGTAATCCTTTCAAAGAGAGTACATAGTTTTTGGTGCAGAAATGTTAATTCATTCTTAAATTGAAAAGAAAAAACCTAAAATTTCAATAGATCAGTAAAAGTTACCCAGATCGTGGCTGCAAATTTATGTATATAACAATTTTATAGAAAATCTCATAAAGACAAACTGTCACTTAATCCAATAAGACAATAAATCATCAAATATTAAAACTCTTCTCTTATCTATAATGATTTTACGAAATCTTCAAACCGTATCTAATAATTTATATTGTATCAATTATTGTTGTTGTTGTTGCGATGTCTTTTCTGGGATTTTTTTTGTTTCATTTCCAATGCGACTATCTGGGATACATCGACGACCCTTATAAATTTCTTGAATCCGTTTTAGTTGTTGTTGGTCTATTTGTGGACAACCGAATAGTAATACCTGTGTAGTACGTAATCATAAAAAATGATTTTAGCAGAATTAGAAAACCAAAATTGATTTTGTTCTGTTTATCGAATTTACCGATCGTAACAAGATAAACCTACATCGATATAGAGGCGATCGGTCGAAAACTAATGATGATTCATTTATACAAAATGTTATAAAGTTTGTTTGTTACAAATGTATAAATAAAAAGTATATCAAGGTAGACGATCTCTATATATACTCGTATATGTATACGATCAATGGTGCGTTCGATCACTTGGTGGTAATTATGTATGTCTATTACAGATAATTAGATAGATCGTTTATAAAACAAAAATCATATGTCTTAATCTGATCAATCATTTTAATTCAATTAAAGTCAATTGATTTTTTGTGTGTGTGTGTTACTTGAAAGAAAATCATCAAACAATTATATATAAAATTATGTGGTTTAGAGATCGAAAATGATCAAACGATCAAAAATGATCAGTCAAAAAATTTCATATAAAAAATATATCAGTCAAACTATTAAATATATATGGAGAGAAGATCGTGCGCGCTTTTAATAAATAAAAAACGCTTTTGCTGTGTGAGACCGACTTCTTCTACTTCTTCTTGTTCTTCTTGGTCGAGATGTTGAGCTGGTCTTAAAAACTTAAACCTATATTAAATTAAATATATAAATATATGAGAATACGAAAATGAAATACACAAAAATGTGTATCAATTGTAAATAGTTTTTTTTTTGTGTGCATACAGATTATAGCTTTAATTGCTTTTGATTTATGCCGAAACCGCGCGTACTTTTATATATCGTTGTTTTGCCGACAATTTTTTACCGCCGGTTTACAATTTATAGATATGCCCTGTACGAGCCTAGATAATAAAATTTTCCTTACGCCGTCGTATCATCACAAGCACAGTAAAATGTCCAATCACGCAGTGACGTTCAAATAAAAATTTCTCACGCTCAACCAGATTTTTTTTTTAGTTAAGAAACAATAAATTTTTATTTTCTCGTATCGATTACAAACAAACAACCCCTTTCATCATGTATCTTATTTATTTGTTTTGTTTTTTTTTGTAACCGCGGTTTTTCCAGAAATCCGCAACAACAAATCGCGGAACACAAAACGTACACAATCGATTTAATTTAAACATTTATTTGTATGTGTGTGTGTGTATTGTCAAAAGTTTTTGTTCAAAAGTCAACGAGATACGATTCCAAAAAACTTAATTACGTTACAGCCTAGCGTACAGTAGGTACGAGTATATACCCAAAGATCTAACACAAATGATGGTAAAGCAAAAAAAAAAAAACGAGTTAAAAAGAAAATTCTTTTCCACCATTTTACTTTGGGTTCTGCTTTCTTACGTACGCACAGTAATAATATTCTAACAACAACAACTGTATACTACAAAAGATGAACACAACAAAAAAAATAAAAAGCTAAATAATAATAAAAAAAGCTTAAGATTCTTATCTTTTAATTTTATTTTCTGTTTTTTTTTTTTTTTGCTTTTGAATTTCGGTAAATGAACACAAAAGCAAACATTACAAGCAATCGATTGAAAAATAAAAACAAACTTAACACAATAAGAAGGTAATGAAAAATAAACGAACAAAAATAAAGTGCGGCTTTACCTCATTTTCGCCTTTGAAATCAACTACCTAACTAAATTAATAAAAGCAACAAAACAAAAAAAAATTGTTTTAACAAAATTTAAGGAAGAGTACACAAAGTTCTTTCTTCGCCGTACATGTTGAATGAAGGCGGATTAAAAAGGGTAAAATCTTATCCCCGTGTATGCGGGTAAATTTTTGTTTTTGATAGGGTACCAGGATTAAGTTTAGAATTTAATAGTTGGGGTTGTAATTTACTAACAGCTACATATACATAAAGACATTTGTAAAAGGGTGGTCGGTTAAATATTTGCGAGCGCAACATTATAAATTTAAACGACAGAAATATTTATGCGATTCGAGACTTTTATAAGCACGGAAAATTGTCGACTAATTATTTATTTTCATGAAAATTTACAGACTTTAGAAAAATGGCCGCAAGCTTATTTAGTATCTACGACAGTGAAATATATTTTGATTTTAGACACGAGATAAAGTTAATTGGGAATTATAATTTATCGGAATATTTAACGATTTATTAGTGTTAATATTATTTAAACGATGTTAATATATAATATATATATATATATATATATATGTATATATTTAAGATTTTTTCGGCTTTTCGGACAAAATGTTATCATAGAAAACAGAGAGGCCATTTACTCACAATATATGTACCACAAAAAGTAGAAAAATGCACTCCCCCTATATGTGTTGCCTTAGTACACATATACATACTGAGAATTTCCAGAAGTTTTTGATTTGGTGATATAATTCGCCAAATTGATAAGTTCTTCTTTTGTACTATGGGTACAAAGCATGAGTTGAATTTTTGCTTTTTGGTCGTTGCATCCTGATGACGGGTGTGAAGTATGTCCTAACTTTCTTCGTGAGAATGTATTAGTTAATCTCTCTTCATAATGAATTTTAATATTCGTAATAATTGTAAAAAATTAATAGAAAATACAAAAGCAGTTAAGGAACGTAAATAAACAAAACAATTATCAAAAATAGCTAGATTGAACTTAAAAATAATGATTTGTGAAGAATAAAACAGTAAAGCTTCTAAATAGCCGCTAGTCGTGCATTAGTAAAATTCCAACAAATCTAAACATAAATTGTATCCAATGTTAAAGGCGATCAACGACCACTTGTCATATGTCGTTGGATTTGTTTAAGTGTCCACTATAACTTTTATGATTATCAAAAAAATTCTATGACCCTGAAAAGAAATATGGTGATTTGAGTACTACCTTATGCTTTTACGGTAGTACTCAAATCGGAATGGGTACATAGGACCGAATGTCGAAGGGCCGATTGTCGAAGTGCCGAATGTCGAAGGGCCGAATGTGTCGAAAGGCATTTTTTTTTTTTTAGAAATTTAATTTTTTAAATTTGTTGTTTTATTTAATAATTTGTAATTTTTTTTTATTAGACTTAAATAACTATATACACATTTGTATTGGTTGTACTTAAAAAAAAACATTATAACTATATGCACAATTGTGTTGGTTGTACTTCAATACAAGCGAAATTTTTGGCGTAAGTGTAGATGACGTGTACATCGCCGAAATCGGGTAAGATGAAAATTTTTTTAAAAAAAATCTTGATAGGATTTCATATCTTAGGACTTTTTACGCTATTTGCCGTAGGCACTTGGCGAAACACACTTATACTTAATAAACACATTTTTATTAATCACTTGTTTTCTGCGAAACAAAAACAAGTGATTAATAAAAATGTGTTTATTAAGGATATCTTAGGAGGTGCAAGCCAAAAATTTCGGAAAAATCACCACATTTTCCTGGAAAATTTTCAGTTTTACAAAAATACTTTTTTGATTTTTTTCATCCAAAAATTAAAAATCTTCCGTTTTTATTTATCAAATCTTAATTTTAATGATAAAAATTTGAATAACACTGTCATGAAACGGGTAACAAGTTACATTTTTGCATTATTTTAGTAAAACTGTTTGATTTTCCGGAAAATTTTTCCCTTTTTTTATTTTTTCAATATTTTTTTTAGTTCTATTTATTTTTATTAACAATAGTTGCTTCGTCAACCGTGAAGACATAGATCAAAGAGTTTTTATCGCTCTTATCGCTTCTTATGAAAGAGCGAGCCACAAATGTAAAAAATCAACTTTTGTAAATATAAAAAAAAAATTTAATGTAATTTTAAATCGTTGTATACCTTAGAGGATGGGGCTGTACCTTGCTGTACACCTTAGAGGATGGGGGCCCCTAACCCCCGCTTTTCCAGAGTTTATACAATTCTTTAAGTGGCAAGTTTTATTTTTAATTTTAAACTAAAAAAAATAAAATTCTCCTAGAAAAATTGCAAAAATTTTCCTGGAAAAACTACTTGTTCTGTCGAAAAACTGTTAAAATACAATGTTAATATCAAAAGATAAAAAAAATTGCACATTTGTACTATTTTGAATAAAATAATACGCAATTTGTCACCAAAAAAAATGAAAAGGTCAAAATATTCCCCGGGAATTGTGATATTTTTCTCGAAATTTTTAGCTTGCACTTTCAGGAAGTACGAGCAGAATCCTACAAAGAAAATTTTTAAAAAAAATTTCATCTTACCCGATTCCTGCGATGTAGAGGTCATCTACACTTTAGCCAAATTTTTTATCAAAACCGCCATTACATACTATGATTTTTTTTACCCACACATTTGTGTGCTTATATAAATTTTTTTTTGGTTGAAAAAGGGATGTACATGTCAAAATAAAAAAAATAATTAAATTAAATAAAAAAATTAAAAAAATATATTTCCAAACAAAATAAAATAAAAATAAAATTCGGCCTTTCGACCCATTCGGCCCTTCGACATTCGGCACTTCAACACATTCGGCCCTTTGACACATTCGGCCCTTCGACCCATTCGGCCCTACGACATTCGGCCCTTCGACACATTCGACCCTTTGAAATTCGGCCCTTCGACATTCGGCCTTCCGACATTCGGCCCTTTGATATCATACGCTCAAATCACCATACCAACCTAATGGATCGCTTATACGGTAGTACTCAAATCACCATATTTCCTTTCAGAGTCATAGACTTTTTTTGATATTCATAAAAGTTATAGTGGACACTTAAACGAATCGGACGATATATGACAAGTGCTCGTTAATCGCCTTTAACATTGAAATTTTGAATTAATTTTTCGTTACACAACGGCGTGATACTTAGCATCTTAGCAAAATTCTTTTACGATTTTAAACAATAATCTATAAGTAAAACACATTAAAGAGTACCTTTAGAAATTTATTATACGGAAGACCAATATAATATAAAACATATGTGTATTAACCCTCATGATAGCTTAAAATAAATAATTTGTTGTCAGGAGCAGTTTTCAGAAATAAATTTTACATTCATTTAATCTGAACATTGAAAATATTTACATAAATATATATCAAAATTCATTATAAACAGTAAATAATTTGCCTTTATTGGTTTATCCGAAAAAAGTATATAATATTCACTTATACGTATACAGTCTTTTAGGATTTAGGACAAACTTCACGAATTTGTAGAGAAGCGTGAAGTTTGTCCTAAATTTGTCCTAAAACTGTTTTTGAAATTTTAGGACAAAGTTAGGACATACTTCACGGGAATTCCTGATGCGTAGACCAACTTTTTATCAGTACGAAACCAAACTGCCAAAAAGAGACCTAAGGAAGTTCCCATTTTTGTAAGTTTTTGTGTATCTTTTTGTACACAAGTACCCAGGGGTTAAAAATGGGGGAGTGCATTTTTCGACTTTTTGTGGTAGATATATTGTTAGTAAGTCACCTTTTCGTTTTACAGTATGTGCAACAAGAGCGTGTACGGCAAAAACCTAAGTAAAAATAAAACTACAATTTTTTTTTTTGTTTTTATTATGAAAGTTTGTTGTATTCTCTAGGGCGCTATCAACTAAAACATAGTAAAGCACCATTACTGTTAATAATTGCCTGTCTCTTTCTGTCCATAGTATCAACCAATTTTTCTGCATACTGTGGTGTTACATTTTTCCTTATCTTTCGGACCACTCGTGCTAGAGCGCTCAAATTTTTTATGTGGTACATTTTCAGCTTAATCTTCATGAGTGCTCATTAATTTTGATTGGATTGGAATTGGGTGAGTGAGATAGCGAATCCAATGTTGTGATACTCTTTTTGAGTTTAAATTTCGAACAGAGCAGCCTATGGTGTTTTGGATCGTTGTCTTCTTGTAAGATCCAATTAGAGCTCCCTGCTCCAATCCATTTAAGGATAGATAGTAACAATCTCGTGAATAAATTTTATTCATGAAAAGTGCGTTTAGGTTCCGTGTGGAAATGATTAATTTACAAAAACCTTGCTTGTTGAAGCAACCCCATACATGGAACTAGGGCAGGTGCTCCATAGTTCGGACAATCATTTTTTTTGCTTAGTTCGCGAAATACGCCTTTTTTCATTAAAACCCCAAAAGGATGACTCATTGGTAAATACAATATTCGTAAAATCTTTGTTTTTATGATCATTCCCCCACTGTAGTCGCTTTTTTATGTATTTTGTGTTGCCAGTGGTTTGACCAAAGTATTTCCATATGCGTAGTCATGTTCTTTCGTATGGTTGTTTTTTGCAATTTGCTAGCAAAAATTCTGACTACTCAATCAATTTTACAAAAGAAATTAAAATTTCTAATTATATTGTCAATACGCTTTTTGTTTTTTTTTGTGCGATTGCACAGTAGTACAACATAAAATTTGCTGTTTAATTTTTGAAGCCGTAAATTTTACTGTAATATCGCAAAAATAAACAAAAATTTTATGAAAAAGTGTATTTTGAAATTTAAATTTCCTTGGTAAAATTGATTGAGTAGTCGGGATTTTGGCTAGCAAATTGCTTGCTTGCTAGTGGATCGAGTATCTACCCCAATGTGGGATTTCTGACGTGTTTATCTCACCAGAAATCCCACAGATTCGTTTAATCAGTAAAGCATATGATTTTCTTTAGTTTAATTGTGCCAAATTGCGTATTCCAAACACAATTTAGTTCTCCTCCAGAATTGGTCATGATTTTTCCTAGAACGGCAATATCTGCCCATTTACTTGCGTTATGTACAAAATTTGTTGAAGTAGATCAACTACACTTGGGTGCAAAAAAATCACACATTGCTCAATTTTCCACAAAACTGCAAAAATATCAAAAAAACCAATATTTATTTAATTTTTTTAATGCACATTCAAAGTCTATTTCAATACCTATCCAGTGGTACTTTTTTGTTCTTGTACCATTAAAACAAAGTATTTTTTGTCAAATGCATATAGCAGGCTTTCGAATTAAATTCTAAAAATAATTCAACAAGATCACTACAATAGCATGCCATGAAATATCTCGCTCGGAATTGTGATCATTCGCATATCGACGCTTAACCTAAACAATTCCCTATTGATTACGTCTTCAACCGGAGCAAAGAAATGGATTTCACACCAGAGGTAACCGCACAAGTAGATGCACTAATTTATACGGGGCAGCACCAAAGTGAAGTAGCTCTACAACTAAATTTGAGCCGATTCTCCGTTCGTCGAGTATGGTAGAGATATCATGAAACTGGTGGCTTCAGATGGCGACCAGGATCTGGCTGACCTCGTGCAACAGAACAGCGTGATGACCACTTTCTTGTAACAACTTCGTTTCGAAATCGCCGTATAAATGCGGTTCAACTGGGACGGCGGCTCCAGGAAGTTCGTGAAGTCGAAGTCAGCCAGTGGACAGTTAGAAGACGACTTCGAGAAGTTAATCTGACCGCACACAGACCAACAAACGGGCCGAAATTAATCGCAGCCCACCGACGAGCCCATCGTGAGTTCACTCGAGAGCATTTGAATTGGACAGAAGAAGTTGTTCTCTGACGAGTGCAGGATGTGTTTATATAGCACCGATGGACGCGGGAGAGGATACAGAAGACAAGGTGAGAGACAGATATGCACAATGTTGCATTGAAGAACGTGTCTCGCGGTGGATCGTGCATGTCATGGAGAGGCATTTATCATTAGAAGCGAAGACCGATCTTGTATTCATCACACGAGCCATTACAGGCTGTCGATCAAGAGGAATGAATTCTTAACGGTACATTGAGGAAGTACTCGAGGAGTACGTCGTACCTGTTGGTGTGTTGGTGAAAGTTTTCTGTTTATGCAGGATAATGCGATGCCGCATACGGCTGGTGTAGCATACCAGTACTTTCAAGAGATGGATGCGCCAGTTATAGAGTGGCCAGCTCGAACCCCGGACCTCAATCCCATCGAACATTTATGGGACGAGTTGAAAAGAAGGGTTCGAGCCAGAGATGTTGCTCCAACGAGTCTGCAAGACCGGCAACAGGCGATCGTAGAGGAATGAGAGGCGATACCTCAAGATTTTGTGAAAACTTTGGTGAAATAAATGTAGCATTGCATGGAAGCTGTCATTCGGGCCATGGAAGGGAATACTTATACTTCTTATTAATAAAACTGTTGTTTTTTGTTCATTTCCATGTTTTAATTCGATTTTAACCCCTAATTTTTATGCTGACAAATTCACAAAAACGTGTACCTTATATGCTTACCCCCAAAAATACGTATAAATACAAAAAAGGTACAACTGGATAGGTATTGAAATAGACTTTGAATCTGCATTAAAAAAGTTAAAGAAATATTGGATTTTTTTGATATTTCTGTAGTTTTGTGGGAAATTGAGCAATGTGCAATTTTTTTGCACCCAAGTGTATATGTATATATAAAAATGGTGTAAAAAATATACGTTAGCGTATCAGTTGAGAACGGCTGAACCGATTTAGCTACTGAGGGAATTCTATACCATAGTAAATCCCTCGTTCGATTAAAACATGCTTTCCATTTTTTGCAATGAAATGCGCCCTATTATAAATATATTTTTCCGGAAAAATCGGTAAATTTGTTAAAATTTACCGATAAATCAGAAATATATTTTATACGGTAAATAAGATAAATCGGTAAACAGTAATGCATTACACCCTACTCTACTGGTAGCATACTCCATATCAGCCAAAATTGACAATAGAAAACCCTTAATTCAACCCTATTTTTTATAAGGTAAATTTTTTAAATACATTTTATGAATGATTTCTAGAAATCCTACCTCTTTTATTAACAAAATCACTTAAACTAGTTGAAATGAATATTCTGATCAAATTTCATGATTGTGCTGGGGAGTAGGCCAAAATCACCCATATAAAATTTTCCAGAAATGATCTTTTGAAATTAAGGTCGAAATGTGGTTTAAGTTCTGGTGATGGGGAGTAGGCGGCAATCGTTAAATTTGATCAGAAATTTCATTTCAACTCGTTTAAGTGATTTCTTTAATAAAAGGAGGGATTTCTAGCAGTCACCCGGGGCTGTTGACAAATTACGTAACGCAATGTTTGCTATTTTTTAACCCCGGCCCTCCCCCTCGTAACAGATGGTAACAAATTTCGAGTACATTACTGTAAAATAACTACTTCTAGGTTTTGCACATCAATTTCGATCATCACACTTACCATTTTGAGTGCAATATTGACTCTGTTGAACATGTTCAGAGAACCATTCGGAATTTCTGAACAAAATATTGTTTTGTGGGATTTCCGATTTATCTGGTTCGATATATTCAGCAACTGTTGGATAGTTATCAAAAATTACGCTACTCCAGATTTGTGAGAGAGTCTCGCCTGCAAATTTGAAGTTTTGCTTTTCTAATTCAACGTCCATGGTGCGTATGAGGCAATATTATTTCTGATAACTCCCGACTTAAAGGTGCCATTCTTCATTCCACCCTGTTGAACGCACTGCATCCACATTGAAGACTAACACTATATTCAACATGCATCAAAATTGGAGCCTGTTTTGTTACGACTTCGTGTGTAACAATTTGGAAAAATTTTTCTCTGTGGTAAACTTGGGCTTGATTATCGTCGTGGTGATGGCATAAGTAAAATTGATTTATTTTTACTGATGGCATCACCATCTAGTCGGCATTTTTCTATTGCTTGGGGGTTTGTGTCTGTGGTTTGATTTCTTCGATCTATATGCATTGTTGCCAAGTTTGGTATGGAATTTTGATGAAGCGAGACCAATGTGCACCGGGTGCGTGTGTGCAATAGCGAGACGGTATAGAGTATTTTGTTTTTTTTTTGGTTTTTGGTTGTTCTCTTTTTTTTGGTGGATGTTGATGCGCGGGAGAATAAGTGCGAACGTGACACGCACGAGAAAAAAAGAGACAAATAAGACAAAATATTCAAAAAGTTTTGTTTGGTACGCAAAATTTATTTTTGCTAGGCAGTCTGGTTTGCAATTTGGTATAAAAAGAAAGTCTCGTTTTGGAAGGGGATAATAAAAAGTTTTGATTGGAATATTTTTTTGTATCGAGTGATAAGTTGAGTGTACACACATTTGAATACACATTTTGTACCTAAAAAAAATAAAAACAAATTACCATCGAAAGTTTGTGTTTTCTGATAATATAATATTTGGTGTTACAGTGTATACTGGGATTATATTTTTTTATCCGTAGTAAGTCAAGTTTGGTTAAGGGCGCTACACACCATCCAACTTGGTTGGATGGTTGGTTCAATTTTGTTGGGTCGGATGTAAAATTGGATCGTGTGTATGCATGTCGGTCCGATAAAATAATAATAATAAGTTGGATGTGTTGGATGGAAATTCCATTCAACCGACCAACCAACCAACCAAGTTGGATGGTGTGTAGATTTGTCGGACGATATTTCATCATTTTATGTTATGAATTTCATAGGGTAAATAACAAAACAACAGAAAAGAAATGAAAAAATTTTAAATTTTTTTTTAGAAAAAGAGGATATTTATGTATTCTCTCTTTATGTAAGTAATTCGTTTTTTTAAATGCATTTACGAGTAAATACGAGTATGTATACAGTTATTTTGTAGAAGTAAAAATAAATTTATTTTAATTGTGTATTTGATAGTGTTACAATTACGATCTTCTCAACAAAAATTATCTAAAAAAGTATTAATAATGACGGAAAGGGAAATATTAATTGAAATCTTAGATTTATATAAAGAATTTAGTTGTTTGTGGGATACTTCGAGTAGTTTGCATAGTAATCGAGACGCTCGAAGCAAAGCACTTCAAACTCTCACTGACAAATATAAGAAAATAGATAGTGAAGCAATGGTCGCCACAGTGAAGAAGAAGCTGGATAATATGAGACCGCTTACAAAAGAGAGTCAAAAAAAGTAACAAACATTACATTTTTATTGTATTTTATTTAAATAATTCAAGTTTACAGTTTTATTTGTAGGTGCAAGAAAGCAAAACATCAGGCGCGAGTCCCAGCGACATTTATGTACCAAGTTTATGGTACTTCGAGTTCCTCACATTTTTAGTTAAAAAATCAAATATTGATAGAAGCGGTATCGACACATTGGTTGATTTTGATGATGAGGTAATTTGTTTTAATTATTGCCATACATTAACCATTTTTTCTTGGAAATTCACCCTACTCTGGTTGTTAAAATATTCAGTGAACACATTCCTTATATGCTTGCGATCTTCACTATTTTGCCTTTGGCTATTTTGGGTTAGGGGTAATAATTGATTTTCTTGTCGCCAGTCACCCGCTCTAAGTTGTTCATTTTCGGTGTCTTCATAATCGAGAGTATTATGATTAATATAATTTTTTGATTTTTAATAATTGTGAAGAACACAACTCGCGAGTATTATCCAATCAACGTTTTCAACGTTTATCAAAATTGGTTTTTGGAAAATACGGAACCGGGATGATAAAATTCCAAACACGTTTTCTGTTACACGTCTTGCTCTCGATAACCGATAATTGAAAATCCTTTTTTCATGTGTTTTGTTTTTTTGCGAAAACGGATTCAATAGATGATTGCATAAATTATTATGCATAAAACATTTATATTATGCATAAAACATAAATTCGTAATTGGCGTTTACTAGCGCAAACAATACGACGCTGAATTGCCCTTTATAATTAAAAAATAATGAACCGCTACCCGGTGGTTTATTTATTAAAATGTGCTTGCCGTCCATGGCACCGAAACAATTGTTAAACTGCTACATACTTTCAAACTGTCTTGCGTTATTAAGCCATTCCATTTCACTTGCAGGTATCTGAAATACAAACCAAAACTAATGAGAATCAAAAAAGTAAAAGACGACTTACAACTATACAAAAGCAACAGCAAAAATTACTAGCCAGCGCAGAAAGTTTATTTAAAAATGAAGACACCGCTGCTGAAGCTTATGGTCAAAGTATTGGTCTTCAATTAAAGGAAATGTCAAGCTACCAGAGATGTTTGGCAGAAAAATTAATTTCTGAAATAATATTTTACGGTAAATTAGACAAACTAACTCTAGAATCAACATTGAATTTAAATAATAATCAGATTTACGATTCAACATCAGAAACCTCATCAAATGTTTTTTGCTACTCTCCAGTTTTATCCCAATCCAACGAACACTCAACAATTCATTGTACATCAACTCCTAATATTATAAGAAACACACCGATACAACGATCACTTATCAAACAAAATAACGCATCAACTTCCTCAAATAATTCTCATTTTTCTTCAGTTTTATTTCGATCCGATATAGAACCAGAAGGGCCCATTAGAATTACGCCTAATATCGCAAGGAGAAGCACAGAAACACAATAAGCACTTGTCCAACAAAATGAGGCATCCACAACATTATCAACCTCAATAAATAGGGTTTGCTTCGCTCCAGTGCTAGACCAATCCAATATAGAGCCACCAGTGTGTTTTAAAGCCGTTCCTAACTTCATAAACATAATCACACCTGAATAACAACCACACATTGAACAAGAAGACACACCGCCAGAAGAAAATTAACCGGCCAATTTTATAACCACGTCAGAATACAATTTGCAAGATTATATCATTATTATAATTAGTTAGGATAAATTTTATATATTATACTGAAATAAATTGAATTCTTGAAATAAATTATGTGTTTCTTACTTTTATGTAGCTTCTGAGAACTTGGTATATCGCTCAACAAGTCTCAGGGATAACTGCCGACAATAATTGCGGTGATATGGCTGCACTGGACTTTAAATCAGAGTATTCTCTCCCTGTCGCTACGAACCTTAAAGTGGCAACCAAACGCTCCTCAGCGCTCACGGCTTCCCTCATCACTGTATCTTGCCGAGCAACTAAAGGTTTCATTAAATGAAGAAGTTCGTTGAAATTTTCGTAGTCCATCCTTAAATAATTACGAAAGTCGTCACTATTTAATTGATTTAACAACAACATATGGCTATATTTTTTTTCTATCTTTCAACCACTTTTTGGTGCATAATTTCCTTTTGTTTGTATTAACTGTTAGTGACGTTACTAAAAGTGCCACCCCAACTTTTTGTTTTCTCGTCAAATCCATTATAATGATGTTGTATTGCCAATTTTTTATTAAATATGTATGTATTTTATATAATTCTAATTTCAAATAAAATATTAAATAATTAAAACTTCCACAACGCACCACAACTCAAGGAAAGAAGCACAAATAAAAAAACGAAACAACAACAAAATTCAAAAAATCGGATGGTAAGTTGGATCGTCTGTAGACAACATCCAATTTCGTCGGGCCGACCGTCGGTCCAAGCAAATTGGATGGTGTGTAGCGCCCTTTAACAAACAAACAAAATAAAACAAAAAAACAAGAATCCGGAAAGTGTCGAAGAATATTCATTGAATAAGGTCGAATACATTACTGTGTGTATATGTTCATAAATAAAATTTTCGTTTACTTGGCTTGGTTGCTTGGTAACATTATGAGTAAACGGTAAGTGCGGAGTCGATCGAGCAAGGTAGTGCCGCGATATTTTTCGGGTACGGTGTTTTAAAGGCCAGTTGAGACCACTTCATTGGTTTTTATTCACGGTGATTCCGTCGTACAACGCCCTATACCAACTTGTTTACGGGTGGCAATTGAGGCCACCTTCTCGAGTGTTATAACCACCTGTGGTAGGACGTCGACAAGGCCGTTACATTTTTTTCAATTTACGGCCAATTGAGGCCACTTAATATTTATACGGTAAGGCGAACCAAAGCCCAACGGTTATTGCGGTTTAAGGTGGGAAGGCGCCCAACGGTCCGGGTGGGTAGTCTGTAGCATGACGGCTCCCTATAAGGCTGTAACTCGACAGGGACGCAGTCAAACCGGATGACCGTTACAAGGTCAAGAGATTTTTTTCTAATCCTAAATTTTTTTGTTTTTTTAAATTTATTTTTCAAAAGCCAAGGTCATTCTATTTTTGTTTTAAATTTTCATTTACACATTGTGTAATCTGGCACCAGATAAGGGTGGTAATACACGCGACCTTGGTGTGCGTTGGTTTCGCCTCAAATTTGTTTTTTGCGATTATTTGTATTTTTTGCCTTTTGCATTTCTTACGTAATTTTTTTGTAATTTTTTCGGTATGGTATGATGAGGTGGTGCCCGCATCCAGCGTCGAAACCAGCGCTTGACGCTGTTTGAGTTTGAATGGATGCGCGCACCAAGGCACCTCACTCGGCTATAATTATTTGATTCGTGCCTCAAATTTCGGCCGACCAATTAAGGCGGAGCTCGGGTCATAATTTTTATTATTTGCATTTTTTTTATTTAGAAATTCTGTAATCACGGTGTATGCCAGGATCCACGCAAGCCTCAAACCCCACGACCCATCGCATTTCTCCCTGAGATTTAGACGGCGAAACCACAGTGTGAGGCCTCTGCGTTGTATCAGATGACATCTGCGGAATGGTGTTGAACCATTTCGTAACAGTTTTTGTGCATCTGTCTGCCAATAGCTACTCAGGCTTTGTCGTCTTGACCAATAAAGCAGACTTTGCTTGGACCAAGAACAGATGCCAACTCTTCAAGATGTCTTATTGTCGATGTGCAAAATTTACATTCATGTGGTTCGAACGAAAATCCTTTTGCGATCGGATTATTTTCGGAAGCGTACGTTAGCCAGGCCTATTTGCATTGATCGAAACAAATGGTAGTCGGAAGGTGCAAGGTCTGGAGAATACGCAGGTTGTTCAAGCCGATCCCAGCCGAGTTGCTCTACCTTGTTTTGAACGGTTTTTTGCACGATGTGGTGTGGCATTGTCATCATGAAACAAAACTTTATAGCTTATATTCGCTATTGCTGGCCGTTTTTCGTCTAATGCACGTGCCAAATTGTCCAGTTGGCGTCGGTAGCGATCACTTGTAACCATTGCATTTGAATTTAACAGCTCATAATACACCACACATTTCTGGTCCCACCAAATACTCAGCATAACCTTATCTGCTTGGCCTGGATCGACGTAAGACCCACTTTTTATCGCCAGTAACAATTCGATGCAAAAAACTATGTTTTTTCTACTCAGCAAGATTTTTTTTGCATGCTTCAATTCTTGCTCTCAATTGATTTTTGGACAGTTGATGTGATACCCATCTTCCTAGCTTTCGAATCTTTCCCATTGCATGTAAACGATTAGAAATGGTTGATCGGTCAATGTTTAACTGCATTGCAAGTTCTTTTTGCGTTTGACATGCATTTTCATCCAATAATGTTTGTAATTCGGCATCTTCAAACTTTTTTGGCTGACCTGGCCGTTCTTTGTCTGTCAAGTCAAAATCACCACTTTGGAATCGACGAAACCAATTGAAACAGCTTGCTCTCGATGGAGCTTGATTACCATAAGTATCAGAAAGCAATCGGTGAGCTTCAGCGGCAGTTTTCTTGGAATCAAAAAAGAAAAGAAGAACCCCTCGAAAAAACAACTTATCACGATCCATTTTAAATCGCTTACAAAAAAATGACGTAATATGAAAAATAACACTCTGCTCTGAATTAGATTGACAATTGTGACAGCTAAAAAATGCAATTGGAATTGCTTGTCAAACTATACGCAATTTCACGTAGCGACATCTAAATGTCGAGTCTAAGAATTAATTCAGATACCCAATACAATATAATTTTTGAATGCTGTCCTATGGATTGTCGTTTTCGATGATTTTTTATTTTTTATAAAAAATCGAGAAATCAAGTTCATTGGATTTATTTTTGATTTCGTCAATGCCAGTATATGCGACCAATTTATAAGTGTGCGGCTTCTATGAAAGTTATATATTAAATATCGCTTATTAATTGAATGTCGCACGGTTGAATATGATGAATGTGTCAATGGGCGCTTTCAGGACACCCAACAGTTGGGAACATGTTGAGTAAAATCGTAGCCAACGTTATGAAAATGTTTAGCACATGAAATTTTTAAATCAAATTGGCGATGATTTTACTAATCATGATAGGAGACCTGAAAGCGCCCAATGATTGTAGTATCAGTTATTTTCTGAATAGTTGGTACAGTGCCCGCTTCTAGTTTGAAAAACGATTAAAAGTTTGGAGTGGATTGTTTAGGCTATGATTCCAACGGATTTCGTGTTACCAATGCAGAAATTCGCTCCACGAACAGATACTGATTGCTCTTTATTATTAATCTAGATAACAAATGTAACGTGTGACCAGCCTCGATTAAACGACTTTGAAAGATCACACTCTTCAGTTTCATTACTCATCAGTTAGAAGGTTACCCGGAAATGCCGCTTTCCAGAAAGGAGCTTACACTTGCACATTTCCCGACCGTAATTTACATCTTAGACAAATCGTTCCTCCTATTTTCGGAAAACCACACTTTTTACAGAACATATGAATCCATTTTTCATACGTACACTGAGTGTGAAGGCTGAAGGCTGATTGACAGAAGTAGTTGGATGTGGTTGACTATACATTTATTTCTGAACCATTGCTGAGATATTTGAATCAATTGTTGAGTTTTCATTAATTTGATCATGTAACGGGGTTTCATAGTATTGTACCAACGGCGGTGGTAATCCTCTGAGGATTTGATCTGGTACGAAGCGGTCTGCATTCACTTGGATTCTGTTTTTCTTAGCTGGAGTTATTTGAAAGCCATATTCAGGTTTAAAACTTTCCTCTATTCACCAGCTGAACAATACTCTGAAATACTTCTCCTCTCGTAGCTATTCTGAGATCAGGACGCATGTGCTTCTTAAGTATTCTCATGAATTCTGCGTCTGGGCAAATGGAGGGTACCTGTAATATACGTATCTCGAAAATACGCCCTAAACGATTCACTATTTCTATAGTTTTGTTGTTGCTTATCGAAATCAGTTTTTATATTATCGTCCGGATATTTCCGAGATGATAGGAAAATATCACAATATTCCCTCCCAAAAGTGAATTTTTTATTGAGTCGACTTCGAGACACGTTAAAGACATTAGCTAAATATTTCGTTTAAAATAGGGACTTTTCGACAGTACGATCTTTTCGTTCACCTCCATATTTAATGTTTCAGTTCCTTAGATCGCAATGGGCTTTGAAAAACAAACTGAAGTAGGCTTCATATCAGGACCAACGTTCGAACCGAGTGTATCTTCTTGCTTGAAAGAGCTTCCGTTACTAGCTTTAAGATTAACACTGGCTTTTTAAACTTTTTATTTCAGGTGGGGAAAATTGATCTGTGATCTGCAGGGTAAGGAGGGGGAGGGGGCATATGCTTACTAGAATTGGTTTGGTTTACCACTGCCCATATAAAAGGGGTTGAGCCATTGGAATTGCTGAGAAAACCACAGCGTTGGAATACTCTTCATCGGGTGATCCCACTTCAAGGTTTCCTAATATGATCGATGTATTATGAGCAATTTCCGTGGTCGAGTCTGTATTAACATTTTAATGAACATTGTTAGCTTCACATACGATCGCCAATAATTTAATATACACCTGTAACAGAATATTTCGCAACCACGGATGATTGAATACGCAATAATCGATCTCTAGCATGCTTCAAACGTGACTCAGTTTTAGTAATAAGCGACTCGTCGTCATTATTTTCGGTTAAAACTGTCTGAATTTGGGCTAATTTATGATTATTTTGAACTCACGGATTCTTTCGACCATTTTTATGTGTGATTGGGTTTTATTACTGGGAGCAGGGCCTGTCAAATTTCTGACGTCATATTCCATTTTAAATTCATCGTGAGTCAAATTGTCTATATTCATAATATTCTCGTTTGTACTGAGTTTAGGTACCGATAACAAATATTTTCGGAAGATGAGGATTTAACTAGCTGTAAGAATTACTTTCGCAATGGAAAATTGTAGGTAAACTTTGATTTAAAAATAAATTAAATACGTAAATTATTTAATCTACGCAAATACTTAAATAATTAAATTTACTTTAGCAAAAAATATGGTCTTAAAATAAATTTTCATTTAGTTTCAATATTTAGAACTGGAATTCAAAATATTTAGTTACTTCATACGGAGGGGTATATAGGAAAGCGTAAAGTCTAAAAGGAATTCTCAGTAATATTCCAAAAAAAATTATTTAATTTACGAGCAAAAATGTGAAAATAACGTTATACAGGGTGTCCCAAAATTGAACGATCAAACGAAAAGGGTGATAGGGTAGCCGATTTCCAACAAAAACAGCCAAGTAAAATTTTTTCGAATTGTTATTATATGCACTTATGTATAAGCGCTCGTTGTTTATCAAGATATTCGGAAGTGCCACAGTTGCCACCACTATGTGCAACGTGTACAAGATTTTTGTTAAGAAATACTGCGTCGATGCCAAGATTCGGAATTTTTTAACAACATTTTATGGAGCGACGAAATATTATGTTTTTAAAGGAAGGGTATATTCAATATCCATAATTTGCACTATTGGGCCGGCATAAATCAAAAATTAGGATTCTTGGGGTTCCGGTACAATTTTTTTTTAAATTTCAATTGTTTTGGGAATAAGTTTTGGAAACTAATTATATGAAATTAGTGACATGCTCGAATCTGACATTAAATGTTCACCACGTACAAGTTGTATAACCAGAACCAACCTTACGATATTTTTTTCTGGGTCCAACCCCCAGAGACTAGGGGTCTCCATACAATTTTTTCGAAAACCAAATGTTCTTCAAATGTTTTCACGTAATTGAGTTAATGAAAGGAAATTTATAAAATTAGTGACCTGCTTAAATCCGAGGAGTCCGTCTCCAGGATCAAGGAACCCTGCTAAGTTTGAACAACGTTCATCTAATCCGATTCAGAGGTTTTGAATTACTGTACTACGTTACGAACAATTTTCAGAAGCAAAATAAGTGTGTATGTAAACTCTTTTGGTTAAGGCTACATATAAATCAGGGCTGGATCCAGCTAACTGGTAAACTTGAATGTTAAAACGATTGCAAATATTTGTTTTCGAAATAATACATTACAACTGTGTGGTAGGTACTAAATAACGGAATTGATAATGTCCACTTTTCAGTTACATGGTTTAGAGCCACGTTTTCCTCGTCTATTATTGAGATTTTGAGAGACAACTAATAAACTGAAAGCAAATGATTCTCCGCTTCGATATCAGTTCTCTGCGTGGCTCATAGACCTTCATAACAATGTCGATTTTGGTCGAAAAATCATCTTTCCAAACGAAACGCATTTCCATCTCAGGGGTATGTAAACAAGCAGAATTTGTTTGGTGTGGATATTGGCGTGGTGTCATAATTGGCCCAGTTTTCTTCGAGAACGCTGGACGCAAATCAAAGCTAGAATTTGAACAACCTTTGGTTTCAACGAGATGGCGTCACATGCTATAGAAAACGACCGACAATCGATCTCTAGGAAATGTCAATTGGCCTACGAAGAGCTGCGATTTGCCGCAGTTGGATTTTTTGGTTATTCGCGAAATAGATGCCGAAATCATCGAAAAAGTTTTTAAAAACTGAACTCACAGAATGGCTTACTGTAAGGCTAGGAGAGGGAGCCACATGAACAAAATTGTTTTTCATTCTTAAATCGGGTTCTTCAACCTACACAATAAAAACAAACTTTTCCCAAATAAAGATGTATACTCATTTTGTGGCATTTTAAAACAAAATTTTAACTGTCCACCCTTTATTATGAAAACCTGATATAGTTGGCGTAAATTTCTTATGTAAAGTTTGAAACAGATTGGATGAATGGTGTGGAAGCTAAGGAGGGCCTCTAGATCGCCTAATTTCGTATAATTCCTTTCTTAAAGTCATTCCCGTGAAAATATTCAAAAAATGTAATTTAGAAAAAATGAGTACCGGGGCCCGTCTAACACCTTTAAAAATATCTTAAGGTTGATTCTGGACATGCAACTTATACATGGAAAAAATTTCGATGAGACAACATTTCGCAACAAGCAAAAGTTTTTGGGGAAAAAATTCTCTTCAAAAATATTATGAAAACGCGTAGGAACGCATATACGGGACAGACATAGAAACGTTCGGCCAACATGCGACCCCCAATAGTATTATGTTGTAGTAACACACTCATAAAATCCTTTGATGTTTTATATTTAACTACTTGTTTAAGGATCCAATCTCCAAGAAGTTTTTCCGAACCGACACATAACAGATAATTTGAATTAAAAGAGATTTAACACATGTTTACAACTTTTGGCGACGTATAGTGTGTTATATATAGTTTTAGCTTCAACGTTTTATGCTGAACTCGTAATTCTTCTGAAGAAATGGCACCTTGTCATGTTTTAATTTTTTTTTCAATTTTTTTGTCAATCATCATGTATGTTTCTAGTGGGATTTGACATCAACACTCGCACGTAACCATGGAAATTATTTTTTTAAATAATTTTTCCCGAAGGAATGGTGGCAGACAATCCCTTAATCATCTAATTTTCATAACCTGAAAAAGGTAATACTAAACAGCACACGAGACTTAGATTTATCATTAGAATTAAACCTCCCGTCGTGAGCCATGGCAAATGTTAATTGTTTATGCCTGAATGTGTTTATTATTATTACGATATTAGCATCGTTTAAACAAAGTCTACCGATAATCATTTAAATGGAATGGTGTCACAAAATTCATTCAACACCTATATATTACAAATTACGTATTATAGTTTTCAGATCGTTCCACCACAACTATTAAAATCAAATATTTTTATTTTATTTTACAAAACAGAAAATGGGAATGAATTCCATCGTTAAATTACAGCATTCATAAAATTCTTTCTAAAAAAAATTATTATTAGTTATTTATTCCTTAAGTCTTTTCTCTTTCAATCTTTGTATAGTATACCACAATCAAAGTTTATATATGAGTCGTGTCTGCGCAGACATTTCATGTTTTTTTGGAATTTCTTATGCCGCCGAAGTTATTTGAAATTACACCGTGCTCAATTAAAACGTTATACTTTACAATTAATTTTCATAAGCACAAGTTTTTGGACTTTTGGCGAACCTAAACGAAATGAAAAATTATTTTCTATAGATAATCATTACCACCCTGTCTGTACCCATACTCGTACCGAGACGAATACATATTGTTGTAAAAATTCCTTTGTCAAAATGGTTTCCTGTAAAATTTATAAATAAAAAATTACATGTCATATAATATAACAATAGCACAGTACTCGTACGTATATAGTCAAGCATATAATATTCATAAGAATATATATGCAAAAGGACATAATATCACCACCACCCCCCAATCTTCCCCAGATTCAGAAACAATAGAAATATTTTGAAGAATTTTTTAATATAAAATTTGTTGATGACCCGAAAGAAGACTCTTTCGTTATGAGTCCATAGGACGTACGTATATCGTTGTAGAATAACAGCGTGGAGGGTTGATTTTTATAGAGGGTGGCTGGAAAATTGTTAGGGTGGTGGTATTTTATAATATATTACGTTTTATTTGATTTTTTAATTTAATTTTTATTATTTGAGTCTTTATTTAGAAACACAATGCATTCAAACTTAAGTTTTTTATTTTTTAAAAAATAAGAAGGGTAGTGTCCTATTTAGGGTGATAAAGATTATTGAGATACCGGACAAATAAAAAGATTAACCTGCTTCTCGATACATATACCAACAAATAGCAAATTATGATTTGTGCAGCCGGAAACAAAGTTCCGCATTCAATGACTTTCTCATGTAAATCACGGATTCTATTTTAACACACTTGTCCATTATGTAGAGTTTGCAAACTGTAATCGACTGCATTTTTGAGATAAAGGTTCTCGCTAACGATCAAATGTATTTACACAAGAAATAATTTATTGTATTTAACGGCAATATCCGCGGAAGTTACGTATTTCGAAATCCGGTCATATTTTGTAATAGAACTTGGATTGCAGGCGGATAAGGCGAAATATTGCATCAACTCAAATGCAGATCTTCTTAAAATTACATCATTAACCCAAAATAACCGAAACATAAGGAATCTGCGACAATAAATTTTATCGGTTTAAAATAAGTAAGGCTAACCATCAGGCATTTTCGGAAAAAAACGAAAATATTTTATTGTTGAAATTCCGGTTCAAAATGGTTGTAGGTAATGAGAATGATACGTAAAGCAAGAATTTAACGGTAGGTTACATATGGAAAGCGTAGAGATGGGAAATTTCCTATTTTGAAATCCGGTCATATTTTGCAATAGAACTTGGATTGCAGGCGGATAAGGCGAAATATTGCATCAACTCAAATGCAGATCTTCTTAAAATAACATCATTAACCCAAAATAACCGAAACATAAAGAATCTGTGACAATAAATTTTATCGGTTTAAAATAAGTAAGGCTAACCATCAGGCATTTTCGAAAAAAATCGAAAATATTTTATTGTTGAAATTCCGGTTCAAAATGATTATAGGTAACGAGAATGATACGTAGAGCAAGAATTTAACGGTAGGTTACATATGGAAAGCGTAGATATGGGAAATTTCCTATTTTGAAATCCGGTCATATTTTGCAATAGAACTTGGATTGCAGGCGGATAAGGCGAAATATTGCCTCAACTCAAACGCAGATCTACTTAAAATTACATCATTAACCCAAAATAACCGAAACATAAAGAATCTGTGACAATAAATTTTATCGGTTTAAAATAAGTAAGGCTAACCATCAGGCATTTTCGAAAAAAATCGAAAATATTTTATTGTTGAAATTCCGGTTCAAAATGATTATAGGTAACGAGAATGATACGTAGAGCAAGAATTTAACGGTAGGTTACATATGCAAAGCGTAGATATGGGAAATTTCCTATTTTGAAATCCGGTCATATTTTGCAATAGAACTTGGATTGCAGGCGGATAAGGCGAAATATTGCCTCAACTCAAACGCAGATCTACTTAAAATTACATCATTAACCCAAAATAACCGAAACATAAAGAATCTGTGACAATAAATTTTATCGGTTTAAAATAAGTAAGGCTAACCATCAGGCATTTTCGAAAAAAATCGAAAATATTTTATTGTTGAAATTCCGGTTCAAAATGATTATAGGTAACGAGAATGATACGTAGAGCAAGAATTTAACGGTAGGTTACATATGGAAAGCGTAGATATGGGAAATTTCCTATTTTGAAATCCGGTCATATTTTGCAATAGAACTTGGATTGCAGGCGGATAAGGCGAAATATTGCCTCAACTCAAACGCAGATCTACTTAAAATTACATCATCAACCCAAAATAACCGAAAGATAAAGAATCTGTGACAATAAATTTTATCGGTTTAAAATAAGTAAGGCTAACCATCAGGCATTTTCGAAAAAAATCGCAAATATTTTATTGTTGAAATTCCGGTTCAAAATGATTATAGGTAACGAGAATGATACGTAGAGCAAGAATTTAATGGTAGGTTACATATGGAAAGCGTAGATATGGGAAATTTCCTATTTTGAAATCCGGTCCTCAACTCAAACGCAGATCTACTTAAAATTACATTATCAACCCAAAATAACCGAAACATAAAGAATCTGTGACAATAAATTTTATCGGTTTAAAATAAGTAAGGCTAGCCATCAGGCATTTTCGAAAAAAATCGAAAATATTTTATTGTTGAAATTCCGGTTCAAAATGATTATAGGTAACGAGAATGATACGTAGAGCAAGAATTTAACGGTAGGTTACATATGGAAAGCGTAGATATGGGAAATTTCCTATTTTGAAATCCGGTCATATTTTGCAATAGAACCTGGATTGCAGGCGGATAAGGCGAAATATTGCCTCAACTCAAACGCAGATCTACTTAAAATTACATCATCAACCCAAAATAACCGAAACATAAAGAATCTGTGACAATAAATTTTATCGGTTTAAAATAAGTAAGGCTAACCATCAGGCATTTTCGAAAAAAATCGAAAATATTTTATTGTTGAAATTCCGGTTCAAAATGATTATAGGTAATGAGAATGATACGTAGAGCAAGAATTTAACGGTAGGTTATATATGGAAAGCGTAGATATGGGAAATTTCCTATTTTGAAATCCGGTCATATTTTGCAATAGAACTTGGATTGCAGGCAGATAAGGCGAAATATTGCCTCAACTCAAACGCAGATCTACTTACAATTACATCATCAACCCAAAATAACCGAAACATAAAGAATCTGTGACAATAAATTTTATCGGTTTAAAATAAGTAAGGCTAACCATCAGGCATTTTCGAAAAAAATCGAAACTTTTTATTGTTGAAATTCCGGTTCAAAATGATTATAGGTAACGAGAATAATACGTAGAGCAAGAATTTAACGGTAGGTTACATATGCAAAGCGTAGAGATGGGAAATTTCCTATTTTGAAATCCGGTCATATTTTGCAATAGAACCTGGATTGCAGGCGGATAAGGCGAAATATTGCCTCAACTCAAACGCAGATCTACTTAAAATTACATCATCAACCCAAAATAACCGAAACATAAAGAATCTGTGACAATAAATTTTATCGGTTTAAAATAAGTAAGGCTAACCATCAGGCATTTTCGAAAAAAACCGAAAATATTTTATTGTTGAACTTCCGGTTCAAAATGATTATAGGTAATGAGAATGATACGTAAAGCAAGAATTTAACGGTAGGTTACTTATGGAAAGCGTAAAGATGGGAAATTTCCTATTTTGAAATCCGGTCATATTTTGCAATAGAACTTGGATTCCAGGCGGATAAGGCAAAATATTGTATCAACTCAAATGCAGATCTGCTTAAAATTACATCATTAACCCAAAATAACCGAAACATAAAGAATCTGTGACAATAAATTTTATCGGTTTAAAATAAGTAAGGCATTTTCGAAAAAAATCGCAAATATTTTATTGTTGAAATTCCGGTTCAAAATGATTATAGGTAATGAGAATGATACGTAGAGCAAGAATTTAACGGTAGGTTACATATGGAAAGCGTAGATATAGGAAATTTCCTATTTTGAAATCCGGTCATATTTTGCAATAGAACTTGGATTGCAGGCGGATAAGGCGAAATATTGCCTCAACTCAAACGCAGATCTACTTAAAATTACATCATCAACCCAAAATAACCGAAACATAAAGAATCTGTGACAATAAATTTTATCGGTTTAAAATAAGTAAGGCTAACCATCAGGCATTTTCGAAAAAAATCGCAAATATTTTATTGTTGAAATTCCGGTTCAAAATGATTATAGGTAACGAGAATGATACGTAGAGCAAGAATTTAACCGTAGGTTACATATGGAAAGCGTAGATATGGGAAATTTCCTATTTTGAAATCCGCTCATATTTTGCAATAGAACTTGGATTGCAGGCGGATAAGGCGAAATATTGCCTCAACTCAAACGCAGATCTACTTAAAATTACATCATTAACCCAAAATAACCGAAACATAAAGAATCTGTGACAATAAATTTTATCGGTTTAAAATAAGTAAGGCTAACCTTACTTAACCATCAGGCATTTTCGAAAAAAATCGAAAATATTTTATTGTTGAAATTCCGGTTCAAAATGATTATAGGTAACGAGAATGATACGTAGAGCAAGAATTTAACGGTAGGTTACATATGGAAAGCGTAGATATGGGAAATTTCCTATTTTGAAATCCGGTCCTCAACTCAAACGCAGATCTACTTAAAATTACATTATCAACCCAAAATAACCGAAACATAAAGAATCTGTGACAATAAATTTTATCGGTTTAAAATAAGTAAGGCTAACCATCAGGCATTTTCGAAAAAAATCGAAAATATTTTATTGTTGAAATTCCGGTTCAAAATGATTATAGGTAACGAGAATGATACGTAGAGCAAGAATTTAACGGTAGGTTACATATGGAAAGCGTAGATATGGGAAATTTCCTATTTTGAAATCCGGTCATATTTTGCAATAGAACCTGGATTGCAGGCGGATAAGGCGAAATATTGCCTCAACTCAAACGCAGATCTACTTAAAATTACATCATCAACCCAAAATAACCGAAACATAAAGAATCTGTGACAATAAATTTTATCGGTTTAAAATAAGTAAGGCTAACCATCAGGCATTTTCGAAAAAAATCGAAAATATTTTATTGTTGAAATTCCGGTTCAAAATGATTATAGGTAACGAGAATGATACGTAGAGCAAGAATTTAACGGTAGGTTACATATGGAAAGCGTAGATATGGGAAATTTCCTATTTTGAAATCCGGTCATATTTTGCAATAGAACCTGGATTGCAGGCGGATAAGGCGAAATATTGCCTCAACTCAAACGCAGATCTACTTAAAATTACATCATCAACCCAAAATAACCGAAACATAAAGAATCTGTGACAATAAATTTTATCGGTTTAAAATAAGTAAGGCTAACCATCAGGCATTTTCGAAAAAAATCGAAAATATTTTATTGTTGAAATTCCGGTTCAAAATGATTATAGGTAACGAGAATGATACGTAGAGCAAGAATTTAACGGTAGGTTACATATGGAAAGCGTAGATATGGGAAATTTCCTATTTTGAAATCCGGTCATATTTTGCAATAGAACCTGGATTGCAGGCGGATAAGGCGAAATATTGCCTCAACTCAAACGCAGATCTACTTAAAATTACATCATCAACCCAAAATAACCGAAACATAAAGAATCTGTGACAATAAATTTTATCGGTTTAAAATAAGTAAGGCTAACCATCAGGCATTTTCGAAAAAAATCGAAAATATTTTATTGTTGAAATTCCGGTTCAAAATGATTATAGGTAACGAGAATGATACGTAGAGCAAGAATTTAACGGTAGGTTACATATGCAAAGCGTAGAGATGGGAAATTTCCTATTTTGAAATCCGGTCATATTTTGCAATAGAACCTGGATTGCAGGCGGATAAGGCGAAATATTGCCTCAACTCAAACGCAGATCTACTTAAAATTACATCACCAACCCAAAATAACCGAAACATAAAGAATCTGTGACAATAAATTTTATCGGTTTAAAATAAGTAAGGCTAACCATCAGGCATTTTCGAAAAAAATCGAAACTTTTTATTGTTGAAATTCCGGTTCAAAATGATTATAGGTAACGAGAATAATACGTAGAGCAAGAATTTAACGGTAGGTTACATATGCAAAGCGTAGAGATGGGAAATTTCCTATTTTGAAATCCGGTCATATTTTGCAATAGAACCTGGATTGCAGGCGGATAAGGCGAAATATTGCCTCAACTCAAACGCAGATCTACTTAAAATTACATCATCAACCCAAAATAACCGAAACATAAAGAATCTGTGACAATAAATTTTATCGGTTTAAAATAAGTAAGGCTAACCATCAGGCATTTTCGAAAAAAATCGAAAATATTTTATTGTTGAAATTCCGGTTCAAAATGATTATAGGTAATGAGAATGATACGTAGAGCAAGAATTTAACGGTAGGTTATATATGGAAAGCGTAGATATGGGAAATTTCCTATTTTGAAATCCGGTCATATTTTGCAATAGAACTTGGATTGCAGGCAGATAAGGCGAAATATTGCCTCAACTCAAACGCAGATCTACTTACAATTACATCATCAACCCAAAATAACCGAAACATAAAGAATCTGTGACAATAAATTTTATCGGTTTAAAATAAGTAAGGCTAACCATCAGGCATTTTCGAAAAAAATCGAAAATATTTTATTGTTGAACTTCCGGTTCAAAATGATTATAGGTAATGAGAATGATACGTAAAGCAAGAATTTAACGGTAGGTTACTTATGGAAAGCGTAAAGATGGGAAATTTCCTATTTTGAAATCCGGTCATATTTTGCAATAGAACTTGGATTCCAGGCGGATAAGGCGAAATATTGCATCAACTCAAACGCAGATCTACTTAAAATTACATCATTAACCCAAAATAGCCGAAACATAAAGAATCTGTGACAATAAATTTTATCGGTTTAAAATAAGTAAGGCTAACCATCAGGCATTTTCGAAAAAAACGAAAATATTTTATTGTTGAAATTCCGGTTCAAAATGATTATAGGTAATGAGAATGATACATAAAGCAAGAATTTAACGGTAGGTTACATATGGAAAGCGTAGAGATGGGAAATTTCCTTTTTTGAAATCCGGTCATATTTTGCAATAGAACTTGGATTGCAGGCGGATAAGGCAAAATATTGCATCAACTCAAACGCAGATATACTTAAAATTACATCATCAACCCAAAATAACCGAAACATAAAGAATCTGTGACAATAAATTTTATCGGTTTAAAATAAGTAAGGCTAACCATCAGGCATTTTCGAAAAAAATCGAAAATATTTTATTGTTGAAATTCCGGTTCAAAATGATTATAGGTAACGAGAATGATACGTAGAGCAAGAATTTAACCGTAGGTTACATATGGAAAGCGTAGATATGGGAAATTTCCTATTTTGAAATCCGGTCATATTTTGCAATAGAACTTGGATTGCAGGCGGATAAGGCGAAATATTGCCTCAACTCAAACGCAGATCTACTTAAAATTACATCATCAACCCAAAATAACCGAAACATAATGAATCTGTGACAATAAATTTTATCGGTTTAAAATAAGTAAGGCTAACCATCAGGCATTTTCGAAAAAAATCGAAAATATTTTATTGTTGAAATTCCGGTTCAAAATGATTATAGGTAACGAGAATGATACGTAGAGCAAGAATTTAACGGTAGGTTACATATGGAAAGCGTAGATATGGGAAATTTCCTATTTTGAAATCCGGTCATATTTTGCAATAGAACCTGGATTGCAGGCGGATAAGGCGAAATATTGCCTCAACTCAAATGCAGATCTACTTAAAATTACATCATCAACCCAAAATAACCGAAACATAAAGAATCTGTGACAATAAATTTTATCGGTTTAAAATAAGTAAGGCTAACCATCAGGCATTTTCGAAAAAAACGAAAATATTTTATTGTTGAAATTCCGGTTCAAAATGATTATAGGTAATGAGAATGATACGTAAAGCAAGAATTTAACGGTAGGTTACATATGGAAAGCGTAGAGATGGGAAATTTCCTATTTTGAAATCCGGTCATATTTTGCAATAGAACTTGGATTGCAGGTGGATAAGGCGAAATATTGCATCAACTCAAACGCAGATCTACTTAAAATTACATCATCAACCCAAAATAACCGAAACATAAAGAATCTGTGACAATAAATTTTATCGGTTTAAAATAAGTAAGGCTAACCATCAGGCATTTTCGAAAAAAATCGATAATATTTTATTGTTGAAATTCCGGTTCAAAATGATTATAGGTAATGAGAATGATACGTAGAGCAAGAATTTAACGGTAGGTTACATATGGAAAGCGTATGAAATTTCCTATTTTGAAATCCGGTCATATTTTGCAATAGAACTTGGATTGCAGGCGGATAAGGCGAAATATTGCCTCAACTCAAACGCAGATCTACTTAAAATTACATCATCAACCCAAAATAACCGAAACATAATGAATCTGTGACAATAAATTTTATCGGTTTAAAATAAGTAAGGCTAACCATCAGGCATTTTCGAAAAAAATCGAAAATATTTTATTGTTGAAATTCCGGTTCAAAATGATTATAGGTAACGAGAATGATACGTAGAGCAAGAATTTAACGGTAGGTTACATATGGAAAGCGTAGATATGGGAAATTTCCTATTTTGAAATCCGGTCATATTTTGCAATAGAACCTGGATTGCAGGCGGATAAGGCGAAATATTGCCTCAACTCAAATGCAGATCTACTTAAAATTACATCATCAACCCAAAATAACCGAAACATAAAGAATCTGTGACAATAAATTTTATCGGTTTAAAATAAGTAAGGCTAACCATCAGGCATTTTCGAAAAAAACGAAAATATTTTATTGTTGAAATTCCGGTTCAAAATGATTATAGGTAATGAGAATGATACGTAAAGCAAGAATTTAACGGTAGGTTACATATGGAAAGCGTAGAGATGGGAAATTTCCTATTTTGAAATCCGGTCATATTTTGCAATAGAACTTGGATTGCAGGCGGATAAGGCGAAATATTGCATCAACTCAAACGCAGATCTACTTAAAATTACATCATTAACCCAAAATAGCCGAAACATAAAGAATCTATGACAATAAATTTTATCGGTTTAAAATAAGTAAGGCTAACCATCAGGCATTTTCGAAAAAAACGAAAATATTT
The DNA here is from genome assembly GCA_932526605.1 of Nephrotoma flavescens. Classification (NCBI taxonomy): domain Eukaryota; kingdom Metazoa; phylum Arthropoda; class Insecta; order Diptera; family Tipulidae; genus Nephrotoma; species Nephrotoma flavescens. Next base: position 236,146,803 of record OW052220.1, read on the forward strand.
TATTGTTGAAATCCCGGTTCAAAATGATTATAGGTAATGAGAATGATACGTAAAGCAAGAATTTAACGGTAGGTTACATATGGAAAGCGTAGATATGGGAAATTTCCTATTTTGAAATCCGGTCATATTTTGCAATAGAACTTGGATTGCAGGCGGATAAGGCGAAATATTGCATCAACTCAAACGCAGATCTACTTAAAATTACATCATTAACCCAAAATAGCCGAAACATAAAGAATCTGTGACAATAAATTTTATCGGTTTAAAATAAGTAAGGCTAACCATCAGGCATTTTCGAAAAAAACGAAAATATTTTATTGTTGAAATTCCGGTTCAAAATGATTATAGGTAATGAGAATGATACGTAAAGCAAGAATTTAACGGTAGGTTACATATGGAAAGCGTAGATATGGGAAATTTCCTATTTTGAAATCCGGTCATATTTTGCAATAGAACTTGGATTGCAGGCGGATAAGGCGAAATATTGCATCAACTCAAACGCAGATCTACTTAAAATTACATCATTAACCCAAAATAGCCGAAACATAAAGAATCTGTGACAATAAATTTTATCGGTTTAAAATAAGTAAGGCTAACCATCAGGCATTTTCGAAAAAAACGAAAATATTTTATTGTTGAAATTCCGGTTCAAAATGATTATAGGTAATGAGAATGATACGTAAAGCAAGAATTTAACGGTAGGTTACATATGGAAAGCGTAGAGATGGGAAATTTCCTATTTTGAAATCCGGTCATATTTTGCAATAGAACTTGGATTGCAGGCGGATAAGGCGAAATATTGCATCAACTCAAACGCAGATCTACTTAAAATTACATCATCAACCCAAAATAACCGAAACATAAAGAATCTGTGACAATAAATTTTATCGGTTTAAAATAAGTAAGGCTAACCATCAGGCATTATCGAAAAAAATCGAAAATATTTTATTGTTGAAATTCCGGTTCAAAATGATTATAGGTAACGAGAATGATACGTAGAGCAAGAATTTAACGGTAGGTTACATATGGAAAGCGTATGAAATTTCCTATTTTGAAATCTGGTCATATTTTTCAATAGAACTTGGATTGCAGGCGGATAAGGCGAAATATTGCCTCAACTCAAACGCAGATCTACTTAAAATTACATCATTAACCCAAAATAACCGAAACATAAAGAATCTGTGACAATAAATTTTATCGGTTTAAAATAAGTAAGGCTAACCATCAGGCATTTTCGAAAAAAATCGAAAATATTTTATTGTTGAAATTCCGGTTCAAAATGATTATAGGTAATGAGAATGATACGTAGAGCAAGAATTTAACGGTAGGTTATATATGGAAAGCGTAGATATGGAAAATTTCCTATTTTGAAATCCGGTCATATTTTGCAATAGAACCTGGATTGCAGGCGGATAAGGCGAAATATTGCCTCAACTCAAACGCAGATCTACTTAAAATTACATCATCAACCCAAAATAACCGAAACATAAAGAATCTGTGACAATAAATTTTATCGGTTTAAAATAAGTAAGGCTAACCATCAGGCATTTTCGAAAAAAATCGAAAATATTTTATTGTTGAAATTCCGGTTCAAAATGATTATAGGTAACGAGAATGATACGTAGAGCAAGAATTTAACCGTAGGTTACATATGGAAAGCGTAGATATGGGAAATTTCCTATTTTGAAATCCGGTCATATTTTGCAATAGAACTTGGGTTGCAGGCGGATAAGGCGAAATATTGCATCAACTCAAACGCAGATCTACTTAAAATTACATCATCAACCCAAAATAACCGAAACATAAAGAATCTGTGACAATAAATTTTATCGGTTTAAAATAAGTAAGGCTAGCCATCAGGCATTTTCGAAAAAAATCGAAAATATTTTATTGTTGAAATTCCGGTTCAAAATGATTATAGGTAACGAGAATGATACGTAGAGCAAGAATTTAACCGTAGATTACATATGGAAAGCGTAGATATGGGAAATTTCCTATTTTGAAATCCGGTCATATTTTGCAATAGAACTTGGATTGCAGGCGGATAAGGCGAAATATTGCATCAACTCAAACGCAGATCTACTTAAAATTACATCATCTTCCCAAAATAACCGAAACATAAAGAATCTGTGACAATAAATTTTATCGGTTTAAAATAAGTAAGGCTAACCTTACTTAACCATCAGGCATTTTCGAAAAAAATCGAAAATATTTTATTGTTGAAATTCCGGTTCAAAATGATTATAGGTAACGAGAATGATACGTAGAGCAAGAATTTAACGGTAGGTTACATATGCAAAGCGTAGAGATGGGAAATTTCCTATTTTGAAATCCGGTCATATTTTGCAATAGAACTTGGATTGCAGGCGGATAAGGCGAAATATTGCCTCAACTCAAACGCAGATCTACTTAAAATTACATCATCTTCCCAAAATAACCGAAACATAAAGAATCTGTGACAATAAATTTTATCGGTTTAAAATAAGTAAGGCTAACCTTACTTAACCATCAGGCATTTTCGAAAAAAATCGAAAATATTTTATTGTTGAAATTCCGGTTCAAAATGATTATAGGTAACGAGAATGATACGTAGAGCAAGAATTTAACGGTAGGTTACATATGCAAAGCGTAGAGATGGGAAATTTCCTATTTTGAAATCCGGTCATATTTTGCAATAGAACTTGGATTGCAGGCGGATAAGGCGAAATATTGCCTCAACTCAAACGCAGATCTACTTAAAATTACATCATCTTCCCAAAATAACCGAAACATAAAGAATCTGTGACAATAAATTTTATCGGTTTAAAATAAGTAAGGCTAACCATCAGGCATTTTCGAAAAAAATCGAAAATATTTTATTGTTGAAATTCCGGTTCAAAATGATTATAGGTAACGAGAATGATACGTAGAGCAAGAATTTAACGGTAGGTTACATATGGAAAGCGTAGATATGGGAAATTTCCTATTTTGAAATCCGGTCATATTTTGCAATAGAACCTGGATTGCAGGCGGATAAGGCGAAATATTGCCTCAACTCAAACGCAGATCTACTTAAAATTACATCATCAACCCAAAATAACCGAAACATAAAGAATCTGTGACAATAAATTTTATCGGTTTAAAATAAGTAAGGCATTTTCGAAAAAAATCGAAAATATTTTATTGTTGAAATTCCGGTTCAAAATGATTATAGGTAACGAGAATGATACGTAGAGCAAGAATTTAACGGTAGGTTACATATGCAAAGCGTAGAGATGGGAAATTTCCTATTTTGAAATCCGGTCATATTTTGCAATAGAACCTGGATTGCAGGCGGATAAGGCGAAATATTGCCTCAACTCAAACGCAGATCTACTTAAAATTACATCATCAACCCAAAATAACCGAAACATAAAGAATCTGTGACAATAAATTTTATCGGTTTAAAATAAGTAAGGCTACCATCAGGCATTTTCGAAAAAAATCGAAAATATTTTATTGTTGAAATTCCGGTTCAAAATGATTATAGGTAATGAGAATGATACGTAGAGCAAGAATTTAACGGTAGGTTACATATGCAAAGCGTAGAGATGGGAAATTTCCTATTTTGAAATCCGGTCATATTTTGCAATAGAACCTGGATTGCAGGCGGATAAGGCGAAATATTGCATCAACTCAAACGCAGATCTACTTAAAATTACATCATTAACCCAAAATAGCCGAAACATAAAGAATCTGTGACAATAAATTTTATCGGTTTAAAATAAGTAAGGCTAACCATCAGGCATTTTCGAAAAAAACGAAAATATTTTATTGTTGAAATTCCGGTTCAAAATGATTATAGGTAATGAGAATGATACGTAAAGCAAGAATTTAACGGTAGGTTACATATGGAAAGCGTAGAGATGGGAAATTTCCTATTTTGAAATCCGGTCATATTTTGCAATAGAACTTGGATTGCAGGCGGATAAGGCGAAATATTGCATCAACTCAAACGCAGATCTACTTAAAATTACATCATCAACCCAAAATAACCGAAACATAAAGAATCTGTGACAATAAATTTTATCGGTTTAAAATAAGTAAGGCTAACCATCAGGCATTTTCGAAAAAAACGAAAATATTTTATTGTTGAAATTCCGGTTCAAAATGATTATAGGTAATGAGAATGATACGTAAAGCAAGAATTTAACGGTAGGTTACATATGGAAAGCGTAGATATGGGAAATTTCCTATTTTGAAATCCGGTCATATTTTGCAATAGAACTTGGATTGCAGGCGGATAAGGCGAAATATTGCATCAACTCAAACGCAGATCTACTTAAAATTACATCATTAACCCAAAATAGCCGAAACATAAAGAATCTGTGACAATAAATTTTATCGGTTTAAAATAAGTAAGGCTAACCATCAGGCATTTTCGAAAAAAACGAAAATATTTTATTGTTGAAATTCCGGTTCAAAATGATTATAGGTAATGAGAATGATACGTAAAGCAAGAATTTAACGGTAGGTTACATATGGAAAGCGTAGAGATGGGAAATTTCCTATTTTGAAATCCGGTCATATTTTGCAATAGAACTTGGATTGCAGGCGGATAAGGCGAAATATTGCATCAACTCAAACGCAGATCTACTTAAAATTACATCATCAACCCAAAATAACCGAAACATAAAGAATCTGTGACAATAAATTTTATCGGTTTAAAATAAGTAAGGCTACCATCAGGCATTTTCGAAAAAAATCGAAAATATTTTATTGTTGAAATTCCGGTTCAAAATGATTATAGGTAATGAGAATGATACGTAGAGCAAGAATTTAACGGTAGGTTACATATGCAAAGCGTAGAGATGGGAAATTTCCTATTTTGAAATCCGGTCATATTTTGCAATAGAACCTGGATTGCAGGCGGATAAGGCGAAATATTGCATCAACTCAAACGCAGATCTACTTAAAATTACATCATTAACCCAAAATAGCCGAAACATAAAGAATCTGTGACAATAAATTTTATCGGTTTAAAATAAGTAAGGCTAACCATCAGGCATTTTCGAAAAAAACGAAAATATTTTATTGTTGAAATTCCGGTTCAAAATGATTATAGGTAATGAGAATGATACGTAAAGCAAGAATTTAACGGTAGGTTACATATGGAAAGCGTAGAGATGGGAAATTTCCTATTTTGAAATCCGGTCATATTTTGCAATAGAACTTGGATTGCAGGCGGATAAGGCGAAATATTGCATCAACTCAAACGCAGATCTACTTAAAATTACATCATCAACCCAAAATAACCGAAACATAAAGAATCTGTGACAATAAATTTTATCGGTTTAAAATAAGTAAGGCTAACCATCAGGCATTTTCGAAAAAAACGAAAATATTTTATTGTTGAAATTCCGGTTCAAAATGATTATAGGTAATGAGAATGATACGTAAAGCAAGAATTTAACGGTAGGTTACATATGGAAAGCGTAGATATGGGAAATTTCCTATTTTGAAATCCGGTCATATTTTGCAATAGAACTTGGATTGCAGGCGGATAAGGCGAAATATTGCATCAACTCAAACGCAGATCTACTTAAAATTACATCATTAACCCAAAATAGCCGAAACATAAAGAATCTGTGACAATAAATTTTATCGGTTTAAAATAAGTAAGGCTAACCATCAGGCATTTTCGAAAAAAACGAAAATATTTTATTGTTGAAATTCCGGTTCAAAATGATTATAGGTAATGAGAATGATACGTAAAGCAAGAATTTAACGGTAGGTTACATATGGAAAGCGTAGAGATGGGAAATTTCCTATTTTGAAATCCGGTCATATTTTGCAATAGAACTTGGATTGCAGGCGGATAAGGCGAAATATTGCATCAACTCAAACGCAGATCTACTTAAAATTACATCATCAACCCAAAATAACCGAAACATAAAGAATCTGTGACAATAAATTTTATCGGTTTAAAATAAGTAAGGCTAACCATCAGGCATTATCGAAAAAAATCGAAAATATTTTATTGTTGAAATTCCGGTTCAAAATGATTATAGGTAACGAGAATGATACGTAGAGCAAGAATTTAACGGTAGGTTACATATGGAAAGCGTATGAAATTTCCTATTTTGAAATCTGGTCATATTTTGCAATAGAACTTGGATTGCAGGCGGATAAGGCGAAATATTGCCTCAACTCAAACGCAGATCTACTTAAAATTACATCATTAACCCAAAATAACCGAAACATAAAGAATCTGTGACAATAAATTTTATCGGTTTAAAATAAGTAAGGCTAACCATCAGGCATTTTCGAAAAAAATCGAAAATATTTTATTGTTGAAATTCCGGTTCAAAATGATTATAGGTAATGAGAATGATACGTAGAGCAAGAATTTAACGGTAGGTTATATATGGAAAGCGTAGATATGGAAAATTTCCTATTTTGAAATCCGGTCATATTTTGCAATAGAACCTGGATTGCAGGCGGATAAGGCGAAATATTGCCTCAACTCAAACGCAGATCTACTTAAAATTACATCATCAACCCAAAATAACCGAAACATAAAGAATCTGTGACAATAAATTTTATCGGTTTAAAATAAGTAAGGCTAACCATCAGGCATTTTCGAAAAAAATCGAAAATATTTTATTGTTGAAATTCCGGTTCAAAATGATTATAGGTAACGAGAATGATACGTAGAGCAAGAATTTAACCGTAGGTTACATATGGAAAGCGTAGATATGGGAAATTTCCTATTTTGAAATCCGGTCATATTTTGCAATAGAACTTGGGTTGCAGGCGGATAAGGCGAAATATTGCATCAACTCAAACGCAGATCTACTTAAAATTACATCATCAACCCAAAATAACCGAAACATAAAGAATCTGTGACAATAAATTTTATCGGTTTAAAATAAGTAAGGCTAGCCATCAGGCATTTTCGAAAAAAATCGAAAATATTTTATTGTTGAAATTCCGGTTCAAAATGATTATAGGTAACGAGAATGATACGTAGAGCAAGAATTTAACCGTAGATTACATATGGAAAGCGTAGATATGGGAAATTTCCTATTTTGAAATCCGGTCATATTTTGCAATAGAACTTGGATTGCAGGCGGATAAGGCGAAATATTGCATCAACTCAAACGCAGATCTACTTAAAATTACATCATCTTCCCAAAATAACCGAAACATAAAGAATCTGTGACAATAAATTTTATCGGTTTAAAATAAGTAAGGCTAACCTTACTTAACCATCAGGCATTTTCGAAAAAAATCGAAAATATTTTATTGTTGAAATTCCGGTTCAAAATGATTATAGGTAACGAGAATGATACGTAGAGCAAGAATTTAACGGTAGGTTACATATGCAAAGCGTAGAGATGGGAAATTTCCTATTTTGAAATCCGGTCATATTTTGCAATAGAACTTGGATTGCAGGCGGATAAGGCGAAATATTGCCTCAACTCAAACGCAGATCTACTTAAAATTACATCATCTTCCCAAAATAACCGAAACATAAAGAATCTGTGACAATAAATTTTATCGGTTTAAAATAAGTAAGGCTAACCTTACTTAACCATCAGGCATTTTCGAAAAAAATCGAAAATATTTTATTGTTGAAATTCCGGTTCAAAATGATTATAGGTAACGAGAATGATACGTAGAGCAAGAATTTAACGGTAGGTTACATATGCAAAGCGTAGATATGGGAAATTTCCTATTTTGAAATCCGGTCATATTTTGCAATAGAACTTGGATTGCAGGCGGATAAGGCGAAATATTGCCTCAACTCAAACGCAGATCTACTTAAAATTACATCATCTTCCCAAAATAACCGAAACATAAAGAATCTGTGACAATAAATTTTATCGGTTTAAAATAAGTAAGGCTAACCTTACTTAACCATCAGGCATTTTCGAAAAAAATCGAAAATATTTTATTGTTGAAATTCCGGTTCAAAATGATTATAGGTAACGAGAATGATACGTAGAGCAAGAATTTAACGGTAGGTTACATATGGAAAGCGTAGATATGGGAAATTTCCTATTTTGAAATCCGGTCATATTTTGCAATAGAACCTGGATTGCAGGCGGATAAGGCGAAATATTGCCTCAACTCAAACGCAGATCTACTTAAAATTACATCATCAACCCAAAATAACCGAAACATAAAGAATCTGTGACAATAAATTTTATCGGTTTAAAATAAGTAAGGCATTTTCGAAAAAAATCGAAAATATTTTATTGTTGAAATTCCGGTTCAAAATGATTATAGGTAACGAGAATGATACGTAGAGCAAGAATTTAACGGTAGGTTACATATGCAAAGCGTAGAGATGGGAAATTTCCTATTTTGAAATCCGGTCATATTTTGCAATAGAACCTGGATTGCAGGCGGATAAGGCGAAATATTGCCTCAACTCAAACGCAGATCTACTTAAAATTACATCATCAACCCAAAATAACCGAAACATAAAGAATCTGTGACAATAAATTTTATCGGTTTAAAATAAGTAAGGCTACCATCAGGCATTTTCGAAAAAAATCGAAAATATTTTATTGTTGAAATTCCGGTTCAAAATGATTATAGGTAATGAGAATGATACGTAGAGCAAGAATTTAACGGTAGGTTACATATGCAAAGCGTAGAGATGGGAAATTTCCTATTTTGAAATCCGGTCATATTTTGCAATAGAACCTGGATTGCAGGCGGATAAGGCGAAATATTGCATCAACTCAAACGCAGATCTACTTAAAATTACATCATCAACCCAAAATAACCGAAACATAAAGAATCTGTGACAATAAATTTTATCGGTTTAAAATAAGTAAGGCTACCATCAGGCATTTTCGAAAAAAATCGAAAATATTTTATTGTTGAAATTCCGGTTCAAAATGATTATAGGTAATGAGAATGATACGTAGAGCAAGAATTTAACGGTAGGTTACATATGGAAAGCGTAGAGATGGGAAATTTCCTATTTTGAAATTCGGTCATATTTTGCAATAGAACTTGGATTGCAGGCGGATAAGGCGAAATATTGCATCAACTCAAATGCAGATCTACTTAAAATTACATCATCAACCCAAAATAACCGAAACATAAAGAATCTGTGACAATAAATTTTATCGGTTTAAAATAAGTAAGGCTACCATCAGGCATTTTCGAAAAAAATCGAAAATATTTTATTGTTGAAATTCCGGTTCAAAATGATTATAGGTAATGAGAATGATACGTAGAGCAAGAATTTAACGGTAGGTTACATATGCAAAGCGTAGAGATGGGAAATTTCCTATTTTGAAATCCGGTCATATTTTGCAATAGAACTTGGATTGCAGGCGGATAAGGCGAAATATTGCATCAACTCAAATGCAGATCTACTTAAAATTACATCATCAACCCAAAATAACCGAAACATAAAGAATCTGTGACAATAAATTTTATCGGTTTAAAATAAGTAAGGCTAACCATCAGGCATTTTCGAAAAAAATCGAAAATATTTTATTGTTGGAATTCCGGTTCAAAATGATTAAAGGTAACGAGAATGATACGTAGAGCAAGAATTTAACGGTAGGTTACATATGGAAAGCGTAGATATGGGAAATTTCCTATTTTGAAATCCGGTCATATTTTGCAATAGAACCTGGATTGCAGGCGGATAAGGCGAAATATTGCCTCAACTCAAACGCAGATCTACTTAAAATTACATCATCAACCCAAAATAACCGAAACATAAAGAATCTGTGACAATAAATTTTATCGGTTTAAAATAAGTAAGGCTAACCATCAGGCATTTTCGAAAAAAATCGAAAATATTTTATTGTTGAAATTCCGGTTCAAAATGATTATAGGTAACGAGAATGATACGTAGAGCAAGAATTTAACGGTAGGTTACATATGCAAAGCGTAGAGATGGGAAATTTCCTATTTTGAAATCCGGTCATATTTTGCAATAGAACCTGGATTGCAGGCGGATAAGGCGAAATATTGCCTCAACTCAAACGCAGATCTACTTAAAATTACATCATCAACCCAAAATAACCGAAACATAAAGAATCTGTGACAATAAATTTTATCGGTTTAAAATAAGTAAGGCTAACCATCAGACATTTTCGAAAAAAATCGAAAATATTTTATTGTTGAAATTCCGGTTCAAAATGATTATAGGTAACGAGAATGATACGTAGAGCAAGAATTTAACGGTAGGTTACATATGCAAAGCGTAGAGATGGGAAATTTCCTATTTTGAAATCCGGTCATATTTTGCAATAGAACTTGGATTGCAGGCGGATAAGGCGAAATATTGCCTCAACTCAAACGCAGATCTACTTAAAATTACATCATCAACCCAAAATAACCGAAACATAAAGAATCTGTGACAATAAATTTTATCGGTTTAAAATAAGTAAGGCTAACCATCAGGCATTTTCGAAAAAAATCGAAAATATTTTATTGTTGAAATTCCGGTTCAAAATGATTATAGGTAATGAGAATGATACGTAGAGCAAGAATTTAACGGTAGGTTATATATGGAAAGCGTAGATATGGGAAATTTCCTATTTTGAAATCCGGTCATATTTTGCAATAGAACTTGGATTGCAGGCGGATAAGGCGAAATATTGCCTCAACTCAAACGCAGATCTACTTAAAATTACATCATCAACCCAAAATAACCGAAACATAAAGAATCTGTGACAATAAATTTTATCGGTTTAAAATAAGTAAGGCTAACCATCAGGCATTTTCGAAAAAAATCGAAAATATTTTATTGTTGAAATTCCGGTTCAAAATGATTATAGGTAACGAGAATGATACGTAGAGCAAGAATTTAACGGTAGGTTACATATGCAAAGCGTAGAGATGAGAAATTTCCTATTTTGAAATCCGGTCATATTTTGCAATAGAACCTGGATTGCAGGCGGATAAGGCGAAATATTGCCTCAACTCAAACGCAGATCTACTTAAAATTACATCATCAACCCAAAATAACCGAAACATAAAGAATCTGTGACAATAAATTTTATCGGTTTAAAATAAGTAAGGCTAACCATCAGGCATTTTCGAAAAAAATCGAAAATATTTTATTGTTGAAATTCCGGTTCAAAATGATTATAGGTAATGAGAATGATACGTAGAGCAAGAATTTAACGGTAGGTTATATATGGAAAGCGTAGATATGGGAAATTTCCTATTTTGAAATCCGGTCATATTTTGCAATAGAACTTGGATTGCAGGCGGATAAGGCGAAATATTGCCTCAACTCAAACGCAGATCTACTTAAAATTACATCATCAACCCAAAATAACCGAAACATAAAGAATCTGTGACAATAAATTTTATCGGTTTAAAATAAGTAAGGATATCAGGCATTTTCGAAAAAAATCGAAAATATTTTATTGTTGAAATTCCGGTTCAAAATGATTATAGGTAATGAGAATGATACGTAGAGCAAGAATTTAACGGTAGGTTACATATGGAAAGCGTAGAGATGGGAAATTTCCTATTTTGAAATCCGGTCATATTTTGCAATAGAACTTGGGTTGCAGGCGGATAAGGCGAAATATTGCATCAACTCAAACGCAGATCTACTTAAAATTACATCATCAACCCAAAATAACCGAAACATAAAGAATCTGTGACAATAAATTTTATCGGTTTAAAATAAGTAAGGCTAACCATCAGACATTTTCGAAAAAAATCGAAAATATTTTATTGTTGAAATTCCGGTTCAAAATGATTATAGGTAACGAGAATGATACGTAGAGCAAGAATTTAACGGTAGGTTACATATGCAAAGCGTAGAGATGGGAAATTTCCTATTTTGAAATCCGGTCATATTTTGCAATAGAACTTGGATTGCAGGCGGATAAGGCGAAATATTGCCTCAACTCAAACGCAGATCTACTTAAAATTACATCATCAACCCAAAATAACCGAAACATAAAGAATCTGTGACAATAAATTTTATCGGTTTAAAATAAGTAAGGATATCAGGCATTTTCGAAAAAAATCGAAAATATTTTATTGTTGAAATTCCGGTTCAAAATGATTATAGGTAATGAGAATGATACGTAGAGCAAGAATTTAACGGTAGGTTACATATGGAAAGCGTAGAGATGGGAAATTTCCTATTTTGAAATCCGGTCATATTTTGCAATAGAACTTGGGTTGCAGGCGGATAAGGCGAAATATTGCATCAACTCAAACGCAGATCTACTTAAAATTACATCATCAACCCAAAATAACCGAAACATAAAGAATCTGTGACAATAAATTTTATCGGTTTAAAATAAGTAAGGCTAACCATCAGACATTTTCGAAAAAAATCGAAAATATTTTATTGTTGAAATTCCGGTTCAAAATGATTATAGGTAACGAGAATGATACGTAGAGCAAGAATTTAACGGTAGGTTACATATGGAAAGCGTAGATATGGGAAATTTCCTATTTTGAAATCCGGTTATATTTTGCAATAGAACCTGGATTGCAGGCGGATAAGGCGCAATATTGCCTCAACTCAAACGCAGATCTACTTAAAATTACATCATCAACCCAAAATAACCGAAACATAAAGAATCTGTGACAATAAATTTTATCGGTTTAAAATAAGTAAGGCATTTTCGAAAAAAATCGAAAATATTTTATTGTTGAAATTCCGGTTCAAAATGATTATAGGTAATGAGAATGATACGTAGAGCAAGAATTTAACGGTAGGTTACATATGGAAAGCGTAGAGATGGGAAATTTCCTATTTTGAAATCCGGTCATATTTTGCAATAGAACCTGGATTGCAGGCGGATAAGGCGAAATATTGCCTCAACTCAAACGCAGATCTACTTAAAATTACATCATCAACCCAAAATAACCGAAACATAAAGAATCTGTGACAATAAATTTTATCGGTTTAAAATAAGTAAGGCTACCATCAGGCATTTTCGAAAAAAATCGAAAATATTTTATTGTTGAAATTCCGGTTCAAAATGATTATAGGTAATGAGAATGATACGTAGAGCAAGAATTTAACGGTAGGTTACATATGCAAAGCGTAGAGATGGGAAATTTCCTATTTTGAAATCCGGTCATATTTTGCAATAGAACCTGGATTGCAGGCGGATAAGGCGAAATATTGCCTCAACTCAAACGCAGATCTACTTAAAATTACATCATCAACCCAAAATAACCGAAACATAAAGAATCTGTGACAATAAATTTTATCGGTTTAAAATAAGTAAGGCTAACCATCAGGCATTTTCGAAAAAAATCGAAAATATTTTATTGTTGAAATTCCGGTTCAAAATGATTATAGGTAACGAGAATGATACGTAGAGCAAGAATTTAACGGTAGGTTACATATGCAAAGCGTAGAGATGGGAAATTTCCTATTTTGAAATCCGGTCATATTTTGCAATAGAACCTGGATTGCAGGCGGATAAGGCGAAATATTGCCTCAACTCAAACGCAGATCTACTTAAAATTACATCATCAACCCAAAATAACCGAAACATAAAGAATCTGTGACAATAAATTTTATCGGTTTAAAATAAGTAAGGCTAACCATCAGGCATTTTCGAAAAAAATCGAAAATATTTTATTGTTGAAATTCCGGTTCAAAATGATTATAGGTAATGAGAATGATACGTAGAGCAAGAATTTAACGGTAGGTTACATATGCAAAGCGTAGAGATGGGAAATTTCCTATTTTGAAATCCGGTCATATTTTGCAATAGAACCTGGATTGCAGGCGGATAAGGCGAAATATTGCCTCAACTCAAACGCAGATCTACTTAAAATTACATCATCAACCCAAAATAACCGAAACATAAAGAATCTGTGACAATAAATTTTATCGGTTTAAAATAAGTAAGGCTAACCATCAGGCATTTTCGAAAAAAATCGAAAATATTTTATTGTTGAAATTCCGGTTCAAAATGATTATAGGTAATGAGAATGATACGTAGAGCAAGAATTTAACGGTAGGTTATATATGGAAAGCGTAGATATGGGAAATTTCCTATTTTGAAATCCGGTCATATTTTGCAATAGAACTTGGATTGCAGGCGGATAAGGCGAAATATTGCCTCAACTCAAACGCAGATCTACTTAAAATTACATCATCAACCCAAAATAACCGAAACATAAAGAATCTGTGACAATAAATTTTATCGGTTTAAAATAAGTAAGGCTAACCATCAGGCATTTTCGAAAAAAATCGAAAATATTTTATTGTTGAAATTCCGGTTCAAAATGATTATAGGTAACGAGAATGATACGTAGAGCAAGAATTTAACGGTAGGTTACATATGCAAAGCGTAGAGATGGGAAATTTCCTATTTTGAAATCCGGTCATATTTTGCAATAGAACCTGGATTGCAGGCGGATAAGGCGAAATATTGCCTCAACTCAAACGCAGATCTACTTAAAATTACATCTTCAACCCAAAATAACCGAAACATAAAGAATCTGTGACAATAAATTTTATCGGTTTAAAATAAGTAAGGCTAACCATCAGGCATTTTCGAAAAAAATCGATAATATTTTATTGTTGAAATTCCGGTTCAAAATGATTATAGGTAATGAGAATGATACGTAGAGCAAGAATTTAACGGTAGGTTACATATGGAAAGCGTAGAGATGGGAAATTTCCTATTTTGAAATCCGGTCATATTTTGCAATAGAACTTGGATTGCAGGCGGATAAGGCGAAATATTGCATCAACTCAAACGCAGATCTACTTAAAATTACATCATTAACCCAAAATAACCGAAACATAAAGAATCTGTGACAATAAATTTTATCGGTTTAAAATAAGTAAGGCTAACCATCAGGCATTTCCGGAAAAAAACGAAAATATTTTATTGTTGAAATTCCGGTTCAAAATGATTATAGGTAATGAGAATGATACGTAAAGCTACAAATTAACGGTGGATTGCTGTCGAATTCAATTCCACAGTGTGCCTCATGCTAAAGCTATACTTTGTCTATGGAAAGTCTATTTTAAAGTCAAGTTAAAGTAAAAGAAAATTGTCTGATAATTTCCTTTGTAGGTGGAGGTTGACCGTCATACTCCGTGTTTCTAGCAATTATTGCTATATGTGGCTAGTTCCGTATCAAATTTCGCTTTGTAGAAATTTGCGTATATAATAAAAATTCATTTCGGTAACGAGACAAATTCTATTGGTGATGACAGCTTCGTTTGGAATTCTAAAGATTTTTCAAAATCGAATCAAATACCACTAAGTATATTTCTTCGAACAGCACCTTTCAATATACGCATACACTCACACACACTCACGGTACTGTTAATCATTCAAATAATTTTAATTAGAAAATTATACTTGGAATCTCAATTATAATTTTCATGCTTGTTTAGCATTTACTACAAAATTTATTGCGACTAACAAATAAAATTAATTAATAAATTCTTATGATGCTAAAGGTGAAATAGTGTAAATTACTATAAAACGGCGAATAAGGATTATTAAGAAATCTTCAAAAGATATTTTACAAAGTAGCAATTTAAAATGAAACAGCAAAAACACAAAAACAATTCACCTGCATTGTTGTATATTTAGTAAGGTAAAAGGTGTACATGCTTTACATTTACTGTAAATATGTTTATTAACTTTGTGTACCTGATATACCTATGGATGGAAATCTTCTTCTTTTGCTTCCGCCAAGTGGAATTCCGTAAAACCACAACTTTTTCTTGCTGTTATATTTATTTATTATAAGATTTTACGTATCCAAGAAGTAATTATAAGAAATTATAATAACAACTAAAGCAAAGCTACCAATCGGATCGTCCCTGTTATGAAAGAATACGTATACGATTTAGTTTTATCTTAATTGCTTTACCTTATTTCACCTTTTCTGTTGTACTCTGTGTGTGTGTGTGTATGTTACACATACGCGATATTCAACAACTGCAATATATAAAAGAACCAAGAAGAAGAAATTATAATTTTCCCCCATTTCTCATAAAGAAAATGTTACAGTACAAAACACTGCTGTCTTATGCTGTCTGTGAGTGATACGCTGCAAAAGGTATTATACAATTCTCCATTTGCCGGTAACCACAAAAAATTACCAACCTCATGGGTGGTCATTGAATATCAAAAGTTTGGGACACTTTTTGACATCAAAGTAAATATAAAATAAAAATAAAAATCCGAATGGTATAAGAAGAAGACGATTTATTCAAGAAAGATAAATTCTTTTAATTTGTTTAAAATCGATTAAGATAAAAAAAAAATTTTTTTATTGATTTTTGTTTTCGTTTAAAGTAGAAATTTAACCAAATTTGTCTTGTAGACACTTTCAAAATAACGATGATTATGTATATTGCCTCTGTTAATGGCGTGTTATTATTTTGATGCGATATTTTTATTTCAATTAATTAATTATAAAAACACAGATTGATAACTTTCATTTTAATTATGTGGTTATGGTTGTGATAGAGCAGCATGTGTGGTCAGGTAATTAAAAATTTATTATTAAAAATTATAATTCAGTAAAATGATTTTTTCTTAAATTACGTGCAAGTCAAGTACTTAGTCAATTATACTGCTTAAAATCTGCGATATGTTACGACGCCTCATCGAATAACGTCGATATCCAAACGATTGACCTTAACTGAAATAATCCTTTGAACACATTTATACCGATTTAAAACGCTCTCCAATTTTCAACACAACCATCCTTTTTTTGTCCTTGCCCCATCATCTGGAACAATCGTGGAACTAAAATGTTGTTTTGATAGAAATTATTATTGGAATCGTTTGGTCATCGTTTGGACAAGATTAGTTACCAGTTGTTCGGGCTTATTCCTTGAAGAAAATACTCATCTTCATCCTGATGAGCCTCGCCACACTTTGATTCTTTCGTCGTGATTCAATGATTTCAAAAATTCAATGGCTGTCCACATTTGATTTCTTTGCGCGTCTCTTTTTTTATGTATGTATGTCCGTAAAGTTATGCTTTTTGATTTATTCGTATAGTAAAATATGTTTATTATTTATAATATATTTTTTGCACTCGAAGCACAAATTAAACCAAAATTAACCCAAAAACGACATATAAAAGGGGCTACATGAATTAAAAAAGTTTGAATTAAAACAGTTTTTTTCTGAATTAAAATAAGTGTTTTTAATTCATTTTAAAAATTAATTAAAATCAGAGTTGAAAAAGAAATAAAAAAGTTCGATAAAATGAATTTAAAAAGGCATTTCTTAATTCAGTTTTAAAATGAATTAATATAAGTGTTTATAAAATGAAATAATATAAGCCTCTTTATAAAAAGAAAAAAATGTTATTTTCATTAATGAAAATTTTTTGGTATTTGAATTTGAATTTGGCACGTAAAAATTTGGCAATGCAAAATAAGGCGTAATTTTACTTTACGTATACATCGGAAAAATCAGGTAAGGAATATAAATTTTGGAAATTTTTAAATGCAGGATTGTTTACTAATTTTTTGATTTTCCGGAAAAATTTTTACTTTTTTTATTTTTTCAATATTATTTTATATTTTTATTAATAATAATTGCTTCGTCAACCTTGCAGACACAGATCAAAGAGTTTCTCTCGCTCTTATCGCTTCTTCTGATAGTGCCACAAATGTTAAAAGAATCAACTTTCGTATATATAAATTTTTTTTAATGTAATTTTAATTCGTTTATACCTTAGAGGGTGGAGGCTGGCCCCCAAACCCCCGCTTTTCCACAATTTATTTGCACAATTCTTTAAGTGTCAAACTAATGTGTCTATTATGATTCTCGCCTCACCACACCACTCGCCGTGACTATCTAAGTCACCCGAGTTCAAAATTGGTATTGTGATTCTCCCTTTTATTTTGGCGAGCCGTTGTTTGCGGCGTCGTATGTGGATTCTTGTATTTTTTAGAGTTAGTTATTTGTCGTTATGGAAACCATATAGTAATGTCAAAAAGTTTTAGTTGTTTACAAATAATTTTCATGAAAAGATATTTTTGTATGTGGTCGACAAAATTGATAAGGATACGATATTTTTTCGATACAAAATAATTATATAAAAAATATTAAAAATATATAAAAAAATGTATAAAATGAATATATAAATTATATAAAAAATTGTGTATACGTGAAAAGAAAGAAAATGAAATAGAGGAACCAAACATTAACGTGGCCCAAATCAGATAATCAATCCAACATCTGTTAAAATATTAATAAAATATATTTTTAATACCAAAAATTCTTTTTTACTTGACTCTCACCATTATATTTTAGGTGAGCATATATGACATTAGACTCGCTCACTGTGAGAATTATAATACCAAAAATTCTATGTGGTGGTTTGGAGTCGCCAAGCGACACGCATGTGACGGTCACTCGCTCACTGCGAAAATCATAATACCAAAATAGAATTATAGTGACGACTCTTCACCCGGTGACGAATAAGTGAGATTCATAATAGACCTATAAATAAAAAAAAATTAAAAAAATTTCAAAATTCTCCTGGAAAAATTGAAAAATTTTCCCGGAAAAATTATTTGTATTATTGAAAAACTATTAAGATACAATTATAAGATCCACATTTTTATAAAGAATACACATTTGTACGTATTTTGAATAGAATGATACGCAATTTTTTGTTAAGCGAAAATTTTCCCGGAAAATGGGACAATTTTCCGGAAAAATTTAGCTTCCCCCTCCTAAAAACTGTTGATAAACAATCCTGCATTTAAAAATTTTAAAAATTTATACTCCTTATCTGATTTTCCCGATGTATACGTAAAATAAACTTTAGCCCAAAATAATGCACATTTCTGAATATTTGTTAAAAGTCAAATTAAGATTTTTTAATTTATAAAATGAAATAAAATGTGCCTTTTTAATTCATTTTGAAAATGAATTAAGGTAGGTGTTTTAAAAATGAAATAGTGTAAGCCTTTGTTAATTCATTTTTGAGTTTTCTCATTTTTCTAAATCGCTTTTTTTAATTCATAATTTTAAGTTAAAAATATGAATTAAAATAAGTTGCAGATGTTCATACAAAAATCAACTTTTTTAATTCATTTTTAAAGAACTTTTTTAATTCAGACTTTTTTAATCCGGTACCCCATAAAAAGGTGTCCTTGAAATATTTATCTTCGCAGTAGTGCGAGAATCAGTTGAATCAAAAAAAATGTTGCTGAAAAAAGAATCAAAAATTTCCCCGCTAAAAAATTAGTTTGCTAGTGAAGGGGAAGGAAACGCACGTGGAACCACGGGATGTGTCTCACCCTGTAACATATCAAAGAAATATAAAAAAAAACAGGAAAACTAAAAATAGAAGAAGATTAATTTCATGTAATTAAATATTTTAGCATTTACTTACCACTTTTGTTGCAACTAAATGTATTCCTAAAATTATATAATTACTGCTATATCATAATTTATACTTGCTTTATGTAACAAGTGTAAGCATTCCGCCATATTTGAGAAATGTCAGATTTGTCATCTTAAACCAAAACGTACTAAAATATTTGGTTGCGTACAGTTATTCTGTACTTGAGATGTGTTCGGCAATTTGGTACGAAAAGTAGTACCAACATGACATTTTCACAATTGGACGAATGGATAAAAAATTTATGTCAGTCATTTGTTGCGCTTCAACTTAAAAACATATTTTATAAATGTAAATAAAATTAAAATTAAAAATAATAAAGTTTATTATTTAAAAGTGAATAATGCAAATACACCACAACAGGACTCGCAAGGCCGATTGCTCTATCGAAATTAAAATTAAACAAGCGGATTGCCCCAACACCAGTTTTCATCGATAGCCCTCGCTTAAACCGGGGTAGTAAATCATTGCAAGGAAATCATTCTATTTCCATCAAATTTCGTTGGGTAATTTTTCATGAGAACAGCGAGTGTTCTCGGTATGACGAGCCACCTGAAAAGTAACACAACAATTATTATTAAAATCTATTTTAAATATTTTGTACTGCTGTAGTTTGTACCCATTGGTGTTTTGACGTTCATACTCTCTCTCTTTCTCTCTAGCATTATATCCCATCAAGGGATTTAGCCGCCTCAAATGAGGTTTCATAATCATATTTTCATTTCGGATAATGAGTTAATTCATTGATCCTAAACCAGCCGTGAAATTTTTTCCTTGTCACCACCAAGAACCGAACCCGGGATCTCCGGTCGCAGGAGCAAGCATGCTAACCACTTTGGGACCGGGGCGGCAAACGTTCATACAGGTCAAGATAATATGTTGTAGTGTATAGACAGTTTTTTGCCATCTGCCAAAAATTATGTTAAACTTTAGTATAGAGACCTCTTTCTTATGATAGTTTCTTGGCAATAAAAACCTTTTACAAAGCATGTTTGAATATCACACGGTATATGTCACTGAATTATTCTATTTGTAAAGTA
The DNA here is from genome assembly GCA_932526605.1 of Nephrotoma flavescens. Lineage (NCBI taxonomy): Eukaryota > Metazoa > Arthropoda > Insecta > Diptera > Tipulidae > Nephrotoma > Nephrotoma flavescens. Next base: position 236,167,184 of record OW052220.1, read on the forward strand.
AAATGTTTTATAATTCTAAAAAGTACCTTCAGCGCATAAACACCGATAACAAAACCCGATATACATATCAAACACGGATTGTTATACAGTAATCGTTACCTGATTGGTTCTCGTTTGATCACCATTTCTTATTGTTACGGTAAGTATGCCGTTAAGATTGGAAATTTTACTGGAGGTGCCGCTAGATTTTTTGGCATCTCGACATTTCACTCCATTTCTTATTGTGAAAAAAAACGAAATCATAATTGTTTATAATAAAATCAGGTTTATCGCCTATTTGGGAGGTTCATATTGCAAAATTAAAACTTTGTTGCGATATATCCATCTGGATAGAAAAAAATAGTTTCAAAACATTTAAATTTAAGTGGAAGACATAAATTTGAAATCAACCCAATTTTACACGTTTTTCCTAACTCGTTTTCGTTTCTGTTTGTTTGCCTTGGCAAGCAAGATTCCACTTGCTATTCAAGTTTAAAACACTTACCAGTGAGCTCAAATTTTCAGTAGAGCACAGTGTCCGATGGCAATCCATGAATTAATCATCTAATAGTTCAAGAAAATCGTTTTAGACTGTAGAAGAAAACGAAGCTCAAAAATTTGAATGAAGCCTCAAGCAATGCCATCCGATTCAAGTGGTTAGGTACTACACGGCTCTAGCACGAAGCACTATCGATGCCCTCAAGTATCAGGCTGTAATTGAAGTGTGTCATCGATGTATACGCATTTGAAAGACAAAAGAAAGAGTGCTCTACCATCCAAGGCGTACTGAAACAACTTGGATGCGGGTGTGATTACAGAAGGCGTTCTTGCACTCGCACAGTTTGAGCAGCAAATTTTCTCGCTGAATGATTTTAAAGGTCATGTTACACACTTTGCGAATGATATTTTTGAATTCAGCGAAATGCTTCTAATAATTAGGGAATCTCAAAATCACGAGGGAGTTTTTTCAGCAACAATTGAGGTCACAGCAGCAGGACAACAGTGCAATGCCGAAACAGAATGCGTATTTATTTATGACCGATTTCTCACGAATTGACTGAGCGAGCTGAGCTGGATGATATGCAATGGTTCTGACAACCATTCTAAGAGCTTCTATTCTCTCACCAAGAAATTGGACAACAATTTCGCTCAATCGGAAAATGATTAAAGTTCGATTTATCAGATAATTCGGCATTTCACTGATTTATGGAGACGTCAACTAGTTGCTGCAAGGTATTCTCCAATTCGGGATTTGTTTGAAGAACATAATCCGTGCGTTGCCGTTGTTGGAAATTCGTTCTTGCGATAAATCCTACTTCACGGATTGTGATTCTTGTGAACCAAAGAGGAAACCCTCCAGATGGAACCAGAGACCGTTATCAAAGAGAGGGGTTTTTATCTGAAGCAGGTAGAGACCAGAATGGCTCAATTCTCATTCAGGCTTCTGGTTTGGCTTGGATTAATTGTATTTCGCCTTGATGTGCATGATGAGTTTGGAGGGACGGGGAGTGGAGGGTTCAATGAGATGGTTTGCAATGATCTGATCCGCCAAGGGTGCAAATAATTAAATAAAGGTCCATCCCTATAGCTGATAAATCTGAGAGGACGATTGATAAAAATGTATCCACTCGTACTTTTAAACAACTATGGTTTTTGATTTCAATCTATTTTCTAATTTTTCTATTACCTCTCCTAGAGACGTTCACAGTTTTTAAAATTTATTTTAAAATAGCGTAGACAAAGTTCTAACACTGAAATGAACATGGATAGTTTATGACGATATTTACTGTGCCATACAGGCTACTTAGGCTGCGGGCCAATAGTCGGGTAAAAGCCAATTTTAAGTAAATTTTTCGGTAAATTCATTTATTTTTCAAAAACTCTATGGCAAACTGATCTAATAATCTGTTCTAAATCCGATTTTTACCAAAGTAAACGATTTACCCGACAATTGGCCCGCAGCCTTAGAAATTCCTTAAATTTTAATAAATTTTCAAATTTTATTTCACCGATCCTAGAGATGTTCATGGGGTCCCACCTACATGGTCAGATAGATCAGTCAAAACCCTATGAGTGTGATAGATGGGATCTAATTATGATGATTTTTAACTTGTCCAGAGACGTTTTTACGTTTACGGCTCTCTCATATGTTCGAATAGGTAAGAAAATTGTTTATCAATATTGTGAAAAGGGACACGAATGATGTTGTCAACATGTTTTCCCCAGTTTAAAACTTCTACATTTTCAGTTGTATTGTCAATTGTAGATGTTCGTATTTTCTCCAATAGGATTGTTACCCCATTGACATTCCCAAATAGGCTACTAACCCGACTAATTGTAAAAACAGCCAAATAATAAAAATCGTAGGGATATTCACAGGATCACGTTTATACTTTTGGATAGTTCAAAGTTTTAACTTTCGATATTTCCGGACAGGATTTTATACGGGTGCTAACCCAAGTCCAATCGCAAAGTTCGTCAAGTTAAAATCACAGAAAGTTTTTGTGAATGACGAGAAATTAACTGGCCTCGGGTTTTCCCGTACACTTTCGCACATCAGCAATATTTCGAACCGTTTGATTTGAATTTGGCCACCAAACGTCGAAATCGATTCGGCAGGAGGGTTGTGGTGAGGATAAAATCACGTAATGTGCGGTACGTTTCTCGAACGGAGCACTGATTGAGAAAATAAAATTTGATGATTTGCGCACGCCGTTCATCGCTATAACCTTCCAATTGAACAATTCATAACAAATTTGACAGATGGTGCTTTAACAACATGGGCCTATTGAAAGACCCTTTACTCATCAAAATATTGATCGAAATGTTTTCTTAATGATCGAAATATCATGAAATTTTAACAGGTAACATTTGAAGGTTGGTAGGATTTAAAAATCATATGGGGTTTAAATTTGTGGCGCCATCTATATGTCATACCGGGAACTTTTCAGATGATGTAATAACTGTAACGCATACCATAAAGTTTGGCCTAGTATTCCACAAGGCTCTGTTATTGAGCCTCTTTTACTGATTTACCATGTATCATGGAGGAATTAATATGTAAGAGGTCTCAAGTAGGGTGAACCTTATAAGCCAATTTCCCTCGAGCGAATAAGAAATGCTTGTGTCGAAATTCCAGCATACACGTTTCTAAGTTGTGTACATTCATTTGAAATGCGGATTAATAAGTGCATTGAAGTCGAAGGCCATCATTTTGAGCACTTAGTTTAATTAAAAGATGATGTCCACTTCGTTGTTCCTGTGTTACACTAAAGTAGTTTTTTTTTTTTGTTAATTTAAGAAATACAATTTGTTTAAAACTAATTTCAAGTATTTACGTTGAAAACGTGTTAATTTTAATGCAAACATATTGGAGAATCGTATGCATAATGTTCTCAGTAGGAGAAATGGAAAAAAAATTAATATCGCCTATTATGAATCGAAATAAATGTTTCATGGAAATCCTACGTACTTTTAGCCGAAGAATCCGAATCTGCAATAAAAAATAGGGGTTCTTATCTTAGTCTCCAAGTTGCCCCAACCCCCCTTACAAACAGGGGCGGGAGGTCCTAATTTTAGCACTAATGTGTTTCCCCTCCAGAATGATTTAATTTTGATAATGGTCATTTTTATCGTAGAGGGCTTATTTTCGGAGATATTTGAAAGTTTCAGCTTAAAAAAATCACCCGGTATACATAAAAAGCCGAGGAGAATTTCTCCATAAATATTATATTGTACTCGTATAATTATTTAAATGTTAAATAAAAATAAATTGTTATAAAATAAGATTTATTAAAGATATTAATTGTGCAAAAAGTGATCCCTTCCTAATAACTTATTAAGTTTAGAAGAGCAACAAAACCCCCCTTATTTGGTGACCCCGACGTGATCTGTGGAGATCATACACAGCAGCTAATATGAATAATTTAATGCGCATATGAAGCATTTAAATCAAGGTCATTAGAAACGGATAAATATTATAAATATCCATTCAACCATGTCAATGTCATTAAGGCGTTAAGCAGTAAGTTCCAGCGAGTTCCTGGCAGGATTAAATCAGATTATAAAACAAGTCAAAATCAATCAACGACGACCGGTATTAACGGTTACCGGAAAATTGTACCAGTCAACCAACGATTGCCAGCCATTCATTTTGTAAATTGGAACCAATCATTTGAGAGCGAGATCCAGAATTTAAATAAAATGGTAAGTGAATTCTAAATATTATATTGTTTTTTCATTCACTCGTTTAATGGTAACAAAATATAATCATTATTAGTTTTTATTTTTTTCAATAAATTGCATTAACATTCTACTCAATAATTCTGGGCATTTCGTTCGTTAAAATTTTTTTTTGTTGTTGTTGTATTATTATTGAAATTTATTTTTGGTTAATTTATCATGTTTAATCCTATCGATGAAAACGAGGGTGGGGCCTCAAGCTCCGGCATGGCACGAGTTTATAAAGTGTCTATTAAATACGCGCCGTTCAATCGGGATGATCCCGAAATATGGTTCACTCAATTGGAGGCGCAATTCTAAATCGGTGACATTACCTCAGATGCAACTAAATACGGGCATTTAATTGCAGCGATTGATCCGCAAACTGTTAAATGCGTTCGCGATCAAATATTAAAGCCACCTAGAGACAATAAATACGAGTCTCTTAAATTATTAATTATCGAAGTTTGAGTGAATCTGAGTGGGAGACAAAAAACCATCCCAATTGTTGCGTGAAATGGAAACTCTTTCCACCGACCAGGTTACTGAACCGGTTTTAAAGAACTTATGGATGCAGCGGTTACCAACTCACACTCAGGAGATTCTGTCTTGTATGGATTAGACCAATTTAATACAATTGGCTAAGGCAGCAGACAAAATTGTGGAAGTTCAAAAGCCCTTTGGAATTTATGAGGTAAATTCGAACCAGTCCGAGGGCGCATTGACCAAAAAGGTCAATGAATTATTTCATAAATTTAATACAGTAAACTCTGGATCTCTACGTAATCGATCTAGAGATTCACGATCGCAACGTAGTGGTCGACCTTGAAGTCTTTCGCGTTCTAAGGAACAAGCGGCTAAGCATCCGAAATGTTGGTACCATTTCAAACACGGACACAATGCTAACAAATGTGTGATGCCGTGTAATTTTCATAATGGTAGTTTAACCGTTAACAAAACGAAAAACGATTATTCACTGCACTTAACGCGACACGTGTCAGTAGCCTAGTCACTAACAGTCGCTTCACAATTTTGGATATTCAAAATAAAATGCAATTTTTGATTGATACGGGAGCTGAAATTTCGGTAATTCCCCCGACAAATTTACAGATGGCTAAACCTTCGGATTTTAAATTATTTGCTGCGAATACTTCAGAAATCGACACATTTGGCGTTAAAATTCTAACTCGTAATCTTGGTCTTTGTAGACCATTCACCTGGAAATTTGTATCGCAAAAGTCGATAGATGCATTTTGGGTGCGGATTTTTTAGCACATTTTGGTTTAATGGTCGATGTAAAGCAGAAAAAACTGGTTGATACGAGTACCAATTGCAAATCGTTGGAAAATACAATTCAGTCGTACGGTATCACGACCATTAAAGCAAATATGTATCAGAGCGAAATTTTAGAATTGTTACAGGAATTTGTTTCGGTGACTCGAGAATCTCCGCAATTAAATTCGGCAAAACATAATGTAACGCATTGCACCGAGACAGTTGGTCAGCCATGTTATGCAAAAGCACGACGTTTAAGTTCGCAAAAAATGGCAGTAGCAAAAACGGAAATCGAAATGTGGTTAGGTCAGGGTATTTGTAGACCATCCAAGAGTAACTGGGCCAGTCCACTTCATATGGCGCCTAAAAAAGATGGAACGTTGCGATTATGTGGTGATTTTAGGGCATTAAACGCATTGACCTAACCAGATCGTTACCCGATCCCTTTCGTGACCGATTTCACCCATCAATTACACTCATGAACCAAGTTCACAAAAATAGATATGGTGAGAGTATATCATAAGGTTCCCGTCGAGACTAGGGATATTAAAAAGACTGCCATAATCACCCCTTTTGGATTGTTTGAGTTCCCACGAATGACGTTCGGTTTAAGAAATGCCGCTCAAACTTTCTAAAAGGATGGTACATACGCTGTTTCGAGATCTTCCGTTCGTATTTCCGTATATCGATGATATTCTCATTGCTTCGAAAAATTTGGAAGAGCACTTGAAACATTTACGTATTGTCTTGCAGCGTTTAAGTAAAGCAGGTTTAGTAGTTAATCTACTTAAATGTGAATTTGCAGTTGACGAGTTAGTTTTTTTAGGTTTTCAAATTTCAAAGCAAGGTATGTGCAGCGAAATCAAGCAGCGAATGATCAAGCTCCTTTTTATGAATTTTTCAAAGGAAATAAGAAGAAAAAGAAGGATAAATCGATCATTAATTGGACAGATGAAACCACTCAAAAGTTTGAGTTATGTAAAACGAAATTGGCAAATTGTACGCAATTAGCGTTTCCTATTCCGAATGCCAAGTTCGCAATTTTTGTAGACGCATTCAAAGTAGCTGTAGGGGCTTTTCTCCAACAATTAACGGAAAAAGGTTGGCAACCTTTGTTTTTCTTTTTACGAAAATTACATGATGCAGAAATTCGTTACAGCACCTATGACATGGCACTTTTAGCAGCATAATCAGCAGTTAGACATTTTAAAAATTTTATCGAAAGAAGAGAATTTGTTTTATACACCGATCATAAACCTCTAACTTTTTCATTACGTCAAAATTTAGATAAAGCTTCACCCAGACAACTACGACATTTAGACTTTATTGTACAGTTTACATCCGACATACGACATATTTCAGGTAGTTCCAACATTGTAGCTCATTCTTTATTACGAATCCAGCAAATAGATTTTGGAACATCGATTGACTATCTAGCGATGGCGGACTTTTGAAATTGAAAAAATCCCAATTTTTGGATCTGGTCAATTTATTAAGTGCGAGATATCAAATGGTAATCAACGACCATTTGTCCCAAAGCAATTTCGTAGGCAGGTTTTCATTGCCTATCATAATATATTTCATCCCAGCATTCGATCAACAGTTAAACAAATCACCAAAAAATTCATTTGGCCATCAATGTTGAGCGAAATACGTAATTAGGTAAAATGTTGCATAGAGTGTCAGAAGTGCAAAGTGACCAAACATGTAACGAGTAAGATCGGGTCATATGAAACAACAAACGGTCGTTTTAAAGAATTCATATTGATCTTATTGGTCCGTTACCACCATCAGAAGATAGAATTTATTGTTTGACCATTTATTGTTTTACGCGTTGGACTGAAGCGATTCCGTTATCAAATATTCGCACTGAGATTATTACTGATGCTTTAATAAAAAACTGTATCACTAGATTTGGTGTTCCGTTAAAAATAGTTTCCGACAAAGGTGCACAGTTTGAGTCTGCACTCTTTGACGAAATTTCAACTAATATTCAATGGACAAAATCTTTACAAATCATTTTACTGGGATTGAGATCAGTTTTTCGAGAGAAGATTTCGAAAGCTCGTCGGCGAAATTAGTTTATGGACAAAATTTACGTTTACCTGCTGATTTCATTACCACGAGTGAACATGTCAATCAGTCTGAATTCGTTTGCCAATTACGAAAATATTTTGATGGCATTCAACCATCCAAAGCTGCACATCATGCAAAAGAAAGAATATTTGTGTTCAAAGATTTAGCTGATTGCAAAGCAGTTTTGGTAAGAACAGATTCACATCGACGTTCTCTGCAATCTCCATATCAAGGACCTTTTATAGTTGTCAACCGAAATGAAAAATATTACACATTATTGATTAAAGGTGTTGAGTCAAATATTTCCATTAACCGACTCAAACGTGTTTTATCGAAGTGTCACAGTCAGACGACATGGAAGATGCCACTTTAAATCATCAAAAAATACAAACGTCAAATGAGGTTTCGGAAACTCCATTAACGGATATGCATTTTGCTAAAGTTTCTAATAAGTCGCATAGCAAAAGGGTAACATTTGCTCCAGACGTTAATAAGCAGGTTAGGTCGACTGGTCGCATTATAACTAAGCCAGTCCGTTTCAAATAACAAGTATCGTTTACTATCGATTCACTGGGGGTAGGATAGTGTAGCGGTTAGCCATTGATTAAAATCAATTTCAATAAATCACTTTTAAATAAAAATCGACTTTGATTTATCCGAGTCGACTCTCAAATTGTGTCCAGGATTATTGTGTCATGAGTAATGCAAAATCGAAAATAAAAAGTAGTCATGATTCTTTCTTTTGTTGGTTGGTATAAAAACGCTGTGACACTATTCTGGTAATTCCCCGAGAATAGGGAATTGGGGAAAGATTTTATATGAAATTTCTGTTCAAATATATTTTTTCCGGCCTACTGACGAAAAAAGTTCCATGTATATATTTATAAATTGGGAATAATTTTTCCATACCTAAATTGGTAGGGAAAATTATTCCCAATTAAATTTTGTTTTGGAAAAAATTAACACCAGCTTTTTACCTCAGTAAGCCAGAAAAAATTTGAACTAAAAAAACATATCAAATCTTTCCCCAATTATAGCAGAATTACTAGAATAGTGCCACAGAGGGATAAACGTTTTAAAGCTTCCCTAGTTAATCAATTATATACATAAAAAGCTGAGGAGAATTTCTCCATAAATATTGTAGGTATTGTATAATTATTTAAATGTTAAATAAAAATAAATAAAAATAAAATTGTTATAAAATAAGATTAAAGATATTAATATTAAGTTTATGGGAGCAACAAAACCCCCTTAACATTATCACATTTAATATGAAATTAAATTAAACTTAGAACTACTCACCATGAACCGATTGGATCAAATATCACCAATTATACGTATATTTTATGTAAAATTATTATAAAAAGGCTTAAAAACCTCGAAGACAAAATACAAAACGACAATCGAAAAATTACTATTAGTTTATTTAGATTGGAATATTTAAACTTTAGACGTAACAACAATACTTAATTTTTCGTTCAAATTGACGATTGGAGCCGTGATTTTAGACACTTTTTTACATGGAATCACAATTATTAAAATTTGCCGCTATACCAATTTTTAGTCGTTTCGTGAGCGCTGGTGGTCATATTTTACCCAGTAGGTGGTGTTTTCTCTACATTAGGTGGTATGCTCCAATTGTCAATGGTGAAAACCAAAGCAAAATTTGACAATTACGAGAGGTTATGGAAACGTTTCTAATACCAATGTTTTCAAGTTACTAGGGTAATGAGAATGTTGTCGTTACTTTAATTAAAAACCAGAATTTATATAATGTTACCATAACCAAGTGTCGGCAACCCGTATAAAATCCTCCATTTAAGCTCTTTAAGGGGTTTATAAAGTAACTATCAAGTTTCGAACACTAATCTATATAACTTTGGTTATATAATTTGGTGATGGAAATATTACAATTGTTTGTTGGGTTAGTTTCGTACTCATCAGGCTGAACCAACCAAACTGCAAAAGAACATATCGATTTGGCGAATTATATCACATTAAAAAAAAGATTCTCTACGCGTTAAAATTATTCTTACTCGTAAATACATACATAAATAATACTTACATAAATAATGTAAATATTTTACCATTAAATGTATGTAAATTTGCATAAATCACGTAAAAAAATTTTACTATATGTACGGATCGTTATTTTATTGTCAACAAAGAGATCGGTATTTAGTTAGCAGGAGGAAAACGTATTTTTTTGCGCTATTCGATAAATCATAAACTATCGAAGTATCGAAGCATTTACTAATTCTGTCGAATACTTGCAAAGTGCAAACGATTAGAGAGTAATGGATAATAACTTGAAAACTTATGTCAAAAATAATTTAAATTGGTCTTCCTCAGAACTTCAGTTTCTTTGCAATAACAATTCTTCTAGATGCAGCCGTTCGCGCATAATTAACATCCCATTAACTTAATTCATTTTATTATTAAACGAATTAATTACACTGCAGACCAGACGCTTTTGGTGACCACCTTAAAGACCTAATTAATTAAAACTGAAATTAATGCGATAACAAGATTCAATTTACAGTAGAAGAAAAAAAAATATTATCACGCATATTAAGATAAACCAAAAGAACAAAGTAAAAGATACCGGTAGCAGTTTAAATCTTCTGCTTATTTACGAGTCGACCACTCGATTATTTTGATATCTTAACAATTTCGTATAAAACTCTAAATAGACAACCAAGGGAGAGATATAAATAATTAATAAACCTATAGGTAGCATCTGACAGAAGATATCTGTACGAGCGGAGTACATAAAATTAAAATGCATCCAGGTGTTAAGGGTTCGGGGAATGAAAACTTCTTATAAATTATGTATCACATAAAAATATTTAATTAAATAACTCGGTAAAAATAAATAAACAAATTGTTATCTATTTATTAATTTATGGCAGCACAATGATCAAAATATTTATTGTGTGTGGTTGTTCTTGTTAAACAGAAACCATTGTTTTGTTAAAGGACATCTTCCATATTTATAACCCTTTTTTCTGGTTTTAATTAAAAATAAAAGGATGCATTTTTATTAATGACGCATGATTACAACAATGACAAGTTTGTATTAAACGGACAAAAATATTAATTAGCAGCTAGAAAACAGGACATTTATTGTTGGGTTAACAGAAACCCTGATTAATTCATGTCTATAATTTTTATTACGAGTATATACATCTTGGGATGGGGTAATATGTTTAGTTATATAGTCGTATGTCAACTATATTCCTTAATTCTCGTTAGTCGCCACTTTGGTTAAAAATTTTAAGGAGGTACGATAGTTTTTTTTTATTAATAATTTATATTGCAATGATTTACAAATCATTTAGTAATTTATCTTTCTTAAATAAATATTAGCATTTGACGAGCAGTAACCCAATGGTTACTCCCGTTTGAATTTACATAATTTATTTTATTTCTCTGTCCTGATTACATACAACTGCCCAGTTCTAAAGGTTTCTGCCTTTGAAGTCTTTTTATTGCATTGGTGGTGCCCAACAAACTTCGTATGTCTGATATTTTTATTTCTTTACTGACATATTCCATGTTTAAGTCCCTATGTACTAGTTTTTAATAAAATCTTATTATATCACAAAAAATAATTTAATTTATTAAAATATAAAACATAATTTAACAAAAAATAATTATTATTTTCAAACATAGATATTTCATTATAGTGATAATTGTTTTTATTTATGGAATACCGGTTTCGGATGTATCTCCTTCTTCAGTTCCAGATTTCAACTGAGTTGAAATCTTTATAATCCCTATGTACGTTATCATTTCTGATGTACCATGGTGCGTTGACAATGCCACGCAATACTTTGTTTTGAAAACATTGTATCATTTGTGTATTTCTTTTCTTGGTACAGCCCCAAAGTTGAATAACATAGGTCCATACTTTTAAGTATTTGCCAATGTAATAGCATTTTATTGTGTATTCTAAGCTCAGAATTTCTACTTATTAGCCGATACATTTTCCTATATTTGATGTTGAATTCTTCTTCTTCTTCTGTGAAAGTCATGCCGAGGTATTTGGCTGTATTTGCATTTGGAACCTGCCTTGAATTGAGTTCCACTGGAATCCAGTTAACCTTCTGGATTGTGAAGTTTACGTGAACCGATTTTTCTTCGTTTATGCTAATGCCCCATTTCTTTGTCCAACTACTCACTGAGTCGGTTGCTTGTAGAAGTTTTGTCGTTGCTTCTGATATACACTTTCCAGTTGCCAGAATAGATGTATCGTCTGCAAATGTTGCTATGGTAGCACCTTCTGTATTTGGCATATCACTGGTGTACATGATATACAGTATAGGACCCAGTACGCTACCTAGTGGTATGCCTGCTGCTATTCTCTTTAGTTCAGAGTACTCAAGAATTTGATAGAACTGTTCAGGTATATCCCGATGCAATTTAAATTAAAGTCTCTGGTGCCAAACTTTGTCGAAAGCTTGTGCTACATCTAAGAAGATACTGGAACATATTTTCTTTTGCTGTGAACTTGTTCTATCGTAGAGTGATTTTCCCTAAATTAAAATTGGTGGGGTGGAATTAAACTTCGTTCTTCCAATATTGGTTTGAGCCTCTTGAGCAATAATTTTGAAATGACAGGATGTAGTGAAATCGGCCTGTACGACTTTTTGTCGTTTGTTGGTTTGCCTGGTTTAGGAATCATATTACTTCAGCAACCTTCCATTGCTGTGGAACATATTTTACACTGAAAGCAGCATTGATTATTTGAACCAATTTTTGTAATCAATTCTCGCCCTTACGACTTGGCCAGTAATTAGATCAAAACCTGCAGCTTTTTTCACATTTAAATTGTACTTGATCTACTCTTTCAATTCCTGTAATGTAACAGATCGTATATTATGGTCAACAATTTTGCTAATTGTTACCTTCTGTTTCCCTCTAACTAATTCCCTGACTTCGAGAGTGTAATTTTGATTCCTACGGGATTCGGTATGATTAGTAGGAGAACTTTCCCATGCTGCTTGTTGAATAGTACTTTCAAGTACTTCCAGTTCGTCTTCCAATTGTACCGTTGTTTTAATCGGCACTTGAAGGTCTATTTGCTCTTGAATTAGTTCTAGGAATAGGTTAAATAAAATTCCAGATCTCATTGATTTCTATGTAACGAAAGGATTACCGAGGAGTTTTAACTTGCATACTTTCTTCTTCGACACCAGGTCCTTCATAGTGTTTGATATTCTTTTTCGCTATTACTGATGATCCTCCTCTCGAGTTTCCTCCTTTGTGAACAGCATGATAACATTCATATAGTGACGTATTTTAATAAATGATGTTTCTGTCAAATGACTTTCTGATATAAGGCATATACTTATTTTTTCTAAATTTGGAAAAATGCTTAACTCTGAAACATGCTGCGCTAGTCCGTTCGCGTTCCAGGTGACAATTCTTAATGTTCTGCTCGTTTTCATATAGGAAAGCTGTTGCCCCGTTAATGGTTTTTTACTCTTGTAGACGCTTATATAAAGCTTCTAGACCACGTTCTTGCTTTGCTAGCCTAGCATTTATGGCTTCTATGCTTCTGCATATCCTTTCCGCCCTGTAGCTATAACTAGTGGCTTTGGCTCCGCTTGGTTTTTGCTTACTTTCTCTCTGGTAACCTTTGAACTTTGAGGAATCTTAATAAACACATTTTTATTAATCACTTGTTTTTGTTTCGCAGAATATGCGTGTATTCTGCGAAACAAAAACAAGTGATTAATAAAAATGTGTTTATTAAGTATTAGTGTGTTTCGCCAAGTGCCTACGGCAAATAGCGTAAAAAGTTTTGAGGAATCTGATTCTTTTTTTTTCTTAGCCTTTAAAGTTCTTTGGCAACTTCACATCCTCTGTAATTCGCAGGATGATGCCCTTTCCCGACCGCAATATATTTGCGTGTGGTTGAAACCTTGGCATTTTTTGCATTGAGGTATTAGCCTCGTATTTTTCTTTAGGAGTTCTATTTTAACCCTCATATTGAGTATTACTTTGATGTTGAAAATTTTTTCAACTTCCTCCTTTTTTATTAAAAGTAGTCATAAAGGATTGGAGCCCTCTTTTCTACTGCATTGTTCTCAAATCTCTTTTGTTTTAGCATATTTACCGCATCTTCTATTTGCAGATCTTTTGCCTTTAGGTCCTCCATTATATCCTCCTTCGGGCCGGCCCAAATTAATAAAAATAAATCGGTTTTTAAAAAACAGAATTTTGAAATCCATGATGAGAAATTACTTAAGTTTTTTCTATTTTAAATCATTTTCGGCGAATCACGGTGTTTGATTTGCGGGAATTTACTGAATGTTCAAATGGGAACTACACATTTTGAAAATTACATCGGGAACTTACATATTTTTTCTTTAAAACGTTTTTAATCATTCAGAAACGTAGAATGAACAGAATATTCTGGTTTGAAATGTCATCACAGCTTGCGTTCGTGTGCAAATAATTTAATATTTTTCCTTTTTTTTTTAATAAAACAATATATATATAATATATTATATATATATATATATATATATATATATATATATATATATATATATATATATATATATATATATATATATATATATATATATATATATATATATATATATATATATATATATATATATATATATATATATATAATATATTTATATATTATCTATGGCTCTCTCTTCTATTTATGTTCTTTTATTACATTTCGATTGAAATGACAGTAGCTCATATGATCAATATTCTATTCCTTCTATTCTTTCTGAAGAATGAATTTTCGAGAAAACTATATTGCGCAAATTTGTACTTCTCGCTTGTAATTCTAGTTACTTCAGTGATAAAATGATCAACGTTTTTACAAGTATTTTCTTAAGCCTGTGATTTAGAATAAAAGTGTGGCAAATAGTTTTTACAAGTATTTTAAAAGTGTGTAAAATTTTAGAGTAAAACAGTTTCTTTAAAAAATTATAAAATGAAAATTGTTTCGACGAATAAGGGGACACCCAAATTAATTTTTAATGGTTATACGTACCATTTGGAGAGAAAAAAAGAAACGTTTCAGTGGAGAGAAAAACTCTTTTGTGCAAAAGAAGAGTAGTCACGAAAGAGGTTGAAGGGGAGCATGTGATTAAAAAAGGACCTTCAAGCCATAGCCATGACCCTACGGCTTATGATAAGTCGATTACCGAAGCTAATACAAATTTGAAAGCGGCAGCGAAAAATTCAGTTCTACGGCCTTCACAAATTATTCGGAATAGCATTATTGAGTGTAGTCCAGAAACACGCGTTTATTTGCCAACAAATCAGGCGCAACAGACGTGCCTTGTTTAAGGAACCGGATAGTATTAAGAATATAAATCTAAAATTGAATCTAAAATTCGTAATATCGGATTTCGAAAAGGCGAGTGTTAAAGCTATAAAACATTTTTTACCCGAAACTATTTTTAAAGGCTGCTTGTTCCACTTCGGGCAGATCATCTGGAGACAGGTACAGAAACAAGGCTGTGCTGTGAAGTACGGCAATAACGAAAAGTTTAGCCTCCAGATCAGAATGTTAGAAAGTTTAGCTTTTTTACCGCCGGAAGACGTACTTGGATATTACCAGGAACTAAAAAGAAAATTCGACCCTGATGCTCAACGTATCGGCAAGTGGTTCGAGATAAACTATTTAATTGGAATTCCTCAAAACAGATTAAGTATATCATCGAAACCGCAGTACTCTCCAAATTTATGGTCTGTTTGGAATAATTCTCAAACAAACTTGTTCACCACGTTGTGAACAAGAAATTATTTTTGGTAAAGGACGTAGATTTTCTCGTCCGACTAATTACACAATACATATAGTATATTACGTTATAAATTAAATGTTTTAATTTGTACAATTTATTTATATAGATATTTATATATTGTAAATGTATATACATTCAACTTTTTTTTATTAATTATTAATTATTTATAAATTATAAACTTGTAGTCCTGCGATCAACTACGACAATTTTCGCGTTTTTAACACCAACGACAACTGACCAAAAACAGTGCAGTACAGCAATCTATATACTCGCAACAGCCGTGTTTTTAGAATTGAAATTTATGTTGGTAACCTTGTTTTGAATCGAAATAATTTTAGTAGACAAGTTGATTACAGTAGCTACACTATTGTTGGTAAGTTCTTAAGTTTAATTGCTTATGTTTTCTAACAGGTTTTACTTTTAATAGATGATTTTTTTATAAATATTTAAATTGTACGATTCATTAAATAGAATATTTTCATTTTAGAAACAACGATTAGAATGACGATCAATTCTCGTCTAACAAAACTTACTTAGAACCCAAAATTCTGTGGAAGGATGGCATCGAAGGCTAAAGGTGGTAGTAGGTAAATCACATATCGGAGTTTATCAACTAATATCAAAATTGGGGAAAGAGTTTATAATGGGTAAAACAAAAATTGCGCAAATGAGAGCGAGAGTATCAAAGCCAAACAAACGAAAATTGCAAATTAAAAATAAGAAAATTTTGAATATTATAAACCAGCAAAAATATTTAAGCAAAGTTATATTTAGCAAGAATATTTAAGCAAGGTTTTATAATTTCTATTGGGATAAGTGAAATATTATTTTAATTTATTTAATTAAATAAACATGAATTATTAAATAAAAACTAGGCTTTTTGAAAATCCAGGCTTTTGTACAACCAGGCTTTTGAAAACCAAGATTTAGAGTGGAACCCATCAGCAAACATGTCGGTTATATAGAATCTTTTAATGACGCCTACTCTAGTAGGTAGTTATAAAAAAATATTTAATATTTTTGATAACTATGTACCTACTAGAGTAGGTTGAAATTTTGATTGTTTAGGTATAAAAAATAAAATGTAATATTTAATATTTTTTTAAACATTCCGACTTTTGTCTGGATTTTTAAAGTTTTAGCAAAGTCGGGATTTTGAAAGTCGGGATTTTGAGAGTCGGGATTTTAAAATTCGGGATTTTGATAGTCTGGATTTTTTGTCGGGATTTTGATAATTCGGGATTTTATGATTCGGGATTTTGAGCCGATCTCTTTGAAAAAGATAAAAATAAAAAAATTTTATTCGTAATTTTTTTAAGAATATTTTTCTTCGAATACTCCAAATAGAAAAAACACGTTCTATAGGATTTCAATTCCAAATTAAACCATTTAAGTATTTATACCTATAACACCATTGCATCAATGTACTTATTACTTACATTAGTAACTTATATGTACATTTGTTCCCTATATCATACACAGTCCCTGTAGGGGAAATTGGCTGCCAGAAGAATTCTAAGCGGAAACAATGGGCATTCAGATATGGTAACTGGTATAACTGTAGCGTTGGAAACAGTAACTACAGTAACTACTAACTAAATAAGACTACGGTGGCCAGTTGAGGCCACTACATCATTTTTTACGAATTTTCGGCGGGTCTCCCAACGCGGAATATCAAGGCTATCCAACGAGTTGTTTTCTGTCAAGGCAATCCAACGCCCAATGGCACCCAACGAAAAAAAAATACTATTATCAAAGACAAAAAGGTCGCCCAACAAAAAAATATATACGTGTATATATATATATATATATATATATATATATATATATATATATATATATATATATATATATATATATATCCACCCCACAGAGTGACCTACTCAAGGACGCAGGTACAAATCTTGATTTTTTTTTTTTAATTTTTTTTATTATTAATTTTGTTTTCAATTTTTATTTAAATTTCAATTTGAAATTTAAATTTTTTTTAGTTTCTAAATTTTTTGTTTGATTCATTTCCGATTTATTTTACAAAGTTTAATTAAATATATATTGGTGCAATCCACCAATAATTAAATATATATTGGTGAACGTTGGTCTCGCTCCATAATTTTGGTGGCGCTCACTTCTTGGGATTTTAGTTTTCGCTTTCTTTCGAGAGAGAGAGAGAGAGAGAGAGATCTTGATTCCTACATTGGTTTGTTTTTTCCCCTTTTCATCATTTACTCATTTCTTTTTTTCTTCCCCGTTTCCCCTTTACGCCACGGATATCTCATTGAAAAATTTGTTTTTTTGGTTGTGGATTTTATAAATAAAAATTGCACGACGATTCCCGGTATTTAGTTTATTTCTTTCTTGGTCGGTCTATTTCGTTTTTTTTTTGATCCGTCTTTTATTTAATTTTTATTTTAAATTTTATATAACCATTAAAATGAAATACTAAATAATTTTTCGGGTCGGTATGATGGGAAGGGTTTTTCATTCGGTGTCGGTTCCATATGTACAGGCTGGGCTTGCCACTCCCCTTCATCTCCTGGGCAGAACATCCACAGATTCGGAGTGGTGAGACCAGCGTATGTATGGTCCATTCGGGGACGACCGTAAAATCTACTCGGTCTCTCCGTGGCACTGCGGTAGTTTCGAGCTATCGGAGTGTATATTGTGGGAGATTAGCTGGAGGTCTCTCCGGAGAGGTCTGTTCTGTTGAAAAGAAGTCCCTACCCTATAATGCTGCTTGCGGCTGGGCATCGGCCTTTCAGGGTCTATGGGTCATTCGGGGGTTCTCTTCAGTAGACTGGGTACTTGTCACAAGGGGAGATCCGGTCGTCGTCGGATGGACACACCTGGTTATCATTAATTTTATTACGTTCCACAAGTTTGGTCCAACGAATTCTGGTGTCTTTAATTTAATTTCAGTTTTGTTTTAATTTGCTTTTGATTTTTGTTTATTCTGTTCCACGGTTTACACCAGGAGCACGCAAGCCTCTAATGCCCCACGACCGGTCGACCCATGCCATTACCCTGAGATGTTTTACCGGCTAAACATTACCGTGAGAGAGGACTCTACGTGCTTAGTTGAAAACTGCTGGTTGGCTGTGAGCCATCCGTAACAACGTGGTTTCTCGCTACGCAGCGATCTTACTGGGTTTGTACGATTAAACATACGATATGTGTCTCAGCATCTTGGTGTATACTAAAAAAACATTGCATGTGTTTTCTCGCGTGTTTGTTTATTTGTTTACTGACGAAATCCATCTTGAGATCTCTATGAACGAAAAAAAAGAAAAACGTTGGCATTTATTTTGTACGACGGTTCATTTACTATTAAACGTTTGGTTTGGAATGACTGGATGATAATGATATTGGTTTTCTTTGTACAGCCTCAGGGCTGAATACCATAAGTCTACAAAGGTTTTATTAGGAAAATTAGCTCAGAATTCCTTCTGTATTTAATGTTTAATGTTTCATGATATTTCCGATTATTCGCCATCTAATTTAACACGTCAGTTAGATATGGAAGATGTTACTATTTCATAAAAATATTAACATCAAATATAGGAAATGTACTGGATTATTGGCAGAAATTCCGAGCTCACAATACATAACAAATTGCTTTTGAACCGGTAAATGCTAAACTCAGTATGGATCTATGGTATCCAACTGTGAGGTTGTACCAAGAAAATCAATGTACAAATGATAAAATGCTTTCAAAATAAAGTGCTGCGAAGGATTGTGAATGCCCCAACGTACATTTAGGAACGACAACCTTGGAAGATGGAATACGTCACCAATGAAATAAAGAAACAAGCAAGGAAACACGTACAGGGATTATCTCGACATGAAAATGTAGATATCCGTCGTATGTTTGACACCACCAATTGAGCGGGGATACTCGAAAGTCAGAAACCGCTGGAGCCGGGCTTTTTTAATTAGTTCTAATTAATCCGAGATACTAGTTTAAGATAGGTAAATTATTAGATGATCTCTGAATCAGTTGTAATATTGAATAAATAAATAAATAAACTCCGCGAAGTTTATGCCCAAAATACATCACCTGAATGTTCTTTAAAACGAATAAAAGTTTCTATGATATTAAAACAACTGAAAGCCACAAACATACTCCGATCGGTGTTAGGTACATCGGCCAAGTACGAATTACAGGGTTTTACGTGATTTTAAATCTATCGAGGCCTCTACGTTTAGCATTCCGTATTAAATGATTCTGATGGGACTCTAATTATTCACTACAGACATCAAACCGACAGTAGTATAAACACGTGTCCATTCATAATTGAACTAAATTGAATCTTCTTCATTCCAACCGATTGATTCAAAATAAATTTATTACGACCCTTTCTACACATAGAGCATAAAAAAAAAGTTCATGAACTTTTTAATTAAATTCAAATTAATGAAAAAAGAAATTCATTATTAAATTAATACATTTTGATATAATAATTTTATATAAAAATATAAAATTTTCATTTCGGGTGAATTAATTAAAAGGTTCATAAAATAAATAAAATTTATACATTTTTTTTTATAAACAAAAAAAATGGCCAAATACTAGGGAAACAAATTATGTTGGGTGAAAGGTACGAGTGATACGTAAACCCTGTACTACCGAAAAAGGGGTTGGTTATGGTAAAATGGTAAAATATATATATATATATATATATATATTTAATATATATATTTTTTTTATCATAAATTCATGCGTACATGGAAGTACAACTCGTATAACCATGTTCATTGTGTATATTTTTATACAGGCAAGGGAGGGGGCGGACATGGGTGGGTAATAGAGATGGGGGATGGTTTTGGAATTTTTATTTCTATTTTTAAATAAAATTAATTATGCTACAGCAAAAATATATTATATATAAGGTATACACATACGACTATATATAACCGTACGAAAATATGTCCCATGGTACAGTTTGTTACATAATCATTAGTACATAATAAAACTTATTATTTATTTGGTTGTTTTATAAAATACGAACGAGTCAATGTTCATTTTATAAATTTATTTAGTTGTTATAATAATATACATATGTATATGGAAATTGGAATAATTAAAATATTTACAATCAATTTTGAACGAATGAACAAAATGAAGAAATTGCAATTTCATTTATAAATGTAATGCTTCCGTTGGGCTTTTTCAACTCTTTTACAGTTTTACATTAAAACCTTCTCGGAAAGCATACTACTTTTCGCACAGAGCATGGCTGGCAGCCCGATTTTCCAAACATATATCTTAGTTCTTATAGAATCTTGGTCAAATAAGTAAATCCCAGTTTGTCTAAAAAATTGAAATTTTTTATAAGAAATCGCGAATGTTCCACTCCATCAATCCCTTCAATCGATGCGTGTGAAGATTAAAAATATCCCAATAAAATTATTGACTACTAGTGTTTTCCTATAGGATGATAACACTTGGAGGTACACTTTAACCACTTCACCACCAAGTGTAAAGTGAAAAAATCTGGTCATCAGATCCCGCTTCCTCCTTTTTACTGAGCGCCGATTTGAGCGCTGCTATAGACCTCCCCTGACCTGCCCTTTCCGGCTGCAGATGGAGAGTCGTACCGTACCTATCTAGTTCGTCTGCCCTGCAGTTTCCCGTGATGTCCGAGTGCCCAGGGACCAGATTATCTGTATACTGAAATACTCGCTGATTTCATTAAGAGATGATCGGCAATCCAGCGCCAACCATGTCCTCAGACAAACCGCCTCTAGTAACCTGAGTGCCGCTTGACTGTCTACATAAATCGGGGTATATCCCCACGGATTCCGAGCTTCCCACAGAAGACTAGGGCTCCTACTTTGTCGACTAGCTAAGACGTCCCTTAAGCTAGCAGAACCCATACGGCAGAACATTACAAGACAGTATGAAAAATTATAGGCTAATTAAATGCTCTATTAAAAAATTTTGGGCTCCATCCCTTCCCACTAAAACGCGGGTTTTGCTAGCAAAAGAAAAAGTTAGCAGAACCCATATCGAAAAACTATTTAAAAACAATTGGAATATTGATGGTTAATTTTAGGCTCATTATGGCAAAATCAAAAGCCACATAAAAGAATGTTGGGCTCCACTCGATTTTTACCAAATTTCAGATCATTTAATCTAAAGTTAGCAGAACCCAAATTGAAAATTGGACATACAAATAATTTTAGGCTCATTATGGCCTAATAAAATCCACATTAAAAAAATTTGGACTCCACTCGTTTTTGACCAAATTTCAGATCATTTAATCTGAAACTAGCAGAACCCAATTCGAAAATCGGACCAAAACCGAAATTAGAACGGAAAATAAAAACAATTGACATACAAATAATTTTAGGCTCATTGTGGCCTAATCAAAAGCTACATTAAACAATTTTGGACTCCACTAGTTTTTGACCAAATTTCAGATCATTTAATCTAAAGCTATAGCAGAACCTGAAATTTGGTTAAAAACGAGTGGAGCCCAAATTTTTTAATTTGATATTTCATAAGACCATTATGAGCCTAAAATTATTTGTATGTCAATTGTTCTTGTTTTCCGTTCTAATTTCGGCGTTGGTCCAATTTTCGATTTGGATTCAGCTAACTTTAGATAAAATGACCTGAAGTTTGGTCAAGAAAAAGTGGAGCCAAAACATTTTTAATCTGGCATTTGATTAGGCCATAATGAGCCTAAAATTATTTGTTGTCAATTGATTTTGTTTTGCGTTCGAATTTGATTTTTGGCCCGATTTTCGATTTGGGTTATGTTAGCTTTTAAGTGATAAAGCCTTAATTTTCTCCTAGAGCGAGCATAATAAAAAAAATTAAATAGAACATTTAGTTAGCCTAAAATTAACCTTTTATTTTCCATTTGTTTTTAAATTGTTTTTTAATATGGGTTCTGCTAACTTTTTCTTTTGCTAGCAGACCCCCGTTTTAGTTGGAAGGGATGGGCCTAAAATAAAGCATTTAATTAGCCTATAATTTTCCATACTGTCTTGTAATGTTCTGCCGTATGGGTTCTGCTAGCTTAAGTGGCGTTAGCTTAGAGCCGGCCGTGAAAAATTTCAGTGTCTCGTTTTCCAGTATTGATCCGTTTAATCCGATCCGGGCCCGCTCATTTATACGGCTTAAAACTGTTCAGCGCCCACAGGATTCGTTTCCTGTCCACGATGACATCCACATCTGTTAAAGGTATTCCTCGATGAGTTGCAGACTCCATCGAGACATCAACGCTTTTCGGAAAATGGGTCTCAATGAGAAGCTCCAATGATTCCGCACTTGAAGCTGTCCATAACCCGTCCGGCCTAATTAAGTAACTAGGAATGGTTGGGTTAGTAGATAGAATTTTCTTAAGGCGAGAAGTCTCAGAGACCTCGTCCATTCAACAACAGAAGAAGCCCTTTTTGTGCCCTCCTCAACTCTTTTTTGTACTTTCTTAGGTCGTCCTTATAGGAGTCCCAATCCCGATTTCCCCTTGTGTTCTTAGCCCTATTAAAGGCTGTCCTACACGCTCTTCGATAGGTTCTCAACTCCGTGGTCCACCATGCCGGTTTCTGCTTGCCTCTAAGTTTTATCAAGGGGCACGCAGCGTTAAATGACAGATTGCATGCCTTTGTGACAATATCAACCATGCAATCTAATTCCTCTACTGTCGCCGGAAGTCCAGGAACTTAGTTCCTCTAACGACGGCAATAGTTCCTCTAACACATCCCAATATTTTTTGCAGTTTGTATTTCTTGGATTCCTGAAGGCTTTCCGGACAACAGGTTTGATGTTGAGGTTACATATCGGTGATCAGAAAATGAGTGCTCTTTCGCCACTCTCCACCAGCTGATCATATGAAAAATTGTTTCCGACACAAAGGTCACATCTAGAACCTCCTCTCGATTTTTAACAAAAAATGTTGGTGCACACCCAATATTGCAAAAAAAAGGTTAGTATTTAATAAGTAATCAAAAAATAACTCACCCCTCTCGTTAATGTTCTGTCATTGTGTGATGCGCGTTTGCATCACATCCAAGTATAACACCTACCTTAATCATATTTTTTCACAGCCAGCCTCGACGCTCACCGCTGTAACGTACTCGCTACTAAATTGTGGAAGAAGAAAAATATTCAAATTATTTCTCGCTAAAATACACGATCTGCTCTTTTCAGAGTTGCTTGACTATAATCATTTATACCCTTTCATTCTGAGGCCACAGATCCTGTTATTGATAATCCAAGGTTCTTGGATTAACAACAAGTCCTCACCTGACTTAGTCAGTCTGAGCACGAGAGCTGCCGAGGCAGCCTTCGTGTGATGTAGGTTT
This sequence comes from Nephrotoma flavescens, assembly GCA_932526605.1. Lineage (NCBI taxonomy): Eukaryota > Metazoa > Arthropoda > Insecta > Diptera > Tipulidae > Nephrotoma > Nephrotoma flavescens. Next base: position 236,190,832 of record OW052220.1, read on the forward strand.
ATTTGTACAATACAAACCATTTTAGTCTACCTTACTCACCTCTCCTTGCACTCCCTGCATCAGGATAGATCTGGCTCATTGCTTGTCGGACTCTAGAGAGAGGCTGGTCTTCCGCGCCCTTATCGAGCTCATCTTTTTTATAAACTTTAAGAGTGATCGAGCCTCGCCCCGGCCACACTTCGCCTCCTTCGGCCACTGCCCTTTTATATAGATCGACCGATCTGTAGTTCGAGCACGCGGTTAACTTGCTGCTTCCTACGTGCCATCCCGCATCTCTGCAGGACGGGGGGATCCCGGATTTTCTCTCAGGATCCTCAAGAATATGGAGTTTAGTGCATTGTACCCTACCCTCCACTTCTCCGAAGTCATGCTCCCATCATCCTGATCTCTGCTAATGACGGCTAACATCAACACGCGCTCCTTCAGGATTTCACTGATGACTCCGTTTCTGCTCCTTAGGAGCACCCGACATCATGTCTGCTTGCACTTTGACCCGCTTCAAGCTCCTTCTGGGACCTCTTCAGATTCCTTCTGCTCTATACAGTAAGCTGCCCTTCAGAGGTCACAGCCAGTTTCTCCAGAATTCTAAACGCCAATCGTCTCTTCTTGTACTATCGCTTCGCTAAGGGAATCTCTCTCAATCCTCCGCTTTTCTGTTTGGCATGGTGTGGCTTACCCCTGCCTCAGATGAGGGAGCCTTACTTTTCTGGTTAGAGTTACTCTTCTCTTTCATACTTTCCGGTTTTTGGTGGGTACCGGTCCCCTTGTTTTTATTATTTTTTTTTTAAATCTTCCATTCTTTCCCCCGGGTATCGGAGAAATACTGGTCTACCTATGCAGAGATCCGTATACGCAGGTAAGGCTAAATACAACTGGAGGTCGCCAGGTATCCAGAGGGATCCGTTCACGACTTGGGTTTCTTAAATGGGCCCCCAGTCTAGCCGATTATCAGCACGGGTAGCATAACACCTTAATCCAGCTCACCAAGCACCTCAATCCCCGCGCCTCCACCCTCCTCCCACATTCACTCACCCACTGAACCATTCATATGGATATCCCAAACCAATGGGCCCCATTTCATTCAGGGGATTTCCGTTTATAGAGTGCCCCACTCACTACCTGGAGACCCGGGAGCGCAGGCAGACGTGACGCTCAGTTCACCGTGGTTCGTGGTTGATGGTTTTATGGCGCCATCAGTTTGCCTTTCCCTACTGGGTATCATATAGGCACTCAGAATTTTGTGAACAGAGGTTAACCACTCCCTCGTTCTCTGAGACTCTTCTCCCAGCAGAGCTGACCTACATGCGCGATCGATAGGCCGATCACTATCCACCATCTGTGACCCCTCCCCCGATAGGTGCAGCCCGCCACGGGTTATATTATAACAAACAACAAATAAAAATTTCAATTTAACCAATATTAATTTATTGTTTCGTATCTTTAACTGGTTTGTAATTGTCGTTAAAGTGGCTTGTAAATTCAAGACTATGCCAGACATACACAGATCTGTCTATGCCAATTTGATGGGCCGTGGTCATAGGCAAATTTTAGATTTAGGTTTTGGATGGGTCTGATGAGGTTATAGGGATGAAATTTTGTTTTCCCCTTCTAACAATAAAATCGTTTATCATTCGAGAATTCGCCAAATGGACACCAATCTGATTATGCCAATTCAATAACTCCACAAGCATAGGTAGATTTTGATTATAGGTTAGGGGTGAGTCTGATGGGGTTATAGGGGTGAAATTTTGATTTCCCCCATTTTTCATCGATAAAAGCGTTCGTCATTCGTGATTTTAAGATATAGACACCAATCTGATTATGCCGATTCGACAGCACATGCCCATAGGTAGATTCTGACTATAAGTTAGGGGTGGGTCTGATGAAGTTATAGGGATGAAATGGTATATCTGCTTCAGACAGCCGAAAGTAGTTGATAAAGAAGATCTAAAATTGTCAAGCATCGTCAAGAATCGTTTGTCTAAAGGGGTTATACCGTGTGGGTAACTGCAGCAAGGAAACTTTCGATTTTCAAAATGAAACTTTGCATACCGATTAAGCCCAATTTGTGCTAATTAGTGCTCACGGGGAAAGATTAGTGCTAGTCCAGAAGCCGGAAAAACGGGAAGAAAAAATATCAAATTTTACCTGAAAGTCGAAAAAAATAAAATCCATTTTCTAAAAAAAAACAAAAATAATTTAAGCCAAATCTTAAACCTTCACAAAAGCGACTACGCCGAAGAAATTTGTGCTTATCATAGAAATGTAATTTTCATAAATTTTCATTCATAAATAGAAGAAAAACAAACTAGCCCCTAAAAGATACTATATTGAACATACAAAATACAGAGGTACCGTTCAATAATATTTATAAGGGGTAATAACCCCTGTGCTACGATCGGCACAAACGTCAAATATTTCACCTTTTCAACCATTCGGCAGCAATGTTTTATCTGAATTGAAGCTCTGAAATATTTCACCGGGGAATTAACGGAACTGGGCCAATTCTGGATTAGCACAAATTCAGCCACTATATTTTTCGGATGGCAGTGAACATTTCTGATAGGAATATGCAATCAGAAGTGCAAACTTCATTGGTTTGTAGAGCACTTTTTTCAGAAAATCGTTCATTCAACGGTCGTTGTTGTTCAACGGAATTTTGCCAATTCTGGATTAGTACAAATTCTGCCACTATACATTTCATATGGCAATGACAATGCGTGACTAGAATATGCTATCTCAATTGCTCAACATTTGCTTTTACAATAAGTTATTTCTATTTTTTAATTTGTTGTTCAACAAAAATATTATTGAACGGTACCTCTGTATTTTGTATGTTCAATATAGTATCTTTTAGGGGCTAGTTTGTTTTTACTGTATTTATGAATGAAAATTTATGAAAATTACATTTCTATGATAAACACAAATCTCGTCGGTGTATAGCCGCTTTTGTGAAGTTTTAAAATTCGGCTTAAATTATTCTGTTTTTTTTTTAGAAATTGGATTTTATTTTTTTCGTCTTTCAGGCGAAATTTGAAATTTTCTTTTCCGGTTTTCCTGGCTCCTGGACTGGCACTAATTTTTCTCCGTGAGCACTAATTCGCACAAATTGGGCTTAATCGGTATGCAAAGTTTCATTTTAAAAATCGAAAGTTTCCCTGCTGCAGTTACCCACACGGTTATACTCTATCAAAGTTAGCCGACTCCAGCCGAAAAATGTATATAATGCAGATACAAATTTTATGCCGGAAAGTAATTATTTATATTAGAAAATTTTATTTGATTGTTCCTAAAAACCAACTAAAAAATTTAAAATAAGAAATTTTCATTCGAAACAATTAAAAGTAATATACCAAAGCAAATTTCTCTAAGTGCTGTACTAGATGTTTGGGGAGGTAAGACGTGAATTACATTTATAGTATGTTATATTTTTGGAGAATATTTTAAATTAGCATCCATCTAATAATTATCATTTAAAAACGTCAGGTCAATTTCCATGTTGGAAGTCCGAAAAAACTGGATTGAATATATCGCACACACAAAATTTGAAAATTTCTAAAATTGACCGTTTAAAGTGGCATGGCTGGAAACAGATTTAAATGAAAGGTCTAAAAAAATTATTTTTCGATATAAAATAATCTGTACTATTATCTGCATTATCGACATTATTCGGCCGGCATGTTATATATTATATTAAATCTGCATTATCGGCATTTACGATTCGATGAATTTATCGATGAAAACTGGAGAAAATGAAATTTCACCCCTATAACCTCATCAGGCCTAACCTTAACCTATAATCAGCATCTACCTATTGTCATGGGTTATCGAATCAGCATAGTCAGATTGGTGTCTTATATGCCAAAACCACGAATGACGAACGATTTTACCGATAAAAAATGAGGAAAATCAAAATTTCACTTCTATAACCCCCATCAGGCCCTAACCTATAATCAAAATATACCTATGGTTATGGGCTATTAAATAGGGATAGCCAGATCGGTGACTGACTGACATAATCTTGAGTTGCAAATAATTTTAACGACAATTAGAAATCATTGATTGCTTGATAATTTTTAATCTATGTTATCGACTAGTTTCGGCTGTATGAAGCACATATGGCATTTCATCCCTATAACCTCATCAGACCCACCAATAACATATAATTAAAATCTACCTATGTTAATGGGCTATTGACTCGGCAGTCAGATTGGTGTGCATCTGGCAAAATCTCAAATGATGGACAATTTTATTGTCGCAACAACGGAAAATGGAACATTTCCCAAAATAACCTAATAAAACCCGCACTCCAGACAAATAATCAAATTCTACTTAGGGTCAGATCATCGTTCATCTGTCAAAATCTTGATATACAAAGCATTCATCAGCTAAACGTGACTGCGTCTCATGGCTATTGTATAGATGTCTATTATTGACATTTTATGTGACAAAATTGATGATTCATTTATAATTTTTAAACCTGTATTGCCGGCATTTTTCGGTTTGAATTTTGAAGTGTATCTTCTTTATCGTTACAATCTGCATTATCAACGTTTTAAAATATTCTCGGGTGGGATAGAAAAATAGTATCTGTAGTACCATATTTCGATAGGAATAGAAAAGGCACTATCTGTATTACCATCTTACGGCTGGAAATTTTCAGCAAACTCTAACAGCATGTTTAAGCCATTTTCTTAAAATTTCTCAGTTGTAATTATCGATCATTATAGACCGTGTATATTTAACGTGATTGTTTTCAGAACACTGCAGTAGTTTTTCTAGAATCAATTAAATAAAATATAAATTAGTCGATCAATCTGTCAAAACTAATTTATAGTTTTCTCGCTGGCAATTGACAAATAAGAAATCTACTCGCGCACTTAACAACTCTCGAATACCGTAACCGTAACATAGATCAACAATTATTTTATATATTATAGGCTTGCTTGTATAACTTAAATAGTAATAGTTAATTATAATTACATACAGATATTATTTATAGTTTTATTAATCGTTAAGATTATAAATCATGAATTGAAATATGTAAGCATAAATGCGTGCAGGGCAGGGCACCTTGACCACATTCAACGAAAGAATGAAAATAATTTTTGTCCGTCTACTTTAAAAATTACATTCTCATATGTGTGTGTAATTAAATTATTTAAATTAAAATAATTTATTTTTAAATATTTATTTATATTGTCTTATTTATTTAAAAAAGAAATTTTAAGCAAAATGTTTGGAATTTAAACGATTTTATGCCACCTAAGTTGAAAATTACAATTTTTTTGTAGTTTATTATTTTGTTGTTATCAATGTTTAATTTAAAATATTTTATGAATGTTGATTATTTATTGGCGCCTTCATCTTGTACACATTTATAACCATTATATGAAATCCTGAAAATATTCATACAGCTATACTGTACTCCTAAAAAATAGAAAATCAAATATCTTAATTTGCATTGATTTTAAAACTTTTAACTAAAATAAAAAATAAAAAAAAAACAGTTTCCAATTGAATTAAAAATAAAATTAGTTCGTAGATCGGTTCTTGTGCCAAAGAATTTATAAAATTTTTCTCAAGATTATATTTGGTGAATGCCAAAAAAACGCATCGTGTCTTGTCACTCGCTTTTCGGTGCACAAACAGAACCGAGTGAATGCGACATAATTTTTTTTATCACGTTTTAATTTTCTTATCAACTGCAATTTTTCACGATTGATTAATAATTTGTTGTTATTGTTGATTGTGTTCTGTTCACGTCTAAAATAAAATAAAATTTTAATTTCTTTTGACTTGACCGTATACGATGATAAGTAGATATAATTATTCATGTCTTCAATATCAATTACAAATCAATAATAGAAAATCAATAGAAATGTTTTTTTTTCTATTGAATGCGCTTTCAACATAACAAAATTAATTTTTTAATCAATTTTGAAATTTATGAATTGACAAACGATTAAAAAATATTTTAGTGCAACTTTTAAATGCTTTTTGCGATTATAAAAAAATTCCAAAGAATTTGTCGAGAAGACGATTATTGATGAAGTATAGAAATTACAAAGGTATTTAAACTATTTGACACAGTGTATCGGTATTATATACGGTTACAGTGGTTGATGGGGCTATTAAAAAAATTAATCGTACGGTATTAAAATTGCAGGCATTTGGAAGTATCATTGGTTTATAGAACAAATTTCTACACAGGATGATTATATTTAAAAATTTGACCTCAGCATTGATTAAATTTAGAAAGCGCAATTATTGTTAAAAGATATGACCAAAAAACGATTTTAAATTTATGGAATTAATATTGAATTATATTGGGGGTACAAATAAGTTTTGAGGAATTTACAAAAGAAGGCGTGACTAGTATTAAATTACATCGAGTCATCTTGTAACTATATTCATGTTAACGCGTCATCATTTTCCTCGAAAAATCAGTATGCACCATTTCGCTGAAGTATAAACAACATATTTTGTGCCCTAACTGGGAAGCGCTGCTATTTTGTTTTAATTTGAAAAAAATTGCAGCTGATGGACATCGATTGCTGTGTCAAGCATGCACCACCAATGAAAACATATGAGTACTGTTTCCGCCGTTATTGGACTAAGATTCATGCCAAACACAAGAGGAGCTCGTTGAAACTTTGCAAGTGACTCAACAAGTGATTCAAACCCATTTTAAGAACATCGGTATGGTGTAAAAACGAGAAAATTGAGTTCCGTATAAACGCAAGCCAAGAGACGTTGAACGCCATTTTTGCCATTTGTTGAACGCCAACGTGCGAACAACTGCTTCAAAGACAAAATTGGAAGGATTTTTTGAATCGAATCGTGACGAGGGATGAAAAGTGGATCCGTTACGATAACCAAAAGCGCGAACAATTGATGCTAGTGAATTTTATCCAAACTAATCAAAAAAAAAAACAAAAACAACAAATTAATTGTAATAGTATTGGTGTAAGTAAACATTCAGGCGAATTTGTATTGTGCAGTTTAGACGAGATGTGATTTTTTAATGTGCCCTACGTACATTCCAAAGTCATTCTAAGTATTTTCTAAGCATTTGTATAACCACTGTACTAACCAATAGCACTGAAGTTCATGCTAAATGCTTAGAAAATACTTAGAATGACTTTGGAATGTACCTAAGGCCCATTAAAAATTCACATCTCGTCTAATGTTTACTTACACCATTACTATTACAATAAGTTTGTTGTTGTTGTTTTTTTTGGATTAGTTTGGATAAACTTCACTAGCATGAACAATCGTGGGGTAAGCCCGGTTCAAACAGCACTTTACTGCGTACGAAGAAGCCATAAATTGAGTAACCTCAAAACACGAGGATTTTTTCGAAGCGGCATTTCTGAACACATACAAAATCACGTGCAAATTCATTGATTAAAAATGTAAATATCAAGTTTTATAGCAATATTAATAAATAAATTGCTGTAGTGAGAGGTTTGTGATCGGTGAAAACAGCGAATTCCTGACCTTCGACAAAATATAAAAAGTGTTTAATTGCTTCGTAGATTGCAAGCAATTGCGATCAAATGCGAAATATTTTCTTTGGACATCTGATAATTTCTTGGAGAAAAATCCAAGAGGTTCTCAAGTTACTTTATTTAATTGCTGTATAAGACTGTGCCTATAGCTGTGTTAGATGCATCAGCAGTGATTCTATATTTTGTTGCATTTAGCGGATGCGCTAAAACAGCAATAATTTTTAAGCTGTTCTTCAGGCGAAGAAACATTTTGAAGCGTTTTCGGTTTCTTGAGAAATGTTGCCAGTTGTGCACGAATACGGGCAAGTATCTTTGGGAGTTTTGGGATGCATAATTTTTAGAAGAATTGTTCCACTTGTAAGTTTTGCTTCTCGTTTCTAGATACTGCGAGAATGTCGTAAATATGTATGTACATATTTGTGTTGCATGTTTGTGCTGCATTTCTGAGTCCAAATGGCATTCGGGTGAATTCGAATATGGCAAATGGTGTGGTAATTGCGATTGTATGTATGTCGTCAGGCTGTGTATTAGATGATACACTCTGACGAGATCGATTTTTGAAAAATCGTGCATGGACTCCACATGGTCTCCAACCGTTGTTCTTCTTCTTCGTCATGTGCAATGTACATGATATTGCTGAATGCCACTTCTTGGTGAGTGGCCTGTAGCCACGACTTGATGTATTACCGGAGAGTTCTAGTTCAGTGGAGCTGTTAAAGATGGAAATTTATTTAACAATGCTCCATAGCCATTGTTGATTATGTAAAACATTGGATGGTGTATCAACGAGTGCTGATGTTGCATTAAGCTTAGTGGATGGATCACTCAATTGAATCTTCAGATCCACTAATAATGTTAATTTCGTTGGAAATCCGCGCCAATGATGGGGCGTTGAGTAATGCTGATCAACGTTGAGTAATTTGATACTAAAAGTATTTATTGTGGTACGATTTGTTGCTTCCAGAATTAAACCGGAATTGCGATTTGTTCCGTAGCGATAGTATTTGTGGTACGGGGCGGGATTACGCTAATGTCAGCGCTGGTATCAATCAGAAATGTGATGTTATTTTGGGAATCCCGTATAAATAAGCAGCTGTATTGCTTTTGTCTTAGGTCTGCTGCTGCGACCTTAAGACCTCGTGGTTTGGGGAACCGATATTTCCTGGCTCTTGGAGCTTTCCATTCCAAAAGTTACGGTTTCTGGGAACCATGAAGCAAAATATATTATTATTATGTGTCTAATACATATTAGGCCACATAAATTATTATTATAAATCGTGGCGGTCATCTCAAATTGTTTCTTGAACAATTTTTTTTTATTGAAATTTTTGAATTATTCTGAGCGACCAGCCAACCACCAACTTCATTCACATTGAGGTAAAGTTACCAAAACGTTGGCTGTTTGATTTCGACCTAATGAATTATTGAATTTTTTGAAACACAAAATTTAGACGTCTCATTAGACTGCATTGCCAAACTATAAAATATTGAAAAAACTTTGAATTTTCATACAAGGATAAATATAATGCCTTAAGCAGACTGCACGAGTTCGAACGAAAATTTATAATCTTTGATCCGCATGCTAAACCAATAAAAACGCTTGAAAATGTTTTTCCGTCATTTTTTTCCATATAAAAATTCCCCTGCGAGTTAAAATATTTTTATCTTTGTGCTCTTGGTCCGCAGTCGACCAACCTACATGCTGTATAAGATAGCAGAAAATTTCCAGCAGAAAAAATTTGTTTTGTTATTCACCGCTAGAGGCATCACAATCACAAAAATGAATTTTTTTTCTGCTGATATGACACTAGCAGAAAATTTTTGAAATTTTTATGCAATTTAATAATTCTCAGCAGAAAGTTTTATGAAAAAATCAAAGAATTTATGAAAAAGAAGAGAAAATATATGTTTAAACGTTTTGAAGCGACGCAAGTTAATTTTCTTTAAAAGACGAATTGTGATGTGTATAAGGACATTTAAAATATACTAAAATTACCATAATCGTCATTATGCAAATACAGGGCAACATCAAACAAATTGCCATCGTTCAAAGCACTCCATATATTACGGAAGTCATTTTAACGTGAAATGTTTTCAGTTTTTAACAAAAGTGTTAGAAAAACCCCCCTGTAACTACCCTGGGTGTATGTTTTTATGGTAGCTGAGATCATAATCTATATACATGAGCAACATGAGATTCACACCTGGCGTCAGTAGCCTTCCATACATTTATTCATTTTATTCATTTTAATTTAGTCATTTTAATGTGAAATGTTTTCAGTTTTTTAAGAAAAGTTGTAACGGATCTATAGCGGTGGGCACATTCCTGTAGCTGGGTAGCAATCAGGGAAATTAGGGGGTTCATTCTTTACCACTATAATAAATAAAACCGTTCAAAAAAATTAAACAATGTGCAAAAAAAAATAAAAATATAAAATATTAAAGTAAGCCTGCAGTTATAAGCCATTTCAGGATCATCATCCAAGATGCACCTCACCTCACCAAACGAAATTATTTACCACATTTTATTAATTTAAACACCACGAATAATTTGAATAAATAATTCCATCATACCAACAATTTATTAATTAAACAAGTTTCTACATACTTTAAGAAATATTACGTACGAGTAACTGTTTTATTTGATATTTTTAAATAGAAAATAATAAAAATAAAAATAAATTTTAAGACTAAATAAGAAAATGAAACTAAACGGTTTATGCGTAAGATCTGAAATTTGCACGCGTCGGAAACGTTAAATAAACTTTCCTTAACATATGATATACAGTTTAGTTGAATTTGTGATTTATTATATTTACTCACCACCCTCAGCGTGAATCCGGTAGAGCTCTCCCGTTGTTTGCTGTGGAATCAATGGGTCAATACAATTTGTTTAGTTAGTAACCTTAACGGAAAAACGATAACGATAGACAGTTTTTTTTCTGCAAATTTCGATAACATACACTAAACTTTTATTTTCTTAATATTTTTTTTTTTTTTTTGATTTTAGAACTTTACTTTTTGATCAAACTAAGAACTAATTTCTTTTTTTTCTTTTTTGTTATGACAAACATCTATACACTAAAAACTATGGATATTGGAATACTATAGTTACACAAATTTTCTTTTTTTTTTTTATACACTGTACAAATGGACGAGTGCACTATATTTCAGCCACTTTGCGTCTATACTCAATCCAGTAGATAATTTTTCTCGTCCAAAAATCGAGATGACAAAAAATTAGGAAATAGCTCCTTTACTAAATACCGGTATATCCAATCAATATATAAAAAAATTGTTGACCAAAGTCGTGTGGATCACCTTAAGGTTCGTAGAGTGGCGTGGTATACATACAGTAATTCACACCGTACCCTTTAGATCAGCTGTATCTAAATTAAAATATACGCACATTTTAATATCACACAAGCTCCTAACCTCTATATTTTCAAACATAATAATTTCGCCAACTTGATGTTCGCTTACCTGGTAACAATTTACGCTTCGTATGTCTTCCGAAATAACTATAGACGAAATCGATATATATCGTCCGGTTCGACTCATACAACCAGATGGTTTCACTTAGCACTTTACGCGTATGTATATACGGAGCTTTTACCGATTTTCTTTAATTTTATATATTTTTTTATTTTTTTTTTTTTTGTAATCACTAGTACAATGGTCAAACAATAATGATTATAATGTACCTTGTTGTACTTCTACGATAATTTGTGTTTAGTATTCAATCTAACGGATTCATCACAAAATGTATTTTTCGTTGAAAGAGGGGAAACCGATCAAAACTGGTATTCCAGTATTTAAAATATTTCATCGTATACATTAATTAACGTCAGGGGTACGAACTAGACTTAGAAACAATCCGGCATTCGCCACAAAGTGTTAGAAAAACCCCCCTGTAACTACCGTGGGTGTATGTTTTTATGGTACCTGAGATTATAATCTAAATACATGAGCAACATGAGATTCACCCAGGCGTCAGTAGCCTTCCATACATTTTTGATGTGAATGTTTTCAGTTTTTTAACAAAAGTGTTAGAAAAACCCCCCTGTAACTACCCTGAGTGTATGTTTTTATGGTAGCTAAGATCATAATCTATATACATGAGCAACATGAGATTCACACCTGGCGTCAGTAGCCTTCCATACATTTATGAAGTCATTTTAATGTGAAATGTTTTCAGTTTTTTAACAAAAGTGTTAGAAAAAACCCCCTGTAACTACCCTGGGTGTATATTTTTATGGTAGCTGAGATCATAATCTATATACATGTGCAACATGAAATTCACACCTGGCGTCAGTAGCCTTCCATACATTTTTGAAGTCATTTTGATGTGAATGTGTTCAGTTTTTTAACAAAAGTGTTAGAAAAACCCCCTTGTAACTACCCTGGGTGTATGTTTTTATGGTAGCTGAGATTATAATCTATATACATGAGCAACATGAGATTCACACCTGGCGTCAGTAGCCTTCCATATATTTTTGAAGTCATTTTCATGTGAATATTTTCAGTTTTTTTAACAAAACAATCGGTACGTTTTAATAGATTTGCCTGTTCACATTTCTGTTGTTTAACTCTCGAAAGATATAAGCAGCTTTTGTATCAAATTTTTCATGAATTGCATTCTCAATACCGATCAAAACTGGTATTCCAGTATTTAAAATATTTCATCGTATACATTAATTAACGTCAGGGGTACGAACTAGACTTAGAAACAATCCGGCATTCGCCACAAAGTGTTAGAAAAACCCCCCTGTAACTACCGTGGGTGTATGTTTTTATGGTACCTGAGATTATAATCTAAATACATGAGCAACATGAGATTCACCCAGGCGTCAGTAGCCTTCCATACATTTTTGATGTGAATGTTTTCAGTTTTTTAACAAAAGTGTTAGAAAAACCCCCCTGTAACTACCCTGAGTGTATGTTTTTATGGTAGCTAAGATCATAATCTATATACATGAGCAACATGAGATTCACACCTGGCGTCAGTAGCCTTCCATACATTTATGAAGTCATTTTAATGTGAAATGTTTTCAGTTTTTTAACAAAAGTGTTAGAAAAAACCCCCTGTAACTACCCTGGGTGTATATTTTTATGGTAGCTGAGATCATAATCTATATACATGTGCAACATGAAATTCACACCTGGCGTCAGTAGCCTTCCATACATTTTTGAAGTCATTTTGATGTGAATGTGTTCAGTTTTTTAACAAAAGTGTTAGAAAAACCCCCTTGTAACTACCCTGGGTGTATGTTTTTATGGTAGCTGAGATTATAATCTATATACATGAGCAACATGAGATTCACACCTGGCGTCAGTAGCCTTCCATATATTTTTGAAGTCATTTTCATGTGAATATTTTCAGTTTTTTTAACAAAACAATCGGTACGTTTTAATAGATTTGCCTGTTCACATTTCTGTTGTTTAACTCTCGAAAGATATAAGCAGCTTTTGTATCAAATTTTTCATGAATTGCATTCTCAATACAGGCCCATATTAATTGTTTAAATCCATCTTTCATGTGGACGACATATTGACTGCCCCCACTATCTCCGACTTTATTAATAAAATTCAACGGATCGTTCATAATAACCGAGATGTACCGATGCAGGTTTTCTAACTATGTTAACATTTTTTATCACACATTAATCTCTTTACGTACGAAATTGAATTTGATTACTAAGACGATAAAACCCGACTAAAATTATCTAGAATTCTCGATGTACTAATACCATTTTGATTTGCCAAGGCCCTGTTGCGCATCGTTTGTCAAAACGTATTTGAAACATTGAAGTGTTTAAAATTAACATTCCAATAGATTTCAGGATTATCGTGGGGAGGCGGAAAGAGAGGCGGTATAAGTGTCCGTAATATTGATGTTTCTGCAGTTGGAGTAATATAGGTAGCTCAATCGTAGGACACAATACGCAAAAAATCTTTCGATGGTAACAAAAACACAATGACGTCAATTTCAAACGAATGAAAGAAACGTCAAATAATGTAGACAAATTTTATTGAGCAAAAACTATTAGTTAATAACTTTAGACTGTGAGTGCGGGTAAAACCTCACAGTCGTGCAGCAACCTTTAGCGAAATATTATGTTTCCCTGCGCATTTGTTAACCCCTTCGTATCCTCGAATTTTACTTTATTGTGAAGTTGGTGTCTGGCTTGTCACCGAAAATAACCCAAAATCCCATATAGACATAATACAATAAAATTCTAGGCTATGTACAAAGGGAAGGTTTGGTTGCGGCTATGTTCCACACCATTTGTTTGCATCCATAAATCACCAAAAAAGCTTGAATGCTCAGTAATTTTATTACAAAATACGACATTACTCAAAAAAAAGAATAAGAAGGCTGGCAGTCAGCAGACGCATATACATTATTAAAGTCACAGCCGCAGATTTATATATTGTAAATTAAGCAAATGGCGCTGTCCAAAACTAGGTACATATTGTTCAAATTTAAGCAAGTCTAAAAAATTGTTAGTATCCGAAATACGTTATTTAATGGTTTTCCGAACCCGATTCGATATTATTGAGTCAAGGGTTATAATTCGGTACGCTACATAGAACTAAGTTTAGTGAACAAGTGATTGTTAATTGTGTTGGAATGACTGAACTAATTAAAGAATGGACCGCCAAGCGGGGTCAAGCGAAAGGACTAATTACTCGTGTTGCTTCGTTTGCTGAAGCTTTGAATAGAGATACGAAGTCAAGTGAAGTATATCATTAAGATTGGATTTGATAGAACGAGCCTTTAAAGAATTTAAGAAAGCGGATTCAAAATTAATTTCAATGGACTGCATTTCAGAAATGTGTGTTAAGGTTAAACTAAAGGAATTTCTATTAGAGCTCGCAACCACGGACGTTTCGATGTTGGAACAATTCAACCACATCATAACAAAAACCGCTGAGCAACAACACGAATTTTTATCGCAATTTACCAACACTAAATTTAAAATAAAGTTCAAAAACAATTGTATTACACATACACATATACATTCTTGCACATATACCAGTTTATATAATTTATACTTAATAACTTGCATGAAAAATAGAATTTTAATTTACCGTCCATTAAACCAAAGAAAATAAGAATTTTCTGAAAAGTTTAACCTCAACAAGAAAATTAAAGTTTCAACCACAAAAGACTAAAGAGTAGTTACAGTTAAGAAAACAATTATCCTTAATTTTTACAATTCAATTTTAAGATTTATTTACCGAGTGTACAAATTTAAAACCAAAGTTTATGAATTTAATCATATGTGGGTTAAGATACTGTACTCGTCCCATGGTGTACGATTTTGTTTTTTTTTGCTGACAAATCATTCACTGCAGATCACTCACTGCTGCCACGGATTTACTCTCTGTCCTGTCAAGCCCTCTGACGAGGTCGGCTTTGGTTTTCTGATCAGCCATCGTTTACGCCAATTCGTAACAGATTTTAGCTCAATAAACAACCGGATCTGTGTACTCAGATTGTCCACGCATCACATCAAAATCTCATATGTGAACTTACATGTTCCAACGGATGTAAAATCACAACATGATAAAGACACTTTAAACGACCACCTCGAAAGTATTTTAAACAAAATTCCACAACACGATGTAAAGATTTGAGTGACTTCAACAGGCCGGCCAACTTCGAGTTAGCATGTCAGAAACCCTCAACAGCAAAATACTAAACCATTCTGTGGAAAAATAGTTGAACATAATAAAATTGGCGACAATAAGTAATTCAACGGCAAATCTAAGTAAAATTACATGAAAACATAAAAAAGTTTGGCTAAATCAGAATTGTTTTAGCCGAGAAAACACTCGAACCGACTATGTAGAAAGACGAAACGCAAATGGCAGATACCGTTCTATAAAAAAAAACAGTTACCAGCTTCCAGCGCTATTCACAACGAACCTGGAGTGTTGCAAATGGAAACAAATACCGTCCTTATAGTGTGGTGAAATTTTTCTCGTCATTCCTAAATAGACAGACGTTATCCTCTAGCGAACAGCTAACATCGTTGCATTAATCTAATATCAATGATGAAAAGACACCTACACTCGCTCTATCTTACGCAAGGATGGCATCTGTAACTGCTCAAGAACGGCGGCGATTATCTCTTCTAAAATAGCTCTTTTAAAGTCCCGCAAAATTAAATATCTATAAAGCGATGATAAGCGTCTTGGATTCTACAACTTAGGACAACCAAATGCTTGCAATTTTTGAGGAAGTATGATGCTAGGCCCTATTAAGGATGATCAGAAATTATCTGAACAACTCTGATAAAATTGGACGACAGGACCTCGACAAAACAGGACGACGATAATGACGACAGGACCTCGTGGGAGCCATCCTATTTGGTGTATAAACGACATATAACAGGACCTTCAAACTTTTGGTTTTCGTGTATGGTACCCAGTTGTTGTCGATCGAGTTATATGGAAAAACATTGTTGAGGCGGCCAAATCCCTTAATGGAAGGGAGCGCCAGCGAAGAAGAAGGAGAAGTGCATTTGGAAGGATTTGTTAAAATAATACCTTGTTTCGAACTTTTTTTAGTCGTAAATTGTGGTAAGAAGAGAATTTTTAGAGAATAGATTTCCTTCAATTCGGTGAATATAGTTGTTCTTTGGTCGTTCCACTGCTGCTATAATCGAAAATCAGATTATACAGAATGTTTGATTTGAATACAAAGACGCACGATTTGAGGAAAATTGAGATTCTAATTGCCTGAAAATCAGAATGCGAAACTTAAATTTTAGGAAAGGATTCCCTAGGTTAAAATATCAACTGGAACTTGTATTTCCTCATGAGGCATCTGCCTCAAAGTAGAGTCGTTTAGTTTAGTACCATAAGCAGCATTTTGGAACAGCGTATTAAAATAAAAAACAGCACTTACAAATTTGACTTTCTGATTCAAATATCAAAATTCAGTATCAATCTAACTTGATACTTTTTTCTTTGTTGAAAAATATTTTGAACAAACAGGCTCGCGTCTAAAGCGTGTATACTAACGCTTTAGACGTGAGCCTGTTTGTTCAAAATAGTTTTCAACAAAGAAAAAAGTATCAAGTTAGATTGATTCTGGCAGCAATTCGATTCCAAACTGACATAGTCTTAGCTCTTGCGCAATCCGGGAATAGCTGCGGTATTCCTACCAGGTGTAAGAACTGCTTATTTCGCTTTGAAATTGCCATTGAACATGCAATTCATTGAAACTCTCACGTTGGGGAGTGGGAACGCGTTAATATTGCTTGCAAGAGGTTTCAGGCAAACTATTACGGAATGGTTCAAGAACCATTCCGCAGATTCTTCTAAGCACGCAGAGCCCTCTCTCACAGTAATTTTGCCGACTAGATTGCAGGGCTTTGGCTCGTGGGGAAGTTGGGGCTTCCGTGACCCTGGCCTACACCGTGTACCAGAATAAAAAAAAAAGCAAACTAAAAACTGAAATTATATTGAATTTACTCCAGAATCCCGTCAACCGAAATTCAAGGAACATGAATAAATATAATAATAATGTGCACACCCAGGAATGTCCGGATCTCCCCGAGTAACAAGTACAATGTCTGCTGAAGAAACCCCCTGAATGATCTCTAGAGGGTCGCCCACAATTCACACTCCGACAGCCTCAGACTTGAGTGTAGATTTTACGGGCGCTCCCAAATGGACGACACATATGCTGAACTCCGAATTCCACTCCGAAACTGTGGATGTCCTGCCAAGGAGATGACGAGGAGTGAGAAGCCAGGCCTACAACTTTTGAACAGACACGAAATGAGAATAAAATAAAAAGAAAAATGTGAAGCAAACGAAAAACAAATCAAGTTGAAAATAGCCGAGAGAAAAAAATTGAACTAAAATATGGTCGCTGAAGAAATCGAACAAAATAATAAAATGGTCGATGACCTTGAATAAATTTTGTTGCTAAACCAAGGTACATCAAGTACGCGCCAAGCAACCGTTAGTCGGCACTCGATTACACATATATATTTTTAATAAAAATTGAAAAATTTGAAATTTGAAGATTAAATTGAAATTTAAATAAAAGAAAATAAAAAAAATAAAAATAAAGTTATACCTTTCGCCCTTCGGTTGGGGTTTCTATAAACGTTGGGCGTCTTCCGGGGGCTAACCAAAATGTGGATGGCCACGTTATTGGCCACCTTTAACCGTAGATTTTTGTTGGGCGTCTTCCCGCCTTTGACCGAAAATAAAAACCGTTAGTCGTCTTCCCGCCTTTAACCGAAAATAAAAACCCGTTGACATGTGTTACTGTCGATAATGCGGTACACGTAAATAATTACAGTACCCGTAAAAATGGAATGGGTAGAAAGGGCTGAATTTCAAAGGTCCGAATGTCGAGCGGCCGAATGTGTCGAAGGGCCGATTTTTTTTTTTTTAAAACTATAATTTTTTTAAATTTGTTGTTTTATGGAATATTTTTTTTTTTAATTAAACATAAATGAATTTCTTATGAATTTATGTATTTTATATAAATTTAGCAATACGAAGTGTCCATTTTGGGTGGTGAAATTTGAAAGACAGAAAGAAAAATCTGGTTGGTGTGCGATACGAAGCTGTGTAATAATTCCATTGCGGTGGTGAAATACCATAGTCTGGAGGCATCGAAGGGCATACAATTTTATTTGTTGATGTGATAATCATTAACGGCAAGATGGTGCCGCAACATTTTTACGGGTACCGTATTTTTACGGTCGAATGTGTCAAAGGGTCGAATTGGTCAAATATATATTTTTTATTTTTTGTACCATATACCTAATATCTGAAGGCTGAAATAGGGCCCAATGTCTCAGGTGGCGCATGACAAAATTTTGGGGTTGGTTCAAAGACCAAATTATCAAAATCCCGACAAAAAATCCCGATTTTGCTGAAACTTTGAAAACTCCGACTAAAGTCAATGGGGGGAAGTGCAGTGACCTCCCGTGTGTCCGTGAGAGTTATGGAAGCCGTTAGTCTCTACAATTATTGCATTTCAAAATGCCGGGATTTTGATTTCGGGATTTTGAAAATCGAGCAAACGACCCCAACTCCAAAATTTTCCTTCTCCAAAATGTATCGCTGACTGGATTTCATGAATATCCAATGATGAAAAATAGTATTTAAATTTTCATAAATCGCGTTAAATTTATGATATATGTGTGTCTTAATAAATTATACTCATACACCATTTTATTTTTGTTTACGTCTCAGTCCATTTATTTTGCACCATTTAATTAATCGTAAATTTGATTACATGTTTTATTAAAAGGAAAAGATATTTTTAAACTTATAGTTTTATCATCCAACAAAAATGAATTTTTGTATTTTTTTATTATTTTCAAACATTATATTTATAATCCAAACTCGTCTGCAATTTTTAAAATCCAAAAGAATTTTGGCGTCACTCGCCTATCTCTTCACACTGCTCATCAATCCACATGCCAAAACGTACCACAAAAATGACGCACATTGGTCTCGCTCTCAAAATTATTCGACGTTTGCGCGATGCTGTAGGAGTGTGCAAAACGTGAACCAGAGTATAAAGGCCAATTCACATTCACAAAAAAACTTAGTAACAATGTCCGAGGGTAGATGGCAATGCTATTAGTAAAATACATAAATTACTCAAGAGTAACGAAATTTTCTAGAAATAAATACAAAAAAGTGATCGCAGGTGAGCGCAACGTTATGACTCCGAAAGGAGTCCTAAGAAAACATTACCTGTAATTCCTCGATCGACACCAGCGGACCAATTAAATGCTTGCATGAAATACTCTACTTTTTGGCGACACGTTCAAGACATTGAAATTAACTACAATATGCGTGTCCAGCTGCAAAACGATTGATCAGCTGAGATATTCTCACGTCAATCGCTGAAAATTCGGAACGGAAAGGTGCCGGTTCTGCAATTTAGTGGCGTCATGAGTTACTTAGTCATTTTTTAAATTATGCACCAGTGCCTGGATGTGTATCCGTCTCTAGCCATCGTGGAGGCATACATGATCTAGACGACAATAATGCATCTAGCCTACTATCGTATTTTTGATTGCATGACACGGACACAGAAGTCCGTGAAGCTGCAAATCACATTGTGATTTCACATCACAATGCTTACAAATACAGATTAGGCTAGATGGAAGCCTTCGACTCTCATTATGACATACACATTCAAATATTATTTGGTCAGGAGCAGAGTTCATTTTCCGTAATTCTACATCTAACTAGGTAGCTGTTGAAGTTACCATGTCGTGCATTGTGATAAGCAGTTACTTTGTGAGATTCTCGTGTGTAGCCTTTCCCTGATGTTTGGAAAGAATTCATATGTGTATCTTCCTTTCGTAGAGATATCCCATCTTTGTTGCCACAAGCTACTGCATTCTTCTTTGGTTCTACTGATAAGCACTTTCTTGTCCATTGTTTCCTCTGTTTCGATGAGAATGTTCCCTGTCATGGTCGGGCGTCCCTTCTTAATATTTCTTATAGTTGCACTCTGTTTTAATTTGATATCTATTGGCATAACAACTGCAATAACATTTAGTGCAAGCTTGGGGTTAGTCCTATAACAAACCGTTATCTTCACCAGAGCATGTCTTTGCGCACCTTCCAAAATCCTTATGTGTAACAGAACAAAATTTTTAAAATCGTATGTAAGTCTGTTTTGGCCTTTTCAGGGTTAGTTTTGATGTGATTTGTAATACCAAGACGCTTATCAATACTAACGCCTAGATATTTTACAGTTTTGGCCAGTTTCATTCTCGCATTATTTAATTTTACTATAGGCGGTCTATTTGTGTCCAATTTACCTTTTAGTAACATCATTCCCGTTTTCCATTCCATCCCGTTTTCCGGGTGATAGAGCTAGTTTATTTTGCATAAACCATTCCCACGTGCGATTTAGTGTCAACCGAGTCTTATTTTCAAGATCCTGTCTGGAGTGCCCATATGTAGTTTAACTTTATCGTCAGCATAGGCAAGTTTTTCTTCCCGATCTTGTAAATAATTTAATATTATTTTATAAATATTTTTTGAGGTGCCAATAGTTTTAAGGTGTTTCATTACACAAGGTCACCAGACATTGTCGAAGGCACCTGCAATATCCAGGAATAGTCCTAACTTCTACTTTGAATTTGCAGCTTTAACTTTGTGCATTGGCGTTGGGATTGCATCTTCCGTTGATCTATTTTTGCGGAACCCGAATTGTTTGGTAGAGTAGAATCTGCTGCGGCATTAAATCTTTCTATCACCTTGTCTGTTGCTAATTTTACTAACAGTTTGCCCGTAACCGAAAGAAGGATCAATGGTCTATACGCTTTCTGGTCAGCTTCGTTTCTAGCTCTTCCTTTTCTGATCACAACAACTTTGTCTGTTTTCTAGATTTTCGGAAATACACCCAGATCTAAACAGGTATGTTAGTTTAGTCCCAATAATGGGCCATACTGCCTTCAGTACTTCTGTTTCGATGAGGTCAGGTCCAGGCGCCTTGCCATTTTTCTTACTCATCAGTGCTCCGTCAACCTCCTCTTCACTGAAGTATGGATCGTTTCCAATCGCAGGATCCTGTTGCATCAATAATCTTATATTATTTTGCTCTTCTGTATCATTTGCAAGATCATCGTCAGGAAGCAGTTAGCTTAGTAGCAGTTGGTTTGTTTGTTGTAGTTGTTGTAGTTGTTGTCCCCTGAGATAGAACTGAGCTTAATGTCTCCCGGTATTTAACTTTACCCGCCTGGTATTTGTAAAAAAATCCCCATGGCTCTCTATTACGATGTGAGGAGACAAATCTTTCAAAACTTTTTTGTTTTTCGCGTGCAATTTCATTTCGTAATAACCTGTACGATTGTTACTTCATTTTCCTTAGCTCGGTTTATCTAGTGTTTTGGAATTCTTTCCGACTTCTTTGAACTTCTTTACGTTTTCTGTTAAGGCTCGGAGTCCACCACGCGACTTGTTGTTTGGAGCACTTTTGCCTTGGTATCGCAATTTCACAGGCTTTGATTATGCTGTCGGTGTCACAGTCTGTTTAAGGAGTCTTTGGTGTTACAGTCTTCCCAATTTATACGATCCCATTGTCCAGGGTGGATTTTTGGATTTAATGCAATTGATGCCCTTGTGCATTTCATTTTTCTTGGGGCATTCACTGTACCTACATCCCGTTTCAGAACAATGGCCAAAACCTACCGTCTCTGACTTGCAATGCTTTCCTATGTGTCCAAACATATAACATCTGAAACACCTATCAGGCAATAGGAAGTCAGCGATGTTGCCGGAAGACCACTCCAGGTAGATCTTTTTCTTTTGTAGCAGCTTTTTGCGTATCTCGGGCTCAACCTCAATGGCTCAATGATGGCGCCGCTGGTTTTGCATGAGTATCGCACGATTAATGTTTTCCTGTAGTGATTCCAGGGATATTTCAATCGTGTGAATGTCGTTATAAATGGAATCTCTTTCATTATATTTATGTTTAGTTCCCATATAGTCTCTAAAATAATTACATCTGCGCAGTTTGTAACTGCGCTCGTCATTCCTAGCAGTGCTTTTATTTCAGTTTTGAAGTGACACTTCTTTGCGCCCGTTGTACACATTGAGATTGGGTGTTGGTCGAGAAACCTTAAACCTTAAAACGATTATACGTTTTTGTGCAGTAGACACTTTCGTTGGAAAGTGGGAAACACATATACGTGATAAAGACGACCAGTGGCACTATTCTGGTTTTCCCTGGGAATAGGGAATTGGGAAATATATTTTCATAGCATTTTTGTCTAAATTATATTTTTCTGGCCTACTGAATGAATAAGTTTGGTGTAAATATTTTCGAATCAAAGTTGATTGGGAAACATTTGTTCCACAAAATTTTTCTAGGGAAAAATAATTCCCAATATATCTTTGTTTCAAAAATATTTACACCCAACTAATTCCAACAGTAGGCCAGAAAAATATAATTTAGACAAAAATGCTATGAAAATATTTTTCCCAATTCCCTATTCCCAGGGAAAGCCAGAATAGTGCCACAGGGAGAAGAAGAAGGAAAATTAACTGAGATGAAAATATTAGGATTTTGTGGTGTAACTGAGAATCAGCTTACATTTTGTATATAGTGCCATAAAAACAGCGCATCCAACTTAATACCGGCATATTTTTATGTACACGGATATGATCAACGGTCTTGGAAGAAACCATTAAATTAATATGAGAAAACCTAAATCTTAAATATTAATGAAATTTTACATAATTTGTTATGAAATTATGATCGGTGATAAGTAGTAAAATTGTATTTTATGTTCTTGTTATTGTGGGTAAATAGGACAGTTGGGAAAAATGAGATGCAGAGTGAAAATTGATTGCTTATACGCAGTGTTGTGCAAAATATCAACAAATTATATCAAATCATATCAAAAATCATATCAAAAATCATATCAAATCATATCAAAAATCCTATCAAATCATGTCAAAGCATATCAAATCATACAAATCATATAAAATCATATCAAATCATGTCAAATCATATCGAATCATATCAAATCGGATCAAATCATATCAAATCATATAAAATTATATCAAATCATATCAAAAATCCTATCAAGTCATATCAAATCATATCAAATCATATCAAATCATATCAAATCATATCAAATCATATCAAATCATATCAAATCATATCAAATCATATCAAATCATATCAAATCATATCAAATCATATAAAATCATATCAAATCATATCAAATCATATCAAATCATATCAAATCATATCAAATCATATCAAATCATATCAAATCATATCAAATCATATCAAATCATATCAAATCATATCAAATCATATCAAATCATATAGAATCATATAAAACCATATCAAGTCTTATTAAATCATATCAAATGAAATCAAATATCATAATCATATCAAATCATGTCAAATCGGATCAAATCATAACAAGTTATATCAAATCAATATATAAAAAATCATACCCAATCATATAAAAACTTATCAAAAATCATATCAAATCATATGAAAGCATATCAAATCATATCGAATCATACAAATCAGATTAAATCATTCATTATCAAATCATTATTAAATCATATCAAATCATATCAAAAATCACACCAAAGTATATCTAATCAAAGCAAATCATATCAAATCATATCAAATCATTTCAAATCATATCAAATCATATCAAATCATATCAAATCATATCAGATCAAATCATATCAAATCATATCAAATCATATCAAATCATATCAAATCATATCAAATCATATCAAATCATATCAAATCATATCAAATCATATCAAATCATATCAAATCATATCAAATCATATCAAATCATATCAAATCATATCAAATCATATCAAATCATATCAAATCATATCAAATCATATCAAATCATATCAAATCATATCATATCATATCAAGTCATATCAAATCATATCAAATCATATCAAATCATATCATATCATATCAAATTATATCAAATCATATAAAATCATATCAAATCATATAAAATCAAATCAAACCATATCAAATCACACCAAAATCATATCAAATCATATCAAATCATATCAAATCATATAAAATCATATCAAGTCTTATTAAATCATATCAAATGAAATCAAATATCATAATCATATGAAATCATATCAAATCATGTCAAATCGGATCAAATCATAACAAATTATATCAAATCATTATATAAAAAATCATACCCAATCATATAAAATCTTATCAAAAATCATATCAAATCATATGAAATCATATCAATTCATACAAATCAGATTAAATCATTCATTATCAAATCATTATTAAATCATATCAAATCATATCAAAAATCACACCAATGCATATCTAATCAAAGCAAATCATATCAAATCATATCAAATCATATCAAATCATATCAAATCATATCAAATCATATCAAATCATATCAAATCATATCAAATCATATCAAATCATATCAAATCATATCATATCATATCAAATCATATCAAATCATATCAAATCATATCAGATCAAATCATATCAAATCATATCAAATCATATCAAACCTTATCAAATCATATCAAATCATATCAAATCATATCATATCATATCAAATCATATCAAATCATATAAAATCATATAAAATCATATAAAATCATATTAAATCATATCAAGTCATATCAAAAATCCTATCAAGTCATATCAAATCATATCAAACCTTATCAAATCATATCAAATCATATCAAATCATATCAAATCATATCAAATCATATCATATCATATCAAATCATATCAAATCATATAAAATCATATAAAATCATATAAAATCATATCAAATCATATCAAATCATATCAAATCATATCAAATCATATCAAATCATGTCAAAATCATATCAAATCATCACGATATCGAATCTGGCGATGGTTTCCGCAAAAAGAGAAGGAGCAGACATGTTGCCAATATTTTTACTTCTAGTAAGGACTAATATACTAGATGCATCTAACGTACAAGCCTGCATCTGACAATAAGTCAGAAAGTACATTAAGATATTTACTCCACTACCAAAGCGAACATCAGCATAGCACTGAGCAGTAAAAGTAGTAAAGCCAGAGCTGCAGTTCAATAGCAAATTCATCAATAACAGCTAATAACCACTAGAGAGGTGACAAAACACCCTTTAATATACCTATTAATTCTGGCGATTCCAGAAAAAGTATTGATTTCTTCGCAGAAGCTATGTGATCTAAAAAGCCCTACGAGTGGATTTTAGATTTTACGTAAATAAAATAATATAATACTGAAGTCACTTATAATATATTGAAGAGAAATATATTGAATAACAATGAAAAATGTGTTATATTTTATTAATGTATCCTGTCTGTCTGTCTGTGTGCGTGTGTGTGAGCGAATGGCCAAAGAAGTTTCACTTCCACCGCCTGGTCCGACGCAGATCCAATTTTTTATTTAGTTTGGACTCAGCAGTGCCCAGGTCGTTCAGACCCAAACACCTGATCTCGTCCTTAAGAATCTTAATTGTAGTGTGAACGCTCTCCACATTGTCATTGTCTAAAGGTACGTTTATTGACTCGTTTGATTCCGTCTCGTTATCGGTTCGGTGGTTTTTGATCCGTGAAAAGCCATTTTGCTTAGATTGATAGGAATCCTCGTATTTGTCTCCGACTAGGTACGTTCGTTCGCTGTAACTTGGCCGTACCCAGGAGTTTTATTTCACCGATACGGTGTAACCCAGGCTTCGTTGCCTTCCCTAGACCTCGCTGAGGTGTACAGCTTCAGTCCCGGTATAAAATGGTTTTAAAAAACTTCGCAACTATATAAGAATCATACGACAGTGAATGACGTCACGTCATATGAAGAATTTTTTGAAAAAGTATTTCCCAATATTCAAACCAGGTATAAGAATCACGATTGGCTATAGGTGAACGAATTCGTGCCGCTAAGAACAAAGACGTATACGAACTTAATAATATTATTCAGTCTAACATTCAAAGCGAGGCAGCCACATACAAGTCCGTCTCCACTGTTGTGGCAGCAGAT
The DNA here is from genome assembly GCA_932526605.1 of Nephrotoma flavescens. Lineage (NCBI taxonomy): Eukaryota > Metazoa > Arthropoda > Insecta > Diptera > Tipulidae > Nephrotoma > Nephrotoma flavescens. The sequence goes on from OW052220.1 coordinate 236,216,897, forward strand.
GAAGCGGTTAATTATCCAATAGAATTTTTGAATTCACTCGATCTGCCGCAGGGATGCCACTGGACGTGCTGCAATTGAAAATCTTTGTGAGCTTTACAATAAAAGATGAAGTTCTGTACGATTGCAGGGATTCGATGCTTCCTTGTCCCCTGGCAAGTAGGCTACATGTGAGTTTCATTTTGTCCGTAGTAACGGTTGGTCGTTAAGGTCTTACATGGTCTTACAGGTCGTAGTTTGTACATCGGGTGCGGTAAGAGTTTGCTGCATGTTTCAGAGATTCGCAAACCAGTGGAAATTAATGAAGATTTTCTGCAAAAGGTGATTAAAATTTAAAAATTCCGATTATATGATTGGTGCTCAGAAATATAAATCACTGTTTCCCATTCTTACCAACATAATAATAATTTTTAATTAATACCAATCATTCGCCACATAAAATAAAAACCAACAACAACGATAAGACCTAACAGAAAGATATTCGTGTAAATATTTTTAATAATTAGTTGTATTCGACTATTCAGAGAATTTCATGCTAGAACATAATAACAATTTGCATCCATTCCAACAACTATACGAGTGTAATTATAGAGGTATAACAACAACAACGCGCACCAAACCGATTTGAAAGAAAAACTTTTTCCATATTGTATAGCTAGCTAGCTATAGAGTGAATAAATTCGCGTGAATTCAGTTTATTTAATTTAATAGTTACCGAAAAATATAAAAACGAACGGCACACACACACACGGAGAGCTATATATAACTATCCCAAGAACCATAACACTATTCTGATTTTACTAACTTACTTCCTATAAATAGGACTTACTTATATGTGAATTTGTCTGTGTGTTATGTTTAGGAAGAGAGTGAGGAGTTAATTTTCTTAAACACTTTCCACCGTGCAAGATAATTTTGGAATAAAATTTCAAATATTTTAAATTTGAGGTTTTCGTTGGTTTTTATTTTGTTAGCTTTTCATTTCGTGACGATAATTTTTGGTCTTGTATATCCAAAGTGATTGTTTTCTTAATTTTTTTTTTCATTTCTTGGTTTGTTGATTTTAAAATAACAATTAAATAAAATAGATTTGTTTTCTGTTACATTTATATAAAATTCCTCGATACGCATGGTGTATGATGTTGTAGCTATATCGAAATTTGTAGTCATGTTAATTTGAATAGTTTTTACTGAGTAATGGAGGGTTCCAAAATGTTTTTGAATGAAATTGCATGTTTCTAAAATTGTAGAGACAAAATCGGGAAATTAACACGTCGAGATGAACTAAATCAATAAAAGTAATTCAAAATTCTGTAAAACCAAACCACACATGAACATTAATTTGTTTATCTCTTATATGTATACAAAAATGTTTTAGCAGCTGCTTAGAACAGTAAAGAAATGTTAACCATTAATTAGAAAGTAGGCGAATTTGGAACCGCCGATTAATTATGGATATTGGTGGTTTACAAATAATTAACTTAACAATCATTTGATAAAAAAAGACAAGTCAAAAGATAATAATGATTGTCAAATACAAATTACATTAATTTTTTGGTCTCGGAATTATTATTTGGTGTGTTTGTTGGTAAATCTTGCCGCAAGTAAAACATAAAGAGCGAGAAAAACTGTGCTCCCACCTTAATAAATTGGAAAATAAATTAGTGCAGAATTATAAGCTATTTGTGAAATCTCGAAATCCGCAAAACAAATTGTTTGTGCTCGATGTACCCCCACCTAACAACAGAAAATGTTGAATACATTTTAATTGTAGTAGGAGCAATTTATGAGCTTTCAAGTGATCGTGACCAGCCCTATTATAAACATCCCATCCATAATCCTTCCGCTCTCAAACGATTCTCTCCCTCGCAGATGCTGCCTTCTACTATAATTGAAAAAACGAGATAAGCTGCAAAATCCGGTAAGCCGAACTCCACCAAAACCCATCTTGAACATCTCAATGGAAAATGTCCAAAAGTAAAGCTTCATCAAAATTAGTTAATCCCCGAGGACGAAAACTATAAAAGAAAAAATTTCTTATTAAAACTAATCAAACAAAATAGTGCATCATACCAACTGTTGGGATTAATTTTGAAAATAAAACCTTAATTTAAGAGGACCCCAATTTAGGGATTTTGGTCTGGGGGTCTATTATGAAACTTATTCGATTTCGGAAAATTTGATTCGCGGCGTATATTGGTAATAAGATTTTTTTTCCTATCGAATAATTTGAAATTGACAAATTCGCCAGATAATGAAACAAAAAAAAATACGAATCGAATTAAACTAAAATGTGGCGTCAAAATCCGACTGGTCTTTAGGTGATGAATATCGTATTGTGTCAATGTTGTTTCAAAATAATCATTTTTTTATCGTGTAAATAAATTCGGTTGTGTATTTTTATATTTTTTAATTAGGGCAATTATAATTATTGTTCTTAAATATTAATAGATATATTTACCAAGATGTAGGTTGTAAAATAATTTACTACAAAAAAACGAATGTATTTTAATAATAAATAAAATTGATTTGACAGGTCCACAACAAATGGACGATTTGTTTTGTTTCATAATAGCAATATTCAAAGCGTTTCATAATAGACCCCCTGATCACTACATACAGATCTATCCATATAGTAACGCCAACGCCAAGCGGAAGAAAGAATCCGTCGAATATTATATCGCTGACGTCAAATCACCGATCCTTGGAGCAGATTTGTGTATTTTTTTTTTTTTTTTTTTGTAACAATTTTCTTTATTTATTGAATCTTTCAAACATGAAAATAAGAATAAGTTTTCAAATCTTAATAACTAAGGTAATTGTGTAAATCTGCGGGAGCAGAATTTACTTCTTATCAATAAGTAAATTAATAATTTTATAATTTATGTTATTACAACAGCCATCGTTTTCTTCTTCAATCGCGAAGACGTAGGTATATCTTTTAGGTTTCGTGCCAGCAAATTCGGATGAGATACCAGTTTCCCTGCATAGCTGATCCGCATCTTTTGTAATTCGTCTTTGACAGTTAGGATGTTAAGGTCCTTATGCATATTTTTGTTTTTTACGAACCAGGGTGCTCCTGTAATCATTCTGAGAATTTTTGACTGTGTTCGTTGGATAATGTCGATATTCGAATTTGAGGTTGATTGCCATAATTGACACCCATACGACCAAATCGGTTTAATCATTGTGTTATTATACAGGAGAAGTTTGTATTCTAGGTCAATAGTTGAATATTGCCCCATCAACCAGTGCACCTTATCAATTTTTAGTTTGATATGGTCTCTTTTCATTTCAATATGTTTTCGCCAAGTTAACCGTCGATCTAGGTGGACGCCTAGATATTTTGCTCCATTTGATTGACGGATTTGTATTCCGTTCATTGTGACAGGCGGACAAGTAAGCTTATTTAAAGTGAATGTTACGTGGGTCGATTTCTCTTCATTGACCTTTATCTTCCATTTCTTTAGCCATATTTCGATGCCATAAATATGTTGTTGCAGAATTTCGGACGCCGTTTGTGAGTTTTTATGGCTACATACGATTACTGTATCATCTGCGAAAGTAGACGTCAGAGTTTGCGAAGACGTTGGTAGATCTGAAGTAAAAATTAAATATAACGTTGGACCAAGCACACTACCTTGTGGTACTCCAGCCAGATGTTCTTCTCGTTTGATTTAGAAGTGTTGTATTTGACATAAATTCTGCGATTTGTCAAATACGACTTCATGAGTTGGTAAATTTCTGGTAATTTACGATTAATTTTATGCAGCAGACCCTCGTGCCAAACATTATCGAATGCTTGGGCAACATCTAAGAATACGGCTGAGCAGTATTTTTTCTCTTCGTATGCTGACCTTATTTCTGTAGCTACTCGGTGCACTTGCTCAATGGTTCCGTGCTCGGCTCTGAAACCAAACTGATGACTAGGGATGATATTTCGCAGTTCCGGTTTAATATTTTCGATAATAGTTTTTTCGAATACTTTCGAAACGATCGGTAGTAGGCTTATTGGTAGGATCCTTGCCAGGCTTTGGGATCATTTTTATAGTTGATAATTTCCAGCACTCATGGATATATCCTGATTCGTAAATTGAATTAAATATTTGAGCCAGTCAATCAAAGGCACACCCAGGCAGTTGTTTAAGCATTTCACCTGTAATTCGATCATACCCAGGGGCTTTCTTTAATTGAATTTGATGTGTTATAATAAACTTTACCAGTGGTTTCTTTATCTTAAATTTCCTCACAGGCCTGATTGGTATATTTTCTATTTGAACCATCGATAAGCCAAGGTTTAGAGTGAATACACTTTCAAGGTGATCAGCAAAGGCTTTAGCTTTTTCCTCATCACTTCTAGCCCATTCACCGTTAGAAAGACGAATTGGCGGATTTGGTTGCTGAGGCCGTTTAATGTGTTTAGTGACCTTGTAGTAGGCTTTGCAGTTGTCTTTTTGCATGATTAAAGTTATGTTTAGCATCTGGCGATCGATTAATTTGCCAGATGTGTCTTAAGCGACGTTTCTCTGTTAACATTTTTTCTATTTCAGCGGATGTTATGGTGTGTCTTGTATGTTTGCTCTTTGGTTTAGGCGAGGCCACAATAGCTGCGTTGACTAGTAAATCATTAAAGTTTTCCATAGCAATGTTTATATCGTTAGCCGTCTGCAATGTAGACGTTAGGTCGATATGTGAACTGATGTACATCTTGAATTTAAACCAGTTAGTGGTAGTGTTTGTTAGATAGTTATTCGTGGAACATGGCTTTTGCCGGCCCAGTAATGTATTTAGTAAGACCAGCGAGTGGTCAGAAGATAATTCTAAAAGTGGTTTAGCTTGGATTATTTCTCGGCGTATTTTACTCGTGACTGCAAAATCAAGGACGTCAGGGATTTTTCAACGATCTGTAGGCCAATAAGTTGGATGGCCACACGACGCAACATCGTAGTGGTTTTCTTGAATAACATTCATTAATTGACGTCCCCTCGGAGTAGTCAATCATGAACCCCAGTAGGTATGTTTGGCATTAAAATCGCCGGCGACCATAAAACGTTGACCCAGGGTTGCAAAACATCTTTTGTAGATATCTGCCGAAACGTTATTATTTGGAGGGCAATATATTGAAGCGATGACTAAGCTTTCTTTATCGAGGTCCACACATACAGAGGTTGCTTGAATTTCCTCAGTGCTAAATTCATTTAGAACATAATGGCCAATCCGCTTTTTTATCATAATAGCAGTTCCTCCACGACTTCTGCCCAAGGGATGTTTTGTATCATAAACTTCGTAACCATTAATTCTGAAATTGTGTTTATCCGTTAAGTGGGTCTCAGAAACTAACATAAGATCAATTTCGTGTTCAGCTAGGAAATGTTCTAATTCGAGTTTGTGTTGGCTTATACCGTTTGCGTTCCAGTGGCATATCTTCAGATAATTTATCGGAGACATTCTAGTTTCTGGATCATAGTAGTTTGATTTTGCAGTATTGCTTGTAGCATATTTTGCATTGTTGTCATTAACTGTATCATCAGTTGCATGCAGGTATTCAGGGTAGGTTCAACATTTGAGGATTCGCCTTGAAGAACACTTGCGTATGTTGGTTTCGTCATTTCGTCACCTGGGACGTGATAATTGACTAATATTTATGTAGACTGGGCATCCTCGGTAATTTGCGGTGTGGTTTCCACCGCAATTGCTGCATTTCCTTTCAGTTGAACAGTTCTATGGTTTTGGGCAACTTTTGGTTTGGTGTAACTCCCCACATACGACGCACACTGATATCAACTTGCAATATGTCCTTGAGTGACCATATTCTTGACAGTTTAAACACTGTACTGGTCCGAACCTTTTCTTTGGTTCTTCAACAGTTATGCGTCTGTGTAAGAGGTACTTTAGTTTATATATTGGATGAACTTCTCCCTTTTTCAATTAATGCTTTCGGATGGGTCCAGTTCTGTATCTTAAATCCATCTTCAACAAGCGCAGCCTCGATTTCGGTTGTCTCAACATGGACATCGATGCCTTTAATAACGACAGAAAGACCTTTTGAAGACTTCAATCGGTATGTATAATAGTTTCTGTTGTGAGCATCGTAATAATTAATGACTTCTCTATAGTCGTTGACCTCATGCGTTTGAATTTTTACTTCGTGTATTTTGCCTCGAAGTAAATTTGTTACGTGAAATGTTTTCCCATTTGTTAGCACGCTTGATTTGAGTTCTTGCACCACCTTGTGCGTATCGATTTCGCGTAAGTAGATTGGAGGTGGCTTGTATTTTCGAATAGCCTGTTCTTGCGTATTTGCATTTACAGTTTGGCTCTCTTCCGCATCATTTTCGATGAACTTTTCAAATCGGTTGTTTAGCGGTAGTTTGAAATTTACAACGTTTGATTTCTTACTTATCAGTGCGTTTTCTGTTTTTGGACTATCCCTTTTCCGTTTTACTGTAATATAGCGATCGATGCCAGTTTGCGTCAATTGAACATTGCGTTTAGTGCTCTCTTTAATGCTTGTGTCACTACTGTGATTTTATAGGTGATCTTGACACCATCCCTCTTTTTAAGAAAGGATTGTCCAATTCCGTAAAGGTGGTTTTACTTCCGTCAGCCGTACTGGATGAACCACCCACCAGACTGACGACTTCAGTGATATTGCTTGTAGCTGTATATGGTGTAGTAACCAAGCTTTGAATCACTACATCATTGCGGTCGCTAGATCTCGACGACTGGGAGCCCGCTTGCTCACTCCCAAGAGCCGCCGGTACTGGGTATCCGATTCCCTGCACCGTATCTTTGTTTTGGTTGGTTGACTCCATTGAAAATTTAGTTCTGGGTTCCAACCCTTAGCATTTTATACCTACAGCCAGGTTTTTTTACAGCCGCCCCTAACATGGGAAACAGACGCCGGAAGAAGCCGCCCCTAACATGGAGAACAGACGCTTCAGGATTTGCCATGGGTATTTCCTCCTCAAGGCAAGTAGCTTGGGTTTTACCGCGCCTGTACTCGCGGGGTTATACTTTTATATAGCGCGAGGAGCTTGTATAACCAGCGCACCCCAAATTTGTGTATTGAAAATAGTTTATTAACGATTTTGTTGTAAACAGTTTGTTTTAATTGTCTCTTTATACCCTTGACAGACTAGGATTAGCTAAACGCGTTTAATCATTTTTTCGTGTTTATCTCTTAATGTGTCAACTTCGAGATTAACTAAACGAGTTTTATTTTAGGTTTAGTAACTAAACCGGTTTAGTGCACAAATCTCTCAATATTTTGAAGTTTATCGCATAAAAATGGGTTTAGCGAGAGCGCCATCTAACAATGAATATTAATATTTGTAAATAGGACAATGCCATTTAGTACTGTGATACAATGATAGATGCCGCTTACTTTTTGAGTTATCCCTTTCGAGTTCAAAAAATATTTTTTGTTAATATTTAAGTTCAAAATACACAAATGTGTATGTAAATAATGACAGGTTGTAATGTCTTCCGTATTTTAACGGATCTTAGTTAAATGGGAATTCTTGAAAAAAAAACATAATAATTTGATAACACATAAATTAAATAACATTAATTATTTCTTGTGTGATCATCAATTATTTTATTATTATTATAGTTAGTGTTGTTTTTCTGATGAAAATAGAATTAACCGATATGCACAAATGTATATTGTGGTCTTCAGCTTACACATAATTCTATGTGTCACACATTCGTTTCTCATTATCGAAATTTACATACACAATTGTGTATACGGGTGGCGGAAGGGTTATCTCTTTTCCTGCTTGCCAGCACAATTGTGTGGGTAACGAGGGGGGGGACTGTTTTGGTCCAACTTACACATTTGTGCATTCCTCTTATCGTAGAGTGCGTATTGTAATATACAGTATTGCACTATATTTGACTTCTAGTGCCGGATAATATACCGTAGTATTGTACTATTTGGAATTCATATGTTTTTAAACCTGTATTCAAATCTCGCTGGAATCTGACAATTCCCGCTCAGAAAAAATATAGCGGATACACAGCGATGTATTAAATCTGTGGCAATTAAACATAATCACTTAACTGAAATCCAGTAAATTTTCAGAGTGTTTTTTCAAAAATTATAAAATAATATATAGCAATTCAGTGCAGTTAAATGATTTTGTTTTATAGCCAGAACACGTTCAAATATCAAAGAAATTCGTCCAAAATTGGCTTGGTTATAAATGATGCGAAAAGGAACAGGTAGAAATAAAATTTGACAAAATCACTTAACTGATATTAAGTTGTTATGTTGAATTGCCACAGAAATATATATTGTATTTATATATTCATTTATATTGTTTACATTTTTATGTTGTATTTGTATTAAAATGGAATAGGAATTTTGGGATACAATTAAAGCACAAAGTTTAGGCTTTATAAATTAAATTGCGTTTAATTAAAATATTCTTTTTTATTTGTACCACAATAACATTTGTTTAATACCGATTCCAAACAAACATAGCGCTACCGTATTTTATTATTGAAACAGGGTTTGCTAAACTTCATAGTGTGTCAACCTAATTGGATTTGTAGATTAACTAAACTAGTTTAACTAAACGCGTTTAGCTAAATCCTAGTCTGATCAAATGGACGTCGCACGGTGGTTTTGGTGTCTGAAGTTTGATGATATATAGGTAATTGAACTTGAAGGTATCGATTTATAGGTGCTGATTGTTAATTATTCAGCAAATTATTTTCGTCAAACATTCTATTATAGAGATAAATGTACTGTGCACATAGAGTTAGTTGGATATCGTGGGATAATTTGGCACCGTTTTATATCAATTTAACCTATCAAATATTTAACCCATTATCTACACACATCGGACTCCCATAAATTAACCGCACACATTTAAATAACGTAATCATTTCAATAAATCATTATTAATTAAGAAAATTAAAATAAAACAATAAAAAATTAAAAGGAAAATTAATTATATTGTTTGTAACAAATTAATTAGTTATAATGATGATGATGACAGAACATCACACATGCAACCGAATTATACCATACATCTAGATCTCCGATCTGTTGTTTCAATAATGTCGTGTTCGTGTAGGTACAATATACGTACACACACTCACAAGTATATATGTACGTCTTCACAAAAACTGTTTGTTACATTTTGAAGAATTCAAAAGAATAACAAACGCGACCAAAAGTGACGGTGTGTGTAGTAAAATTTAAATAAAAATAAATCAGATAAATTTAGATTTAATAGTTTCTTGTTGGTTTATGTCTTCGTTTCGTCGTCTTCTTCTACATAAGTACACGAGTATGTACATTGATAGTTTTATTACAATTTAAATAGACAATTGTACTTTATGACATGAAAAGAAAACATAACACGACACGACATAAAATGTATGTCTCCTCCGTTAAGTGAGATGTGCATCGGTATTGTGTATGGATGCGCTTAATGTTTTGTTTATTTAACATTTCCCTAACAATCCTTTGAAAGCCAACGAAAAATATTCATCATTTAACGAATATGATCGAGGCCTATAATAAATAACTCGAATCGATCGAAATGTCGTTTAAGAACCAGCAGCAAAAAATATGTCATAACACGGTTGAGATAATCCATCCATAAATTCATATCAAATATATTTGACCGCGCGCAATCTACATAATTTATTCATTGGTAATCGCATGATATTAAATAAACATTACGATCACTTTACAAAAAAAAACAACAACAACAAACACATGTCGTGTAGTAGCGAGGTACGCATAGAATTGAAACATAAACATTGAAAAACCCCAGGTCGCATATATAAAATAAATTCCCAAATATTTGAACACCTTGAGGACAGGACAACTTTTTTTGTATATACCATAGGTAGAAGGCATTTACGTTTTGCAGTTTTTTTTTACTTTTAGACGGGTTGTATATAGTTTTTGCTGTTCGTTTATCTTCTGAATTTATTTATTGTTATTGCAAATTTATATGCGAATTTATAAATATTTTTGCACAGCAGAATGAAAATACAATATAATTCATACTTGTCACAATATGTCAACTCCAACATATGGTTTAGAAAATTTCGAATTGGACATAAATGATGGCAGAAAAAAACTGTGTTAATATAAAACGAATTTATAGCGCTGTACTATGATACGTTATCATAGTTGCGTAACTAGAACCGCAGAATAACAACAGAAATTTCTTTTGAAAATCTATTTTGACAAAAAAATTAGTGAAGATAATTTTTATTTATATTTCTTGCCGAAATAGGTCGACCACGATAAACAGTGTGATGTTTATGAATGGGAAACCGGTGGATTGATTGCACAAAAGCTGTTCGTTGAATTGCAGTAAACCATTTTTATGAGGAACAATTATCTGAAAAGACAATGGAGTATGACGAATGGTCGCATTGCTCTGATAAAAATCTTCCAGCTCAACCCGAATTTATCACGAATAAAACTGATGCTGTATAAGAGAGCGGAAATTTCTATCACAAAAGAGAATTTATTTTGTTATAAAATTACATTTTTTATCTCTTTTTTCACTAAATAAAACATCCCAGTGTGGAATAAAATATAAATAGTGATCATTAAAATGACAATTGATCTCCAAAGTAAAAAAAAAAGAACTCTGTATAAATGATATCTTGAAACCAATCCTAATGAAAATTGGTTTCTAGATTGATTTTTGGTTGAAATATAAATTTTAGATGAAAAATGGTATCTGTACATGGTATCCGTAATAATTGTAAAATTTTCATCGCATACAGGGACAATTCCGACAAAATGTAATGATTATAATTTTCACTATAATTTCTTGATTTTCTGCAGCCATATATGTACGTTATTTTCTGTTTTTGGCCAATATCTCAAAATCTTCCTTCAATTTCAACCAATACTTTCGGCTGTTTTTCTAATAGATAAGGTCATACTGAGACTACATGGAAAATTTGGGGAGAATTTATGGATTACAATTTTCAATAAAACTTTTTGATTTTCTACGGTGTTGTCCATTGCCCATTGTCCGTTGTCCGTTGTCCGTTGTCCGTTGTCCGTTGTCCGTTGTCCATTGTCCATTGTCCACTTCCATTGTCCATTGACTATTGTCCATTTTCCATTGTTCATTGTCCATTGTTCATTATCCATTATCCATTATCTATTGTCCATTGACCATTGTTCATTGTCCATTGTCCATTGTTCATTGTCCATTGCCCATTGTCTATTGTCTATTGTCTATTGTCTATTGTCTATTGTCTATTGTCTATTGTCTATTGTCTATTGTCTATTGTCTATTGTCTATTGTCCATTGTCCGTTGACTATTGTCCATTGTTCATTGTCCATTGTCCATTGTCCATTGTCTATTGTCCATTTGTCTATTGTCCATTGTCCATTATCCGTTATTCGTTGTTCGTTGTCCGTTGTCCATTGTCCGTTATGTTCGTTATCCGTTGTCTATTGTCCATTGTCCGTTTTCCATTATCCATTGTCCATTGCCCATTGGTCATTGCCCTTTGTCCATTGTCCATTATCCATTGTCCTTTGTCTATTGTCTATTGTAAATTATCTATTGTCCATCGGCATTCGGCATCCGGAATCCGGCATCTATCATCAGATGTCGGATTCCAGTTGGTAGATGCCGGATGCTAGATGCTGGATGTTGGATGTTGGATGCCGGATTCCAGATGCTAGATGCCTGATGCCGGTAGCCGGACGCCGGAAAGCGAATGACAGATTCTTGATGCCGGATATCTAATGCCGGATGTCTGATGTCTAATGCCTCATATCTGAGGTCTTGCTTTACCAGCATCAACTTTGTGTACAAGACTCCATGGGGTCAACAATTGACAGCCGTGACATACCATTGGAAACTACTTTGCTTCTCTTTAAACACTCCATGGAAGTACAATACTTATTCTTCACACAAAAAAATCTTGTGCTACAAATATTTCTAACGCCGCTAGAACTTCGGTGTTATGATTGCTCGCAAACAAACATAATACCGTACGCTTTAGTTATAGTGCGGAGTTTCTATGTTGAGTAGTTTTGATGTATATAGGGAAGGCCCAAGTAGTCAGCCCTCGTATTTAGTAAAGGCGTTATCTTATTACATCTTTCTGCTTGTAGGCCAGCCATTATTTGTTGTCCTTGCACGCTACAAGACCTATCATTAAGGTATTGCCTGCATGTAGATTAGAAATACGAACTTCTTTTATGATTATTTTCCTCGCTACTTGCTATTTTGCGAATATGATGGGATGCTGGACGGTGTAACTTACTTTCGCGTTTCGCAAACTTCCGTCTACTCGTATGACACCTTGCTGACCGATGAATAGATCTAACGATATTAAGTCACTATTGGAATTCAATGCCCTGCTCCTCCTCATTTGGTTTATCTCCCGGCTGAGGCTAGTGTTTTGGGTTTCACGTACAATATACGTCTGGACAGTTATATAATCTTGATACGTTAAGTATCCTTTATTCATTTCTCCGTCTCTATGCTTGGAAAAAATGCAGAATATAACACATTATTTTTTTTATTTTGAACCACGACGGGTCCTTGGTCACAGCATTTTCCGTTTTGTCCATATGATGTACTTGGGCTGACTGATTATTTTTATTGTGAATATTTTGCGTTTATGATGCCACATAATTCCTAGTGTTTTCGTAGTTTGGTCATTTTCAATAGGTGTAGCGGAGTCTGAAACCCCAGATAAAGAGCATTTCTGCGATCTGATTTTGCAGGGTAATTACACCGTCTACTATTTCACTTCCGGTTAGTAGATCATCCAGAGTAAAATTATTCGTAATGACTGTAGCTGCTTTTGGATATCTCGTCTCATATGTTTCGGCTACCACTTCTTGTGTTCGGATGGCCAGGAAAGGCGCACATACGATTCCATAGGTAACGGTCATACTCTTGTGTGGACTTAATTCTTCGTGGGGACTTCTTCGCCATAAGGTACACTGGAAGTTGGCATCTGACTCATCTACCAGTATCTGTCGGTACATTTTTTCTATGTCTGCATTTATCGCTATGGCATATAATCTAAACCGATGTAATGTGGTGGTTAGATACGGTTGCATTGTTGGGCCTGCAACACTGCTTGATGCAGATGCTAGTCGTATGTATTATTTTATGAATTTGCGATATTCTTGATGATAGTTGTTCAACCTGGCAAATCATTTTTCAATACCCATTTATTTTTGATTTAGCCGTTGCTCATGACTCTCCTAATTCTGGGCGGGGACTTAGCAATGGTAATTTTACTATAAATCTTCCATCTGTCGATCTGCGGTTGTGGTGGTTTTAAATAGAATCCTTTACTGCCTTTAGTGCCTTAAAACTTCTTTGAAAGCTTCATTAAAATTTTTGTTTATTTTGTAGGAGTCTACATTGGCTAGTAACCACCCAAATTTAGAAAAACGTAGGACTGGAAATTTATCAATAGTCATTTTTTGTTCTCGTAACATTTCTAGGAAAAATACTGCTCATTTTAATAAATCCATTGCAACAGGTATCTTGAATTGCGGATCTGCTTAATCCAACTGCCATACATCATTGTTTCTTGGAATAGGTATATCTTCGTCGCTGGCAGTGGTAATGAGATTTTTTCAATTATATGTGCTGTTATTGTATAGAGTAATGAGGAAGTACCCATGATTTTACTGTTATGATCGTTTCTCCTCTAGTTTTTCCTACAGAGCACGATGCTTTATATTGAAATTTGCGAATATTAGATATTGCATACAAGCTTCGGATATAAACGATGACTGAGAACCTGAATCGAGTAGTGCTCTGCCACGGGAAAGCTGTATACGGTGTATAGTAACCACTAGTGCTGAATCGCTGAGAGTTTGTGAACCCTGTTTTCTGAATGTAGTACTCAGTATATGGAAAAATAATTAAATAGTAAGCGGCAATTTTAATTGCTAAAAATTATAGAATATACCTAAGAACTAAAGATGAATGTGATGTAATATAAGATTTGTGAAAGTTTAAGGATTAACACAAGATTTAAGTGAATAAAATAGAAAATATTCGACACCAGTGCAAAAATTAAATTTTTATTTTCATTTCTTATCGAACAAAATATAGACATCATGTTAATATCTGAAACACACACGTCACAAAACAAAATTTTTTTAATATTACCGGCTATTCCGTTTATGACACCAAACATCCGGATGGAAAAGCACACGGCGGCACTGCAGTCTTAATAAAAAGAAGATTAAAGCACTACGAGCTCCAGAAATATGCTAAAGATCACATCCAGGCTACAACTGTCAGTTTGGAAGAATGGTCTGGGAAATTTTTAATATCGGCTGTCTACTGTCCACCGAAACACGCAATTAAAAAACAGCAATTTATCGATTACTTTAACCAGTTGGGAATCAAATTTCTAGCAGGGGGTGATTACAACGCTAAACATGTGCAATGGGGTTCGAGGTTGACGTCACCGAAAGGAAAGCAACTCTACGAAGCAATAAACGAGAAAAACCTTGATTATTTATCATCTGGACATCCCACATATTGGCCTACAGATAGAAAAAAAATTCCTGATTTAATAGATTTCTGTGTAATACGAGGAATAGCACGCACCAATGCTCAAGTCGTTGACTGTTATGATTTATCATCAGATCACTCACCAATAATAGTAACACTAAGTACCCAAGCATTAAAAACTGAACCACCACAACGTTTAACAAACAAACTAACGAAATGGGTTCTCTATAGAAACATAGTAGATGTAAATTGTCATCTTGATGTTCCACTTCGCACACCAGAAGACATTGATGCCGCGATAGAAAACTTAAGTCAAATAATGGAAATGGCTGCAAAAAAAGCTACTCCGGAGAACAAAAATTCCGAAAAAAATATAAGGCTTTCAAGTAACATTCAAAAGTTATTAGCAGAGAAGCGGACAATTCGGCGGCTATGGCAGCTTCACCAATCTCCTTTGCATAAATGGAAATTAAATAGAGCTATTAAAGCTTTGAGAGAAGCAATACGGGAAGAACAAAATTTAGGAATACAGAATTACCTAAGTCAGCTCACAGCAACAGAAACAACAGATTACTCACTGTGGAAGGCAACAAGAAATTTAAAAAGACCAGAGGTATCGAACCCACCGATAAGGAAACCAGATGGTCACTGGGCCAGAAGTGACTTAGAAAAGGCTATCGCTTTCTCTAACCATCTACAAAAAGTGTTCACCCCAAACGAACAAAATAATGATTGCGTACTACCACAGCTTACGAGGGACGAGTCGAACCCAAACCCAGTAAAATTTAAATGGAAATGCGTCAAAAAAGTTATCAAAAACAGTATAAATCCCAAAAAAGCACCAGGTCATGACCTAATAACTGGAAAAATGATCAAAGAATTACCAGATAGATGCATAAAATATATAACATATATTTTTAACGCGGTTATGAGATGTGGATACTTTCCCCAAAAATGGAAAATATCTCAAATTATCATGATTCCTAAGCCAGGTAAAGACGAAACCCAAGTCTCGTCGTACAGACCAATAAGTCTACTTCCGATAATTTCAAAGCTTTTTGAAAAGATACTACTACAAGAACTAATACCTATATTATCTGAAGGTCGCATTATACCAGATCACCAATTTGGATTTAGAGAGCAACACGGCACAATAGAACAAGTGCACAGAATTGTAAATACAATTAAGGTTTCCTTAGAAGAAAAGAAATATTGCTCGGCAGTTTTCTTGGATATTGCGCAAGCTTTCGACAAAGTATGGCATGAAGGATTAAATTACAAAATTAAAACTCTTTTGCCTAAACAATTTCATGCAGTTCTTGAAAACTACTTAGCCCAAAGGATGTTCCAGGTGAAACAAAATACGGCCACTACTGATCTAACCGTGATAAAGGCAGGAGTACCGCAAGGTAGTGTATTGGGACCTGTGCTATACTTGTTATTCACAGCTGACCTACCAATAACTGAAAAAATCGTCACTTCAACTTTTGCTGATGACACAGCTATATTATTTTCACACAAAAATCCTCAAACAGCATCGAGAGAATTACAAGAACATCTACACAAAATAGGAGATTGGTTAAAAACTTGGCTGATAAGGACGAATGAATGTAAATCAACACATGTAACATTCACATTAAATAAACGTACATGTCCAGCAGTAAAATTAAACAATATCACAATTCCTCAACAAACAAACGTCAAATATCTCGGTCTTCATCTCGATAGAAGATTGACATGGAAAAAGCACATTGAAACAAAACGCAATCAATCAAAAATAAAATTTCTAAAATGTACTGGATGATCGGAAGAAAATCGAAACTCTCTCTAGACTGCAAGGTTCTACTATACAAAGCGATCCTAATCCCCATATGGACATATGGTATCCAACTATGGGGCTCAACTAGTGCATCAAATATAGATATCGTACAAAGAACGCAAGCAAAGATACTTCGTAGCATTACAAATGCCCCATGGTATATTCGAAACAGCAACATCCATAGAGACCTAGGAATCAAAACTGTTAAAGAGACAATTAAATCATGCAGTCTAAAATACCAACTGAAACTGGAATCACACCCTAACGAATTAGCTAGAGATCTACTAAGGCAACCGAAATATGGACGGCTTCGCAGAACAGATCCTCTAGATTTAATTAACTGAGAAATATAATCTAATAATTTCGTGCATGTTGAAATGAAATTAAGTAATTAATAATAATTTATACTTTTAACGCTATTTGCCGTAGGCACTTGGCGAAACACACTTATACTTAATAAACACATTTTTATTAATCACTTGTTTTTTGTTCCGCAGAATATTTTGAATGTCTTTCAAAAAGTTTAAAAAATCACTCGATCGATTTCGACTTGTTAGGTCATCATCAGGAGTATCTACTGATTTGTATTAGTAAAAATTTTTGTTATATAATAGAAAAAAGCAAAATATAATAAAAGAAGGAGAGAAGAAAAAATAAGCAATAAAAATTAATCTACGGATCGCGCAGGTAGGCGATGAGTCATATGTAGGTTGAGTAACAAAATTCAAGGTATATTATTGCGTACGTGAGAATAGAAAAGGGCGGGGTCTGTAATTGGTGAGAACCGGATTTCTCTTTGTTCGTTAAGGATATTTTGGTTAAGAAATATTGATTTTCGAATTTCGTAAGATTCTAAGGTATCTAAACGTCTGCCTTTGGGTTGTATATGTAATATGTCTAAATTGTTCAAGCTAGCTGTATGATTTTCTGAAGTTAAATGGTTATGGAAAGTTGATTGATTGCAACCAGATAAATGTTCCTTAGCTCTAACTCCAAAATTGCGCCCAGTCTGACCAATATAGGAGAAACTACAATCATTGCAATTGATCCTATAGACACCAGATTTGGAAAGGCGATCAACTCTAGGTTTATTGTTAAAAATCATTTTCTTTATTGTGTTATTATTATAAAAAGCAAAACTAATATTGGTATAATTGGACACGATGTTGCTAATCCGTTAGCTCGTTTTTCCTATATACTCTAAGCGACGCCAATTTTCCCGCGTTGGACTATCCGGTGGATAAATACCCGTTAGAGTTTTACGCTTTAGCTTTTTATTTAATAACTTTAATATAGTCCTAGTTGCATATCCGTTATTCGTTGCTATTTGAAGAATTATGTTAAGCTCAGTGTTATAATTTGAATTTGACAGAGGGATGTTTATTAGTCTATCTATGAGTGAGTGGAAAGCTGACATTTTAATATTATGGGGATGGTTTGAAGAACTAGGGATAACAGCGTCTGTATACGTGGGTTTCCGATAAATTTTGAAGTCTAAAGTAGAATTAATCCTGGTTATTGTTATATCTAGAAAATTAATACATTTATTTTCTTCTTTTTCTAACGTAAAATCAATGGTGGGATACTGAGAATTTAACCAAGTAAGGAAAGAGTCTAACAGTCTATCAGTTCCATTCCATAGACATAATATGTCATCAACATATCTATACCAAAAGATTATATGACGAAAATAAGGATTGTTATTTGATAAGATCATTTGTTCGAAGAAATTCATGAAAATTTCAGCCAACAAAGGTGACAGAGGGGAGCCCATGGGTAGACCATCAGCGAATTTGAAATATGTATTATCAAAACAGAAATAATTTTGTTTAATACAAGTCTCAAAAACTAACTTCAGTTCACGACGTAAGCTCTCATCTACAACATCCCTATCTAAGTAATTACAAACTATTTGGGACAAAGTATTAATTGGAATAGAAGTGAAAAGACTGGCAACGTCAAATGAAACTAGTTTTGAATGTAACGGAATATCGACGTCTTGAATTTTGTTGATCAATTCTACCGAGTTCTTAACCGAATAAGCCGAAAAGAAATTAGTATGACAATTGAAAAAATTTATGAAACCCTTACATAGCTTGTAGGCAGGAGCATTGCAATACGCTACTATTGGTCTAATCGGAATGCCTTCCTTATGGATTTTTGGTAAACCATAAAGGATCGGGGCAGATGGATTCATGACAGAGTACTTCCAACCAGTTCCATCAAATAACTTCTGGCATTGGTTGATACACTTACTAACCGAAGTCTTAAAAGACTTAGTTGGATCTCTGCCAAGCTCTATTGCTTTACTTTCTGTAATAAAATCAGAAATTTTATTGCAGTAATCGACTTTTGTGAGCACGGTAATTGTATTGCCTTTATCCGCCTTACACGCTATAAGGTCATGGTCACGTAGTTTTTTCTTTATCGCACCAATCACTTTGAGGTTAGTATTAGAAGCAACAGAAGAAGATGAGTTTATCGGAGAAGAAGAGTTATCAATACCTTTCTTTATTTGTAACGCACACACTGATTTTATTTGGGTTATCTGGCCAGATAAGGCTGTTTCGGCATCTACAGCCAGATTTTCGAATGATCGGAGGTCGATTTTGTTTGGCGTAGGGGCATAATTCACTCCGTTGCTAAGCATTTGCACCTCTGTATCACGGAAAACGACTGAGGACAAGTTCTTAAAACGTGGATGAAATTGGAAATCAGACGAACCACTATTACCTCTTCGGTTAAATGGATAAGCCTTATCTCGCAACACATCCAGTTTAGCTTTTTGTTTCACATATTGAATATGTGAAATTTCAGCTACCTCTGCACGAACTTTTTTGTCCAGCCAATCGAACTCAACAGAGTGCAAACGAATTGCTAACTCAGTGTGAACAACTTTAAGATGGAGATATAAGTTGTTCCTGGTAGCATACCCTTTACGCAGCTCGTTATCCCTCCAGCTACGACGCGCTAGATTGATAGCTCTTCTTCCCTCCAAAGATTTACTATTGCATTTAATGTTAGTATAGTTAGGAAGCAATTTTAATTTTTTACAACTACTATTAAACCATATTTGATTATTAGTATAACAAATTCTTACCAACAAACGACGATAAATTACGGCGAGGGTGGCCAAATCTGCCAACTTAATACTTTTAACGCTATTTGCCGTAGGCACTTGGCGAAACACACTTATACTTAATAAACACATTTTTATTAATCACTTGTTTTTTGTTCCGCAGAATATTTTGAATGTCTTTCAAAAAGTTTAAAAAATCACTCGATCGATTTCGACTTGTTAGGTCATCATCAGGAGTATCTACTGATTTGTATTAGTAAAAATTTTTGTTATATAATAGAAAAAAGGAAAATATAATAAAAGAAGGAGAGAAGAAAAAATAAGCAATAAAAATTAATCTACGGATCGCGCAGGTAGGCGATGAGTCATATGTAGGTTGAGTAACAAAATTCAAGGTATATTATTGCGTACGTGAGAATAGAAAAGGGCGGGGTCTGTAATTGGTGAGAACCGGATTTCTCTTTGTTCGTTAAGGATATTTTGGTTAAGAAATATTGATTTTCGAATTTCGTAAGATTCTAAGGTATCTAAACGTCTGCCTTTGGGTTGTATATGTAATATGTCTAAATTGTTCAAGCTAGCTGTATGATTTTCTGAAGTTAAATGGTTATGGAAAGTTGATTGATTGCAACCAGATAAATGTTCCTTAGCTCTAACTCCAAAATTGCGCCCAGTCTGACCAATATAGGAGAAACTACAATCATTGCAATTGATCCTATAGACACCAGATTTGGAAAGGCGATCAACTCTAGGTTTATTGTTAAAAATCATTTTCTTTATTGTGTTATTATTATAAAAAGCAAAACTAATATTGGTATAATTGGACACGATGTTGCTAATCCGTTGGCTCGTTTTTCCTATATACTCTAAGTGACGCCAATTTTCCCGCGTTGGACTATCCGGTGGATAAATACCCGTTAGAGTTTTACGCTTTAGCTTTTTATTTAATAACTTTAATATAGTCCTAGTTGCATATCCGTTATTCGTTGCTATTTGAAGAATTATGTTAAGCTCAGTGTTATAATTTGAATTTGACAGAGGGATGTTTATTAGTCTATCTATGAGTGAGTGGAAAGCTGACATTTTAATATTATGGGGATGGTTTGAAGAACTAGGGATAACAGCGTCTGTATACGTGGGTTTCCGATAAATTTTGAAGTCTAAAGTAGAATTAATCCTGGTTATTGTTATATCTAGAAAATTAATACATTTATTTTCTTCTTTTTCTAACGTAAAATCAATGGTGGGATACTGAGAATTTAACCAAGTAAGGAAAGAGTCTAACAGTCTATCAGTTCCATTCCATAGACATAATATGTCATCAACATATCTATACCAAAAGATTATATGACGAAAATAAGGATTGTTATTTGATAAGATCATTTGTTCGAAGAAATTCATGAAAATTTCAGCCAACAAAGGTGACAGAGGGGAGCCCATGGGTAGACCATCAGCGAATTTGAAATATGTATTATCAAAACAGAAATAATTTTGTTTAATACAAGTCTCAAAAACTAACTTCAGTTCACGACGTAAGCTCTCATCTACAACATCCCTATCTAAGTAATTACAAACTATTTGGGACAAAGTATTAATTGGAATAGAAGTGAAAAGACTGGCAACGTCAAATGAAACTAGTTTTGAATGTAACGGAATATCGACGTCTTGAATTTTGTTGATCAATTCTACCGAGTTCTTAACCGAATAAGCCGAAAAGAAATTAGTATGACAATTGAAAAAATTTATGAAACCCTTACATAGCTTGTAGGCAGGAGCATTGCAATACGCTACTATTGGTCTAATCGGAATGCCTTCCTTATAATAATGCATAATGATATTAAGTATTAACATAGGTTAAGGCTTAAGTTAAAATTTTTTTTTTTATAGTTTTTAAGAATTTCACACTTCTTGTTAGTTTCGTATAAAGAAAGATTCAAGAATAAAGCCTTTGGCAATAGTTACAAAAAAAAAAAAAAAAAATTTTTAATTTTATACAACTTTTTCACATAATTACGATAAAAATCAGAACCGTTAAACCTATTACCCGCGTGTTTATATTGTGAAGTGAATGAACCGTAAAATTTTCTAAAATGTCTAATTTTGAAAAATGTAAAAAAGCTATAGATTCAAGAGAGCGGACTATAATTAGATGTTTCAGACGGTGCTTCACGAAATTGTATCATTACGCTTGTGTTGGTTGGAACCGTGAAAGTTTGGAAAGTTGTTTAAAGAATGTCCATATGGAAGATTCGTCTGTCTTGAGTGCCAAGATTATGAAGAAGATACGTTGTACGAAGAGTTCAACGAAATTAATCTTTTTATCATGGAAATGAGCAACATTTAACAGCAAACCGTTTAAAAATAAGACACCAGCTAATAGAAATTAAAAGTCAAGTAGAAGAAAGTGAAAAACCGATGGAGCAACCACACTCTTTTGCAGCAGCAAAAGTAAAGAGTAATCCCACCATTTTGGTTATGTTACAACCAAAACAACCTCAGGCTAATAAAAAAATTGATTGAATTAACAATGTCACTCGATTCAAAAAGTAAGCCCCATTATTGGGCTGTCGCAACATTGCGAACGGTGGAATTATTTTGCAGTGCAACACTAATGATGCCAAGGAGAAACTAAAGACAATACTTAATAAACACATTTTATTAAACACTTCTATTTTATTTCGCAAAATTAGATTTTTGGAATATTTTAATTAAAATATTTGTTCAAAAAAGTTTAAAAAATCACTCGATCGATTTCGACTTGTTAGGTCATCATCAGGAGTATCTACTGATTTGTAAAAGTAAAAATTTGTTATATATAGCAGAAAAAAGCAATAAATAAATAAAAGAAGGAGGGACAAAAAATAAGCAATAAAAATTAATCTATTGATCGCGCAGATGGGCGATTAGTCATAGGCTGAGTAACAAAATTCAAGGTATATTGAAGTACATTTAATTATCCGCCGTATTAGTCAGATTATAGAAAAGGGCGGGGTCTGTAATTGGTGAGAAACGAATTTATCTCTGTTCGTTAAGGATATTTTGGTGAAGAAATATTGATTTCCGAATTTCGTAAGACTCTAAGGTATCTAAACGTGTGACTTTAGGTTGTATATGTTATATGTCTAAATTGTTCAAGCTACCTGTATGGTTTTCTAAAGTTAAATGGTTATGGAAAGTTGATTGATTGCAACCAGATAAATGTTTTTTAGCTGTAACTCCAAAATTGCGCCCAGTCTGACCAATACAGGAGAAACTGCAATCATTGCAATTGATCCTATAGACACCAGATTTGGAAAGGCGATCAACTCTAAGTTTATTGTTAAAAATCATTTTCTTTATTGTGTTATTATTATAAAAAGCAAAATTAATATTGGTATAATTGGACACGATGTTGCTAATCCGTTGGCTTGTTTTTCCTATATTCTCTAAGCGACGCCAATTTTCCCGCGTTGGACTATCCGGTGGATAAATACTCGTTAGAGTTTTACGCTTTAGCTTTTTATTCAATAACTTTAATATAGTCCTAGTTGCATATCCGTTATTCGTTGCAATTTGTAGAATTATATTAAGCTCTGTGTTATAATTTGAATTTGTCAAAGGGGTATTTATTAGTCTATCTATGAGTGAGTGGAAAGCTGGCATTTTAATATTATGGGGATGGTTTGAAGAACTAGGGATAACAGCGTCAGTATACGGTGGTTTCCGATAAATGTTGAAGTCTAAAGAAGAATTAATCCTGGTTCTTGTTATATCTAGAAAGTTAATACATTTATTTTCTTCTTTTTCTAACGTAAAATCAATGGTGGGATATTGCGAATTTAACCAAGTAAGGAATGAGTCTAACAGTCCATCAGTTCCACTCCATAGACATAGTATGTCATCAACATATCTATACCAAAAGATTATATGACGAAAATAAGGATTGTTATTTGATATGATCATTTGTTCGAAGAAATTCATGAAAATTTCAGCTAACAAAGGTGACAGAGGTGAGCCCATGGGTAGACCATCAGCGAATTTGAAATATGTATTATCAAAACAGAAATAATTTTGTTTAATACAAGTCTCAAACACTAACTTCAGTTCACGACGAAAGCCCTCATCTACAACGTCCCTATCTAAGTAATTACAAACTATTTGGAACAAAGTGTTAATTGGAATAGAAGTGAAAAGACTGGCAACGTCAAACGAAACTAGTTTTGAATGTAGTGGAATGTCGACGTCTTGAATTTTGTTAATCAATTCTACCGAGTTCTTAACCGAGTAAGCCGAAAAGAAATTAGTATGACAGTTGAAAAAATTTATGAAACCCTTACATAGCTTGTAGACAGGAGCATTGCAATACGATACTATTGGTCTAATCGGAATGCCCTAATTATGGATTTTTGGTAAACCATAAAGGATCGGAGCGGATGGATTCATGACAGAGTATTTCCAACCCGTTCCATCAAACAACTTCGGGCATTCGTTGATACACTTACTAACTGAAGTCTTAAAAGACTCAGTTGGATCCCTGCGAAGCACTATTGCTTTGCTTTCTGTAATAAAATCAGAAATTTTATAGCCGTAATCGGATTTTGTGAGCACGGTAATTGTATTAGCCTTTATCGACTTTACACGCTATCAGGTCATGAAGAAGCAGCAGTAGAAGAGTTATCAATACCTCTCTTTATTTGTAGCGCACACACTGATTTTAATTGGGTTGTCTGGCCAAATAAGGCAGTTTCAGCATCTACAGCGAGATTCTCGAATGATCGAAGGCTGATTTTATTTGAGGAAAGAGAAAAAAAAAATTTACTTTTACAAATCAGTAGATACTCCTGAGTGATTTTTTAAACTTTTTGAACAATTTTTTAATTAAAATATTCAAAAAATCTAATTTTGCGAAATAAAAAACAAGTGTTTAATAAAATGTGTTTATTAAGTATAAGGCCATTATGTTTGTAATGATCATTTCACGAAGACACCTCACCAATGCAACTGAACATTCAATAATTTAACCAGCCAATTGGGGTTTATCTGGAAAGCATCGGCCACGTAGAAGTAATTGCAAAGGAATGGAATTTAATAACCCGTTACCAATTCACTAACTATTGGTAAGAAATAAAACAAATAAATGTGATTCATACGGAACTGGCGGAAGCCTGTAAAAGAACACCAAGCATTAATTGGGCCTTGATACTACACCAATTGGGTTGGCAACTAGAGGTTGTACGAAAAAACAATGAATTCTTAATGTCCAGTAATAAGGAGAGACATTGCCAAAAGAGGGGTATTGGAGATCCTACAGGGATCCTGCTTGGAGATATATTCGGAATACTAACTCAAATGGGAAGCAAATCAATATGAAAACCATTTTGAGACGATTGATGAAAACGAGCGGCAGCTATTAGATCTTTTTAGCAATCAAACCAGTGTGGGGAGTGTATTTTAAAATATAAACGCACAAAATTAAATTCAAATACGTTTTATTAGTGGACGAGCAAAAACTCAAAAGATCATCTTTTTTTTCTCTTGTGTAAAAGATTGTCTAAACATAATGGAAGAGACTTCATGCCCCATAAACAATAAAAGTAAACCGCAAAATGTTTCCATGATAGATGGCACCACACCAGCATCATTGATAACACCATCAAGCTGTTCAAACAGAACACGAATCTGACATTGTTGTCGTTAAACAATTTCAGGGAAAATCAGAACAGACTGCAAATAGAAATAGATCTGCTGAAGGTATATGCTTCCATTGAGGAAAAAGTACGAGCAATATTTACAACAACTCTCGAAATAATGCTAATATTAAATAACATCAAAGAAAGACAGGAAAGTATGTTGGACTTAGTGCATAATGTTCAGCAAAACGTCTTACATCCCACTCTGCTGACGCCATCGCAACTAGAACAAGAACTATCTAAGGTAAGAAAACATCTACCCCCGTCAATAACTGTGCTTAATGATCACACAGCCGACCAGTTAGAGCACATTTACAAAAGTATGAAATTAAAAACACGAATAACTCAGGATAACCTAATAATACGAGCAACAATTCCATTAATATACTCGTGGAGCTACACACTCTTCTCGGTGATTCTATTTCCAAATATCTATTACAACGAGTACCAAGCATATATTGAAACAAGTGTAAATTATATTGCTGTGAATGTACATCGAGAACACTTCGCATCATTTACCAAAGAGAAATTACATGATTGTCAAGAGGTCAAATTTAAACATTTCCTACGCAAAGTGTCACAAGTTTACAATGCAGCATCTACGGAACATGCTTGTGAAATGGCGATTCTTCATCATACCACTAATCTACAAGGATTATGTAGGATTATGCAATCACTGGATAAAGTTACATGACACAAATCAATAGTTATTTATCGTCGTTGAAGAAACAAACAAGGATGCAATTTGTGGATCATCTGTCATAACGACACAGTTTAGTGGGTCAGGTATCTTAACATTAGATAATGGATGCATGTTACGAGATTCAAGCCCGTATCTAATTGCTGCAGATAAAGTTAATAGTGAGATAAAAGGAGAAATCAATACGCCCGTTTTCGTAAGACACAATAACTCGAGCAAGCTAAGTTCAACCTCGAATTGGCGAACGATAAGAAGCAACTATAGTAATCGGGCGGAGTAAGATTATATTAACTTAACTGTAGATGCTAATAAGCTAGAGCACGACATAAAACTACTGAAGAAAAATCAATATATTCACGAAATGAATAACACACATCATGTTCACCACTACGTATTAACTCATTATATTAATTTGGAGCGGCATAATCATTGCAATTGCAATTTCCATTAAATATTTCAAGAACAGACAGAAAAGAGGGCCTGCAGATCGTCGTGGAGTTTTACCAACGGCATCTTCCATTCCAGCCCCTAGAAATGTACACGTGTGCAAATATCTGTCTAAAATCGAAATTATGTCTGAAAAATTAGTTTTGGACACTCGCGTAAATTTCTGTCCAAATTATAAAAGTGTCCAAAAATTGATAAGTGTCCAAAAACTTTACACCGGTGCCTTTAGTGTCTTAAAACTTCTGTGAAAGCTTCATTAAATTTTCGATGCTATTGTAGAGTCTACATTGGCGTTATAATTTTGGATGATAAGGAATTCTCTATAGGAAAAATTCTGCTCATTTTAATAAATCCATTGCAACAGGTATCTTGAATTGCGGATCTGCTTAATCCAACTGCCATACATCATTGTTTCTTGGAATAGGTATATCTTCGTCGCTGGTAGTATGGTGATTAGATTTTTTCAATTATATGTGCTGTTAATTGTATAGAGTAATGTGGAAGTACTCGTGATTTTACTGTGATGCTTCAGGATTTGCCCGAAGACAAGTAGCTTAAGTGTTTACCCAGGGTATAACGCGCGAAGTTTGAATAACCAGCGCAACCCCAATTAATGAAATTTTAAAAATATTTAATGAAGAAGTACAGTCCTTATTTGACTATTCTCTAGATTTAGCGGCGACATCAAAAAAAAAACTCTAGCAACCTTTCATTAATTTTATTTCTCTAAATCATTATGGCATATGTGCTGGATTTCTTTCAATCAATAAATAAACGCAAAATGTACGAAATCATATAAGTAAAGGAATAAAATTGTGCTGCGAACTCGTACTAAAATACAATTTGTAATCAATCAAAATAGTTGACAAACCATCAAAATGACGCCATTGTAAAAATTATCAAAAATGGAAAATGCTTTTCATTTCACACTGTTGGTTTATTTAGGTACGTGTACGCGTATAATTCTATATGCCTACTCAATACACGGTCGACGTCTTAAGATGTTTATATAAATACACAAAATAAACAACCCAAAAATAAATATGATTGAAGCTGATGTATATGTATATAAAAAAAGGGGGATCGCACTGATTTTTCTTATGTACTCCTTACTTACTATACCTTTATTATATTCTTATGTTCTTTTTGTTGTACGGTCGGCATCCACCATTTTGCGGTAAATTTCAAATAAACTTAAAAAATATTTATGTTCTTTAAAAGTTTTCTTCTTTCATCTACTTCTATATTCTTTGATCATATTACTATACTTTATAAATTATAAGTACAATATGTACGAGTATTTATATATTATATATATATATATATATATATATATATATATATATATATATATATATATATATATATATATATATATATATATATATATATATATATATATATATATATATATATATATATAAATATATATATATATATATATATATATACATATATATATATATATATATATATATATATATATATAACTTTATGAAACGCTTTCTTCATTGTTGATGACGCGAACTGAGAGGGGTTCTTGAAAAATATTGTTTCGGATCAAAGGGTGTCAACTAACAGAAAATCATGGACTTCCCAATCCCAAATATATTTGGGACGACGATGAAGCCGCGTTGATTTTGATGAGTATGCATCACCCTCTTATGTACCACCGCGCACAATAATTTATCGGAGCGAATTTTTCGAAAAGAGCTATAAAAACACCAACGAGCACAGCAGCAATAATAATAAAAGCCTGGAAAAACATTAAATATTTTTATTGAAATGAATATGACGTTTATTTGATTTTTCTTTTATAGTTTTTCATGTTCGGAATATTAAATAAATATAAAAAAAAAAATATTTGTATCATTCGTTTGAACAAAATATTTGGTTCGTTTTGTTGTTATCGTTCAGCGCGCACGATTTTGCTGTGAGCTTCTGCTAAAAATACTTAGTGGAGATCTAAAGACCATTTTATATAGTTTTTTTCTTGTGTTGTATTCGGTGGAAATTCTTAAGATGTCATGTAATATATTTTTGAAAGATCTGTTGTTATTTTTTTTTTTTTTTGGTACAAATAGAATATGTGGTTTAATTTTTTTGTTGTTTATTATTATTATTATTATTTGTATGTTCATTTCAACTGTGCCGAAAATTTTGTTTAATTAAATTGATGGAATTGCAATTAATGATAAAAAACAACAAAAAAAATTGTTTAACTGCGACGAGAAATGAAAACCGGCGATTATAAATATTCAATTTAATAATGATAAGATTCCTTCTTTTGCGTAACGTTTAGAAATGGAATGAAATTAGAAGTGGAAATATTTCGGAAAAGTATGCGATCCAATATTTATAAAGACTCAACCGCAGAGATTCAATAGCACCTTAAATTGGTCTCTGGATTTGCGTTACTTTTACTGGGGCATGAAAACTTACAAAGTTACTGGGAAATTTCATATGGTTTTATTATGTTGTGTCAACACTATAAAACACACTATTTAACATTATAAAATACATTTAGCAAGAGGCTATTTTATTACTCCTTTTATTGCCCTCTCCCGTACCTCTAAACTTTAATCCACATATGGAGAAACTTCTTATCACCGATATGTTATCCATAATATAAAATCTTCCCTTTTTTCGTTAAATCTTATAAAATTCATTTTAGATACATGAGTATCATATAAAGAAAACGGTTTCACAAACGGAACGTTGATCCGTTGACATTTACCAAATAAAAACGATCTTTGAGCTGTTGCCCAATAACCCTCAAGTGACCATTCCTTATTAATTTGCGGATGTACCTGAACTACTACTGATTGTCCTATTTCGAATTCTGGAATAATTTTTGTTTTTTAAAGTTTCTTCTGCATTGTTCTATT
Organism: Nephrotoma flavescens; assembly: GCA_932526605.1. Classification (NCBI taxonomy): domain Eukaryota; kingdom Metazoa; phylum Arthropoda; class Insecta; order Diptera; family Tipulidae; genus Nephrotoma; species Nephrotoma flavescens. Next base: position 236,245,998 of record OW052220.1, read on the forward strand.
ACAGAATTCGGTGTTAAATATTTTAAAATATCAAATTCAAAGAAGTAAAACTAGTGATCCACAGTAACAAGCATATTTATACGCATTGCCTTTCGCCTTTGTCGCGAGCACATCCATTGACACATCCCGTGTGGAGATGCCAAACTTCCATCGTGGCGCGTCCCCAGGTGGCGGATAGGAGAATGCTCTTTAACCGACTTGCCGGAGGGTAGGTGGGAAATAAAATACCATCCACCGACAAATCTGGCTAGGGGAAGGAACCCCGAACAATAAACCAACCATGGCAGATCAGCAGAAGAATAATGTTACGGTGCAGGGATTAGGATGGCCAGTACCGGCGACTTCGGAAAGTGAGCAAGCGGGCTTCCAGCCATCGATATCAAACGACCGCAATGCTTTAGTAGTGGCAAGCTTAGCTACTAGAGCAGATAGAAGTATAAGCCCCCTACCTCCATTAGAACTCATGCATTCTCCAACATTAACGAAAAGACACCGTATGCTTCAAGACGGCAATGAAATGACATCAAAATTAACCTCGCTTGAGCGCAAGAATAATGAACTAAGGACAAAATGCCAGCAATATGAGTTACAATGTAATAAATACCAAGATATTTTGGTAAACTTACAAAACAGAATCGAACGAAATACCAAAACAACCACAACATGCACACCAAAAGAAACTCTTACCACCACCAATCAATGTCAGCAATGTTAGGAATTTTAATTACTCAGAGCTCGAGTATTGGCAGTGACAACGAAACCTCCTCAGTTTAAAGCAATATCCAATAACGAAAATAACAACGCAGTCTGAAAATGACTACCGTAAAATTAAAAAACTACGTAGCGATATAAAAGAAACTGTATCCAATAACAAGGATAGTACATTATATAAGATGGAATACCATACTTATCAGCTCAAAAGTGAAAGATGGTACAGAGTCGTAATACGAGGTTTACCGTCATCTACAGATCGCGAAGAGATCAAAGCGACAATCGAGGAACATGGTCATAAAGTAACCAACATCATTAATATTCATAAAAAGTCGACAATTAATAATGAGAAAATTATTAGGCACTTCCCATTGTTTTATGTAGACCTGTTGCAGGGGGAAAACAATAAGGGCATATACGAAATTAACAACCTGCTATATTGCAAGGTGTCTATTGAACTGCCTAAAAAGGTAATAGGTATATACCTCAATGTACAAATTGCCAACAGTTAGGACACACGAAGAACTTCTGCAATAGGCAAGCCCAATATGTCAAATGCTCAGAGAGTCATCAAACAAAACAATGTCAAAAGCCGCGAAATGTTATACCAACTTGTGCACTGTGCAGAAAAAAAGGTTATACGGCTAGCTACAAAGAATGCCTGGTGTATCAGAAAAAACTAAATGCTCAACTAACGAGAAAAATAACAGTAGCAGAGCGCCTACAGCAAAAACCAAACCAACAATATGATACTATTAGAGAGGGGGTTTCCTACGCCCAGGTGACCAAAACCTCAAATAATAATCTAAATGAAGAAAGCAGGCAGAAACCTGTATCCAACGAGCCAACCATTAGTAATATAATGAAAATGCTCACCGAATTTCAGGCAGAAATGAGACAAAATTTCAGCCAGCTTACTACCAGGGTGGATAAACTGGAAGATAATTCCAAGCCACCAAATAAACCGCTAAAACATAAAAAGTAAATGACTATAACGTTCCTACGTATAATTGCCTGGAATGCTAACGGGCTTAATGCAAGAGCTCAAGAACTAGAAGTATTTCTAAGAACCAATAACATAGATGTAGCTTTAATATCAGAGACGCACTTTACGGAGAAAAACTTTATCAAAATTACAGGATATAGTGCCTATTGGACATTGCATCCGAGTGATCGTGCTCGAGGAGGGACAGCAATCTTAATCAAACAAAATATCCTACATTTCCAGCAAGAAGAAATTAAGGAGCCATTTATGCAAGCTATACTGTAATAACGATTAACCACGGTGGTGCTGAACTAAGTTTAGGGGCGATATACTGTCCAAAAAGATATAATATCGTAAGAAGTCAATATGTTAACATTTTTAATAAACTTGGGCCAAGGTTTATCATAGGAGGTGACTGCAACGTCAAACATACTGCGTGGGGATCTCGACTCATAACACCAGGAAAAGGAAAAGAACTCCTAAGTGCAATAGAAATGTTAGGTTGTGAATATCACTCATCGCGTAAACCTATACCTATTGGCCTACAGACATCAACAAAGTTCCTGCTTTGATTGACTTTTATATATCGAAAGGAATAGCCTCAAATTACATTGAAGTCGAAGGCATTGACGACCTTAGTTCCGATCACACACCGGTCTTAATGGCTCTGAGTACATTAGTCATAAAAAAGAAAACCAAGCTTAACCTTACTAATAAATTTACTGATTGGGAATTATTTAGAGAGAAACTGGACAATCTAATTGAGTTAAAAGTTAGTCTTAAAACTAAAGAAGAACTTGAATTACAAACTAAATATTTTATTAACTCCATGCGTGAAGCTGCTAAAGCGGCTACACCCGTATTAGGTGAGAAAGTCGTACAAGAGATCAACTACCCCCTGGCGATTCGAGAACTGATAAAAGAAAGGCGTAAGAAAAGACGAATATGGCATAGAACCAGAAATATTATTGACAAAAGAGAATTTAATCGGGTAAGTAATAAAGTTAACCGATTAATTAAAGAACATAAAGAAGCTTGTACTGATAATTATTTGAAAGGACTGGGTCCTAAAGCTGACAAAAATTATTCTCTTTGGAGAGCTACTAACAGATACAGGAGACCAATAATCCAAGTGCCACCTATAAGGAACATTTTTTTTTTTTGTAACTATTGCCAAAGGCTTTATTCTTGAATCTTTCTTTATACGAAACTAACAAGAAGTGTGAAATTCTTAAACCCTATAAAAAAAAAATTTTAACTATGTTAATACTTAATATCATTATGCATTATTATTATTAAATTATTATTAATTACTTAATTTCATTTCAACATGCACGAAATTATTAGATTATATTTCTCAGTTAATTAAATCTAGAGGATCTGTTCTGCGAAGCCGTCCATATTTCGGTTGCCTTAGTAGTTCTCTAGCTAATTCGTTAGGGTATGATTCCAGTTTCAGTTGGTATTTTAGACTGCATGATTTAATTGTCTCTTTAACAGTTTTGATTGCTAGGTCTCTATGGATGTTGCTGTTTCGAATATACCATGGGGCATTTGTAATGCTACGATGTATCTTTGCTTGCATTCTTTGTACGATATCTATATTTGATGCACTAGTTGAGCCCCATAGTTGGATACCATATGTCCATATGGGGATTAGGATCGCTTTGTATAGTAGAACCTTGCAGTCTAGAGAGAGTTTCGATTTTCTTCCGATCATCCAGTACATTTTAGAAAATTTTATTTTTAATTGATTGCGTTTTGTTTCAATATGCTTTTTCCATGTCAATCTTCTATCGAGATGAAGACCGAGATATTTGACGTTTGTTTGTTGAGGAATTGTGATATTGTTTAAATTTACTGCTGGACATGTACGTTTATTTAGTGTGAATGTTACATGTGTTGATTTACATTCATTCGTCCTTATCCGCCAAGTTTTTAACCAATCTCCTATTTTGTGTAGATGTTCTTGTAATTCTCTCGATGCTGTTTGAGGATTTTTGTGTGAAAATAATATAGCTGTGTCATCAGCAAAAGTTGAAGTGATGATTTTTTCAGTTATTGGTAAGTCAGCTGTGAATAACAAATATAGCAAACGTCCCAATACACTACCTTGCGGTACTCCTGCCTTTATCTCGGTTAGATCAGTAGTGGCCCGTATTTTGTTTCACCTGGAACATCCTTTGGGCTAAGTAGTTTTCAAGAATTGCATGAAATTGTTTAGGCAAAAGAGTTTTAATTTTGTAATTTAATCCTTCATGCCATACTTTGTCGAAAGCTTGCGCAATATCCAAGAAAACTGCCGAGCAATATTTCTTTTCTTCTAAGGAAACCTTAATTGTATTTACAATTCTGTGCACTTGTTCTATTGTGCCGTGTTGCTCTCTAAATCCAAATTGGTGATCTGGTATAATGCGACCTTCAGATAATATAGGGATTAGTTCTTGTAGTAGCATCTTTTCAAAAAGCTTTGAAATTATCGGAAGTAGACTTATTGGTCTGTACGACGAGACTTGGGTTTCGTCTTTACCTGGCTTAGGAATCATGATAATTTGAGATATTTTCCATTTTTGGGGAAAGTATCCACATCTCATAATCGCGTTAAAAATATATGTTATATATTTTATGCATCTATCTGGTAATTCTTTGATCATTTTTCCAGTTATTAGATCATGACCTGGCGCTTTCTTGGGATTTATACTGTTTTTGATAACTTTTTTGACGCATTTCCATTTAAATTTTACTGGATTTGGGTTCGACTCGTCCCTCGTAAGCTGTGGTAGTACGCAATCATTATTTTGTTCGTTTGGGGTGAACACTTTTTGTAGATGGTTAGAGAAAGCGATAGCCTTTTCTAAGTCACTTCTGGCCCAGTGACCATCTGGTTTCCTTATCGGTGGGTTCGATACCTCTGGCCTTTTCTTGAAATTTCTTGCTGCCTTTCATAGTGAGTAATCTGTTGTTTCTGTTGCTGTGAGCTCACTTAGGTAATTCTGTATTCCTAAATTTTGTTCTTCCCGTATTGCTTCTCTCAAAGCTTTAATAGCCATTTATGCAAAGGAGATTGGTGAAGCTGCCATAGCCACCGAATTGTCCGCTTCTCTGCTAATAACTTTTGAATGTTACTTGAAAGCCTTATATTTTTTTCGGAATTTTTGTTCTCCGGAGTAGCTTGTTTTGCAGCCATTTCCATTATTTGACTTAAGTTTTCTATCGCGGCATCAATGTCTTCTGGTGTGCGAAGTGGAACATCAAGATGACAATTTACATCATCTATGTTTCTATAGAGAACCCATTTCGTTAGTTTGTTTGTTAAACGGTGTGGTGGTTCAGTTTTTAATGCTTGGGTACTTAGTGTTACTATTATTGGTGAGTGATCTGATGATAAATCATAACAGTCAACGACTTGAGCATTGGTGCGTGCTATTCCGCGTATTACACAGAAATCTATTAAATCAGGAATTTTTTTTCTATCTGTAGGCCAATATGTAGGATGTCCAGATGATAAATAATCAAGGTTTTTCTCGTTTATTGCTTCGTAGAGTTGCTTTCCTTTCAGTGACGTCAACCTCGAACCCCATTGCACATGTTTAGCGTTGTAATCACCCCCTGCTAGAAATTTGATTCCCAACTGATTAAAGTAATCGATAAATTGCTGTTTTTTAATTGCGTGTTTCGGTGGACAGTAGACAGCCGATATTAAAAATTTCCCAGACCATTCTTCCAAACTGACAGTTGTAGCCTGGATGTGATCTTTAGCATATTTCTGGAGCTCGTAGTGCTTTAATCTTCTTTTTATTAAGACTGCAGTGCCGCCGTGTGCTTTTCTATCCGGATGTTTGGTGTCATAAACGGAATAGCCGGTAATATTAAAAAAAAAAATTGTTTTGTGAAGTGTGTTTCAGATATTAACATGATGTCTATATTTTGTTCGATAAGAAATGTTTGTACCTCAGCTTTATGTTGCGAGAGCCCGTTCGCATTTTTGATTTTTGATTATAATTTGCATAAGCGTATTCATATTTTGCATCATGCAAGGAACATAAATGGAGAATTTGTGCGACGTAACGAAGACAAAGCGGAACTATTTGTACAACATCTGGCATCAGTATTTCAACCACACGACATACAATCTAGGATTGACCCTAAACCAGTCTATAGGTGGTCTCCATCAAATATCAGAAGTGTCACCCCACTAGAAATTGTTCAAGAAATAGACATGAATTTGAATCCCAAAAAGTCACCTGGAATTGATGAAATTTCGCCAAGGATGTTTAAGGAGTTATCAAAGAAAGCAGTCACTATGTTAACATATATATATAATGCTTGCTTTCGACTTAAATATGTGTCTGAGTGCTTCAAGGTTGCAAAAATAATCATGATAAAAAAAACCAGACAAACCAGCCGAGCAAATGGGATCATACAGGCCGATCTCTTTCTTACCTACTGTTTCAAAGTTGTTTGAAAAGTTGTTATTGAAACGACTAAAACCAATGATCATTATACCTGACTTCCAGTTTGGATTCAGGAATAAACATTCGACAATTGATCAAGTTCATCGCGTGACTGCACAGATAGAACAAGCACTAGAAGAGAAGAAATATTGCAATGCCGTATTTCTAGATGTATCACAGGCTTTCGATAGAGTGTGGCATGAGGGTCTTATCTATAAGATAAGTAAACTAGTGCCAGAAAATTACTGCCAATTGCTCGAGTCGTATCTCTCCAAATGAATATTTAGAGTATCACATGAAGAAACATGATCTAACTTTTACCCATCCATAGCAGGGGTGCCCCAGTGTAGCGTATTAGGGCCCATCCTATATCTACTTTACACTTCTGATATACCGACAACGGAAACAATCTTCATCGGAACTTTTGCTGATGATACCGCAGTATTGGCATCAAGCGAATCGCAGAACCAAGCAGTAGAATACTTACAGCAAGCACTCGATGGAATCAGCCAATGGACCAGAGATTGGAAAATAAAGCTTAACGAGCTTAAATCAGTACATGTAACATACACGTTGCGGTGCAAAAATAGCAACATTCATACATTTCTCAATGGGGTACAAATTCCTCAAGCTGAATCTGCTAAATATCTCGGATTGCATCTCGATTCAAGATTGAACTGGAAATATCACATTAGACAAAAAGCAGAGCAAATGAAAATAAAACAACGTGAGATGTACTGGCTAATAGGAAGACATTCTAAGCTTAGCCTGTACTGTAAACGTATGATCTACGAATCGATAATTAAACCAATTTGGACGTATGGTATCCAACTCTGGGGCTGTACTAAACAATCAAATCGTTTAATTATTCAACGTTGCCAAAACAAATTTCTACGAGCAATAACGAATGCTTACCGATACGTAACCAACGAGGAGTTACACAACGAACTAAACGTTAAATGGATTGATGAAGGGATTCAGGAATTTGCCATCAAACATGAAAGAAGATTACTGCAACATACCAACAGTGAAGCAATACAACTTCTTGACATAACACAAGAACTGAGACGCCTTAAAAGAATTAAACCGCATGAGCTGGTCATCTAATAAATAAAGATTCATTATTGGGAGCAGAATATTGATTGCTTGTAAACCCACACTCGCTCCACTTATTAGTCTCAAATAAGTGCGTTATCATCATTAGTAATAAATTATCATGTGATAAGATTGTACTATTTAAATAAATAAAAAAAAAAAAATTGACACATACTGGAATGGATATGCATGAACTTCATGCGATTGCATTGGTGGATTAGTTATGTGAACTCGAATATTTCACACAGATATCACACATTTGTGTTTTTTCTTTTATTTCTGTTTACGTCTCTATACCGGTATGTGCAACGTGAACTTTCTCAACCATTTATTTCCGTAGACTATATGGAATTAATATTTTTCACTTTCTAAATATTAATCCATCTTGAGTCGAAAGTTCATGTTTGTATTTGTAATACAATCGTATATCATCAGGAACTTTATGTATTCGATTTGGCCATCCATTACAAATGAAAGGAATCAGTTTTTTCAAGGGCACAGCTTGTTTTGATGTGTGTTATGCACATTATCGGAAAAAGCTGGAGACTAAAAGAATAACTATATGATCGTTCGAAACATTAATGTTTTTTGTCTTTTCCACACACTTTTCCATTTAATTTTTATATACTTACAATATTGCCGAATTCCGATTATGTTTTGCTGCTAAAATAGCCTGTCAAAATTTTTGTACACTGTTATGAAACACAATTTTTTTATTTGAATTTAAAACTTACAAAAATAACGAATTTTTCCTACCTTTTATCAAACCGAGGTCACAAAAATGAGTCCAAACTTTTCCATAGTAAAATCGCGTTATGTCTATTCTGTCTATTCTGTGGTTCAGAGACGTAAAACAAAAGGTAGGAAATGACCGTTGGTAATTTTTACTTGGTCTACTCAATGGCACTTCTGTATATTATATTCTGTGCTATAACCAAAAAAAACTTATAGTTTGAGAGAGTGAAGACTTTATGGGATAATAAATTTATCAATTTACCTTTATATATAGGAATCTAATTTGAATAATTCTCAAAAACACTTATATGCGAAATTCAACGACATGTAAATATAATATTTTAATCGCACCAACGGCCTCGCAGAATTTTCATAATTTTAAATAATCTCTTAACCAATTACACTGCCATCTTGTATCAAATTCAAATTGCCTCGCTCTATGAGAGGGTATCACAAATGAATGACATTCAATTTTATTTATGTGGTATGTATATGTATGTACAGTTATTTTGATTTGTTTATGTAATGTGATTTTATGCGTAAATAATAATTTAAAATTATAAATTAAAACATAGATAAAGTTAAATGGCAGCTCCAGAAAATGGAAAAGATACGACTAAAAGCAATGGAGATCGAAGTTTTCGGCTAAAAGGTGATGATTGGTGATATATATATATGGAGATAATTTGTAATTCTAATCTTATTTGACAGCCGGACTTTTTCTCACGTCTGTTGCGGGAATGGCTGCTTGCGCTGGATTCGGTCGAACTTTAATGATGGTTAAAAAGAAAGATCCACAAATGTTTGACAAAGGAATGGTAGGAAGTATACACCTACAGGAAACTGGAGCTCAATTAGCTTTGCGTGCATTAGGTTGGGGCACATTATACGCATTTCTAGGCACTGGACTATTTTGTTATGGTGTATGGAAATTATCTGGAGCCAAAGATGTATGTATTGCGTATTCTCTCATTTAACATTGAACAGTATCATTAAAATTTCATTGTACAGATGGAGGAATTTCGCCATAAGGCCGGTTCCATACTACCAAAATTAAGGAAAAACGAGCCACCACAAAGCCGCACTGAATTTGAAAGTTTAACAGATTTAATGACATACGTATCAACATGGAGCAAAGAATAAAAAATTAATCTTAAGAAAAATACATAATTATAAATTTTAATAAAATACAAATATAATATTTCACATTACAGAACTTTTACATCACAAAATATGGAACAGTTTTACTGTCCAATTTAAGGTCACATTATGCATTTCCCTTACACTTACAAAAATAGAAAAAAAAATATATTAAATATTGGGCTAATATTGTAGTTGGCTTATGGTTGCTCCGCGGAAACTTTTGCTTCCATCTTCTATGAGGTCACCCAGGCTAAAAAAAAATTAACTTGTAATACTTATATTATTGCCGAAAATTATGCTACTTACGAATTAATGATTGACTGATTATCGTTTAACAACGATTCTAAATCCGGCCCTTCGCCGAAACATAACAGAGCCTCTGGTTTAATATTTGCTCCAGACATATTCCTAATTGCTGCACCAATTTGGAATTCAATAGTTCCATTTATATTTTGTTGGCCAGCGTCTTGTTCTAAATTTTCTTTTGCGACCGATACGTGTGGTTCTTCGAAACAGGTTGATTTAATTAAATTGCCATAGTTTGCAAGCAGTTCGGAATTCATTTTAAAAATTTCACTCTTATATCGTTCACCCTGAGGCGTAACGTTTACGACAATTTTACGAATTTCATTATGTTCTATCGAAATTATTGAAAGTTCACGCTGTAATTTTAACAATTCCGAGTCCCGTAGCATGGTGTCACGCTCCTTTAGTGCCATATATATGTATTTTAATAATTTGTGATGCGATTTATCTTGGGTTTTTTTCTCGAAAATTTGAATAAGTAAATCTTGATATAGATTTTCTAATTCAATCCTGGAAATACAAAACCAATAAAACATTAAGGTACCGGCCAGCTTTCTTGTATGTACTTACATATTATAAGTCATGGGTATATAGACATCAGTCATGAATCTATCATTGACCAATACATTACTCCTTCGAAGTATTGACTCGTAGCGTGCATTAACCTTTGAAGTAGCCTCATGTAACTTTATAATGCTGGTGTTGAGTTTATTGTACTGGTTTAACCATTGATTATGCATTTCGGTAAAATTGCTAATTCCCTGAAATCATAGCAAACAAAAATAAATTTCGAAAATGATCCAAGGTTCACGCGATTAAATATTTATCACCATATTATCTAAATTCTCTCTAATCGTATTCAGAGAGTTCAAAAACATTTCGCTGTATCCTCGAGACGGCTCTATCACTTGATTCATTTCATTTATGGTTGATTTATAAATAGTTATTTCGTGGTTTAAACAAAGCACATAATTTTTGATTCCATCCAAAAGCATTTCATACAAATTTTTCTCATTCTGAATGAAATAGTAACAGTTGATAAGAAAATGCTTCAAAATATGTGGCTTAATAGCAGTACCACTTGTCATATCGAATAGAGTTTTGATAGTACGCGGTATATTTGGATGAACCTCTTCTTTTAAAACTAACATGAATTTTTTGTCACACGGCTTTCTGATAACATAAATCATCGGTTTGTCAAAACTGTTTTCCAAATACAATTGTAGTGGGATCGTGGAATCGTCGACTTTTTCGATGACTTGGTCTAATGGTAATATAAAATCAATATCATCGACTGGGATTTTAGTTCGCTCCGAAATCATTTGATACAATTGTAACATCGTTGTCGTATTATCGACTGGAAAGCTCAAAAATTCATACGAATATAAGCTGAAAATGGTTAAAATTTTCTCTTCTAAAATTTCATCGAGTAGCGAAAATATTTTTAATTTTTGAACTGGTTTTATTTCGGTAGTTTCGGCAAATGTAACCGATTTCGGTCGTGCAGAATTTTTTTCGGAATTTGTTGGCTGATTTTCCAATTTCGGAAATTCAAATATAAATCCACGCTGTTTTGGATTCATTTCCAAAGCGAGCGTTAACCATTTTTCAAGGATTTCTTTAAAATGTGAAGAAATTCTGGTCTCATTGAAAATTGTTTCATGAAACTTGTATTCCCCATTATTTTCTTCGGTTATACAAATTTGTTTTGAATTTTTCTTCTTTAATGCTAAAATCCACTGAACGATAGGTGCATGTGGGATAAATGGACGTAGGCCGCAAACCATCTCAAAAGCAATAACGCCCATTGACCAATAATCGACTGAATTATTATATTTAGAATCTTGGATCAGTTCCGGTGCCAAGTATTCAACCGTGCCCACAATACTGGCCTTCAGGGATTGAATGTCCAAAGCTCGCGCGTAACCCAAATCCGTCAATTTATAAATAGTTTCATTCCCATGTTTTTTTACAACGATGTTCTCTGGTTTAATATCCCGATGTGTTATACCTCGGTCATGCAAATAAGCGACGGCGTTCCGTAATGATTTCAATAGTGACCGCACATCAGCCTCTTTTAATCCACAACAATTAGGCCTTTTATTTAGCATAGTTCGTAAATCTCCACCTTCACAGTATTCCATAATCAAAAGAGGTAATCCGGATTGATTAGTCTTCATCAATTGTTCCACAAATGAGCCAGGCTTAACTTTAATCGTTTTGACGATATTTTCACAATTAACGGTGTCTGTCATCAGTTTGACCTCGTTTTCCCAACGCTCACGTAGCTTGTCCGTCGATGCGGTTGAATCTTTTAGGATATGGCATTTTTTGATTGCTGAAATTAGAAAATTACAACATATGCTACATAAGTTGGAAAATTTACTCGGAAAACTCTTCAATTCATCAGAATTCTATTTTTAGCGATTATTTAAGTAAAATTTGTATACGTTAGCTCGGCATGTGCTACGTTCGTTTACATTATTGCTTAACAGAATGAACTACTAATTAAAAATGTATATTTAAAGCAGTTTATTAATTAAATTATGCGTAAATCCAGGACATACCAACACTTTCAGCTGTTTTCTGATTTTTCCATAGAGTGACCAAACCAAAACTACCAGATCCTAACTTTTTCTCACGATACCAATCACCAATAAACGGTGGATCAACCACCTCATCTTGTAACATAATTAAATTGCAATTAAAACACAATATTTACGCAATATGTATTAAAATAATACGATTATTTAACTTGAAAAAGTTTATCTCTTGCTTTTGACACCCAACAACACTGACTGCACCGTACCGCGAAGAGGTAAAAGAAAAACTGTATTGAATGAAGTTTGCGTTACAATTGAAGGCTCCTGTCAACAAATTGAGAGATGAATCGAATGCATGTAGAACTCGAAGCTAAAAATTTACATACAATTAAAATCTTTAAAATAACTAATTCAAATAATTAAAAATGGATATTAATAAAATTATTATAAAATTAACTTCACTCGAATTTATGTTGCAAATAAAACAATGTTTCCATCTCATTTAATATGTAGAAACCTAATCAATTAATTGAATGGGTTTATCTTTTAAATTTCGTTGATTGAATACTATTGGTGTACCCATTAGGCAATTATATCGCAAGTGCGATAAGCCGGTTATATTTCCGTACAACTTTCCGTAGCATCAACATTAGAATATTTTATCCCATTTTCTACCAGAGAAAAATATTTGTTGCTTCAATTTAAGTCCAATCCACACAAATGTGTGTGTGTAAAAAAAGACAGGTTTAATCTCTTCCGGATTTTAACGGATCTTAGTTAAATCGGAATTATTTTTGAAAAAAACATTGTAATCTGATAACATATAAATTAGATAACATAATAATTATTTGTTTTGATAACATGTTAATTATTTACTATTATTATAGTTATATGTTGAATTCTATTTACTTTTCCAAATCAATGTTAAATTTATAGCTCAAATAGAACAAAAAATCAAAATTGATGTGGGTTTATGTATGTATTGGAAATATTAAATAGGATTTTGAAGTTTAGAAATGTCAGATCAAAAGGACATCAACTGTACACTCCACTATACGTAATTTTATGTATCTATATATTTCCGGACGAATAATCGCCACATATTTATTAATGAACGATTAAAATATATTTCAATTAAATTTAAAACACATGTTTTAATCTATTAGCAATTTAACACACTAATTGGCGTTTCTACAAAAGTTGACGTTTCATTTTGCATTGGTATTTCTCCATCAACAAAAAAGTTACGAAAAAATTTATATATTTTAAAATTGATGTACATCAAAAATAATTGATTTTTTCTGTCAAATAGAATAAAATTTTTGATGTACATCAATTTTTTCCGGATTTTGGTAAATAGAATTTCATAATAGTGTTATTTTTTGGACGAAAACGAATGTATCTGTTGGTTCAATTCAACTCACACAATTGTGATGGCAGACAAGAAAAGGAATATACTATAGATTGGGTGTATCGATTTTACCCATATAAAATTTGCTATTTCATGTGTAACAAGTCAGAGCAGGATGGTTATATCAAAAATGCATATGGCGGTCTCAAAACTCAGAAATAAAATCAATCAAACTATTAATCAATTTAACTATCAATCAATTAATATCAATCAATTAATTAAAATAATTAACATATTATAAAATGGTTAGTGGATAGTGTAGTAGTGCATCATTTCGTAATAAAAATTGGAAAATTTTAATTAAAATGAAGTGTTTAGTGAAAAGCTGCCAAAACACTTCTAAAAATTATAGAATGGAACTGGAATGTTTACCAAGTGTTTATATAAAATAACATGTAAATTATGTTAAAAAGAAAGTGATTTGTGGTAAAAATATATTTTTTTAAATTTAAAAATCAGAAAAAACTAAGTAAAAAATTTTGGTTGTTGGGCTTGTTGGAAAACGTGTTTTATTACCAGTGCAGCATTTTTTATTACTACGTGCTGATTACGTACATATTACTACGTGCTTTTCTTTTCATAATTATTTTTATTTTTGAATACCATAATTATATGAAAATAAAATTTTAATTTTTTTTTAGGATGAAAATAATTAATGTGAGGAATTAAAACAATAATAATTGAACCCAATAGACCATTTCCCTCAAACGCCAAAATAACGTTATGACAGTTGAACGTGTATGGCAAACCATTAAAATAAAATTGTATTTTTTTGTTTTATTCATAAATTCTAATAATGTTATTAAAATTTAGCAATACAATTGTTTGTGGTTATGTTTTAAACATTAAACTTTAATAGTTTTGTCATAAACTTTAAAAATTACAAACAAATTTTAGTTTGTTCTTGTTTGCCATACAGCTTCAGCTGTCAAATTTTTTGGAGGAAAATGGTCTATTGGTTTCGATGTACAACAAAATGTAAAATGTAAAAGTGAGTACAAATTAAATTATTTGCTCGTTACATTTTGAAACTAATTAGTTTATGCCGTAGAAAATTATATGGTAGATACGAATGAAAACTCCACAGTTGAAATAACTATTATAAAGCGGTAACTTCTGATTTTCATTTGAAAATAAAAGTAGTAGTAGATGAGCCATTAAATAAAAATCTGTCTAAGCGAAATTAGCCCGAAGTCATATGTAAAAAGAGTTTTAATTTGTCGACCGATAAGTTTGTTAATCCTGTCATAAATATTTGCAAAAGATGAAATAAGACATAGTAATAGCGACAATGCAAGTCTAATTGTGTTAGTCTCTAAGAAGATAGACTATTTATATATTACAGAAATTTAAACAAAATTATTATTTAGGAAAAATTTCCACTATTTTTAATAGAAGACTGTCTCGAATGTCTAGGTTTCAGGTTTCAGTGGTTGATACTTAGGCCATTTTTGGCCCATTGTGATACCACGCATTCATGCTACATCATTAACCCATTCACCTATTCACCTACTCACACAACTACAGTATACCACCTGCACATTGCAAGCTCCATGTCAACCTGTACATTGACATGGACGGTGGGTCGGCGCTGAATTCTGCACTCCATCAGAGGGTCATAGTTGTGTTTATTAACATCACCGATTGTAATCGATGATGAAAATTCGATTTGCATCTAGCCTCTGATGGGATTCGAACCCAGTACCTCCCGGTCCAAGTGCCGAAGCTTTAACCACTGCACCACTTGTCCGGTAGTCTCGAATGTCTAAGAAACAAACAAATATTTACGAAATATATTTAAAAAATGGGTTTCATCAGATATCTGGGGGTTGATTATGTATTAAAAACTTTCGGATTAGGACAAATTATTCGATATTGCGACAAAACGCAACGTTTTTGAAAATATTTGTAAAAAAAGTATAAACGAAATATAAATTTGAAAATGAAACTATCGAGCAATACTTACTAGTTCGATTTTCCCCCGTACGTCAATCAATCATGTAGCTGATACTTCAGTAAAGTACACAGCATTTGCCAATCCAGACGGGTATTTTGAACATATTAAAAAGTCGTTTGGTCCGGCTAAAATATTCCAGTTGTCTTCCAGCGATTTATTTTGAAAATTTTTAGAAAGTTTGTCGATTCAGGTGTGGTATCACATTTTTTATGGTTTATATCGATGACATATAAATTGTAACAAAAACTTTGGAGCAGCGCTTTCTGGATAAAATAGTCCTCCTCAAGTGCTTGGAAATAAATGTGCAAAATGTGAGTTTTCCGTATAAAAATAGATTATTTAGGATAAGAGATTGATAGTGAGGGAATTAGACTCAGCGTCACTCTTTTGAGCTAGAAAAGAAGGATTACAATAACCGAATACTTAGGTTGTCATTATACCATTTCCAATTTGATTACAAGATTGTCCACCGCCCTGGTAAAGGTATGCGGAATGTCGAAATGTGTCGCTATACGCATATTAACGAAAATTCAACAGACTTATTATAAATAACACATAATTATGCGTATTGTATAATATCTCATTACTAAACGAAGCAGAGAGTTTAAATTATCTTGCTGCTTAGAGAATTAGGGCACTATAGTTGCTTAAGAGCGCTACGGACGATCCAATTTGTTCGTGCAGTTGTTCTAATTAGGATGTGTGTAGAAGTTGGCCAACAAGGACGTGTTGGATGGAAATTCCATCCAACCGACCAACCAAATTGGATGGTGTGGAGTTGTAATGTGGGACGATATTTCGACACTCATGCAAAAAATTGAAAACAGGAACACATAAGGGAGAAACAAAAAAAAGAAACGAAAACAAAAATCATGGAAATTGAATAGACAGAAACGTCATAACGCTATTTTTGTATGGAAGAATATCGACTCATTTTTTGACCTTGCTTCGCGAAAAGGTAGGAAAAATTGTTTGCAGGGTGCCAATAGAAGGAAAAATTTCCTATTTTTGAGTTTTAAATTTGAAATATATATTAATAAATATTAAATAAATTATTAAAATTTAAATAAAGGTAGAAAAATAGTCAACAGAAAATTTTTTCTTGGTCGCTGCATGGCGCTTCTGGATAATATCTCTGTTGTTTTCTTGATGTTCTTGTGGCAAAGGTTGGAATATTGGCAACTGTCATTAAGAAACAGCAAGAAGGAGCGAAGCTAACAGATAATAGAGGAACTTCTAGCAAAAAAAAACAAAATCACATCAAGTCAAGAAGCAGCAGTAAGAAATCACATTAACAGTTTCCCCAAATACGAGTCCCACTATTCGCGTTCTCATACTCAGCAAAATTATTTACCCATAGGTTTAAACTTATCAAAAATGTATTCAGCAAAACCAGTTTCGTTATCAAAATACAGAGAAATATTTAAAACTTTTAATTTAAAAATGCCGAAAATGTAACAAATTCACACTGCAGATAAAACTGGCAAACGATGATAATAAAACTGATATCCACAGAGAAAGAAACAATCATCAAGAGATGGCTGAGGTTGCTCATGCAAATAATAGGATCGATAAATGTGCTTAAAATAAAACTGTACTTGCTGTCGACCTTCAACAGTGCCTTCCCACACCTTATTTAAAAAGCAATATTGCATTTTACAAATGGAGCATGTGGACCTTTAATTTTACCGTAAGGAAATGTGACGACAACTCAACGAATTGCTTTGTTTGGCATGAAGGTATGAGTGGTCGAGGTGCTAATGAAATCAGTTGTTGCTTGTATAAATATCTAATGTCGGCAAATAATTTAAAGCAGCATGTCGTTATTTGTGGTGATATGTGCGGTGGACAGAATAGAAATAACATCGTATGCAGTACATACTGCAGGACATTCCAGTATTTATTAGAACAAACAAATCATGAATTTGATACCATTGAACATAAATTTCTTGAGCCAGGCCATACGCATTTAGAATGTGACTGATCACAAAACTATTGAAGACAAAAAAAAGAGATCAAATATGGAAATATTCCATCCCATGATTGGGCTCAATTATTAAGAATGAGTGGAAAGCAAAGAAATTTAACGCCATAGAAATGAAAAATCATAATTTCTATGACTTTGCACAACTACTGAAAACAAAATATAAAAGGCCAAGCAAAACTGATTCAGGCCAGAAAATAGTATCGGATCATATTAGGATTTTAAGGTAGTTTTCATAGTATATTTTAAAAATTTTATAGTTTATCAAGTGGTGGTGCTGTAGACTACTTAACAAGCCATACCAGCGCCGTTGAGGCCTGTCAGATGAATACAATTCGCTTCGATAATAAATTCGTAAAACTGCAGGAACTACAACCTACTGAAAATATATTGTCGAATTATATTTCGAAAGAAAAATATAAGGATCTACTCGACTTGCTACAGTTTATTCCTCAGGACCTTCATGATTTTTATAAAAACCTATCCGTAAAAAACAACGTCAGAAATACCATTTATTTAAATGAATCTGACAAATCAGGGATAATAATATTATTAATATACTATATTGTTGAAAGAAGAGCATACCACTTACAATTTTAAATGAATTATTGCTTAATATTTATTTAAATTATAATTTTGAATTGATTTTGAAATAAAAAGTCTAAATTAATTTTAAATTTCTTACATATATACTTTTATTCCATCTAAATTTTAGATATATAGATTTTTTGTTTCGATCACTCATTTTTCCGAGTTTCTCGAACAATTTTTGTTAAACAAAAACGCAATATATGCAGATACAGAAATTAAATTTGTTTGGAGATTAATGTGACAAAATATGTATTTGCATTATACCAAGTTTTTGAGAAACAAAATTTTGTCTAATGAATTAGATATCTTGGTCTTTATTGAAATCTAGCTTTATTCAGTATTAATAAGGAAAGTTCACTTTAAATTTGTTTTAAAATTAAATAAAATTTAAAGATTGAATAATTAGAATGTTTAATTAAACGTATAAATTTTTCACAGAAACTTTAAGTGCGATTCCACAATATTTTGTATTTTGCAGATATCCAGTATTTTTGTTTAATTCCACAGATCTATTCTATTCTGTGGTGTAGGTGAGTAGGGTACTATGGTTTCCCTATCGTAAACGATTCGTTTTGCTTAAAGGTAAATAGACCAAAATATTGAGCAACCTAATATGGTGCTAATTTTAACCGCGCATCTTCTTTACCTCCCCTGACGTCAATTCCACCATTTAAAAATGGTTTGGATTTAATTTGTTCAAATTTCATTTAATGTACAATTTCAAATAAAGTATCAAATTAAAGATAATTATAATTTATATTTAATATGTGTGTATATTTAAACAAATACTTAAAGTAAATACAAAAGTGTTATTTAATTATTTTCGTATATTTATTACTGTGAATACGCTGCTGTCTTCTATTGAGATGTAAACAATGTAACAGCGTCATATTGGTTTTTGTAATCATCAACACAAAAAATATAAATTTAAACAAGAAATTAGTTGGACTATAAAATTTGTAAATAATAGTTCAAAATTTGATTATAACTGTAATACTGTACATTATTGACTACTTCGATACTTTTAATAATGGGGTCGAATAAAGATTTATTGAATTTACTGAAGGAATGGGAAGTGGTTGAAGCATTTCCAATTTTAAAGGGTAATGCTTAAATATGAAAAAGAGACTAAACCTTAACGAATCATTAAACCGTCATGTTCTTGATTTTAGGGAATGGTGTCACATATAAACGATTGGCCTATTTATCGTCCGAAGATATAAAAGATTTATTCCCAAATGATATTGGATTGCGAGCCGAGTTCCGAGAAAAATGTTTCAATTGGAAAAATAACTTGGACGAATCATCGGCCGCAAATCCAAACGATTCAAAACAATTGGCCAAAGTATCAAATGGCGTTAAAAGAAAATCATCCTATAATTTAAGTTCCCCAAAAAAGCCGAAGGTAGAGAGGGTTCCGATCAGTCCATCGAAACGTGTTATAATCTCTTTTATATTTCAGAATACGTATTACATGTCCCAGCGTGAATCAAATGGTTCAAATGCTGCAAAAGGCAAACTTTACGCAAATAATACAAAAATAAATAATGTAAGTCGTACAAAACGACAACTAAGTCAATCACCACACTCGTTACGACCATCGTCGAGTGTGAGTGAAAAAAATTTGTTAAATGAATCGTCTGCGGCTGCGGCGAACGAAGAACATGAGTTAAAGAAAAGCGAAATGACTAATGGGATAACACCCGACTTACCTAAGGCTCATAAATTGTGGATGGAAACTTATGATTTTCGACGAAACTTTATTCTTAATCAAATGTCGACGATTAATGATATTTTAAATGAATGGATCTACTACAAAAGCGAACATGCAGAAGAATTTGTACGTACGACTTAATATTTTTTATTCACCGATTACTATACATCATAATATCTTTTTTAATAAGCCGAATTATCTATATTTATTTAATTTTATAGATCAGTATTGATTTTGATTTGCTTTATCCGAAGAAGGGAGAAAATCTTATCACAGGATGGATCACATTTGTCGAGAAAATGACCGCATATCTAAATGCAAATCCCATCAAGGATAAACAATGTGTACAGTTGTATACAGATTTCAAAGAGGACAACATTGCTAAAGGTAAATTTATAATAATCCCTCATATTTCTTAGCTTGATCTTATGGAAATATTTTTAAATTTTTAATAGATTCACGTGATCTAATAGTAACGCTCCTTTTAAATGCAATTTTAAAACCAACGGTACGGATACGCGTTAAAAATCATCAGAGCAGTACTTCAACACCAACAAGCGAGAAATACTACTACCATCCAACCATTAAAGATGCCCAAGACAGCATGATAATTGTGGTCGGGTCCTTGTCCGAGTTTGAAACGGTCAAAGAATGCAAACGCCTGAAATCATTAGAAATTGAAACTAAAATTCAACCATACATTGTGGTAATCGGCGAAGATAAACTAAATCTAAAGGAATTTTTTGTATGTGTTGAAGGAACCCTTCTCAAGTGTTCCTCATTCATAAACGCCCTGGACACATGTCTAAAAAGTTTTTTCGTATTCGAGCTACAATATCCGATTGAGAGTTCATTGGTTTGGTTATTTTTCCAAAAGTATTTTTATCATATTGACACAGAATACGATAAAAAGAGTCCAGCTGTAACAGAACTATTGCAGTCGCTAAATGCTACGGATAGTTAATTTAACAGTACGAAATCAAAAATGAAAAAAATAATTTAAATTTATAGATTAATTAATTTATAGCACACAGACACATCTCCATAATATACAACCATTCATAATCAGATACATTTTTTATTTGTTATACATATTTTGAAACCCAACATTAAATGAATAATCCTTGCATTCCAGATTTCGACAATTAAATAGGGCTCATATATTTTTATTTCTGTATAATTTAGTTATTATTTATGAAAGTTTTTTGTAATGTAGAAATTTAATTTTTTTTTGTTTGTAAAATCCTTCTCAGGCTCGCACTAGAATTACTTCTCAGAAATTGATCATAGTACAATGTAACTTTATTTTGTGAAAATAAATAAAGAAAATTAGTGTTGTTTACGTATTGTTTTTTAATTGATTTTGTACTTGCTGAAACCTAAAATGCCTTCATTTGTAAGTTTACTGGGTAGTGGACTCTAACCGTCCTTAAAACAACAACGTGCTACTTGAGGTAACTTTGCTACCAGAAGAGTCACTGACCAAGCAAAACCGCAGAAACACTACTTGACTTAAATGATTGATCTATACAAATTTCTACGTACAATTTTGCTCATTAAATCCTTAATTATTTGGTTTTGGATTAACTCCGAATGAGATTACACATGGTCTCGTGTTTAACATATTTTAAAATTTCAAAAGTAGTACTATCGCTAAAGGAAGGATAGAATTTTTTGACCACGGACACAGAAACAACAGCCTGTGCCTCAAATATAATAAAATTGGAACATGTACAATCAAAAATACTGCGAAGGAGGTAAACACCACACCTTGTACCTACGTAACACAAACATACACCGAGATCTCAACATCGAAACAGTGGCAGATACAATACAGTAGTACAGCAGAAAATACCAAACTAAGTTCGAACAACACCCCACCCAACACAGCTAACTAATTCATATAAAGAATAAACCAAATAGTGCATATTAATATTAAGAATTAACATAAGTTAAGACTTAAAATTTTTTTTTGTCTATAATTAGCTTGTAAGATTTGAAAACAATTTGTGAGCTTCCCAAGATAGGAAAGATTCAAAAACAAAGCCAAAGGCAGCTACAAAAAAATAAAAAAAAAAATGAAAAAACAAAAACTATTCGTAACTTCGAACAGCCTTCTATATTTTATTAACACTTGCCCATTAGCAACAAACCGCGATACTGTCGATATACGCTACACACTCCCTCCCCATAGCGAAAACACGACTTGAGCGAAACAGCGAGTCCAAGAAACGCGACGGCGTCTTTATTTGACGTTCACAACTTGTCTGTTGTTGTGATCGATAATAAAGTTTTTGTCACCACGCTTGATTACACGGTGCGTACCAGTGTACGGCGGCTGTAAGGATTTGCGCAGTGCAAGTCTTGAGTTCCTAACTGACGAATGTTTTTTCGGTGCAGTGCCGGGATGCTGGCGATGATTTTATTTCGGCGAAGTGGTTTTTTAACTGTCTCACGAACTCGTTTTGTGGAACTGCATTTGAGTTGTCCAGGTAGTCTTATCGTGGTACCGTAAACTAACTCAGCACAGGAAGCTTGCAATTCCTCGCTGAACGAAGATCGTAGTCCTAACATGACTGTCTGAAGTATGCTGGTCCAATCGGTGCGCCCGTGACACAAAATGGCAGCCTTGAGAGTGCGGTGCCATCTCTCAACCATGCCATTACACTTTGGATTATAAGCCGTGGTTCGTACGCGTTTGAGCCCTATAGTAATTTGGTGAGAAAGGTTACTGGAACGACAAAACGGAATATCCCGCCGTATATACGGCGAACGACAGTGGCAGCCGTTATGTCCGGTACAGGAACCGCCTCAGGACCATTGATGTCGAGGTGTATTTCTGCGAAACTAAAGTGAAATCTGCAAGAAGTGACTTGGCGTGCCTTGAAACTTTCGACTTTTGACATTGTACACATTGTTGAGTGAATTTTTTCGAATCTTTTCGGAGCGAGGGCCAGATAAAATTTTTAGTTAATATATTGGTGGTAGCTTGGATTCTGGGGTGCGAAAGATTGTGAAATGATTCGAAAACATGTTCTGGAAGTTTAACGGAATGAATGGTCGAGCGGTGTACCAGTCGAAATATCGCAATAAGCATTATAGTCAATGCTTTCAGGAACAGAAATCTGATCTATACGTGATAATGTGTATGCAACGACGTTGTTAACGCCGAAGATGTGCTGGATATCGGTTGTAAATTGACCGATGAAATCTAGATGCCGAAATTGACGCGGAGATGCTTTATCCGGATTCTGATAAAATGCGTAGACTAGGGGCTTGTGGTCGGTGAACAATGTGAACTTACGACCTTTGAGGAGATGCCGGAAGTGCTTAATGCCCGAGTAAGCTGCGAGCAGCTCTCTATCGTAAGCAGTGTAACGTTGCTTCGTCTCGCTTAGGCAAACTGAGAAAAAACTGAGTGGCTGCCATCAACCATAACTGCTAACCAAGCGTCATTGAGTGTGCAAGGAGTGCCGCTTGACAAAGTTCCTCCTTGCAATTGTTAAATGCGTCAATAGAAGCTGAAGTCTATTCAATTGGTGTTTTCCTATTCTTCTTGTAACATTTCAAGAAGTCATTTAGCAAAACTTGGTCTGCAGCAGCGCAGGGAATAAAACGTCTGTAAAACTTGATCATACCCAAAAATCGTTTGAGTTGATCAACCCTTACAGACCGTTCGAAATTTTTTATGATTTGAACTTTGTCTGAAGGTAGAAGAATGCCTTGTTCGTTTATTATATGACCAAGAAATTTATTCTTGTAATGCAAAGACGCATTTGTCGGAACTAACGATTAAACCATATTCTGATAATTTCTGAAAAACGATCTTGAGATGTTCAAGATGATTTTCGAATGACTTAGATGCGATCAGAATATCATCTAAGTAGACGAAGCAGAATTGAAGGCCGAATAATACACACATACCTTGGGCTATCATATTGCTGAATTCGACTTTTGCGATTTGAAGTTTATCCGGTGCCAAGCGACGTGTTTTTGCGAAGATTGGCTGACCAGTAGTCTCCAGACGATGCGTGACGTTATGCTTGATAACAGTGCTGCTTAATGAGCGTTTTATTATCTCCGGAAATTATTTAAGGTCTTTAATCTGTGTAGGGACTGTTGTCTGATTAATGTATGACAAACTTTGCACTGCCATATGTGTGAGTAGACCTGTAACAGATAGTGAAGTAACCGGATGGATGATCCTCCGTATACTAATGTCCACTACGAGACCTGTGCGCCTTGAAAAATCTGCGCCGAGTATAGGCGTCGAAAACAATTCTAAAGTCTAATTTTAAAGTTTTTGTATCGTACGCTAGCACCGGTGTACCGTTTGATGCATACAAATTTAGAGTAGATATTGCTTTTTAAACAAAATTTGTTATTTTGAAAATTTTCATAACTATATGTCAATATAGGGTCCCATTTGAAACGCGAATTATCAAAACGCGATATTTCAAAACGCGATATTTCAAAACGCGATATTTCAAAACACGATACGGTACAAAACGCGATATTTCAAAATGCGATATTTCAAAACGCGATATGGTACAAAATGCGATATGGTACAAAACGCGATATTTCAAAACGCGATATTTCAAAACGCGATATGGTACAAAACGGGATATGATACAAAACGGCAGTTTAGGATCGGGTTATATCAGACGGATGAAGGGGAAATTTAATTTCAGTTTATAGGAATTTAAAAATCGATAGGAACGATAGTATATAGGATCGGTATCAGGTGGGTCGCTGCGCTCCCGCCGCTTCGCAACGCATATTCTGTACCATATCTCGTTTTGAAATATCGCGTTTTGTACCATATCGAGTTTTGAAATATCGCATTTTGAAATATCGCGTTTCGAGCGGATCCGGTCAATATAGTATCATAATTTTATTGATGGAGGTGCTTTTGAAAAGATTTACTCTGTTTTTAGAGTAATTTAATCATATTTATTTATTTTTATTTTTTTGAAATATCACCTTATATTTTAAAATAAATAAATTATGGAAGCGCGTAAGTTTTCAGTTGAGTTGGGAGACAGGTACATATTTACAATAAAACTTAATTTGTTTGAAAAAATAAGCTGTAATTAGCATCAAATTTGAATTATTAGTTTAACAACGATTCTATCAATTTTAATTTTTATAAAGAATCTTTCAAAGTAGGAACATTTGAATATTTATATTTTTTTTTATAAAACAAGAAAATGAAATAAATAACTTATGAAAAAGATAGCATGATTATTTATATACATATTTTGAAAAAAAAGTTCTCTCGCCACAAAATATAATCCGAATGACGGACGAAATTAGTTTTTTTTACGAACGTAATAGTTGTTTAAGCGACTCCCATCTGACTAAAACTTCAGTCGTTTGAAAAGACAAAGTGGTTATATACGACGTTATAACAACCTAAGATTTATTCCCCAATACCGTTTAGCACCGCTACCGTAGCGTTGTACCAATGTCGGCTAGGCGACCACTAGTCATCCAGCTATCGGCGGTACGACGATATCCCAACCCATTGTGCTACTTGGGGTGGCATGTGATTATTTGGTGCTTTCGGTTGTAACGTTTGCAAATTTGAACAGTGGTTCCAAGATGTTAAACCACACCAAGGGGTTTAGCGAATAAAGCGGCTGTGGTGGGCTGTTCGACCCGTGCGGGGCATGCGAGTACGTAAATCATTGCTGAACATGTCGGATCCACCAGATCTGGACCCGCTACACCGTTCGAAGGAGTGCTATTCCCGGGCGTTATAATTTACGTAAAAATATACACGACCGCGATTACCATATTCAATTTTTTTATTATTTTGGGGTACCCAAAATGTCAATGAAAATACGGAAAACTACTCACGGTTACGTGGCCGTTCGTCAATGTGATACTATGTTATCACCTGATGTTGCTGCCTTACGTTGTATCGTATGTATTACCACGTGCTGAATGCGTGCTGAAGCTTTTCGATCCTAATTTGAATCAGCTTTTAGGTCACCACTCAATAGATTTTATTTTTATTCACTGCTGTACTTACTGTACTGCATTGATTAATGCCGTTTAAGCTTGATTCCATTAATTACATATTTGATTTGAATTATTTCATATATTTAAAAAGTATTTATTTTACATATTTTCATGTTTAAATTTGCTATATACGTTCATAATTACACATAACATAAGCAACCATGTTATTGTCAATATTTTTAACCAATTGAAACAGATAAAAAGTTTAAAAAAATTACCACAAATTTTTTTTAACTTTTTATGCAGCATTTAAACCAATTGAAACACGCACTAAGAGTAAAATTAACTTTGTTCCGAATAGACACTCGACAGTCGTGCCACTGTCCATCATTAATCAGTTCACACATTCTAATTTACAAGCAAAAGCATAATTTATAAAACATTATTAGGTTTTCATAATACACACAACGTACATACAACACTGAATCGAAAATAAAACTACGTGAAGCGTCACTAAAACATTTTTTTTGGTGAAGATAATTTGAGTAATCTATTTGGGGGAAGTACACTTTTATGCAAACAATTTCAATGTGTACACTTGTTTGTGATAAAATTTAAATTTAGCTTATACGTATACATAATTAAAAATTATCAACCATTTCAATTCCGTCTTCATTTACTACTTCAACTTTGGCGCAAACGCAAACCGTCAGAAATAATGAAAATTGTGTGATCCGTGCTATTTCCACCAGTGGATTTTTATATACCTAAATATCTAACGGATATAAATTAAATTTTTTGATTTTAGTTTTTTACTTCCTTATCAATTCTATGTAACTCAACTCTCCGTATCCTATTCCGATTCTACATTTCAACACTGCGATAAAAGAATATATTTTGAACATATTATAATTTTCGATCGTCATATTGGTTGTAATTAAATGTTGTGTCAACAAAACTAAATAATTTAATTTATTTGGGGCCTAACAACAAACATACTTCTTTGAGGAATATGAACAATCTCCCACCTTAAAATAAAAGTGAAAACATATCATGAAGAGACTGAGAAATCTTAACCACAGAATACAAATATAACCAGAATATACATTGCCGTAGACCAAATAATTTTTTTCCTACCTTCCTACCTATAACAGCGGTGACAAGAGAACACCTGATGATGCAGAAAACATGTTGGCTAATTTCAGCAAACGACTAAATTCCAAACCACACAGGTTTTGCCAGGCAGAAATGTTTGAGATCAACAACACCATCTGTTACCAGGTTTTGACAATAATACGACGACAACACCAATTTTTAGATGCATCGGTCAATCGGATTCTTTGGAAGATTGAAATAAGAATGATTTGACAACTTGGAAGAAGGAGGCTTAGAATTCTCGTTTGAGACTAAAAGAAGACGGTGACACAGCATTGCATTTGCATATTGATCGTATAAGCTGTTTCAACAAAGGATTGATCTTGGGCCAGAAATAAAATCAGCTGACTTTAAGCTTGCAACAGGAGTTGCGGTTTGATAGTGAAACGAAAATTATAATTACATACAATTAATGTAAGTTTGACATTTCTTAACCGCTTACAGTCATGGTTTTCAATACTCAACTTAATCAAAAATTTATTCCTATGTGTACCAAAATAAACCAGAGAAGAAACATCCGCTTTCCTAAATACACCAGAATCGACGATCGATGTTCAGCGTCTTTGAGTCAAATTATCATGAACGATTTTTTGTTTTATTTTTCTTTTACCTCGAATCAACGCTGTAAAATGTAAATTCTAAAGGAAGTTGATCGACAGTAAAACGTTGATGCGAACAACACAGAAACTGCGCATTTATTGGCACAGAATATTTGCACAACGTCAGCATGCTTGCTCCAGTGACCGGAGGTCCCGCGTTCGATTCCCGATGGTGACAAGGAAAACATTTTACGGTTTGTTAGGATCAATGAATTAATCACTCATTATCCGAAATGAAAATATGATTATGAAACCTCATTTGAGGCGACCAAATCCTTTGATGGGATATAGTGCCAGAGACAGAGAGAGAGACAGAGAGAGAGAGAAAGAGAGAGAGAGAGAGAGAGAGAGAGAGAGAGAGAGAGATCGAAGTGGTGAAATCATTGGAATCCTATGGATTATTCGAAAACATTGAAATTTCGACATGAGTGACGATGATGATCAGCAATGATTTGTGTCAAAGATGTCTTGAAGGAAATATGACGCACATTGAAAACGAAAAACCGAGCAAGAGCTCTTTTAGATCTGCCTCATTCAGTTTGTTTGCGGGCCAATGCAGACACAAACGCCATCTGGCAAGCGGTATATTTTGAAGTTTATAGATTAACACTCATGCTACACTGAGATCTATCTTTTTGTTCAAATAAAGCATCCAGAAGGTATTACGGAATATGTTTCGATGGCGCGAACTATGTTTGGCCGTAAAATAAAGATTCAGAGAGAAAGAGGGAATCCAGTGTTACAGAACGGCATTTACATGCTCGAAAAGAAATTTTGGAGTGAAGCGATTACCATTGCCAAGTATATTCAAAACTGTTTGCCAGGAAATGGTATGATAAGACACCATTTGAAAATTGGGATTGTAAAATACGAAGTATTTCATAGTTTAAGAAATTTGACACAATTTATTATGTCCACGTGCTGCCTAACGAGAAACTGGAATCGACGGCTTTTAGCGTAATTTCAGTTGGATATGCCGAGGAGTCGATAGCTTTTAGATGTTATAATCAATCAGAGGGAAAGGTTGTTATAAGTCGTGGTGTAAAACTTGTCAAAAAAGCTCAGTGTAAAAACGTGGCAGAAACAACTTAAAGTGAAAGTGAAAGCTGTAGCGATGACAGCGAATTATATTTCAACGATATCGATAATTCTGTTGAGGAACAACCAAATCAAATTGATATTGATAATAAACCTAAGGGACCAAAGACGAAAATTTGTCAGATGTTTTACTTAAATTTTATATAAGCCAATTTTACCAAGGTTAATCTTATTTTATAGTTTTAATATATTTATATACACAAATTTAATTTTTTTCTATATTTAATCCATATATACGTATCTTATAAACATATCGGCATAGTTATTTTATAGTTCATTGTTCTTGTTAGGCTTATACAGATTGTCAAAAGTAAAATAGATTAACCTCGGAATCTCTACATAAGTCCTCTTATGTATATTTTGCTTTAAGGTTTTACTTAGCAAAGTAAAATTGGTTTAATTTTATTTAGAACTATAATTAAATAACAACCATTATAAAATTATTGTTCAAAAACATAAAAGTAGTATATAATTAGTGATTTTTTGACATATATAATACAAACCATTCTGCTTAATTTTACCAGCATTTCGATCTCAATGTCATTTTTTGTAGTTAAGTTAGTTGAGGGGGTCATATCGACAGACGCTGGATTGACAAGCACAAAGTTCACACTAAAATTAAAATGCCATAAATTTCTTTATTTTTAAGTATAATCAGCCATGCTACACTATAATTTGGTTTTCTGGATTCAAACTATTGCGCAATAGTTTGAATCCAGAAACCAAAATTGTGTGTAGCATAGCTGAATAACACTATAGTATGAAACACAACAAAAAATTACGTATTTGACAATTGATAATGTTGTGTTATATATGCATGTATTATAAAAATTATGATCGAAATTCGGAATGGAAAATTCGGTGTCAAACGTCAGTTGTAATCGCGGTTAAAACCATCGATATCCACGATTTTAATCTCGGCTACTTATTAAATCCCGGCTTCATTTTGACGTTTTAACCTGGTCTAAAAATCGCAGTTGCGGTTTTTGCTTCATCTAACGATATGACCCTAGAGTGACAATATTTATTTATTTTTAGGAATATCGATTTCGAAAATTTTAATTTCTTCTTCAATTCATTTTTTTTCAAATAATACACATTTGTCTTAGTACTAATACATAGATTTTCTTAGTCTAGAGTCTTAGCGTAGCTGAGAAACCGAATTCATGCATACGTATAAGCCGGCATACGTATGCATGCACCTACCCACATTTGTTTGGGTTTATTTGTAGTTTTATTTGTTTGTTATTTTAGTGTGGCAGGTAAGCTTAGTGACTGCCCCTGGAGCTCCAGGTCCCAACGATAGATACTATTGCGGAGGAACGAAGTTCTAGAGCGAACCATTCTTTCTACAAATTTCGTTTGGGGACGCCGGGCGTGGTCTTGAATGTTTTCAATCCTTGCACGGGACTTTAGTTCGGGATTGCGAGTACATCTATAGTTTGGTAGTTTGGGCTAATCGTCGAACACAAACCGTAGAGCGTTTGCCTCGATAGAGGAAAAACTTTTCCACTGAGTTTTGGTCAAGTCTCCTATCCATGCAGGCACCGCGTAAATTAGAACGGGCCTTATACACCCTTTATATAGTTTTAATTTATTTTTGGCAGAGAGAGGGCTGCTTCTGTTTAGAAATCTGTAGAGTTTTTGCCGAGCGGCGAAGGCTTTTTTCTTGATATATTTGATTTGCGGAGTCTGCGAGAGTTTCTTATCGAGAATTGGGTTCCAGAACGCTTCCTTCGAATAGAATGGGTTCTGCTTTAGGAGCTTTAGAATACTTGTTTTCGTGGAAATGGATAATTTCGGTTTTACTGTGATTAATTTTATGTCCCATTTGCTTGCATATATAGTTAGAATACCAGCTGAGGTATTCTGAATGGCTAAAGGTTGGCTTTCTAGCACTGACGGAACAGGTGAATATGGTAGTAAAATCAGCGTGAATTTGAATTTTGGTTTCTTTGTTATTTGATTTTGGTATGTCGCGATAGTAAAAACAGAAAAGATGTGGACCGACCTATGATGATTATTGCATTAAGGAAATTGGGTTTGCCATCGTCCCCGGGGCTGTACGTTTATTTAGTTTCTTCAATATGTCAGAAATTTCTTCTACTTCGCCTGGTGGGATGATTGGATTGACTGGTGGTGACGCAATAAAGCGGGTTACTGTAGAATTCATGAATTGGATAAAATGGAGAGCTTTTAAAACTTCATTCTGTGAATGAATTTCCTCGAAGTGGGACGCCACACGTGTTCTACAATCTGCTCTGGGTTAATGATTGGGTGTGGATGATGCGCGATCTGGCTGATCTGATTGTTCGCTTGTTCTTTAGTTGTTGAAACCAGAACAAAATTAATTTCGATATAGGAATTTTTTTTTCGGATTTCAACTTTAAATTTTTTCCAGTTTGCTAAAGAATAATTTCTAAATATTTTTGGTGGGCTAGTTATAATTTTGGCTGGGATTCCGAATGTTACTAGTAGGTGATCGGAGCAGAATTTATGCAGTAGCTGTGGCTGATTTGCAAGAATTATATTCTTGGTGAGAACTAGGTCGAAAACGGAGGAGGCTTTTGGAAATGTGGGCTCATCAGGAGCGTTTAGTAGCAAATTTGATTCCATGCAGATTTTTTGGAGATCCTCTCTATTCTTGTTATTTGTCATTGAGATTCCACAATGTGTGTCTGTAGTTAAAGTCTCCCGCCACTATAGTTTTATTGCTACTGTTGGTGAGATATTTGATGTTATTCCTATTAATTTTTTCTGATATATATTAGACAGGCTGTAATGTGATTTTTGGGGGTTCCAATGTTTTCTTAGCATTGCCTCAGTTTCGTCAGAGATGAACGCTCGGGCCTTGAAAAGAGGAATAATACACTTTTCTTAAAATTTTGCTGCTTATATACTAATCTAAGGTCTAATTTGTTAAGCTCCTCCTACTGTAGTTACTGTTGTCTATAGTTAAGTCATAAATCATGGTGCTTTTGGTATTCAATTTGTCGTTTTATAGTACGTTGCTGCCTTTGTATTTATAAATCTCGAATTCTTCAAGTCTGTTGAGTATGTGTCCTTTTCTGGCTTTATGCAATATCGTTAGGTTGTGGTCAAAGTCTGTGAATTGATGTTTTTCTGTTTTGATGTTTTGTGCGTAGTTCGATTTTGGATCTGTTGCGTTTATGTCTTTGGTATGTTCTTTAAATCGCGTTAGAAATGATCTTTCTACTTGTACTATGTAAAATTTGTTGCAATAATTGCATGATAGTTTGTACACGCCTGTATCTAAAAATCGATATTTCTAAGGATATTTTACAAGTGTTTTCATTAAAGTAATTTAATTTAATAACTTTTGGGCTTTGATTAAATAAGAACAGATTTTAGTGTACTTTGAATTTATAATGAATAGTAATAGTGGCCTAGAATGTGTCCGAAAAATTGATGATGATAACCTGATTTCGCTGTCCACAATAAACCGATTTGTAATAAATGGGCGTTTTCAGGACGCCCAATAGTTGGGAACATGTTGAGTAAAATCGCAGCCAACTTTAGCTATATTAGCACTATGAAATTTACAAATCAAATTGTCGATGATTTCACTAATCATGCTAGGGTACCTGAAAGCGCCCAATGTTGCTCTTAAGCCGAGTTCATTGCTGTATTCATTCTGTTCGTTCTGGTCGTCGTGTTTTTTTAACCAATAGGATTCGTCGATAATGACGTTTTTTTCTTCGGAATTTTTTTCATCAAGTTCATCTACATGATATATAATACAACATGATGTATAATAATAGAAACAGTTTTTCATTATTTTTATTTTGTAGTCAGGTACGTTGTTCATTTTGAGTTTTGATGTTTTGTTTATGAACTTTTCATTATTTTTGTTTATGAATAAACTCCAAAACTACAAAATGCCAAACTATAAAAGTCAAAATCTTTGACTTTTTGATGATAAGTGAAATAAAAATGTTCTGTAAATTTTTTATCAACAATGAACTCATTAAAATAATACTGCAGAAAAAATACTGAATACAACGAACTACAACAATGAATTCACCTTTATAGCTTTTGCCGATTAACGAAATATTTGCTGCCTTGGAAGATAGGCCACCCATGTGAGTTGTTATCCTGACTGGAGTCATAAATATCTTCACTTTAGCGTTTCTATTGGAAATCAATCCTCTAGTTCTCTGAGCGATAATTAAAAATCGATTTTAGTTATATCTAACAAACTCATAACGTATAACGCTAAATTAAAATCGAAAACGATTTTCTCGATAAATCGCATCGAGATATGCTATGGCACATTCACAAGTCAATAATTTCACTTTTTTGGTCATATAAACCCATTATTAATAAATCATTATTCTCGTAGTTCAATTAAGCTATATAGTTTTACACCAAATCATTTGATAAATAAACAACAAAATATTTTTAGTAAAAATATGAATTTGCAATGCATCACTGAACAGTTAATCAATTGTGAATTGTTTGTAATTTCTTAATTCTTGGTGATATTTATAGTTTTATGGTTCATAGTTTGCACGTTTCAGAGAAAGTGGGCAAGCCTAATTTTATGTTATTACTTTATTTTCTACTGTTTTAGAAGATTATTGGATTGAACTAAGAATTGATTTATAGAAGCGTGAGTAAAAACAATGCCATTGTACCTTTAGCTTACATTGCCAGAGAATCAGTCCCCTCCAGTCCCATTATAAGATTATCACGTGGATGAATATTTGAACGTATTCGTCAGTTTTTCTTTTAAACTACCGAGATAAATAAAGACGTTAAAATTTCAACGGATCAATGCTCATTATTTTTCCATTAAAATAAAAGTTGTTATAATCGGTTAGCAAAGTGGAATGAGAAAAAGTATAATACTAAAATTAAATTCTATAAATTGATTGCGTTTAATAAAAATTATTTTAGTTCGAACTCAAACGCCTTGAGAGATTTATGATAAATTTAAGTGTAAAAGTGAAAATGTGGCTAGTGCTAAGTGTTCTAAAATTATCAGTGCTTTCGGTTCTTTGCGCACCTTATGTCCAAACTAATTACAAAACAAACTCACAAGTGTATCATCCGGCAAATTTTAATGGTCATAAAATTTTACCATATGGAAATAATGATGCTAAAATATCACATACTCTTTCAACAATAAACAGGAAATATGGGATAACGCAGCAATTAACACCGCCACCAATTACGAATGCACCACAATACTATTCATTTGCACCAACTATACCTCCATTATCTTTAATTACGCAGCCGATACAACAAAATTATATTAGCCCAGCCTCAGTTCGGGAACAATACACGGTGTCAGTTTCACCGCAGATAAATTATCTGCCGCCCATAGTTACTGCTGATTTACCAATGAAAGTGCCACACCACGATTCAGAATATCAGAATACGCATCGTTTTGAAAAAACACATCCAGAATCAGACCATGATGAAAATGATGAGGATGATGATGACGATGACTATCCACAAAAATATGTAGGAGGGAGCTCAATTCAAAAACAGCAAGCAGCACGTGGAAATGACCCTCGTGACCCAAAAATTAAGAAAGTCGAAACAAAACTACCAGACCGTAAGGATCGGATTGATTTTCAAGTGTACGGTTTTGATGGGCCTAAAAGTTATAAATTTGGTTATGATACTGGAAACGGGTAAGATTATTGTTTTTAATTCATATATTTTGTTATCTTCGGTGGCTATTTTACCCCTCATACTCGGAATAGTGTAACGAGTTACAAGTGAGAAACCTGGCACGATGGAGAGTTGATGTTGCTGGATGCTTAGACGCATTCTGAGCAACAGCTGTAATGTTCTCGGGTGTACGCGCTGTAAATGCACGTGCACGTGTTGGTTTATGAAATAACAATTCAGTTTCAGGAACTCAGTTTCACAAATTGCTTTGTAGGCATCTCATTTCTACTGGGAGTCTATTTGGGAAATCGATTTGAATTGCTTTTCGATTCGATTGATCAATTCGATTCGAACATGATTTGGTATTTGGGAATTCGATCGAAAATAAAAACATACACTTTCAAATAAAGTCTAGGGAAATTATTTTTAATCTTTATACCTGTAATAATAATTTAAATCTTGGCGATATTTTGACTTTTAATTGCAATTATATTTTCTGTTTGGTGTTTATTAGCAAACTTTTTTCCAAACATCGGAGGATCGAATGACTATTTAATCGTGCTCCCATTTCATCCCAGAACCTCTTATTTGGTACATTTGCATCTGCAGTTAGGTTGTAAATAGTGAATGCCCGAATGTTCTTCCATAAACGTGACCAAAATGTCAAATTGGTTTAAGGTCGTATTTTTCGCTTTTCTAAATTATATACAATAAATTTTAGTTAAAAATTACATTTTAAATTCCTATAAGATTAGCCATTTTTATTTCCAAAATGGAGTGTGCATAAATAAAATCAACGTACTTATATTTTAAAATTTTGCTCTTTGTATTTGCCTTCGTGATTAAAACTAACTAAGAATAAAAATTCGTTCATGATCGGAGAATTATTGCTCGTAATCGAAATGCCCGATAAGGGAGATTTCCGATCGTTTCTGTTATACGTTTTCGTTTAAATGAAATTCGATTTCGAATTCCCAAATACCGATGATTCGAAAATGTCGTTCGATTGATCGAATTCGATTTCCCAAATAGGACCCCTGAATTTTCCACGTACATTTCTTAGAGTTTGGGTAGCAGGCTCACCATCATGAAAGTATGTTTTCAATATTTCCTAAGTTCATTAAACTAATTTGCTGTCATAACACAAATGACTTAGGTGTTGCCATATTCGATATAACCGGTAGTAGAAATTGCAAATGCAGATGGGCCACCCATTATTGTTTTCATGCCGTACAGATGGTTTTACTAATGTCTTTCTTAATAGGTGCTATATTACGGATATATCTTGCCGAGGTTATCGCTTCTCCCCAAAAAGTCCATTGGTAGATTTCCATCTATCAACAAGCATGGTTTTGTCGAATAATGTTCTCTTGCTTCTTTCCGCTATTCCATTACTGCGAGGTGAATAGTAAATCGTTTTTTCATGCTTAATGACTTTCATCCGGAAGTTTGTTTCTATATGTTTGAATTTATATGAATTCAGATCTATTGTCTGATCTTATTATTTTAATTTTTGTGTTTAATTCATTTTCTCTCTGCTCGATTACTTCATGTAACTTTTGATAAGTTTTATCTCTAGTTTCTAAAAGTTTTACGAAGTACCCAAGTAGCACAAATGGGTTGGGATAACGTCGTACCGCCGTTAGCTGAATGACTAGTGGTCGGCTAGCCGACGTTGGTACAACGGTATGGTAACGATGCTACAACGATATTGGGGAATAAATCTTAGGTTGTTATAACGTCGTAATAACCACTATTTGTCTTTTCAAATGACTGAAGTTTTAGTTAGATGGGAGTCGCTTATACAACTATTACGTTCGTAAAAAAAAACTAATTTCGTCTGTCAGTCGGATTATATTTTATGGAGAGGGAACTTTTTTTTCAATATATGTAAATAATCGTGCTGTCTTTTTCATAATATTATTTATTTCTTTTTTTTGTTTTATAAAAAAATACAAATGTCAAATGTTCCTATTTTGAAAGGTTCTTTATAAAAATTAAAATTTATAGAATCATTGTTAAACTAATAATTCAAATTTCGTGTTAATTACGGCTTATTTTTTAAAACAAATTAAGTTTTATTGTAAATATGTACCTGTCTCCCAACTCAAAACTTACGGGCTTCCATAATTTCTTTATTTTAAATTATAAGTTGATATTTCAAAAAATAAATAAATAAATAAATATGATTAAATTACTCTAAAAGCAGAGAAAATCTGTTCAAAAACATCCCCATCATTAAAATTATGATACTATATTGACATATAGTCATGAAAATTATCAAAATAACAAATTTTGTTTTTCAGAAGTAAATAATTTTTAATGAAACCTAAAGAAAAATGGCGTGTTTCATAATGTATATGAAAATGACAAAAAAGTTATAAGAAAGACTAATTTATAGCAAACGTATCTCAAAAAACACAAAAAAGTTATTTCATAATCAAATAAGTTATTTTCCCAACAAATTTGTCACTCTGGCAACAACTTGGTTATTTTTCTAACTTGTTTTTCTAACTTGTCAAAATTACTTTTTCTATTGACTTTTAGATGTAAGGGTTTTGTTTAATTAAAATTTCACTTTCCGAAAAAATAATGTCGAATGTTTAAATGGCTTCTTTTTTAATTTAAAATGATCCATATTTAATTATTTATAAATAATAAATTTTTGTACATTTGACGTTTGTCGATAAATAATGGTCGGCGATTGAACGTCGTAGAGGAAAGACGTGTTTTTGTCTCTCCTCTATATAAATAAGTAAAAACTTTAAAATGTGTTTAAATTCAATAATTAATTAAATACTAATATATGTGCACATAAATAAATAATAATTAGGCGTAAGTGTAGATGACGTATACATCGCCGAAATCGGGTAAGATGAAAAATTTTTAAATTTTTTTTTTTGTAGGATTGTGTATCTATCATTTTTAGGAGGTGCAAGCCAAAAAATTCTGAAAAATCACCACATTTTCCGGGAAAATTTTAAGTTTTTCCAAAAATATTTTGTTTTTTTTTCATTCAAAAATTAAAAATCTGCGGATAAAAAAATCAAATTTTAATGATAGAAATTCGAAATACACTGTCATTAAACAGCTAAAAATTACATTTTTGCGTTATTTTAATTTTTAAAATTTAATTTTCCGGAAAATTTTTCACTTTTTTATTTTTTCAATATTTTTTTTAATTTTATGTATTTTTATTAATAATAATTGCTTCGTCAACCTTGCAGACACAGATCAAAGAGTTTTTATCGCTCTTATCGCTTCTTCTGATAGTACCACAAATGTTAAAAAAACTCAACTTTTGTAAAGATAAATTTATTTAAATGTAATTTTAATTCGTTGTATACCTTAGAGGATGGGGGCTGCCCCCAAGCCCCCGCTTTTACGAAATTTACACAATTCTTCAAGTTTCAAATTTTATTTATAATTTTAAATTTTTTGATTTTCCGGAAAAATGTTCACTTTTTTTATGTTATCAATATTTTTTTTATTTTTATTAATAATAATTGCTTCGTCAACCTTGCAGACACAGATCAAAGAGTTTCTCTCGCTCTTATCGCTTCTTCTGATACTGCCACAAATGTTAAAAGAATCGAGCAAACCCCCAATTTTCCACAATTTATACAATTCTTCAAGTGCAAAACTTAGTAAAAAAAATTGAAAAATTTTCAAAATTTTCCTGGAAAAACTGCAAAATTTTTCCGGAAAAATAACTTGTACTGTCGAAAAACTGTTAAGATACAATCCTAATATCAACATTTTTATAAAAATTACTCATTTGTACGTATTTTGAATAAAATAATACGCTATTTGTCACCAAAAAAATTGAAAATGTCAAAATTTTCCCGGAAAATGTGATAATTTTTCTGAAATTTTTGGCTTGCACCTCCTAAAAATGATAGATACACTATCCTACAAAAAAAAAACAATTAAAAGTTTCCATCTTACCCGATTTCCGCGATGTATACGTCATCTACACTTTAGCCAATAATTATATTAATTATAATTTGTGTGTTTTAAGTAAAGTGAAAAGTTATACATATTGAATAGTTGTAATAATTTGTGTGTGATGCGCTTACAATGGCACAGAATGTGTATATAACAATTTCGTTTATATGTGTTTTGATACCGTTGTTTGAATGACGCATCATACGCATTGTGTGTAATTTTCCAATATGTATAGAACTTTTTTATTCTAAAGGATGCTCAAGATAAGTTTTTTTCATTTTTCATTGTTGTAATACATATTTTGTTATTGCAATCATATTAAAATATAATTTTTATTCTAAAAAATTTAAGTATATAAGCGCTAGGTAACTGTATTTTATAACACATAAAGGTGTAAAATACTAGTATTTTCATGTAGTGGGTTATTGCGAGTATTGTTTGGGCGAGAAAGGGTTTTTTTCAATTCTGTTTTGCTAAACTCAATTTTTGTTGTGGTTTTTGCGAGTAAGCATGTTTGATGATCGACGATTATTTTTTCGTTTTTTCTGAATATGGTAACCTTTTGTTTTCTTTTATATACATATTTACTTGTACATTTTGTACATTATATTTTGCATAGAGATTAGTATTGGAGATGTATAGCGGAATACACATTTCAATAATCACATAAAATGTGGTTTTGTGATGTATATACATATGTAGCTTGTTATTCGCTTTTGGCTGGCTCAAAACCAAACACAATCATATTCTCAATCATAGAATATGATTGTGTTTGGTTTTGGCTGGCTACTAAGATTGGGTATGTATGTATTGATTACATACGAACAAAATACAAGATCAGGGGAGTTTTTGTTTTCATTTTGTTTTATTTATATTATTAGATAGGTGTTATATATTTTCTTTTTGTGCTTGGGTGTGTAAATGTTTTAATATATGAAAAAACGATTGAACATGGATTTTTGTTGTTGTTTTTCAACCGAATGCGCTATTTTATTCTAAATAATACGCATTTTTGGCTTTTTCATTGTTTTATTTTGTGTGGTCAATTTACACATGGGCGGCGAGGATGTGGTGGGCCGGTATTGCAATAAATTTTCTTTGATATTTATGGTAGAGTATTTTGAATTGGTTTCGTTCATAATGAACATTATGTTTCTCAACTTACGGAAGGTTGTATTCATATAATATGCTCTTGCGTTACCTATATTAAGCTATTTTTGTTTGATTAGGAGTTGATGCAGTTATCAATTATTACTATATAAGAAGGCAAATTTGCAGTTTTACATAGAACCCTTGTCTGAGGTTTAGATTTCTATGGTATGTCGAAATTAGTCTCTGCTAAATATTATATGTGTTTTTGTTGAGGTTTGCCGTCAATTTCGCTTGAGTGGAATCATTTTTGAAATTTTAGGATGATCAGTCATACGATGAAATTTTGAGCTGAATAGGATTACCACGATACGTTTATAATGTGTCATGGATTCATCACGGCTTTGTGAGGCATTGATGTTGTTGATTGGTGATGTTAGCGGAGGATCGCATGGTTGCCGTGTATTTTGATTCGGAAATGACTTTATGGGTTGCAGTGTGTTTGGTTTTCATTTTAGAAAAGCGGTTATTGAACACTTCTTTGTAAACGTTACATATGTTTCTTGGTACATTTAGCTATGATTATTTATAAAATTTGATTTTGAGATTGACTAATTTTACTAATGCTCCTTCATCCGGTTTTATTCAGCGTTTGAGTATTAAAATTCTAATTAAATTTAAAAGTCAAAAGAGCAGACAAGGTGAACAAATAAGGCTATTTACCTTGGTTTAGAATAATATTTAATCATTGTTAATACTAATGAAATTTTAAAATAATTATAGTTTAGATTTAGATTAATCACATTACAGTTCAGATATAATATTTATAATAAACATTATAATACAAATAAAAGGGAAGTCAGCTAATTTAATCTTATTCTTAATCTTTATTATATAATATGAATGTTGAATAATTATATTATTAGTATTCCAGGTTGTGTACTATATCTACAAATCTTCTCCAGGTTGATGTATTGGGTTGTAGCAAACAACCACTATTTATTAATGGTAGTTTTTAAATTAAATTAAATTTAGAATTAAGTTTATAATATGTTATTGTATGATAGAAAGTATACTTATACTTGGTAAAATAATTAAGCTAATTTATGATGGGTGCTGATTAATGACAAATATTCGGATGTGATAATGTTTTAAAAATGGATTGGAATAATTAAATTAATTTAATCCGGTTTTAGGAAAGGATTCCGGAATTAATAGTATCTATGCATCTCAATTTACTAACAAATTTAAATTCTAAGACATTGGTGTTTTGGAAGCAATTTTGTTGGCTACACTTTCGAATATTGTAAAGTGAAATGGTAGTTATTAATCTTAAGTTAATTTACAGGAAAATTTCGGAAGGCGACCCGGTTAATAACTATTTAAATTTAGTATTTAGTTATAATAAGTTATTATAAGTTAGACAGTTTACTTATTCTTGGTAAAGCAGTTAATCTATTTTAAGAGTAGTGCTGGTTAGTTACGGATACTCTGGGTGTTAGTGTTTAAAACTGGTTTATAACAATAATAAAACTAAATTAAATATTTATTGTTAAGGAAAGAATTCCGGAATCAATAGTTCTTTCTAATAATAAATTCTAACAATTTATTGACTCTAGGAGATAAGCATTCTGGAAGCAGTTTTGATGGCTATACTTAACTAAAATATTTCAAAATAATAATTAATTTCTGATGTGTTCCAAAGGGAAGCTGACACAATTTGAAAGTAGTTTTAGAACTGTGTTGTCTTGTGATGTTAAACTTACTAACTATCGGATATTTCTAGGTGTCTGTAATCGGGCCTGGTCTGTCACATCTAAAGTACCTTTCCCATCCTTTTGTTGTATATAAAGCAGGTGTATGATTGGCGCGGCAGTAACTGGGAGTTCCTGCTTTAAACTTGGTCGTGCATTGAAATCAAAACAAAATTTATTAATCCTACTTTAATTAATGATGAATTGATGTTTCAGATTTAGAGACATAATAATAATATAATTCTTAGTGTAGGTTTATTTTAGTTAGGCGCTGATTCCCAGAAGAAATTGTTGATGACCATTAAAACTTTTATCCTTTGTATTGTCCTGTGCTGTACGATCCCAACCTATCGGCTATTTCTAGGTGTCTGTAACCGGGCTGATTCACTCCCATCCAATTAACCTATCTAATCCCTCGGTTTTGTTATATGTAAAAAGAGTGTGCGGTGGGCCCGGCGTCAACCGGGAGATCTTGTCTAAGAACTTGGTCGTGCATTCAAAATCAATCAATCAATTTGACGTTTGTCGATAAATAATATTCTCGATAAAATTGTCAAGCGAGTCAACTATGCCACAAAATTGTGATAATTACGTGAAACATGTTAATTCGTCGTCGTGCATATGTCAAATAACTTATTTTAGTTGGATTTCAGTTTTTAAATGACAATAAAGTCGTCAACTGGTCATTAAATATCGGGTAAAACGACCGGTAAACTAAAGAGTCGGCACGTGGGTAAATAATGACCATTAAGTTACAGTAGTCGGATAATAGTTAGAAAATGTGAAATAAGTTGGCCAACTCGTTAAAAAATAACTTGACACTGACTGGTAAAAGATACCATCGTATGGTGGTCGGACCGACCGATAGATAAGAAATTTTAGTTTTAAGGTCAAAATGTCTAATTTTTCAAGTTTCTAGCGGTTGCATCGACGTCGGGATTTGGTCATAAAACTATAAAGTTATTTGGTGCTACTTGGGTATCGTCTAGAATATTGGTCCACGACTACTGTCAATATATATATCTTTTGTTTCCCAGTGTGAGTGATTACATAGGTTCAGATGAGAGACTCTCTTCATAAATGTTTGTATAAGTCATTACACTCATCGTTCCCATAACACATGAATTGCACACGTCTGATTCACTCTGGTGGTTAATTTTGGAAAACCTCTGACCGGTTCCCCGAAAATTCTGCGACAAACAATTTTGCCACAAACAAATATGCAACAAACAATTCATCGAAAAACAAATATGAAAACTACAACTTTACAATAACCAAGTGTGCGTAAAAACAATTTTTACCCATCTTTTTTTTTATTTTTATTAATAATAATTGCTTCGTCAACCTTGCAGGCACAGATCAAAGAGTTTTTATCGCTCTTATCGCTTCTTCTGATAGTGCCACAAACGTTAAAAAATCAACTTTTGTAAATATAAACTACTTTTTAATGTAATTTTAATTCGTTGTATACCTTAGAGGATGGGGGCTGCCCCAAACCCCTGCTTTTCCAGAATTTATACAATTAATGAAGTGTCATTAATGGAGATGTCCTACTTTGTTTTCCGTAACACACAATTGAACAATTAAGAGAAAATTGATCAATATTTTTTAATTACGAGTTTTTTCGATGAATTGTTCAGTGTAGAATTGTTTCTGTGTAAAATTGTTTGTATTACCGTTACGAGTCTTTTCGATGAATTGTACAGTATAGAATTGTTTCCGTGTACAATTGTTTGTATTACCATTACGAATCTTTTCGATGAATTGTTCAGTGTAGAATTGTTTCCGTGTAAAATTGTTTGTAGTATTGTAGAATTATCCTTCTCTGAATTCATTTCTAACAATATTGTTTGTCGCACTTTTGTGGTTGTGTTAAATTGTGTTGCGCATAATTTTCGGGTTGCCCCTCTGACCATATTCTTCGCTCGACCTAATCGTTTGTGTCAAAGCTCGTAAGTGTTCGTCAACGATGAAACAAGTTTCTATGACTGATGTACTAATTCTCCGTCACTAATTGGTTTGCATAACCCCATAATTTGTTTTGAAATACCTTGTGGTCGGGTAAGATATTTGTCGATATCTTCGTTTGGTTTAATTTTTAGCCAAGTTAGTTCAAGTGTTAACACTTGAACTAACTTGGCTAAAAATTAAAATTATCCATCAACTTGACTTCTGTAGAACCTTGGAAACGGTCCTTTATTGATACCCATACCGTTTTGGCATTTTTTATTCCTTTGAATGCTAGCGCCTTGTCGGTGATACGCTTAAAATAATTAAGCTTAATTAATGCTTCTTTATTTTTCTTAACCCATTTGTTGAGAATCTCTTTGCTGGCAGGATTACCTTTCTCAATTTTTGATTCCTCATTCGCTATCGTGTCTTCAAATTGTAATTTAGCATCCAATAATGCTTCCACTCGAATACTTGGTGCTGCCTCCTCATGCATTTATGACAGATTGGCCACTTCTGGGCATGAAGCTAATCAACACATCGTGCATGTCTTGGGAAATTTGTCTCCAGTGATCTTGAAGGATATTGCATAGTTGCACACGCGTTGTTATTGCTGCTAAATGTGGCAGAATGATTCGTTGAAATTGATCCCATGCGTATTCAATCGAATTTAGATCAGGTGATTGCACTGGCCATGGCAACATATGGAGGAAATCCATGTGCTTCCAACCGATATGTATCGATAATGAAAGCACGACAGGTTCCAGTATCTCATTGATGTAACTGACTGCCGTTAGTTACCTTCTGAAAAAACCAGATCAATTCTTTTA
This sequence comes from Nephrotoma flavescens, assembly GCA_932526605.1. Lineage (NCBI taxonomy): Eukaryota > Metazoa > Arthropoda > Insecta > Diptera > Tipulidae > Nephrotoma > Nephrotoma flavescens. The sequence goes on from OW052220.1 coordinate 236,289,660, forward strand.
CCACTCATAATTCCAGCCCATACCATAACAGTGCCTCCACTGTACCTGTGAACTTCTTGCACAACTCTTAGTCTTTCGGCGTTACCGGGTTGGCTTCATATTCTTGTTCTCCATCAGTGAACAAAACTTTGCACAATTGCCCTTCTGTATAATTTCTATGATTTTCGCACCAATTATTTCTAAGATCTCGATTTCCATGTCGTATCGGTGGACATCTCAAAGGGCGGTGAATGTGGAGATTTTTGTGTAGTCTATTCGTGGTGGTTCGGTCACTAACATAAATGTTTCCAGTTGTCCACAAGCGTGACTGTAATTGTCAGGCAATTAAATTTGGCTTTCGATGGCTTGCAGTTGAATATAACGGACCTGCGCTGAAGTTGTCAATATTACTCGATCTGGATGCTTCGCGTACGGACTCCCAGTTATACATTGCCGTTGCCATAACCTGCATATAACACTACGGGACACATTAAAATGAAGGCAACATCTGCTTGACTTCTTTCACTTTGAAGCATTCCTACGCTTCGTCCATTTCATTATGAGTTAGATTACGATGTGTATTGCTAAATTTTAAAATAACTTTTTTAGGAGCTAAAACTGAATATTGCCTGAGACAATAAATCAACTCAACTACCTAAATACAATTTTTCCAATAAACAATAACCGTTATCCCTGAATTGTATGTGCAATCGATGTGTCTTCTAAACATCATGTGTTCCACACTCATTTTTCACACATTTTTAGTTGTGGCAAACTGGGCAATCATTTAAATGAATTTTTAAAGACTATTGAATGCAATGAACTGAATACATCGATGGCAGAAAAGAAAGAAAAGGATGTTGATTTTTAGTTATTGATTGCCATTAAAATTTCTGAGTTATGAATTTACACATCGTAAATGTAATACGACTACTACTGAACTTTTGCATTTGTTCAGCACAGTTCGTTCTTGACATCACATCAATTAATGCCACACGACTTCGTTTGCAATAATAAAGTATCTTTTGACTTTCTCATAATTCGAAGGAAAATGCGATACTTCGTATGAAAAGAAACCCATAACCAAAGTCAACCTATTGATCGATAAATAAAATATAGAATTATAATTTAAACTCGGAATTTAATTACTTTCATATGTATACACATTTTTTTAAATAATCTTTATAGTTACATTATTTTATCTTTACTATTTTCAGTGACAACCGTCAATTTAGATATGAAACACGTGACCGTGATGGAAATGTAAGTGGACGGTATGGATACATGGATCGAACCGGCAAATTAAACGTGGTTAAATATACATCGAACGTAGATGATGGATTCCGAACCGAAGCGCTCTAAATAATTTTAATTACTACGTTAAGGAAATTTTGTACAAAAAATAAAGTTATTGTTTTAAAAAAACTTTCTCTATATCGTCCAATAGCCCGGATGCCCCGAAACGGAATAACTGCGGCTTGAGCCATTCATCGCCCAGAGTTTCTTTAATTAGCGTCATCCAGAGTATAGCATCTCGAGTTGTACGCACACCACCAGCTGGTTTTAAACCAATTTTTCGGCCTGTTTTTCGTTGAAATTCTTGAATCGCCCGAATCATCACCAATCCTACAGGGAGTGTTGCATTGACCGATTCCTTACCAGTTGAAGTCTTTATAAAATCAGATCCAGCCATCATAGCCACCATTGATGCTTTATAAACATTTTCGAATGTACCACATTCACCAATCGCTAGAATTGTTTTTAAATGAGCCTTTGTTCCACATGCTTCTCTCATATCACGTATTTCGGAATATAATAGCTCCCACTTTCCGTTTAAGACTAGGCTACGATCCACCACGACGTCTATTTCCGTAGCACCCATCTCAATCGCATAAGTAATCTCCGCTAATCGACTTTTTAGGGGGTACTGACCGGTTGGAAATCCGGTGGCGACACTGGCAATTGAAATATCTTCTAATTTATCCATGTCTCGCAACATTTCATGTGCATCAGCAACCCGAGCAGGATAGACACAAACCGCAGCAGTGTGTATGAATGGAATATCCGTAATAGAGGCGAACGGGTAAGCTGCTCTTTGGCACAAACGGTGGACATTAGACTTGGTATCGTCACCAGCAAGGGTCGTTAAATCAGTCAATGTTAAAGCTTTAAGGGCCCATGCCTTATAGTTAAGCGGAGAATTGACTACTGCCTTCCGTGTAATCTCGTTTACGGCGTTTTCTACTCCGCGTAAATTAACATAAATATTTTCAAGGCAAGATAGATCTATAATAAAAAATATCGATTGAGATTTTGAAAATTTTCACATTTAAAACTCACCGAAAGGAATTACAGTATTACACTCGTTCACAACCATTTTGTCTAAATAAATAACCAAATGGTATTAACCAACAAAAATTTAATTGTGGTTTCTATTTTTTTAATTAGTAGATAAGGCACAAGTTTTTGTTTATTTAAATTTTGATAAACTTTAACACTTTTGACAATCAATAAATTCTAGGAGTAGTGAGATTCTAATAAATGTGATTTTAGTGACATAAGTACTCGTATTGGATGCAACCAAATTTTTGAATGAAAAGTGAATTCAAATGTTCGCAAGTGTCAACATCCAAGTTTTTGAATTCAAATTTTATTGGAAAATATGAACTATAGCCGAGAACTTCGTATCTCGGCAAATACGGATTACAGAGACTTTTTGGTTAGTTTAAGATCAGATTTTCAGAATAAATATAGTTATAATGTAAGATCGGGCCCGCTTGATCATGACAAATTTGAAAAACAACAAGTTTTGGGGCTTGGTGCGTTTGGTGTTGTGGTACGTTGATAATGTTACAAAGTTACATGGACATACGTTTGATTTGTTTATCTTAATTTTAATTTTTCCAGTATTTAGTGAAGAGTAGAGTAGATGGCTACTGTTATGCAATGAAACAGTCTCTAAAGGAAAATATTGTGCGTCAGAAACAAGTATTGCAGGCGATTAGAGAAAAACGTTTACTGGCATCCGTCAATTTTCCTTTTTTAGTTTATTTAGATTATGCTTATAAGGACAACGATTTTATTTATTTTTTAATGCCATTTATAAACGGTGGAGAGCTATTCTCACATTTAAAACAGTAAAAAACACTTTTCTATATTTTAGACAATAATCTTGTAATATTAATTGTTACATTTCAGAGAGGGGCGAATATCTGAAAACGAAGCTCGATTCTATGCAGGTCAGGTATTATTAGGCCTTGAGTACTTGCATGTGCTCAGTATTATGTATCGGGATTTAAAACCTGAGAATATATTACTCGACTATCGCGGTTATTTAAGGATAACAGATTTCGGATTTTGTAAAATAGTAAACGGTCGAACGTATACATTGTGCGGAACCCCTGAATACCTTGCACCAGAAGTAATAAAACCTAATGGATATGGTTTAAGTGCAGATTGGTGGTCTTTAGGTGTACTACTCTATGAAATGTGTGGCGGTTCATCGCCTTTTTATCGAAGGGATAGAAATGATCACATATCGCTTTATGGACGAATTGTGGATGGCGATTATTCAATTCCGTCATATTTTAGCTCGGAGCTATCTGACCTAATAGCTCAACTGCTGCAGGTTGATACAACTAGACGATTAGGAAACCTAAAATATGGAGTAGATGATATAAAAAGTCACAGATTTTTTCGAACTACAGATTGGACTGCGCTTTTCAATAAAGACCTAGCCCCAATGATGGTACCTAGAGTTGGGAACGCTTGTGATACATCGTATTTCTCACCCGGAGCAGAACCCCATTTTGTGTTATCGGGAGCATGCCAGTTCGAAAATGAATTTTTTGATTTCTAAAGAATCGAGGCAGCCCGTTCGAACCTGTCATCATCAAATGATTTGAAATATTTCTTTTTATTTTTGATATATTTATAATGGTGTAATGTTGTCGAAACGTATTGAGATTAAAATATCCCCGAATACTGATTACAAAGAATATTTGAAGCAATTTAAAGCAAAATTTGACGAAAGGTGGGCTAATAATGCGCCATCAGAAAAAATTGATTATGAAAAGTTTGAGAAACATCAAATTCTGGGGACGGGTGCTTTTGGAACAGTGGTACGTTTAGAGCTAATATGCTTTCAAATACTTTATATAAATTTTTATCGTTTCATGTACCACTTCATATCTGCAGCGTCTAGTAAAATACAAACCGGATAATATTTATTGTGCAATGAAAATTTTAATCAAGGCTTTTATTGTTAAACATAAACAAGTTACGCACGCTATTACCGAGAAACGAATATTATCCTCCATCGAATTTCCATTTCTAGTATCGCTTGAATTCTCATACAAAGATAACGATTGTTTATATTTTGGAATGCCATTCCTCAACGGTGGCGAAATGTTCATGCATTTAAGAAAGTAGAAATTACCATTCAAATTCATTTGTTCTCGTTTTATTCTAAGCTTATTTCAAATTTACTTTAGGTTTCGAAAATTTAGCGAGCCACAAACTCGATTTTATGGTGCCCAAGTTTTCATGGGTTTAGAATATCTCCACGGCTTAAGCCTAGTGTATCGAGATTTAAAACCAGAAAACATTATGTTCGATAATCAAGGTTATTTGAAAATAACAGATTTTGGGTTTTGTAAAAAACTAGAGGGTCGAACGTGGACGCTTTGTGGCACTCCAGAATATATTGCACCCGAAATTATCCAATCTAAAGGATATGGTTCCAGTGTGGATTGGTGGTCATACGGTGTTCTAATGTATGAAATGGCTGCAGGGCTTTCACCATTTTATTCGCCAGACGATGAAGATCCTATGGAATTGTATTCCCGTATAATTGAAGGCCGATATAAAGTGCCTCCATTTTTTGGTGATGATTTAACCGATTTAATTCGAAATTTACTACAAGTTGACGTGACGCGAAGATTTGGAAATTTACGTTCAGGGGCGGATGATATACGAAAGCATCCGTACTATGCATCTATAAATTGGTACGCAGTATTTAATAAAGAGCTTGAACCACAATTTGTACCGAGGACTCGGGGTGAATTCGACGTATCAAATTTTGAACGAATTCCAGAAGTTAAAAATGCTCGTTCGAAGAAACCACTCTTCGAAGATGAGTTTGCAGATTTTTAAACACATTTATTTTAGTACAAATATATTTATTTTCTATAAAAATTTTTCTATAATAGTTATTGTTATAATACTGGTTTTGTTAAAGTTGGGGAAGAGTTTCGGAGGATATTTAGAGGATAAATTATTGGCTTGTGGAATCGGTAATCGGAACTATACTTACATATTACATAAAATGTGTGAAGTTGATTGAAGTTACACTGAAAATTATCATAAGAGTAAAGTGAATTAATTTGTTTAAAATGCAACGTAATTAAAGCGAACAGCAGCGAGTAGAAGTAGAGTAGAAAGCAAAAGCTGAAGCTGAAATTTATTAAGCTTAGTCTTGATTCAAAATATGTGTATAATCCAATTCATCAATAAATAGTATTCTTTTATTAAAGCTCTTTAAGGAAAATAGATGTAGCAGATAATAACTATTTCTTACAACTTACAAATTAAACTTCTTGTCCTATATTAAATTAATATCATTATTTGAATTTTGCCCATTGTTGCCAATACTCGGTAGATTGCATCTCACTCAAACGCGATATAGTACGGTCGAATGCAAATAATTCTTCTGCCCCCGTAAAAATACTAGCTTCGGCATCTTCCGTTTTGATACAGATTTTCAAATCATCCATAAGAACACGATCCATATCCGAAATTTCTTTCGATTGTTTAGTTGAAAATAATTGCTTTAGCGGTTTGTCGGCAGAAATAACAACCTAAGAAACAACCATAACGATGTGTTTTTTTTTATATAAAACGTAAAATCCAAATAACTTACTCTGACCCGATTATCATAGAGCGTATCAATCAGTGTTATAAAACGTCTCGCCTGACTTTTATTATTCAGCGTCAATTCCGGAATGTCTTTGATTAAAACGGTATGGAAGAATTTTGCAATTTGTATGAAATCACTTGCACCTAACGGACGTTCGCAAAGCTCATCGAATGTGGTATCTAGTACTTGTCCACACGTTTTTGCAAAGGTTAAGTTACGTCCCAGATGTGTGATGGTACGAGGCCGAATTATATCATTTTCCTGAGTACATAAAATTTTAAACATTCGATTGACATTTTCGTTGGCTGTAGTTTCCGATTTACTAAAATGTATCAAGGTTCGAAATTAGTTAAATATTTTTAAGGGAAAAAAGAAAAACATAAACTTACACAAAGTAATTGGATCCATCACCTTCCGAGGCTTGAGTTCTATAATCAATTCCGCTATCGAGCGTAACAACATTACAATGCTGCTTCAGCACACCAATGAATGGGAGAAAATTTGAACGTTGTAAACCATTTTTATATAATTCATGTGGTGGGCGATTACTTGTCGCCACCATAACACAACCATTATTGAAGAGATAAGTGAACAGGCGCTTTAGGATCATTGCGTCCGCAATATCAGTAACTTGAAATTCATCAAAGCATATCAACCAGGAAGACTCTGCGATTTGTTGGGCAACAGGTTTTATTGGATCGAACGGATCAACCTCTCGGCCGACCACTCGCGGTGGTTGTGTTTTCTTTACTTGATGGATTCGTGCATGAACATCTGTCATGAACGAATGGAAGTGTATCCGATTTTTCTGGGTAATCTACAAAAAAATAAAAACACTTCACTGTTTAATAATAAATTGTACTTGATTTTCGCTACGTAATTTGGTCAAGGTCGATAAACATGGGTGAGCACACCGAACAACGCGAATTATTAAGTGCTCTTGTCGTTCGATGTGCCCGAAACGGTAGCATGTAAAATCTTACGAATTAAATATTTTAAGAACATCGCACTATTTAAGTTACAACGTAAATAGAAAAATACGAATATAATTTTGTGTCGTGACCTTCGGCCCGCTTCCCTGGCATAGGCTATAAATAGATGTTGTGACGTTCTTATCTTGTTTTTATATTATAAACTTACGCACCTCAGAACAGCAGTCATAAAATAAATCCATTATCATTGTTTTGCCACCTCCTACGCTGCCCCAAATATAAAGGCCTTTGTTAATCGGAAGTTTAGTATCCTGCCCAACCCATCTACGAAAAAAATTCACAGGCGACGAGCTTATCGGATGATAATTCTGTACAGTATTGTAAACCTTTTGTAATTCCTCAGCCACTCGTTCCTGGTGTGGATCTGGATCCAATTCCTTTGTATCCACCTTATGACGTAGCGATTCAATCACAGCACCGCTTAATTCATTTTCAATTTTTAAATTGGCACTAGAAATCCATTTTACTGGTTGTTTACCAAAAAAATTATAATGATAATTTGCTAGCAAACACTTTGTGCAAGATGATAATTTCTGAATTTTAATTTGATTGAATTTGGTGGCCATTCCCATTATTTTTTATAAACTATTTAATTATTTTTTTACACTTTATTTATACACAACATAATAAGTTATATTTCACAAATCATATTATATAATTTAAAATTTAAAAATAAATTTAAAAAAATCAAAAATAAAACCTTTGTCAAAAATCAATAGCTATTCATTGTAGAATTTAACATGACAACAAAAAACTGACGACGAACTATTTGGTGCGTCAAAACCATATGTATTGTTTTATCAATTTTTATAAAAACAGAGTTTGTTATTGTAGTTGAATGACAGATAGTAACGCACGAAAAAGTTTTTATCAAATGAAAAATCTTTTGGTTGCATTCAGAGATATGAAATTCATGCTTCTGGAATTTAGCAAAATTTCCGTTGATCAAAGATAAGATGTTATCATTTATTATTTATTAATGGCAATATTTGATTCATAATATTTTGGCAAATCACTTGAAATTTTTTTGCCTCTACACAATAATAATCTAAAGTGTGTACAATTAAATACTACGATTTATTATTTGTCTTTGACCGGCGTTGGTATTTTGGCTCCCTTGTTGTTTGCGACTGATAAGATTAGAAAAACGCAAAAATAATTTAGAGCACGTGTATTAATGACCGAAAATTGAATTATGTATATGAGTTTCACTTTATTAACTTGTAATATATTCTGCAGTTCTACCGTAATAGTCCGTTGGGTACAATGAACATTTATGTATGTATTTAGGCACCCTACCATGCTTTGAGAGCACTTGTGTAGGCAAATTTCTCCATAGTTTTTTTGAGAGTTTCCACTGTAACGTACCGGGTAGTCCAAATTTTTTTTTGGTAGATTTTGACTAAAGAATTTGATTTGATCAAGGTGGTCGAAGTTTTTAATTTATAGCGGATGAGAAAATGCAAGCAATCATTAATCCGACAATAGCCTGATTACTGTGTTAACCTTGATGAGGTGGCCTAATGATCCCTCTGCGGGTTGTAGCACCAGTGAATGGAGTAAGAACTCAACCTCAGCATAAGACGAATAAAAACTAACAAATAATGGCTAAAGTTTTAGACCTCATTCGAATTTTTTATCTAGCATCATGTCAGTTCCTATATTTCATTTCTTTTATGTTTATTCTTATATCATTTTCTGAAGGTACTAATTGGTTTCGTTGAGACCAACTCGTACAGTGCCAAAGTATAAAACGTTCTAAAGGAAAATCCGATTTACATGCGACCAACATTTTTGCCCTATACAAAATGAAAAAGATATGACATTGACTTTTTGCACATGAGAGACAAGAAAAGAAATATATCCCAACAAAATTTTGCAGAAGATTTTTAAGCCACTCCACCACCAAAATCACTATAACAAGTCGCAGAATGCTGAAGCAAATAGAAACAATTTACAATATAACTGACATACTCAACATGCGAGTTATGACCGGAGCTGTACAAGAATAGTACAATGTAAAAAATGTAAGGGCTATAACCATACGCAACGGTATTGTGCGCGCGAACCAAGATGTGTCAAATGTGCTATGAAAAAGCACTCAACACAAACTTGCTATCTAAAGAAAAACCAGAAGAATGTATAAATTGTAATGGGCAGCATCCAGCCAGCTACCGAGGATGTGAGGGTATCTTCTTAGATGTGAGATTTACCAAAACAATATCACATGATTTTAAAATAATACATAGAGAATCGTCACTTTCGAGTGAAAAAGAGTATTCCGAGCTAAAAAAGATTTCGGCAGGAGTCCCGCAGAGTAGTGTTTTGGGACCTATTCTTTACCTACTCTACACCAGAAACTTAACTCAATTAAACGATGTTACCATTGCAACATTTTCATGATACTGCAGTTCTCTCAGTAGGAGACATTATCGAGAAATTGACAACGAAACTTCAAGAAGCATGTGACAAAATCATAAAATGGACAGAAATGTGGCGTGAATTTTTCTAATCGAAAAGTCAGCTACAAACCTGTAACCATTAACGGTCAGCAGATTCCGTATGCAAATGAACTTAATACTAAATATCGAAAAATGTATTGGCTGCTCGGGAAAGATTCGTAATTGTCAACCGAAAATAAAATGCTATTATATCAACAGGTGCTATAGTCTGTATGGACTTGTAGCGAGTGCTATCGTATTTGTAATGTACGCATCTAATGCGACTCCAATTGGTAAACTGCGCACACTAAGATGGCTGCCGTATTTTATGTTAATATGTAAACTCCATGTCCGGTCTTGTAATTCCATTAATTCACACAACATCTCAACAATAATTTAATATCAATTTGGTTTCACACATTTATTTAATTTAAATTTGGTTTAATTTATATTTATTTATTTATATAAAACAAAAGAATTTTAAAATTCCAAGCGACATCGACTTAATATCACGAGCGTCGAGAAAAGAAGAATGAAAAAATTCACTTATATTTTTCAACAATTTGAAGACTGAGAGAGAGAGAGAAAAATAAACGAGTATAGAAAACCGCATTTTACTTGTTACCACCAACACACTCCATGGTCCATAGACATGCAATTCAATGGAAGACTGTTTTGACCTTCACGACGCGTATACAACACATAACATAAAGATAATTTGCCATAACACAGAGATAACGTGCCAAAAAATTGTTCAGTGATGATTTGGGGCTGTCTTGCTGGTGTTTTTAAAAGTGAAGGACTACTAAGAAAAAGGATATTGACAAATTTTGGAGAACCATACGATACCTTCAGGAATTCGATTTTTGGGTCAAAATTTTATTTTTCAAATGACCCAAACAATCATCTAAATTATGTAAAGATTATCTTCGCCATTTAGAGGAGGAAGGAACGATTATAATTATGGAATTGCCACCCCATATTCCTGACTTGAACCCTATTGAGTTACTGTAGGAGGAACTGAACCGCGAAGTACAGCGATCAACTCCAACATCAGCTACTGTTTTGTGTAACAAATTTCAATCAAGTTGGAACTCAATAACACCAGAAACTCTGGCAAAACTTATTGCGAGAATGCCTCGACTGTGCGCTGTGATTGTTCAATCAAGAGGAGGTCATATAGATGAAAGTAAAATTTAAATTAAACGTTTTAATTTTGACATTTACTTAGTATATTGTCATAAATATGTGTGCCACACATTTATTTAATTTAAATTACCTTTAAAATAAATATTTCCACATTTTTACTGAGTATTAAAACAGCAAAAGCTTATGACAGTGCCTAAACACTTATGAACGGTAGTATACGTGTCGTATCATCTCCTGGGCAATATCGCTTCTCCGGAAGAATAACAACGCAACTGAAAATTTTATAATTTTTGAGTTAAATACCACAAACGTACTAAAAGTTAATAATTTATCTAATGCAAGAAAGACATAATTGTAGTACACTTAATTGTCACTAGAGAGCAATGCGTCATTGTTGAAATATTACATTTTCAACACCGTTTTCAGGAGAACAACGACGTAAGTTCAGTTGTGATAAAACATCCGAACGTGATCGATCATGATTATTTTCTACAACAGCGTAAGGATAGTTTTTACCGGTTGTGATACTTTTTGTGTGAAATTTTAGTGAAATAATGACGTAATTGCGACATTTTTTATTTAAATAATTTACAATTTGCTATTATTAGCCAGTAGAACAACGTTGTAGGTATAAATTTTACAGGGACATAACTGTGCTTTCTGTCACTGTTGAGGTTATGTTGTGGCTACTAAAATCATTCTATAATTAAGTTTTTTAGTCATAATTTGAACAACCAGTTTCTACAAAATGAACAGAACGCAATTAGTGGTACATTTGTCTACTCAGAAAGTTCAAGTTGTCGGATATATTTGAGAGAACGCGGTGGTAAATACTCTCTTTATTGCTCTTAAAGAAAATCAAACAATTTCCTGTTATCTATTCCGATTAAACAATTTTCAGACGTTAACGTACCTGGTATTTTGAATGATATTGACCTACAGCCCAGTACATCGTCCTTTGGAATTGCAACTACACCATTTTCAGACAACGCTGCCAGTATTTCAAATGAAGTTGAATTACAACTCACTACATCATCTTTTGGGATAGCGACTAAGCAATTTTCAGATAACGCTTCCAGAGTTTTACATCGTCTTTTGGGACTTCATATAGTGTAATTGAGCAAGAATTATTAACCAAGCTAAGATAACTATGTTCCATTAGTATATGAAACGTCTTAATAGCAATAATCAAACGCCTTCAGTTACAGATCAAAATTATTCCCAAACAAACGTTATGTCTCCCAGAAAAAGAAAACGAAGGCTTGGAAATCAACAACAATGGAAAAAAACAAGCTAAAACGTTAAAAAATTCAAGGAAAAGCTATACTTCGAGGTCAGGAAAAATTGTAAAACAAAGAGCTTGAGGCCACCTTGTTCTGATCGATGCATACTTATTTCATCATTGAAATTTTCCAATGAATGCCGGGCTGATCCCTTCCAGAAATACTGGAATTTGGCGTTGTTGCACCGCCAATGGGATTTCTTAGCAGTTAACAATGAACACTTTAGTATAGAGCCCGCTGCAAATGAAATACCCTCGTATATCTACTATGTCAAGAGAACCTCGAACACTAAACTGTTCATTTTACTTGCTGAACAATGGGGAGCGTAATCGTGTATGCAAAACCTACTTTATCAATACTTTCAGAATTACGGTCTGAACAATCCGCACTGTCATTCAATTAAGAGCTTCTGGTTCAGGCATTGTGACTGAAAATAAACGTGGAAGACATGGTAACCATCAAAAAATCGATCAGGAATTATTAAATTACATAAAAGCACACATAAACTCTATCCGTCTTGTAGAGAGCCACTATCAAAGAGTAAACACATCAAGAGAATTTATATATGGAGGACTAACAATCAGTGAAATGCATAGACACTATGAAAAGGAGCAAACCACTATGGGCAAACATGCAGTTAATTATGATTGTTATGCTCGCATTTTAAATACGGAATTTATTGTTTCTTCGTCCCGAAAAAGGACCAATGCGATTTTTGTGAAGGGTTACAGGAATGCTACAGAAACAGAATATAAAAATTTTGAAAGCAATTATGAAATGCACCAGATCGAGAGACACTTTAGTCGAGCTGAGAAGGCTGCTGATAAGGAAAAGGCACAAAAAGTACGATCCAACATGGTTTTGGTAATGTATGATTTACAAGCTGTTCTACCAGTACCCGCACTGGACAAACTTCAGCCTTTTACTATTTTACTAGGTTCAGATTAAATAGTTTTAATTTCATAGTATCATAGTAAGTGTAAAATATAAAATGTTATTCAACATCAGATTCTAAGCAAATTAGAATTTAATTTGAATTATAGATGGAAGATTTGCAAGAATTGCAACAATCAGTTTCGAACTTAATGAGATTATTGATTTGAAAAAATCAGTCACCTCATCAGGCCGCTGCGACTGACGTTGATATGTTAAATAGGAATATTGTCTATATATAGAACAATAGTACCATGTATATGTAGCACTAGCGAATTACTACCTAGTCTACGGAATTCGTTTCTTTCATATTCTCCATCTATACTTCATTTTTACCAATTAACTTTTCGTTGTGTACGAATTATGTACTTTTATATTTTACGTTGTTGTTGTTTTATTGTAATGGTTTTGTTGTGATATCTCGAATTAAAATGAAATAGACCAATATACGGAACAATCACAACAAAACCATTACAATAAAATAACAACAACGTAAAATCTAAGCAAATGTAATTATTTGACCATTTTTATTGTAGATATATAACGTAAACAAAGACAACACGGTATGTAATTTTTGGCACACAGGATTAGGTCAGAGAGGTTGAATTGAAATAGGTGTGTTAATGTTTATTGAAGAATTCGCCAGTATTCGGCCTCGTACCTGTTAATTATATTATTTTTATAAGATGGGACTGCGATCACTGAATTAGAGACATATAGTTATATATATATATATATATATATATATATATATATATATATATATATATATATATATATATATATATATATCTAATAATAACCACGACATTATTTTTAAAGCATAGCCTATATTACAACATAAATTATATAAAGTATAGCCCACATTACAACATTATATTGATTGATGAATATGAATACAAGTCATGGGCGGTATATTGTACCATCACTTCGAATCGAAATCGAAAAAAGCTTTTCGAAAATGATACAACATACCGCCATTCGGTTTTTTTCGAATTTCCATTCGAAGTGATGGTACAACATACCGCCCCATATTTCCAACACTCCTCCTTAATTTGTATTCGGATTCTAGTACAATCAATTTACATAATTTACTAATTGACATTTATCCCAATTACTTTCGTCGAGTTAAGGAGGAATAAGAAATTTAACGAAAACTCTAAATCCGACTCGTTTCCATGATGAGATAATCCGAGATAATCCCGGTTGATTAACTCTGTCATGAAAACACCACATATGTGACATTATATTTAAAGCATAGCCTACATTACAACATACATTAATAAAGTATAGCCTACATTACAACATTATATTGATTGATGAATATGAATACAAATTATATTTCCAACAGTACCGACATCGTGTTCTAGCTAGTCGGATAATTGATGTCGTCAGCAAAAGAACAGGTATAAACACAATAATAATATTCTGCAATATTTCTAATGTATAAATAAAGTTTTAATAAAATCTTTTACATTTTTGTTTGCAGATTGGTTTTTGCCATGTATTTAAACGCACTGGAAAAATTCCAAATAAATTCCTTTACTCGGTAATACTTGATACGAGGACACACACAAAATGAAAACGATGTCACTCATAACATCATCGAAAAATTTATGAAACGGGCTAAAAAATCGGGGCCTATTTATGTGCCAGATCAATTAGTGTCCGTAATTAGGAATTAAAAAAAACAGGAAACCCTTTAATCGTCAAAGAATTAAGCTATAACTTGGGTTTTCCAATTTAAAAACGCTAGCAAACGAAATTGGTTTTAATTTCCGAAAAAATGTACAAGGCGAACATTGTTATAGTAGTTCGAATCTTGTTGTCGTTGCTTAAGTAGTCTGCATACAATAATTTTAATGGGGCTATCTTAGAATCGAGGTATTTTACTGTTATTCTTCCGTCTCCATCCTAATCGTAGCTGCTGTTAAGCTGAAACTACACTGAGAAAAAAGTTTGTAGGATTTCGATAACTAAGTCGTAGTAGATTTATGAAATAACTGGAGTCATCAAATAAGCAAATCAGCATCATTATTGGTTTGGAATTTTATTCAAAGATATTTCTATAAAATTGCAACAGAGAATGCAGTCGAGGGAAACAGCGCGGTTAATATTCTAATAAATCGTCTATCACAAAATTAATTATACTAATACTATGATTCGGAAGGTAAGCAGAAATTTACTTTTTTACTGGCACTTCTTACCACTAAATAAAACTGTTTTGGGTCCAAAAAAACAAATTATAATTAAAATTTTCTTTAATCTAATCTACAATTTTTAAGCATTTTTCTTAAAAAAAATGCTATATGGTTTCGGTTTGCCATCTGTCCGTCTGTGTGCACGATAACTTGAGAACTGATGGAGATATCAACTTAATTTTTTCACTAAAAGTTCAAGCAATTCATGTGAATGATCCCTATTGATTTGGACATTTCTGTGTTTAGAGTGTTGGGAGATATGTAGGGTTTTGTTAACCCCCCTCCTTGAAATTGATAGATTTTTTTTTATTTTCTATTCTATTTTGGTTTCATAGAGCATGTGAATGTGGAATAAAAGTATATCTCGTCTGGATGTGGGTTTGTGTGGGTGGTGCGGTTATGGGGTGGTAGAGTGGTGGTATGGGAGGTGGAGGGGGTGGGATGAGGCGTTTCGGGTTTGGCGTGGGAATTTGGGATTTGGTGGATGAGGTTTTTTGTGGTTGGTGTGTGTATGTGTGTGTGTTGAAGTGGGTATGGAGGTGTTAAAGGGTAATAATATGGGTGGTGCGGTATAGGGTGATGCGGGTGAGATGCGTTTTGGGGGTTTGAATTGGATAGTGGGTGGGGTTGGTAATAATGTTTAGGTGTGGTGGTTTGTGTTTATTTTTGTGGAAAAGCTATTTTATTTTATTTTATTTTATAGGCAACAAAAATGCTTATCGAGTTCGGCTGCGAACCTTTCCCGTCCTTTTTTTTTGTGTTATAGAATTAAATTCAAAATGTTTGCACAAGTGCTATTAAAAATGAAATTAGGATTTTTTACTTTTTTTATTTTTATTTCAAATATAATATTTATTTTTGTACCTAAAGTTTTAATAAAACTTAATGACAAAAAAGTTGTTTATATAAAAATCTGTAACCTCTATAACGTATTCTCCTAAACGTATATTTAGAAAGATCAAACATGTTTTAATGAATGCTAACTGTGGCTCTATTGTGGTAATTCGCGGGGAGCGGGTAATATATTTTTTATCGCAGTTATTCCCCAGACCGTTTTTCTCTATAGTTTTTGAAGTTTTCCTTTCCTTTCTGGTTCAATTGAGAAGAAATTCCTCGAGAAATATGGTATAGTTAAAATTTTTGCCACGAAATCGTTCGCCATAACTCGATTCATCTATCAAAATAAGCTCATTTCTTGATTATCATCTGTACATAACATTATTAACACAATATTTACAATATTAATGTTAACAAAAATATCACAAAGCCGAAATATTTATTATCACGACGAAGACGAGGAAAGGCGATATATCTTAGAATTCAGCGACAACGTTTACGATCAGTCAATTCGTTCAATTTATATGAGTCAGAAAATTATCGTTTGCCGCCAGAACTGGCATTCATTTTAAAACAAATAGTTCTTCCCCTGAGTCAAGTGTTTTATAAAAAATACAATAAAACAAAAATTAAATATAGACGCTTTATATGATGAGTCTAATAATGGCGCTACAATTTGGAGAAATTCGATGGCGAAAGCTTTTCTATATAACAAATACGATGCGGACGAATTTATTATACATGTTACAAATGTCAAAACTGCTATAATAGCAGGGGAACAACAACTGCTAGAAAGGTTAAAATTTCCAAGTAAATACGAAATTTCGCCTAAAAGAACACATTTCCAATCTTCCCCTGAATGTTTGCTTAACATTGTAACAGTCATCCTAAAAGTATGCTACATTTTCAAGATGTCGCCTAAATGTTTGCTTTTTTGTCATTAGCCCTACATTTTATACGACGTCAAACATTACTAATCTTTTGGGATTGGGATTATGCCAGAACCGTCACAAAACATATACTGTGGCTTCTGTGGTTCGTGTGATATTTTATTTACTACCAACGCTTTTATGGGCAGTTCGAATTACGAATTGAAGTGTGGCATTATTGATAATGTTGTTCTCCTTTTATCATTTGCTTTTCACTTCCGCTAATTCATATAATTCTCAGCTGTACTTTGGTTGTTTTTATTTTAAGCTGTCCGCTGCCTTTGGATTTTTTAAAGCTCGTATTTATATATTGTGCTCCGTAAATAAATATTAACCAGATAATAATATCCGGTCCCGTATGTTATATAAGTCTGAGATATAACAATTTGGCGACGAAGATGGATGAAGAATTAAACAATTGTTAAAGCAAATTTTGGAACAGAAAACTCCGGAACAAAGTTTACCACTATTTCACAATTTTGAACAAAACCGGCACTCATGGTCTTCATATTTAATGCAGTTAGAACAGTTTTTTATGGTTCATGGTGTCACAGATGAAAACGAAAAAACGGGCAGTACTACTGTCTAACGTTGTAGAATATATTTTATATATTTTAAATAAATTATTCAGCGATATGGTAAGTAGGATATGTACAGATTTAACTAAAGGCCTTACTGAATATTTCTCATCCAAAACACATGTGCTTGCATCACGCTATGAGTTCCATAAGACTGCTATGAAACCACATCAGACATACGCCGAGTGGGTTGCAGATTTGCGCGGTATCGCAAAGTGTTGTAAATTTGTATGCAGCAAAAGTACATGTGAAACCACGTATGTAGATGAGTTGATCCGTGACGTCGTTTGTATACTTACACCACATGAACATGTAAGGACTGCATGTCTACAAAAAACTAATCCATCCTTAACTGACGTTTTAGAAATCGCCCGTGTTTATGAGACAACAGTGAAAACATGTGCCACTTTAAAGGGTGAAGCTAAACCGTCTGATGTTTTTAAAGTAATTTCAGAGCATGCAACGAAGAAATGGAACGACCAAAATTTGTCATATAACTACAATAAATCGTGTCACAAATGCGAATATAATCATAGTCGTTCGAATTGTAAATTTTTAACTGCGACGTGTCATTAATGCAATAAAAAGGGGCATATAGCTACTGTATGTATGTCTCGCTCACGTGCTCGATTACATAATTATAATCGGAGACGACGATATAGATCTAAGAGCCGTAATAGATCACATTCTCGCACAAGCTCAAATTTGCCGAGGAGAAATACACATTCAATAAATTCCGTCGATGAAGTTGAAAATGTGTCCTTCATATTTTCTATTGAGAGCACAAAAAATAAAATTTCAGTGGTTCTAATGATTGGCTCGCAATCATACGCCGAATAAATTATCCTATGTGCACACCAACAACCATAAATTTTAAATCATATGCAGCAACGCCTATACCTGTCAAAGGAAAAATTAATGTAAAAGTCACGTTTAAAGATTTTAGTGAAGAATTATCATTGGTTGTATGTGATTCAAGAAATTGTAGTAATATCATTGGCATGGATTGGTTCGATGCTTTACATTTTCGTATTGTACACAATGCAGAATATATTTTTGGAGTAGAATCAAGCGATGAATTAAGACAAAAAATCCACGAATATTGCAAAAAACATACTAAACCGTGTGATGCTACAGCCATAGGAAGGTGTAATTCACACAAAGCCGATATTAATTTAAAAAGCGATGCACAACCAAAATATTTTAAACCACGTGTTTTGCATTCAAAAATTCGTCAAAGATAAACTATCGCGATTGTTTAGTTTGAATATATTGAAACCCGTGCAAACTTCGTCATGGGATACACCAATAGTACCAGATGTTAAGCCAAATGGAAAAATTCACATTTGTACTGACTATAAAGTCACGGTAAATCCGCAAGTTGATGTCGATCGTCACCCTATACCACGTATTGAGGAATTGTTTTATAAATTGCAAGGTGGTCAATTTTTCACAAAAATTGATCTCAGAGATGCGTATCTCCAACTTGAACTCACCGAAGATTCAAAAATTTTTTTAGTAATTAACACATACCGTTCGGATTATATGAATTCCAGCGTCTACCTTTTGGAGTTTCAAGCGGGTCCGGCATTTTTCAGAGGATCATGGAACAAATCACATCCGATTTAAATTTTTGTGCCGTATATTTAGACGATGTGATCATATCGGGCAAAACAAACGACGATCATTTAAAGAATTTAAGTATGCTCTTGACCAGATTAGAAGAAAATGGTTTTCGATGCCATTTAGGACCCAGTAGTACAAATCAGCGCACAAAGAGCGCATAAACAGCATATAATTAGAGCGCTCAAATTTTACTTTACTAAATTGATGCACCTAATTCCATGCTATTCGTATTGTTGTCAACCAAAAACTGGGCTTTGTTTCCCCTAAAAATTAATTTATCTCTCTTTCATTTCGATTTGAGTATAATATATAACTGTTAACCGTTGGTTTACCAGAATTAATGTATTTTATTGTATCAAAACAAAACACAATCATATATTGTTGATAGTGTTTGGTTTTGGTTGTATGTACCAAATGTGTATTGTCATTCAGATACAACTACACATTTTTTTAATTTTGTATACTTACTTTATATGTCATCCATGTATTCCCATCTGAAAAACATTTACAAACATCTATTACCTTCAGCTGAAATCTGGAGACTGATAGAAATGAAATAACAAATTTTGAAATGAAATTGATAAACAAGAGATTCGGTAGGGGTAAAAATGCAGTGCATAGAAGAAACCGAAGTAAATTTATTTGTTTTCTCACTTCGACGTGTGCAAATGTTTCCATCTATTTCATTCCGCTATCAGCGTTTGTTTGCTGGGGAAAGTGTAAATTCGCTCAACCCGAAATTGAGTATCTGGGGCATATTATTAGCAAAAATGGCATCCGTCCCTCAACATCTGGCTTAAAAGCACTACGTGATTTACCACGTCCATCCAATTTGAAGGAAGTTGAATCATGTATCGGTAAGATAAATTATTATAATAAATTTATTAAAAATTTCTCAGATGTGGCGGCACCATTAAATCAATTACGTTCGAAAAATGCTAAACTTAATTGGGGTGAGGCTAAATTAAAATCTGCAATCATCAATGCAGCACAATTAGTTCATTGTAGGAATGATTATCCACTTATATTAGCTACTGATTCTTCCTTGTATGGCCTGGGTGCAGTTATTTTTCATAGATATCCTGATGAAATCGAATACCCTTGCATTCGGGTCAAAAACTCTTACCGACACCCCAAAACGTTACTCACAAATTGAAAAAGAAGCTCTTTCAATTATTTACGGTGTAACCAAATTTAATCAATACCTTCAGGGACGAAAATTCGAGCTAATTACGGATCACAAACCGTTAATATCACTGTTCAACCCAAATAAAAAAGTACCAATTATAGTTTAGGGGGTTGGTTGTGTAGATATCCCCATATTATTTCGCGCTTACTTTGGATGTGGCGTGGATCGCCTTGTTCACATGCATGCACTTGCACCAAATATTTATATTTCTATTAATTTAATTTTCTGTATATTTACTTCAATATATTTATTTATTTATTTAATTTTATGTTTATAATAAAGTTTTTATATAACTAGAAAATGCCCACGGATTATTGGCACGAGTTAAAATGTGATTATTATATTTTTTACAGCTTTTTGTCATCCATTTTTTTACGACTCAAATCTCTCTCGGTTAGCGTTGCACTGCTCGTCGTTTTTCGTTTTTTTTTTTTGGTGTTGATAAAATGTCGACTGTCGCTCATCTGTTGACGGTGTACCAAAGTTTTTTTTCGAAACGTTAGACAGGGCTTCGAACATGGTTTCCTTTTTCAAGAGATGCGACGGTATTATTTTTTTTCCTTGTGACGCCACATTACTCCCCTACCAGTGAGCGCTTAGCAAACGCTATAAGTAAACCTATGCGGACGTTTTATCTGTCGCCCTAATCTTGTTTGAGACGAAAATTGTACTTGCGGACTAAATGTTACTCTACTTTTACGTGGTAATTGTTGCACCATCTCCGGAATATTTTCTACTGGGGTACTCGAAGATATATCAATGGGACTAGATTCGAATTGGTCTACAAAACAAGGTTTTAGCCGGTTGATGGAAATGTATGATTCCCTATTTCTTATTTGTATTGTCAAATATTTAAGATCTCGACGTATGACCTTAAACGGTCCTTCATAAGGTGATTGAAGAGCCCCTTTTACCGCATCAGTTCTCACGAAAACGTGCGAGCATGAGCTGAGATCTTTGAAGACGAATATGTCATTGCTACTATGTCGTGTTGCCGGGGTAGGTTGTACGCATCTAAAATATTTTCGCAGTTGGTCTACGAATTCGGACACGTTTGTTGTTAGATTGGATTTTACAAAAAAATCCCCCGGTAATCTCAAACACTCGCCATATACTAACTCAGCCGGAGAAACTTCTAATTCTTCTTTCAATACTGTTCGAAGTCCCAGAGTTATTATCGGTAAGGTTTTTGTCCATTGTGCATTACTATGGCACATTATAGCGGCCTTTAAAACGCGATGCCACATCTCTATCATGCCGTTACACGCCGGGTTGTAGGCCGTGGTCCGTTTATGTTTAAAACCCAAACACGTAGACAATTCTGATGTCCAAATGGATTTCGTCAAAACGCTTACTTGTAATCGTATACTTCCCTACCGGGGACTTAACGTGTCTCGACACTTTAGATTTTTGGCATGCTAGACATGATCTGGCTATATTTGTAACGTCCTTGGTCATTTCGCGCCACACAAACTTTTTTGTTATCATTCCGGTCGTTGTTCGGATGCTCGGATGTGATAAATAGTGTACACTATCAAAAACTATTTTTCGAAAGTTTTCCGTAACGTACGGCCTTGGAGAACCGGTAGAAACATCGCAATATATTTCGTTTTCAGAACCAAATATCAGAAATTTTTGGAATATAAGTGATTTATTTGTTTCCATTAACTTCGCTAATGTGAGATCTGTGGTCTGATCTTTTGCTAAACCGTCATAATCGATTGAACTGCCAATGGTTATATTTTCGATCCTTGACAATGTATCGGCAACAATGTTATCCTTACCAGCAATGTGTCGAATATCCGTAGTATACTGAGATACGAAGTCTAAATGTCGACGTTGACGGGGAGATGCCTTGTCCAGATTCTGCTGTAAGGCATAAATCAAGGGCTTATGGTCCGTAAATAAGGCAAATGTTCGGCCCTCGAGTAAATGTCTGAAGTGTTTAATTGAACTTTAGGCTGCTAATAATTCTCATACGCACTATATTTGCGTTGTGTGTCGTTTAATTTTACTGAAAAGAAACCAAGTGGTGTCCAAGTTTCCGACAACCGCTGTTGTACTACGGCACCAATGGCTATATTGGATGCGTCCACCATAACTGCTAATTCAGCTTCAGAAGAAGGGTGTGCAAGAATAACAGCGCTTTTTAATTTACTTTTACAGAGTTCGAATGCGTTACTACTTTCGTCAGTCCAAGCAACTTTCCTCTTATCGTTTTTTCGACTACCTTTGAGAAATTCGCTCAAGATTGCTTGAACTTCAGCCGCATTTGGAATAAATTTCCTATAAAAGTTAATCATCCCCAAGAAGCTACGTAAAGCTTTGATTGTCTCCGGCTTAGGGATGCTTCTTATGGCTTCGATTTTTGACTCGGATGGTTTTATGCCATCGCCCGAAATTTCATGTCCCAGGAAAATAACTTTAGGCGTAGCAAAGACACACTTGCTGACATTTATCACTAATCCCGCGTCTTTTAACCGATCGAAAACAATTTTAAGATGGGATAAATGCTCTTCCATAGAATGAGATGCGATCAGCAGGTCCTCAATATATGGAAAACAGAAAGCTTAATTTCTCAAAACCGCATGTATGCATCTCTGAAATGACTGCGCGGCATTTCGCAGTCCGAAAGTCATCCTTGTGAACTCAAAAAGTCCGAAGGGTGTACATATGGCTGTCTTTGGAATGTCCTCTTCGTTAATGGGAATCTGGTGGTAAGCCTTGACCAGGTCTATTGTTGAAAATACTGCACATTTCGTCAACTGATATGCAAAATCTGTCAAAAATGGAATGGGATACCGATCAGGTTTAGTTTGAGAATTCAGCATGCGGTAGTCGCCGCAAGGACGCCATGATTTGTCCTTCTACTGAACGAGCTGCAATGGGCTGGACCATTCTGAGTCTGATGGACGACAAATTCCTTGATTCAGGAGTATATCAAATTCCTTCTTTGCTATTTCCAATTTCTCGGGAGACAATCTCCTTTGCAACGCACGGATGTCCTGAGGTAGAGATAACATGCGGAACTTTCAACCTGTTAGTCCTAATATCTAATTTGTCTACTGTTATTTCTTTGTACTGACCTAATAATTTGAAAATATCAGGACTTAATGGCTCGGAGGAAATCGTTTTCAACTCGGAAGATGGCCCTGCTACTGTTCCTCTGGAGAGAACGTAAATGGACGATAGTGGATCCAGCAATTTTTTGCTTCTAACGTCTACTAACAAACCATAGTGTTTCAAAAAATCGGCCCCGATAATAGCCTTATCAACGTCTGCTACCACAAACTTATAGACAAAGCCCCTGCGAAGACCTAAATTCAATTTTAAAACTTTACTTCCGTACGTATTGATTTGAGTGGAATTAGCGGCGAATAATTTAAAATCACTTTTATTATTTCTTTCCAACATGTTAGGAGGAATGACAGATACGTCCGCCCCAGTATCGACAAGAAATTGTCTTTTACTGGCAACATCGACAACAATAAGACGACAATTATTATGGCAAACGTCGCTGGTCGTCATCACCGGCGAGCCAACTAGTTTTCCGGCTTATCGCCAGAAATGTTTTGTGCTTGAAAATTACATGGTGGCGTGCATTTGCGGGGTCTATCGTTGAATTTAAAATGGTACCAACACATTGAATGTTTCTGTCTTTCGTTGCTATCACGCTCCGAGTGAGCGCTTCTGTTTCGAAAAGAATTTGACGCTCGAGCTGACGAACGACTTCTACTCCTATGTTGAGTTTTCATGAGACTACTTAGTTGTTTGAAAAACAAGTTAACTTGTTTTGTTAAACTATCGATGGCGCAAGCCTTACTTGGGGAAATCGTATACACTTCTGCTACGCTTTGTACCTCTAAGATCTTATTCCCGAAATGTCGAATTGCGCCTCCAATTGGTGAAACCATATTTCAGAATCCTCTCTATTAAATGGAGGAGTTTTAACCGACACTCTAAAATTTGATTTTGTTATTTTTTCGTCTTCCGACATTTTATCTTGCCAAGTGAACTGATTTAATACACACGTGAAACTTAAAACTTTGAAAACGTTTCGTACTAATTGTATGAGTAAGGCGATGCAATGTATATACACGACCGAATACAGCCCTACCGAGATCACGTTATTTTAAAATGTCAAATAATAACCAAACCCCACTCGTGACAATTTACAATAAAAATGTGGACACTTACTTGAATAATTGTTGCTTTTCCCAAACATGGACGATATATGTTGTCTGGTGATAAATAATTCCTGTTGAAAAATTGTGCCCTCAGTGTTACGGAAATCTTGTTTGGTTGGTAATGTTCACCACTGAATGTAAGGTGTTCCTATATATGTATATATTTCTGTATCTGCTGTTGTATGTACACTGCTTATGTACGTTGCTTATGTGCGCTGCTTATGCGCGTTGCTTATGTACGTTGGTTATGTGCGTTGCTTATGTGCGTTGCTTATGTGCGTTGCAACCGCAATTTTCCACATGTGCTGTTGTATCGAGCTCTTTGTAATTTTCCAACTTTTTATGTTTTCCACTTAATAAATTTTCGATATGCTGCGAGTTGCTTTTTCTTGTCGTGTTCACCAATTTAGGGGGTTGGTTGTGTAGATATCCCCATATTATTTCGCGCTTACTTTGGATGTGGCGTGGATCGCCTTGTTCACATGCATGCACTTGCACCAAATATTTATATTTCTATTAATTTAATTTTCTGTATATTTACTTCAATATATTTATTTATTTATTTAATTTTATGTTTATAATAAAGTTTTTATATAACTAGAAAATGCCCACGGATTATTGTCACGAGTTAAAATGTGATTATTATATTTTTTACAGCTTTTTGTCATCCATTTTTTTACGACTCAAATCTCTCTCAGCGTCGACGAAATATATCAAAATATAATCGATGATTATCCTGTCGATTATAAAAGCATTGCAGAACACACATTGTCAGATCCAGTATTATGTAATGTATCAAAATTTATCTTAAATCGTTGGCCAAAAAAGTTATCTGTATACGACGAAATGCCCTACTTAAATTTTTTCAACCACAGCGAAAGACTCAATATATATAATAATGTTATTCTCTTACAGACAGAACAATACACCCGCATTGTTATTCCATCAAGTCTTCAACAAAAAACGTTAAATTTTTTACACGAGGGTCATTGGGGCATCACAAGAACCAAACAAATTGCACGTTGTCATTGGTGGTGGCCGTTGATTGATCAAGACATCGAGAAATTAATAAAAGCATATGAAAGTTGCCAACTACATGCTAGTTCAAGCACAAAACAATTCAGCCCATGGCCAACAACTGAAAAGCCTTGGCAGAGACTACACATCGATTTTGCAGGTCCGTTTTTGGGAAAAATGTACCTGGTTTGTGCCGATTCATATATACAAATTTCCATTTGTCCAACGCCATTGAACATCTCACATCTGCGCCATTTCACCCTCAATCCAATGGCGAAGCGGAAAGGTTTGTTCGAACATTCAAGACGTCTATATGAAGAAAATTTTGCATGATGGTATTAATGTTGATATGGCATTAATGAAATTTTTTCAACATATCGAACCACACCATTACCAGTTGTTAATAAATCTCCATTCGAACTACTTCATTGACGAACACTTCGTACATTACTGTCTGCAATGTTACCATTCCAAGAACATCGAGTGAAATTTACACCAACAACAAGATATCAATTCAACAACTAAGTGTACACTCTAGATTTTTCAATCAGAGGAAAAAAATGGAGGAAAGGGTTTATCACCAAATGTCTCGGGAAGAAAATGTACATAGTACGATCTAATCATGGAGAGTGGAAACGACATGAAAATCAACTGCAAGCGCGAATATCAACAACAGATCTAACTACATCAAAATTAAATTTAAGAGATGCAACAACAAACACACGCAATCAAAACTTAAGCAACAACAATAACATATACCAGTTGTATTAGATTTTGGCGGGGATGACGACATACCTCCATCAACCATTCAAACACCACCGTTACCTGAGAACAGAATAGATGATCAACGCACAAGTCCAATTACAACCGAATATCCAAGTGACCAACCAATTGTTTTTCGCCGTGATCATTATGTACTACGGCCAAAACCACATCGATGTTAATTCAAATATAAATTTGTTTTTGTTAAAATTAAAGCAGGAGGAACTGTAATATTTTCATTTTCATATCTAGTTTTGGAAATTCAATATTTATAACCTTTATAATTTGTCCATATATGTACTACAGTTATTTTATATACTTTTGTTTCTATTTTGTTACATATATATACTTCTGTACATACTCGTACAATAGAGTTGTTAAATAAAAATTACATTTATTTTTGAGTCTGCTCATCAATCGGACGTATTTATAGGTATATTGTGTTGTGCTCCGTAAATATGTAAATATTAACCAGGGCCCCTATTATGAAATTTTTCCGACGTCGTAAAATCCGTCTCGCGTCGGATATTCATATTATGAAACTAAAAAAATTCGATCCGCGCGGATTTTATACTATTATGAAATAAAAATCCGAGTTAGCGGATTTTACGATAAAATTCAATTGTCAAATCCGACAGGTGATGGATATTGTAGTCAGTGTTGCCAGATAATTTTTTTAAAAATCTGTGCATTTTTCAAAAAAACTCTGTTTTTGGGCCAAAAAATCTGTTTTTTTTAATTTGGTAAAAATGTGCCTTGTAACGTAACAGAAGTAACATTAAGATATGTATAAGAATTCAATTGTGAAAATAATTTAACAAACCTAATTATGCTTGCTTGGTTTACATTTGTTTTTTCATATAAAGTTACTAAACCACCAAATTATCACATATTTCAGTAATACAATTAAACTAATTAAATTT
Source organism: Nephrotoma flavescens (assembly GCA_932526605.1). Taxonomy (NCBI): domain Eukaryota; kingdom Metazoa; phylum Arthropoda; class Insecta; order Diptera; family Tipulidae; genus Nephrotoma; species Nephrotoma flavescens. Next base: position 236,316,603 of record OW052220.1, read on the forward strand.
AAAAAAATTAATAAATAATACAATTAAGCAAATCACATTTTAATTTTTAGAATCACAACAAATTTCAATAAATAATCAATTTAATTTCTGTGCATTTCTGAACAAAAAACTATGTACCTAAGTATTAAATCAAACTACAAAATTTTATACACTTTGGTGAAACTCAAACTAACTTAATAAAACTAACTACTCGTACACTTTGTTGTTTTACCGTTTTATTTAAAATTTCATCAAAACTAAACAAATGTAAAGCCTCAGTTACAATGCATCCGCTCCGTTTTTCCGTAAAAATTAAAATTTGACATCTTGCATATAATTCACCATGAAAACGTAAAGGACAAGGTTGATTACAATGGAGCGGAGAAGACGGGCTGTTTTTTTTAAAAAAATTAAAATTTTACGGAAGAGCGGAAAGCATAACCTCAACAACTATTTCATTCTTCGTAAAAATGTTGTGTTGTAATATCCAGCGCTCTTTCTGTCTAAATTTAAAACACGTACCCACCATCGCCTTGTTTTAAATGTTTTTCAATATTTTATGTATAAAATATACAAATCGCACAGCAACTTTAAAATTTCAAAATCCTCGATGACGTTTTAATTACTTTCATTTAAATGTGATTTTGACAAGCGGAACGGATACATTGTAACTAGCGAACGGAAAAGACAGGACGGAAACTGTTTTAGGGAAACGGAATGGAACGGAGCGGATGCATTGTAGCTGAGGCTTAACAATAGAAAAAGAAAATCTTATTTGTACCTTTGTACCCATACGTTTTCCCTTTAAACATAATTTGGACAGAACAAGAATAATATAGATTTTGGCATGAAATCTGTAAGAATAAAGTCTCAACCAGTCAGACCTAAGAGCCCAAGCTACACGCTGATTGCATCACTTCGGTCAGTGCTACAATCACCAAAATTTTATAGGCTTCTCGTCACAAATAAACAACTGACCTCTAAAATTTTGGTGGTCGTACCGCTCCCCCAAGTGGCCCAAAACGGAGCACAACTTAAGCGCTTAAGTTTGACTGGTTGAGGTTTAAACATTTCACCAGAAATCTGTAAATATGCCATAAAATCTGTTTTACTGTTTTGCCGATTGAAAATCTGTGAAAAACAGATAAATCTGTCAATCTGGCAACCCTGATTGTAGTATACGCAAGTAGATAGTTCATACTTTTTATATGTTATTTATTTATTTAGAAATTTAGAAAATTTTTAAAAGGAAGTACATATCTCTATTAAATTATTTTAATCAAATTTAAATGTGACAAGCAACGTTCCCTCTAATTATTCAAAACCATGCGTGGCATAACTGAATTGTGGGCAAGTATTTTAAATTTATAAAATATCGAGCAAAATTTAACAAAATTTCAATTCAATAATTTTTGTAATATTATTTTATTTTTAAAAATAATATAAAAAAACAAAAGTAGTCCTAGTTATTGACCCAATGTTCGTAAACACTGACTAAATTAATATTGCCACGTGATGTGATACAAAAATTTTATTCGCATCAATTTCTCTTAATTGTCCGCATGGGTTTTTTTATTCGCTATCCGGGCGGGCTATTGAGTGCTAAAAGGGGAATTATCTATTCGAAATTCCGCTACTACCAATATTGTCGCAGTACCATAAACAATAGAAATAAATTCTTCCATAAAAACATTTAACGACCTGAAACATACGATTTAATATTTATTTTGACATGATTGGTTTAAAAAGAATTTATTTTGCTGCGTTTAAGATTAAGTTTCTAATAGTTTAAGGGTTGTACAAAATAAAGGAATTTTCAAATTTCTCATTTAAACGGATAGCGGCTCCCGATAAATAGGCAGAGCAAAATATTTTTATTTCGATTTTTAACTAAAAAGTTGAATAAAAATCTTAGCTTAGAATTAAATAAATTAATTATATGTAAAAATAGCACGCTAAATATAAGTTTTGATATAGAAAATAAATATGAAGTTAGCAAGATTTTTATTTTTTAATAATTTGAGGTTAGATTTTGATTTTTATAAAATTTGGCAGCTGGTTTTTTTTATTATCTTAGAACGTCTTGTGTTGAAATAATTTTTAACGATCCCCTCATTCTTTTTCATGAAACAAATAAGAAGTTCAAATTAGCCGTGTTTTATTATTCGATCACTATCCGAAATGGGAAATTTCTACTGAAACTGCAGCTATTATTCACGTAAGTTTTGATGTCGAAAATTTGGTGTTCCGAATATACCTATTGGGCGCTAATAAAAAAACACGGCTATTGATTCACATTAGTGGTCATCCATCATATGTACAACAAATTCACATAAAAATTAGTTTCATTAAGAATTCAAAATTTCGAAAATGTTAAAACAGTTTTGGTTTTTAATTATTTAGAATTACTAAAATGTTATTAATTTATTTATTTTATTAATATTATTGAAATATAAATTACTTTTAAATTTATTTTGATAAAACATCAAAATAAAATCAATCGAAAACAAAATACGTCAACTAAATAGCAGTCGGATTTTTTCTAGTGTATTCGAAAAAATCCGATTCGATTTTACTTTTTAGGTTCATATACATAATAGAACCCGTTAACGAAAAATTTCGTTGTACATCCTCTGTTTCTGGATTTGAATTTTATAGCATTAATCAAGCTTAATCCAAACTTGCAATCTGCAATGGATGCCTGAAGTGTTCCACAAATATCTAAAAATATTGATAATTTTTTAAATTGCGTATCTGCATGAGCCAGCTGAATAAATCAAAAAAGTAGGTGTGTAATTACGTCTCAGCTTTTCGATTATAAAAATTTGAAATGCTTATATTATTTTGAAATTGCTGTCTCTATTGCGTCGTCATATCCTGGGATAATATTTTATATTTTTAACCAGCTTTATGACACTATCATGCCCAAAGTTAAAATCGTTTGAATTTATTATAACATTATGATCAAATGCATGCCAATCCAAAACGTCTTCTTCTGGGGGTAGATTCCGACTAAATGACAATTTGTCGTGACATTTGCTTATCGGTACAAATTGAAGCCATTGAAAATTTCCGATTCGGGAAAAATGATTTATGACATTTACAGCAGTTTACAGCAGCTGCATTTTTAAGTTATATCAGTGGCACTATTCTGGTATTTCCTCGGGAATAGAGAAGTGGGGAAAGAATTTATATGTAATTTCTGTTCAAATATTTTTTTCCGGCCTACTGAGAAGAAAAGTTTGATATAAATATTTATAAATTGGGGATAATTTTTTCTTATCTAAATTGGTATGGAAAATTATTCTCAATTTAATTTTGTTTTTAATAAATTTAACACTAGCTTTTTACCTATATAAATTCTTTCCCCAGTTACTTATTCCCGGAGAATTACAAGAATAGTGCCACAGATATATTATAAGGTTTTTAAAATTATAAATACGCATATTTTGTATGAAAACTTATAAGTCACGATAACAAAAAACAATGACAATATTATTAAAATTATCAGCTTATTTTTGGTGACATTTCGGAAAAGTCACTCCATCGAGTCGCGGTACTAGTTTTGAGTACTAAAAAAATATTGTCACAAAATTGCAGCCGAATTTTTAGTACGAAGTTTCAAAAATTGTCATTATTGTCACTGGATCAGAATGTGGGGCCTTGAAACCTTGATATTAATATTTATATTCAATCTTAATTAATCCCCAATAGACAGAACGTCTTTAAATCTATAATGATGTACCCAGCAAATAAGACATGTAGAAATCTATAAAAAATTAAACTGCGTGGGTTTACTAATTCTTAAACTTTGTTTAAAAAATATGCTAGCAATATTGTAGATGGGCGCACTAAAAATTATGATGGGCAAAATACAATTTATATCTGGGCGGCAACCCGCGCGCCCAGCTTAGCGGGAACGTTGGTGACAAGTGTATACTGAAAATTTCGAGTTTCACTGTAAAAATACATGTTTCATAATACGAATATCCGCCGCGGATCGGATTTTACGACAACGTATTGTATTTTCCGACGGTACCGTATTTTCGTATATAATAATATCCGGTCCCGTATGTTATATAAGTCTGAGATATAACAGGATTTCTTTTCGTTGAGAAGTTTCTGTATGCCATCCATCTCTTTCCATAGATTCTGCTTCTTGATTGTTGTTGATTTATTTGTTACGTGTCGTATGATCTCCTGCGTTATATGGTGGAAATTTGAACGTATTTCCTTAATCATCAAAAGTTCTGCACCAGTATTGAGGTAAACACGCATGTCTTTCAAAAAAGTGGTGTTTTGTGTCGACCACTTTCTTTCTTTCACCGTGGTAATGGTGTGTTGGCTCTAGTATTGCCTGTCAGTTGTTGTAGTGGCCCACGAGTTTTAGAATTTTCAGCCCGTTGTTTTTATTGGTTCGAAGGACCAATGTTAATGGGTTTAGACTGCTAGCACGTATATTTACTCAGCTAAGCCTATTAACATTGATCGCATTAGGAGACCAAAAGTTCGGTATGGATGGATGGTGTGGTGGAATCTAGATTGTGTAGTGTAACCAGCCAAATGTACACACACACACAGTTGCTACCTATAATTATTGCATGAATCCAGAGACAAACGTATACCAAATGGATTAGCTTAAAAAAACGATCGCAGACTGAAATTAGGTACTGTCGTAACTTATCACACTGAAGGTCACCAAATATATAAAAATTTATGCTTACTTTACCTATTAGTAATTTAAAATCGTATAATTTATGTTCGCATATATAAATGTCAACCGCGAACACTTTAATTTATTCGTATAACGCACACACGAAAATGTTTTATTCGTATATATTGGGCTAAAAATTATAGCTGTTTGATTTAAATTCCAATTATACACCATGCCGCCGTCTCGTGCTGTCAAGCTAAGTATAAACGTAAATATAAATTGTATATAGGACGGCAAAACGTTCTGGTTCTACAACAATTCTTCATTTAGCAACATCCCATCTTGTGTATGTAGTTGTTGCTTTCTCGGAAATTATAATACAAAATCAAATTACATCACACCGATCATTAATGCAAACAAAATTGTGTCTGTATATTATGATGTCGTGGCCCACGCGTCGCACGCCCGCTTATATAATGTGCGGCATACCAAAAGTAAATACCAACAAAAACCTTAATTTCTTTTAAATTTTTATAAGTTTCATAACAGCGATGAGAAAAGAAAGCGAAAGCTTCAACCAATTTTTTAGAATACTCCATAATATGCAAACGAAACCTAAAGTTGAAATGATTGATTCGATAATTATGTTGTATATATATGTACGGATTATTGCATAAGCCAAGAGTGCGCTCATTTTATGATTATAAGATTAAGATTTTTTTTTTGTTTATGTAAGCGGCACAATAATAAGATTTACGTATATATGAAAGGATGGGTACTTGTGTGTGACATAACATAATTAGTGTGATGACAGTCGTTTCAAAATAATACAAAAAATCGTAACATTTCTCTTTTCTAGATTTTTCTTAATAATTTAATAATTTATTGAGGATAGTATTGGCCGGTGTAGTCTAATTTCGCACGATCAGCTTGCTTCTTTGCGTAATCGGGGTCAGTGCGTGCTCGCTCTTGTTGAGCCTTAATACCGGCATAAATTTGATCTAATCCCTTTTGAATTTCGGCTGATACTGGTGGTGCTGTTGGAATATGATCACCGGTTGCACGGAAACCTTGTTCATCAGCTGTATATTGAACATTCACAATTTGACCATCTGGGGCGGTATATGTATATTGACCGTGTTGTACAAGGACACCATTTGGATGTTCTTCATTGATGTCTTTAATGAATCCTGTTTCTTCGGCAATAATATTATTTCCGGTTTCGTATCTATATGCGTAAATTAGAATTGAAAAATTGTATATTAATACATATTGTAGTATATCCACGTTTATGTTATATAACATACTCTGTTTTATAACTTCCATCTTGTCCTTGTTCTTTGTTATATTTTAAAATTGGGATCCATGTTGTGGTTTCTCTTGGTTTTCCTTCAATAAATTGCTCTTGGACTGGTAAAGCACAGGCACATGCTAATAAAACTGATAACACAATCTAAATAAAATCAACACAAAATTTTTGTTTAATATAAAATCACTGATAATCCTTGCTGTTAATTATAACAATATGTCGCGAACGATTCTTCTTACCAACACTTTCATTATTATGCAATTTTTTTTTATTATTTTGTAATTTAAAAATTATATTGGTATATATATTATATTTTCTTAAGTTGTTGTTAACGAAAGAAAGTATTTGTTTGACTGTTGAGATTCATCTTGTATATCCCGTATTTATACTCTCTACTATTGCGATCAATAAAAGACGAAAATAAGAAATAAAAAACATAACAAAACGATTTTTTCGCATTTTTTTTATTGCTCCGTTGCTTTTTTGTTGTAATGACCAAACGAATTCGTTGTTGGTTCAATGATAATCACGATGATGACGCTGATCATGATGATGATATTGATCATCATTATGATTATTTCAAAAGATCAAGAAGACAAAAAAAAAAAAAAAAAACCGATCCAAAAATATGGTAGAGTATTTTGTAGTTTTTACTTTCATTTAAATCTATCGCGGTGCGGCACCGCTTACAACTACAATATACGGTATTGATCAATATGATCGATTTGTGTGTTAAGTGTCTTAAGGAGAAATCTAATTTATGTTATTCTTCTTGTATAAATTATAAGTACGTACAAGATGAAAAGCATAAATTCCTTTTATGTGTTACACATTGGAAAAATTTTAAAATTTTTGATGAACTTCGACATCATTTACAATCACTTTCATTTTGTATTTAACACACAAACACGATCGCATATTATTATCAGGATGATATTATTGAACTTTATAATATTTTGTAAAAAATGCATAAATTATGTATGTATGTTAAACAATCAGGCTTTGGGCAACGTTTACACGGTAAGAGGCGCGCATGTATACTCATATTTAGAATTTGTTTTCTTCTTCACAACATAAATAGTTGGCGGTAAATAAATTATGTATGATATGCAATTACATTTCTATTTATAGTTACTTAATAATTATGTTATGTACATAGCATTTGTGTGTTTATCTTAAAATTGAAATTAAATGGACATGCCGTCTTGAATATTAAAGTAATTTGGCCTACATGAATAAACGTTCAATTAATGCAACTGGCATAACTCTGTGCATATAAAATTAGCAATTTTAAATATCATCTAATTAATAATTTATAGGTAATCTAAAATGTACAAAATCTTCAAACTTGATAAAATGATTTATGATTCAGCATCGGTAACGTAATGGTTAAGTAGGAACAATAATAATGCTTTTGGGAGTGCATGATTAATGCCATTATTACCTACTCTCACGCCATACTTAAATATATATTGACTTAAAGTATATAGTGCGGTTTGTACTCGTATATTTGACGTAAATGCCAATTGCAGCATTACGAAAATATTTATGCAATGTGCGAATACGGAAATTATTAAATTTTGGTTAATGATGTGATGATATGATAGGACAAGAGACGTACGAGGGTTGTTTGAAAAGTTTCCAACCTAACGAAGGTACATGCCTTTTTTTGTAAGTCTATACACTTCCCTTAGCGATGCTCCTATCCCTTCAACCCGTCCAAATAGTACTCGGCGTCTTTTAATGTAAAATAGTTGTTTACGCTAGGTGATGGTCTCCGAGCGCAAATTTTAGCTTAGGGAACAAAAAAAAAAATCGGTTTGGGCTAGATCTGTTGAGTAAGTGGGGTGGTCAAGCAGTTCAAACAGTAATTCGTGGATTTTCGTCATGGCAAGCGAAGAATCAACAAAAGTTTGTAGTGTTCAATTAATTTAAAACGGCAAAGAAATTGTGGAAAAATATATTAGTTTTTGGTGATATTTGACGTGTTAAACCTGTGTTTCGTATTCTAAGAGAAGATCGTAAACGTTTAATTAGTGGTGAATCGAAACAAAATATTTAAAATATACACTCATGTCAAATATACTACAATACTACTAGTGTCAAATAATAGCATATTTATATTTTTATCAGAAATCACCTTGAATAAAGTCTACTGCGAGCCAATCAATTAAATTTTTCAAAAATGCTAAATCAAGTTGAGTGCATCTTGTTTGGAATTCAACGCAACGATTAGATTTTGTACCATTGCATATCAATTATTTGTAAATGCAGACTACTAGTAGTTGTGAATGTGTTCTAAAGCAAACACCTATCATGTATCAGGAAGATTATACTTAAGTAAAAACCGCATGAAAGCTAGGAATGAACCAGTGTTCGTTTTCACGAATATTTAAGCGATATCCAGAGATCGATTTGGGATATATTCCTTGTTCAGTTTATTTTGCTGAGCAACAAATGCTCAATATGCAATTTAATCAGAGGGCCATGTTACCAAAAAATACAATAGTCACCAAACCAACGAGTGCAAACATATACAAAACAGGTGTTTCTTACGCAAATATCTTAAAAGGTAACAAACCGAAACCCAAAGTTCATTCTAATGAGGAGGACCTAAACATTCATACCATGGTAAATAAATTAACCGAGACCATCCAAAGTTTCATGATGATGGTGGAAACACAAATGAGGATGATAATGCAAAATATGAATAAGTTTATGCAAATTATAGTCAAAAATCAAAATATGACAGTTCTAAAAATAGCTATTTGGAATGCGAACGGGCTCTCGCAATATAAAGCTCAGGTACAAACCTTTCTTATCTAACAAAATACAGACATCATGTTATTAACTGAAACACACTTCACAAAACATAATTTTTTTAATATTACCGGCTATTCCGTTTATGACAACAAACATCCGAATGGAAAAGCACACGCGCGATACTGCAATCTCAATAAAAAGAAGATTAAAGCACTACGAGCTCATAAATATGCTAAAGATCACATCCAAGCTACAACTGTCAGTTTGGAAGAATGGTCTGGGAAACTTTTAAAATCGACCGGTCCACCGGAACACTTAATTAAAAAACAGCAATTTATCGATTACTTTAATCAGTTGGGGATGAAATTTCTAGCAGGGGGTGATTACAATGCTAAACATGTGCAATGGGGTTCGAGGTTGACGTCCCCCAAAGGAAAGCAACTCTACGAAGCAAAAAACGAGAAAAACCTAGATTATTTTTCATCTATCTGGACATCCTGGCCTACAGATAGAAAGAAAATTCCTGATTTAATAGATTTCTGTGTAATACGAGAAATAGTACGCAAAAATGCTCAAGTCGTTGACTGTTATGATTTATCATCAGATCACTCACCAATAATAGTAACCACTCAGAGAAAAATACCATAATATTAATAATAAATCTTATTGATTGAAAGGTTTTTTACTATTAGTTTTAGTCACTGTGATTTAGCCTATTAATTTCAATATTCACATCCTATCAATCCAATATTATTTAAAAATGGTTAAAATAATATGATTTCATATTAAATTTTAATAGGACCTTAGGTACTATTAAGCTTATGTGGTCCTCTTTTTAATTAAAAAATGTAAAAATTATTAGTTTAATAATACACATTATTAATCTAATACGATTATCTTTTCAATTATTAAATACTAAACCAATAATTTTATTATTTAAAATAATTTAAATTATATGATATCAGATTAAATATTAATGGGACCTACGATTGTTTAAATAAGCACATCTTATTGAAAATTAACCTGATTTTGCTATTGATTGTTATTCTATACAACTATTGGGAGTATCTGATCATCATTTTAATTAAAAATTGAAAATATTATTATTTTAGTAATATACGTTATTAAAACAATTCTAATATCTTTTTAATCAATAAATATTATACCATTAATTTTATTTTGCTTAAATCATTAAAATAATAATTTTATTCACACTGAAAAATTAAATACTATAAAATAAATACTATACAATTAAAATAGTCAAAGATTATAATCAATATACTTATATAAATATTCTTTGATGTAATCCTTCAAAATAAATAACTAAAAAACACACATATTTTTAATTTAACATTTATTATTTAGTACAACATTACAAAAATATTTTTCAAATAAGATTTATTTAGTACTAAGTTCATTTTCAGTATTTCTTTAACCGAAATGTTTTTTTCCATTATTTAACAAATGTAAATGGATTGGAGGATCATCAAATTCTAAAACATTTTTTAAACAAAATTTCTCAATTACTTTTCTGTCAACAAAATATGAATGAAAATGTTCATTGGAAAAGGACACATTCCACGAACTACAAATAAAATATAAGGACATACCGTTTATCAATATTTCCTCAATTTCAAAAAGTAAAACTTTATTTGAAACAGTTTTTGATAAAAAGAAATGTTTTTTAAAAAGTTTTTATCTAAAATAAACTTTTTTTATGCAACGGGCAACTTTTAAATCGATTTGGTTTTGGTGAAGATCTTTATAAACCTTACTAAGGTCGGAAACGGAAACATCGCTGGATTTATAGTTTAAATCGTCTTCGAAGAACGATGAGGTAGAAAGTAAATTTGAAAACTTTAGACCAGCTTGAATCGAAAGCGTGTATGATATATCTACTCTAGAATTTATGAGTTTTGCGGAACCTTTATAAGGCTTATGAAGAACTTCGAACCGCGATTAAAACAATTAATAAATTCCACGTTTTGTCTTCTTCCGGAACTAAGTCACCAATCATAAGAGACAAGTAGTTAATAAAAGTCATTGTTTCCCTAGCTGACATTTTTAAGGAATTTGACTTTAAACCAGACAAAGTTAAAGGTGGCGCCAATTTCCGTTTCTCCATAATCGAACATCTGCTTTCGATAGTTAAGATTTTCGAGTGAAAAATAAGATGAATTTTCAATATAATGCAGTAAAATTTTGGAGATATCATATATGTAAATACCTTCAAAAATATCATGCATTATATCAAAGTAAAAATTCTCCGTAACATGAAAAGATCCAATTTCATTGAATATCGAATTTTTTTTATTGCCTGTTAATTTTTCGTCGTTGATTGCAATATCAGCTTCATAGTTATCAATATTTCGCAATGAATCGCAATATTCTACCGTGTCTGTTTGCATTTGAGGCTTATTTCTTTTGCAGGACCGACAGTAAAAGTTTGAATTAAAACTTGTAGAAAACCCCAGAAAAGTATTCCTAAATTGTCACCTAGAACCAAAGCTAGCACAAAATGAACTAGAATTTTCTTTTTATTGATTTCAATGGTTACGCCTTCGGTTTCAATTTTTTTAATTTGTTCGATAAAAGGTCTTAAAATATAGAGATTCCCAAAACTTGAACGATCCTTTGTTTTAAAAAATCTGGCTACAAAAAGGTTATTCTCCGTTAACGGCATTAATGGCAGATACTATTTCACTTTTATTGAGAAAGGTAGAAAACAAAGAATCGGCAGCTTCTAAAAATGCGTTTTTAAAAATGAGTCTATCGCTGAATGCCTTTTTATTCTTGGCAAGAACATGACTCACACGAAGTGATGCAATCGTTGCTGATTTTGCTTTTAATACTTGTGTTGTAAAAGTGGACTGCTGAGCGGAAAGATTCGTTTTTAGTTCTCTTATTTTGGCTGCCCGTAGATCACTATTCTGCGGATACCTCTTTTCATAGTTATTATGCATAGTTTTGAAATGTCTTTCTACATTTCCTTTTTATGGCATTGCAATGCTAACACTACATATCAAACAACAACACTTGTCTTTGATCATTATAAAAAAAAGAGTGAGTTCATCAGTACTCTCAAGGAGATGTGTAAACATGGCATATGTATAGTGCGTGTGTATGGTTTACTTTGAAGAAAGAAGAAATGGAATTTTACTAACCAGATTTTTTCATTCGTTTATCCATCAAATTGGTCTATTACTCTTTCGGTACAATCAACGCAATTGGTCTATGGTAGCTGCAAGCATCAAAGACGTGGTCCCATATCTTGTAGTACATATATCTTATATTTCTCACTTTTATATTTCTCTCTTGTAGAAGATATATTTCGATCTGAGTTCTTGTGCAAATCGAATTCGTATCGCAAGAAGTTGAAATCCCTGCTCATAATCATCGGCAAAAGATGTTAGTCTCCTTGAAGAATTTTTGAAATTCTTTCAGAATATGGAGCAAGGACGAAATGTATGTACTTGATTATGTCTTCGACAGCTTTATTCGAGGCGAGGTGTATACAACTACCAAAAGCATCTTATATCGCCAATGGGTTGTGTTGTTACGCTCATACCAGTTGTTTGTCCAACGATGATTTCCTTATGCGAGGTGACTGTATGAGTTCTACTTGAATTTTTATATACTGCTACTCCAACCGCCCGCTGACTATTTCTCTTGAACTGAACGCAGCATTGAAAATTAGGAAAATTGAACATGCAGGTCATTCTAGGAGAGCAAAAGAATTGAGCATCCCTGCGTGGCTGTATCAGTTAGGTCGAGGTGAAGCGACCTGAGATTCTGGCAGTTCAATGTTAAAAACCAGACCTCATTATTATCTCGTACAAAATTCGACATTACATCCTGAGCTATACTTAGCAGTTTTCTTCCTGAGCTATACTTAGCAGGCGCGTTAACTCATTTTGAAGAGGACCAATTGAGGTTGCATTTTTACGTTCATGGTAGAAGACATAATCATTGTTAGCCGTCGTGATGAACTGCTCTACGAGATCGTGATAAAGCCACATACACAAGTTGTTGACTGTGTTTTTTACCGTAAGAGTATACTATCTTGTTATAGGTACCACTCTCTATAGTGATAAATTGTGGTGGCACACGCTATTTTAAATTTTTTTATTTTTTTTGTTCGCTCAAAATGTCGATTCGTCAATTCGTCGTTTCTATTTAATTTTATAAATGTTTCTTTGTTTTCTTTCCATACTATTTATATATACACATACACTCAGACTATGTGTATTGTGTATGTACAAAATTTATATATGTATTTTGTTGTTTTTGTTCTTTTTTTATTATTTTATATTTTGTTTCTTTTTTCAATGAAGATATTTAAACGTAGTACGTCATTTCCGTTCGTTTCATTTAAAAGTTTACTACTATACAAAAATTTTTGTCATACGCGCGTAAAGATGTTTACACATCAAAAATAGTCGTTCTCCCATTTTTCATGATAATGGTAGGTTTTAACTTTCTTTACGTTCATTTTGATAAAACACTCACTAGCAAAAAAGTTAAAAAACATAATTATCGCTGTTTTGCCAAAATGACAGATTGAATAACGAATTAGAGAAAAATGTAATAGATGCCATTTCATCTGTTACGTTTTGGTTTTTTGGTAGTCGTTTTAATAAAGGTGCATTTAGACAACGCATATAAGCGCTTATGGAATAAAGACTTAATAGGACATAAACAAACTTTATAAATTTTTCGAAAAATATTTATTTAATTATTAGAAAATAAATAATTCAGTGAGATCGACCAAAAAACATTACGCGATCGACCGGTCGATCGACCTTATGGGCACCACTGGTCTATAGTATGATGAGTTCCTTCAGATTTTCGGGTGGTTTCATTTTTTGCACAGCCATCACCTTTTTTGGGTCCGTTCTTATTCCTTTGTTTGTTACTAAATAGCCAAGAAATTCAGTTTCCTGTTTTAGGAAAACGGTTTTGTGGAGATTAACTCGAAGGTTTGCTTCCCATAACCTATCTAAAATTTTGTGGATGTTTTTCAAATGCTCATCTTCATTCTCGCCCCCAAATATAATTATGTCGTCTATGTTGACATAATATATTTTCCCTACATGTTATTTTAATACGTCATCGATTATCCTTTGAAAAATCGCTGGCGCATTTTTCAGTCCGAATGGTAATCTTGTAAATTCATATTTTCCATTCATTGTTGAGAATGCCGTCTTAGGTATATCCTTTTCTATCATTTTGATGTTGTGAAATCCGAATGTAAGGTCTATTGTAGTAAAAAATTTAGAGTTACCCAGATTTGCGATAGTGTTCGAGATATCTGGTATCGAGTAAGTGTCAGATACGGTGACTGCGTTCAATCTTTTGTAGTCTATTAACATCCGATATTTTTTTAATCCCGATGCGTCCATTTTTTTCTCCATAATCCAGATGGGTGAGTTATATGGACTTTTTGGAAGGCCTTATAATGCCATCGTTGAGCAGCTGTTCTATTTGCTGGTGCACCGTGGCCCTCATGTTGATTGGGTATGGATACGATTTAGTGTATATTGGTTCGTCGGTAGTTGTTCTGATTTCTGTCCTTATGTTTATTTCAATATTTGGTTTGTCTCCAATGGATCCGAAGAGTGGTAGGTATTTATTGAGCATCATTCTTAACTTTGATTTTGTTTCCTCACTTAGGTGATCGTTTTTAGTTTCAATATTGTTTACCTGAGTTGATGTTTTGGCTTTCAGTGGGATCTTGATACCTGGTTTTATCGTAAGTATATTATTTTTCCTATCGATTAATGCTTCCAATTTTTTTAATATGTCTTCTCCGATTATCCCTTCAAAAGTTTTTAGTCTCGGTAGAACATAAAAATCTAACATGATGTCGCCTCCGGCTAATCTAATGTTGAATTGGTTGTCAAGCGACTTAGCATTTCTGGCGATTTCTGATTTTATGAAATTTTTATTCGCGCCAGTATCGACAAGGAATCTTAGGATCTTGTTGTTGTTAGTCCTAAATTCTATGTAAAGCCTCGTTCTCATTAGTCAAGTTACTTGATTTCAAGTACTTGAATTCAAGTAACTTGAATTCAAGTTTGCGTTCTTATATATTCAAGTTAATTTAGTCAAGTAGTTGCTTAAAATGTCATCGAATGAGTTGGTGCGTGCCGAAATTTAAATAAAATTGCAAATGCGTTATTAATTAAACATAAACGTAAACGGAGAATCCAGAGATAGTCAACGTGGTTTAGATTTTAGAGTATTTGAAAGACCAATTTCACTATTACCAGAGACAGTAGATTTAGTGATACTGGCTAGCTGTTTCTTGCATAATTGACTTAGAAGCATAACTGAAACTGCATATTTACCAACAGGATCCCTAGATGAAGAAGACCATAACAGATAGGCCATATAAGTCCTGAAGCATGGCGAGAAACTACTGGGAAAGCTGAACAATAAATGTCAGATATTACATCCGGGGTGGGTTTGCATACTTATTCTCAGGATGCCGGAATGAGCCTTATTTCGTTCATTTTAGTTAATAAATATTTTTAAAATTTTCATCTCCGGCATCTCGGTCGTGATATAAAGTTAAATCGATGTTTCACAAAACTTCAAAGGATTGGTAAATTTCAAAAAAAATTATAATTTCTGCACAACTCCACTTCATTTTTGTAAATACCTCACTTTTTTTATAAAGTACTTTCCACACTACTAAATTGTATAATGAAGCTCATCTCAGACGGCTCAACTTGAATCCAAAAGTTGAAACTGTCTCTACTTTACTTGATACTTGAAGTAATTTAAAATTAATTTGAATTAAAGTAAAATACCATGTTCATATCAGTCAAGTAGATTCAAGTTACTTGAATTCAAGTACTTGAAATCAAGTAACTTGACTAATGAGAACGAGGCTGAAGGTATGCTTAAGAGGCACTCGTTGTAAAATTTACCTCGAAATTTTCGTCCGCATCCTCTTCTTTATCTTCGTTGTCGCTGTAGTTGTCAATATATTCTTCGTATTCCTGTTCACCATCTTGTTGTTCGATATGGAAGATTCGTTGTTGCTTATGTTGATTTAAGCGCGAATCAGGACTTCTTTCTCGTTTAGGTTTATTGTTCGGTCGATTCATGTAATTTATTCTCCTAGTGTTGCCAGATGATCAATGGACATTGGTATTGGCGGTTTTTGTTGGACTGGCCTTGGTGGTGGTGTTACAGAATAATTTTGGTGCTGCGGGTGTTGAAGCTGATACTGCATGTTGTACCCTATATTCTATTGTTGCAGTAATAGTCTTGGTAGTGGTACTGGCCTCTGTGTATGCTGTTGAGTTCTATTCGCATTTATTTGATTTATAGGAATTGTGATTGAGGTATTGAAGTTCCTATCGTGTATTGATGCGCTCCGGAAATTAAGGTTTTGGATTTCCAGACACATATATATATCGCCATTTAGACCTCGGATAAATACATCTAACGCCCGATTTCTGTACGTGTCGATCAGAACCGTCATAGTATTTGAGCTGTAATTTTCAATTTTCACCTTGTTGATTATAAGTGATAACTGGTGGTTTACCGTTGCGTAGAACTCGTCGACGCTCTTCCTCCCTTGAGTTAGGCTGCTTAGCTGAAACTCGAGTGTCCGCACGTCCCTCTTGTCTGCATAGTGTAACGATAAGCATCCTTTTATCGCACTCCAATTTTCGTCTAAGATGTTGTAGGAAATTAGATCTGAGTCCGCAGTCCCTCGAATCTTTTGTCTTATGGTTTGTAAAATGGCTCTATATACGGGCTTATCTATCACTATTTCGTAGTCTTTTAAAATGCTTTCTACACAATATATCCATGACACGTAGTGCAATGGATTTCCGTCGAAAACGTGTAACTCTTTGACACAGTCCGGTAGCTTGCTTATTTCCTTCAGTTCTTGCTCCGTTCTGGGTGCCACGAGTGGAGTGTTCTTTGGTATGCTGTTCGTTGTTTTATTTTCCAGCCCGTCGATCCTCTTTTCTAATTTTTTCTTCAGTTCAATTTGTGCGTTGAGTGCTCCTGTAAGCTGTCTAACTGCTTCTTGAAGTTGCTCCATTTTATACTGTAACATCAGAGGCAGGATGCAAATCGAATTTTCATCATCGATTACAATCGGCGATGTTAATAAACACAACTTAGACCCTCTGATGGAGTGCAGAATTCAACGCCGACCCACCGTCCATGTCAATGTACAGGTTGACATGGAGCTTGCCATGTGCAGGTGGTATACTGTAATTATGTGAGTAGGTGAATAAGTGAATGGGTTAATGATGTGGCGTGAATGCGTGGTATCACAATGGGTCGAAAATGGCCTAAGTGTCAACCACTGAAACCTATTTGGACTACGTCCGTTTATTCTCAAATCAAACTTAAAACTAAATTTTATTACAATTTTTAATTACATGAAAAATATTGTACATATATTCTAAAAATGATGATTGCGCACAATTCTATGGAAAATTACATATCCGGAAAGATTCCGGAAAGAATTGTATAATTCTGAGTTCGATGTTTTAAAATATTTGTGAATTAGTTTACTCTTTTTTCATATTTTTCGTCCGTTATAGATAATATTTATCGTTTTTTAAAACATTCATCTACGAAAAACAAAATTCATGTTTTAGTTTCACATCAAAAAATAGAAATCAAAAAAATTGTGAAGAACAAAAATTCACAATATTGTGATTTTGATTTTTTCGTGTATACTGTAAATTCCTGTTCATCTTTGAATGAATTTTTTGATGTTTGGTCCTAACTTGCCCTAAAACCAACAACAACGTTTATAATTAAATTTGATAGTATATTTTGTATACCTCAAAATCGCATTAAAATTGCTTTGTTCTAAGATATTTTTAGAGGTAACTACGGCTAAAATGGGTGTTGTCACTTTGTACTAGACCCAGTCCAATTGAAAAACTTGAATTTTTGGGGGGTAATATTCAAAAGTTGTTTAGCTCAAAATGTCATAAAAAGTGTAAGCGCAACTATAAGATATTTCTAAGAGGTTACTATCTCTTGAATATGTGTTTTCAGTTTAATTGAACGGGATCTAAAACACCCATTCCAGCCGTAGTAACATTTTCAGCTAGATTTTCCGGAAAATTCTTTTTTTTTATTTGGTTTGCGAATAGTACAAAGTGAAAACAGCCATATCCGCCGTAGTAACCTAAATATCATCTCGATGTATGTGCGAAAAATATATGGCTGTTCTTTATTCACGCAATTGTAAAGAAAAAAAACTTTTAAAATTTTTGATACTATTTTAATTTAAAATGGAATCTAATTGCAGCAGATCATTTTGTTTTAAATTGAACTGATAGTAAGGGAAATTTAAAAATAATTTACACTGTTATTAAATTAAATAACTAAAATTTGTTGTTACTTTTGTACAATTTAGGAAAAAATCCAAACAAATGAATATGTGAGTATACCAGTATCCTAAAAGTGACATTAAATCGTTAAAAATCGCCTCGACTCTCCTCGACCTTCACATAACTTCAAACTCCATAACTCAAATAAATTTTCAAACTATCATCCATTAAGAACCCGTCAATTACAAATTATAATCGATTCTCCGAAAATTGTAAATAAACCACGTTAACCCAGAAAAATTCAACCTCGCCTAAGTGAATTTCATAACTGTATATTACCCTACTGCAGAAAATATAATATTTATCTTAACTTTGGTGAGTAATCCGCATAACTTTTAACAAAACTAATAAAACCCAAATCACAAAACAGACATACCAAACTATACAACGATATAATAAACTTAACTATTGCAAAATCGGAAATTTCTCGATAATTTACTTTTGATTTCGTTTGGACAAAATTTCTCATATCTTTTTGTATTGCAAATTTTTATGAAATACTTATACGATGAAATTGCAAGCACTTACACATTATTTATAATTAAAGTTTTTCCACAAAATTTAATAACAATTTGCCCGCACGATTTATTTATAACAAATTACTTACTTGATTTAAAAGTTGAATCAACCAAAAATATCCACTTCATCGAACAGGTGATTAAATGTTATTAGTAAAACAAGTCCGCTCTTAATTTATAATCTTTTGATTATTTTATTTATTTAAGTTGAGTTTAAGCAATACATTTTTTTTATTACAGAAAGATGGGTAACCTACCGCAAAATATAAACGTCAAAATTTCGGACAATTTTTTTTTTAATTAAAAATCCTTGCTCTACAAAAAATGTTATAAAAGTGACGTGATCTCGAAGCATTGGTGTTATGAACGGCTTTTTATTATAAAAATGTAAGATTTATTGACTTGATCAATTTGCTGCACATCTTTATGCGCGGCCTCTTACAATAAATTATTTTTTCCTCATACATATGTTTTACATAATTCGTTTACTTTATGACTCTCTAGTTCAACTCAAGGCCTTGAATTTAGTTTTTAACTCGAAAATTTGGTTTGCTCAATGAAAATGAAAAATTGTGCTTGCACCGCGCTTCTTTGATCTCATTGTGTGCGAATGTAAAATTTCTGAAAGGTTTTTGTCAAATTAAAAAATTTGGTGCTAAACTTTGCCCTTATCATTTCACTTTGACACTAATCCCCACATTTCATACACCGCTCAACAAACCTCCAAGCCATATCAAATTACGAATAGAAAAAAGGAAAATTTTCATATTTGTATGTGTGTATTGTAAATTGAGCAAATCCGACTGTCGGATGGATTGAGAATCCAACTGTCTAGACTACATGAATAATTCCAACGATATGTATTCGAATTAGAATTTTATTCTTATTAAATAGTTTTATTTAATGAGTAGTGCGCTAACCTCTAGTGGGGGGCTTTGAACACTTTTTAATTAAATAAAACTTTATAATTTCAGTTATACGAGAGAATAAGCAGGTTGGCTTTTTAATTTGTTTGTTTTTGCTGAGCTTTACAAATTACATTATTGACAAAATATGTTTATTTTACCCAGTAATCTTGACAGCGGAAATCAAGAAATACAAAAAACAAGTCTTTACTGTATAGGTTCACTAACCTACTAGTAAACTAATGAGCTGGTATTAACACATTTCCGGCCAGGTTTTTATGTTATGGTAATTGCTCGCCTGGGTTGTTGTCTCTGCAAACGGGGTCGACGGTCTCGATTGATCCATCCTGAATCAGTATAGTTTGCACAATTTCACAATGGGCCTCTGGTATACTGAGTCGGCACATTTTAAGGTTACGCTACTGGAAACAATTCATCCTCCCCGGTAAAGGTGTAGGGCACTCGTCCCGACTTCCAGCGTGTGCCACATAATTATTCGTCTTTCAACAGTACTAAGTCGTTGGTCAGCAAGTTCGGCTGCATTCTTTGCCATTTAGTTTGGGTTTGAAACCAGTTGATTTGCGTCACGAAGACGCCTCAGTGTGGTTCGATTCATCAATATAATGTCCAAGATTTTCGGCAACGGCACTGGTTAAATGCACTGCTGCACGATTAGTAATCTTCCACTTATCCAAAGTTGACAATATTCTAGGAGTAATGAAAAATTTGCTTCCTCTTGCCGGTCCATCTGCGCTTAGCATGGTCAAATAAATATTTCCGAAGCTCATGGCGTTATCAGATATCCTTTCGCTGTCAATCTCCGATGACTGTAATAATGCTTGTAAGCCTATTGGAATTGATTTACGTTTTTCTTCACGATATCTTCGTTTACGATTTTTTTTCCATACGTTCCGTTCTCCGCTTTTCTTTTTCAATTTCATATTGTCTGGCTCCAGCCAAATATCCGGGACGCCCTTTCTCACGCTGTGACATGAGAAATCGCTTGTCGTCTTCATTGGTTATCTTCATTGTAAATGATACAAGGCATTGGTATGGTATGCCCGATATCGAAAATATCATCAAGTTTATTATTAAAGCCAATTTCTTTTTCACGGTAAACTTTTGAAGCTTTATTTTTATATTTTTTGGAAGATTTTTCCACTCATCATGCAATTTTTGCAATTGTTCAATGGAATGTTCTTCCTTTTCCACTGGAATTCGTGCTTTTGTCACGGAGCCACACTTTCACAAATAGTTAATTTTATAATACGGTGATTGTAAAAAGACTCAACTCTTGGGTGCTAAGTTACCAATAATTTGACAGTACTCATGGCCAAGAAGGCAAATTTCTGTAGAGGACCGTAAATTAGCTGCCATTTTGACAACTTTAGTAGCACTTTCTTAAAAATATTAATAAAATTTAATTATTACAAATTTGTGTCCTTTTCTCGACAGATTTGGATTTAAACTGAAATTAATTTACATTTCTTTTGTTTATAACATATATTATATAGGTTGGTTGAAAAGTATTGAAAGCAAAAATGAAAGAATGTGATTTTTTTAATGAAATTAGTTTGTTTATTCAATATAATCTCCCTCAACCTTATTCCAATGATCCTCCAATAATTTTTTATCATCTCTGTAATGATTTTTCGGAAGCTCTGCAAAATACTGTTCCACGGCTGCAATATCTTCTTCATTCGATGAAAAATGCTTTCCATGAAGAAATTGTTTCAGGTTTCTGAAGAGATAGTAATCAAATCTGGTGAATACGGTGAACACGTGCATCCAACACGTGCGAGCAAATTTCTTAAACGATATTCCGTTTTTTTCATTGTAAACGAATACACTGTCATTTTCATGTGTGCAAATGAAAGATGAAATACTAAAATGGCGTATAAATTTTGATTTCTCTACTGGTTAATAGGTGTCGTTTTCAATGCGTTTCAACCAACCTGTATGATGCAACGAACCATACTGGCCATATAGCAGGTCATAATTAATGAGACAACTAATGTGGTAAATAATGAGACGAATGAGTCATAAGGACATGATGACTTCATAAAACACAACTATGTTAAGTCCTCATCACTCATATTGTTTGTTATGACGTCATAAAATATTCCTTTATTTAGCCGTTATACCTCATTTTTATTTATTTTTTTGTAATTTTAAATAGGAATTCCAGGATTTAAGAAAAACCGTTTGAGTTTTTATTAATTTCGGAAATTGGCAATAAATTTGCTATGTTTTAACCGATTTTTGATATGTTTGATGTTTTGGAAAGGTAATTCACCACAATTTTCATTCAGGCTGAATTTTTTTTTTTAAATAATTTATCTGTTCGTTTAAAAGTGAAAAATTGGTAAAAAACGCGTTTTTATCGAACTTCACGCTCAAGTCGCGACCTCTAGACCACCTTTAATTGACCCAATATTTTTCCTGTTTCAGTTTTTAGTATAACCTCACATTTCTAGGGGTATATTCCGTTAGATATTTTAACTTTCGAAAATAATGTTCACCCTATTGGTCAATGGTGTCAACGGTTGAGAATTGAAACAAGCTTCAATCTGGGCCCTGGCAGTATTTAATTTTACGTTGTTGTTGTTTTATTGTAATGGTTTTGTTGTGATTGTTCCGTACATTGGTCTATTTCAGTACAAAACACAATCACATCAAAACCATTACAATAAAACAACAACAACGTAAAATATAAAAAGTAATTCGTATACAACGAAAAGTTAATTGGTAAAAATGAAGTATAGATGGAGAATATGAAAGAATCGAATTTCGTACGCTATGCAGTAATTCGCTAGTAGTACAACTACATGGTATTGTTCTATATATAGACAATATTCCTATGTAAAAATATCAACGTCAGTCGCCGCGGCTTGATGAGATGACCGATTTTTTCAAATCAATAATCTCATTAAGTTCGAAACTGATTGTTGCGATTCTTGCAGATCTTCCATCTATAATTCAAATTAAATTCTAGTTAATAATTCCTCAAAGGTCAGTGTTGACTCTCCTATTGTGTTCTCTTGAGATGAAACTAGATTAAGTGTTGTCATGGCGTTATCGTAGTTCTTTTTTAAGACCGTTTCAGTTTTATCTCAATAATGTGTATGGCTTTTGTCACCATGCTTATAAATATTGCAATGTAGCCCCTTAAATGCATTG
Source organism: Nephrotoma flavescens (assembly GCA_932526605.1). Taxonomy (NCBI): domain Eukaryota; kingdom Metazoa; phylum Arthropoda; class Insecta; order Diptera; family Tipulidae; genus Nephrotoma; species Nephrotoma flavescens. The sequence goes on from OW052220.1 coordinate 236,339,294, forward strand.
TAGCCCCTTTCTCCAGTTGTCCTCAGTTGGGTTGGATCATAATAGATGCGAATATTAGCAACGCACTTCGCGGCTGAACCTCGTAAGTTGCTCCGCCTTGTGTTATTTGTGATGGAAACATTTGAGGCATCGTTTTTCAGTGAGTATCCCCTATGATCCGTAAGGTAACTCTATGTTCTTCCTGGCTATTATTAGAGGACTTTTTGTGACAACTGGTAGTTCTGAATTAGATAGTCGATCATTTACGCGCAACATGCCGCGTGTACATCAATTACTGGATTCAGAGGAAACAGTTTGCTTTTCCGGTTCAAGGTGTTTGAGGCTCTTAAAACTCGATTTTGTGATTAAAGTCTTGATGTTGGGTGACTTTGACTATTGTCCATTCTGTATATTGGAGCATCTTATGTTGTTTCGAGTTGAAAGAAATCTGGTCCATTCCATCAGAAGTGTTTCACCGCTAGTAGCCTGCTGGGTTTTCAGAAGAGTTTACGTACGCACCAAGTGGTTTAGGGCCAAATGTTGTCTTACGTTGGGTAAGTAGTTGGGAAGATTGTGAAGCAGGAGGAGCCCAACGGCAGTTTCAGATTATCCATTATGGCAATTAATAAGTGATCCCTGGCTCCCCTGTCTAAAACCAAAAGGGGCTATAAACTTCGGCTTTGACTCAGTTACACTTAAGGTGCTCAAGAAGGACGAGGTCGGGGTAAAACCGAGTACCACGCAGCCCGAGAAGGGGGAGGAAGAGGTCCAGCCTGTTGCGGAAGCGCGACTAGTGGTACCTCTCCAAAGGAGATATTAAAGTTTGTTCCGAACCCAAGTGAGCGGTTAACTTTGGAACTTAGGGATCGACTATTCCTTGGCATGGGGAAGGGGACACATCAGACTCTGAGGGGGAGATGTGGACCTCCTTAAGTTAGGGACTGTGGAGGGAGTGAGACGGAGGATACCGTCCACTCCGTCGGGTCCAACTAAATGACAACACGGCTGTCGCAATAAGCTAAGTGAATACTGCTAGCAATGATCAGGTTTGTGTGGATAAATTTACATCACACCAAGGCTGCTTCGGCGGCGCTACTTTTCACACTTGCTAAGTAAGGGGAGCAGATTGTTTTGATCTTTGAAGAATCTTGGATCAAAATAACAAGATCTGTGGTCCGCGAGCAAAGGGGTACACCCTATTTTAAGATTGTGGGATGGAAAAAAGCAGATCATGTATACTGGTGGAAAATAATATACATTTTTTTCTAATTCCGCAGCAACGTTCCCTCTAATTATTCAAAATCATGCGCAGCATAACTGCATCGTGGACAAGTATTTTAAATTTAGCAAATTTCGAGCAAAACTTAACAAAATTACAATACAATAATTTTTACATATAATTTTATTTAAAAATAAATTAAAAAAAACTTTAATGCGTGAATTTCACAGTGAAACAAATTTTTTCAGTAAAATTAACACGAGATAAAAATATAAATCCTTTACTTGCTAGAGAGAAACAAAAAAATTGTTCAGTAAAATTTACTGGCAAATAATAGAATAAGTGGGGAAAATGTTGCCATAAAAAGTATGAAACTCAAAATTTTTTATGGCAACATTTTCAATACACCTTCAAAAAACAGTATGCAATGAGGAATGTTTTTCGCACACTACGAGAATTTTATGGTTGGAAAAGTATTATAGTGAAATGTCAAGAAAAAATGGAACTCGCTATTAGTTTTTGTGCCACTAGATACAACACGTTCAGAAAGGGGATAGGGTAACAGAAATTTTTTGAAAATTTATGTTTCGTTAAAATTGTTTATTTACAATTTATTTTACTTATGTTGCCCCCAATCTGTCACTATTTTGACTATAAATTTTGCTCTAACGTAATTTAAATATACTATTCTCTTTCGATTTCCCAGTATATTTTACTGAAAAAAATTTGTTTCACTGTGGAATCCACGTATAAATCAGGATAAAGGTGCCATAAAAAGTATTAAACTCAATACTTTTTATGGCAACATTTTTAAGACACCTTCAAAAAATAGTATATTTCTGTAAAATGTTAAGAGAAAAATGGAAAGTGGTATTATTTGTTGTGCCACTACGTTCAAATTTTTGAAAATTTTATATTTTATTAAACTCGTTTATTTTCAAATTTTTTAGTTATGTTGCCCCCAATCTGTCACTATTTTGACTATAAATTATGCTACAAAAAATAAACAAAAGTTGCTGTCTTTGTCGCAACGTAATTTAAATATACTCTTCTCTTTTCGGTTTCCCATTATTTAATACTGAAAAAAATTGTTTCACTGTGAAATCCACGCATTGTAATATAATTTCCGATTTTTCCCTTTTATAAAAATCAATGTCAGCTTTTGCTTCAATACATATTTTACAAAATACATCACTTGTTTCAATTTGATAACTAGAAATTTCATATAATATAACTTTTTGTTTAATTGATAACGACAGGACTTCTGTTTTAACGAATTCATTTAACCATACTACTCTAAATTTTGAAGCCGTCTTGTTTGTTCGGAGGTCTATTATTCGGGGGTCCCGGGTTTGATTCCTGGTGGTGACAAGTAAAGAACTTGCGACTGGGTGTTTTTTTAACGGGTCATATGTTATTTATATATTTGTCCAGTTTCAGATTTTCAAGCCATAGTATAGTTACAGCTTCGTCCTTAATAATATTTTTTGTGGCGCTTGAGCTTACATCTAATTTTTGTTTTGTCATTACAGTAAATGGAGTAAATTTTTTATAAATTGTTTAAAAAAAATCATATCATTTATGTAAAAAAATTAAACTGCGTGGGTTTACAAATTTTTAAATTTTGCAACTAACACGAAAAAAATGTTAGCAATATTGCAAATGGGCGGATTAAAAATTATAATGGGCCAAACACAATTTAAATCTGGGCGGCCGCCCGTGTGCCCAGCTTAGCGGGAACGTTGTTCCGCAGTAATGCAACGGGGACATCACTGCGGTGTGTATAGAAACGAAGAAGCCAGTGCCGCCAGATATACCGCGGTCGCTTGTTTGTGATGCGGAAAGGAGGAACTTCCCGGGAAGTGAGGATGCGTCGATTGCCTGTGAATGACTGCGTGGTTCAACTGTTGTGTACAGAGGGTATTCTGAATACAAATTCAGAAGAAGTCGGAGGTCTTTCTTTGCTGGCTGGAGGTTATCTTCAAAGAATATCTGTAGCTGGGGTGCATCCCGAAGAAATAAAGGGATGTGGTCTTCATGAAATAAATAAAGGGATGTGGTCTTCTCGTTCGAGAATTGAATCCAAAAACTGGGCACAGCCTCAACATGCGTACCATAAGGGTAAGTCCGTGGACACGGCATTACATACCTTGGTTTGAGAGATTGAGAAGTCACTGGATTTTCAAGAATTCTCGTTGGTATGGCGTTTCTCGATATCGAGGGCGCTTTCAACAATGTAAAGGTGGAGGCAATTAGGGAAGGATTGTTGCCACTTGAGATTGAATACCCAGTAACCAAGTCAATTAATCTCATGCTATGTAGCAGACGAGTCATAGCGGGGATGGGGAAGTCTCCGTCAGAAGACGGGTTGTTCGGAGAACACCCCAGGAAGATGTCTCCTCTCCCCTTCTTTGGAATGTTGTAATCAATAAACTACTATTAGAACTGGAGGGGGAAGGCATAGGTGTGGTTGCTTATGCCAATGACGTAGCGATAGCCTTCTCGGGAAAACACCTGAGTAAAATAAGTGATGTGATGCAGAATGGGGTATCAATCACTGTGGGCTGGCCACCAGTTGTGGATTGGGGATTAACACATCTAAAACAGAGCCGGTCCTTTTCGCTATGAGGTATCTGATTCCAGTAATGGTTCCACCAAGTTTGAATGGTACTGTGCTTGCCGTTACTGACAAGGCGAGATACCTAGTGATTTTACGGGACTGTAACGTCAGTTGGAAACCAAACACGATACAAAGAGTTAAAAAGGCCACTGTGGCACTCTATTATTGTAAAAATGACATCGGAAGGAAATGAGCCTTGAAACCGGAGCTGGTGCACTGGTTTTACACGGCAGTAGTAAGGCCTGTAATGCTGTATGGTGGCCAGAGGTCATACTGTACCTTTTCCCGTTGGATATAATCGGTAGGCAAATGGCGGTCAATACGGCCGTATATAACACTTTTTTGTGCTTTTTCAAGCGTTTTAAGGTGATTCTCTTCTCTAGGAAGGATTGGAAGAGTGGTCCCATTATGTATAACGGGACAGTAAAATTCTTCACCGACGGCTCCAAGCTCGATGGTGGAGTGGGAGCTGGTATGTTCCATTGGTAGAGTGGGAGCTGGTTGAAGCCTAGTGTAATATCCTTGACTGATATCACTATCTATGTGGATAATCGAGCGGCCATTCTTTCACTGGATTCAGTTTCCTTGGCGTCAAGGGTGGCGTTGGATTGAATGAACATTTCAATATCCAGTTGGTCACTAGATGGTTTTAAAGGAAGTTTAATGATGTCGGATTATGTTTTATCATAATGGAACAAAATTAACCTATGTATGTGATTGCAACCACTGAAACCTAACCTAACCTAATTTTGGGTAAGTATAATAACGCTTAACCGAGTGATGAATAGTTTTATTTTAAGGGGTGCGACATGTGTTTTGGACATTAATAATAAGTTTATGGTGATGTGGCCTGTTTCATCTGAGCTTCGGCAATAAATTGCGGTGGCATATGCTGACTCCAAAGCATCAGCGAATTCATGGAATCCCATAGATGATTTCCCTGTGAAGCCATTCCAACTCGGAATCATCATAAATGTCGTTGTTGATATTTATTTCCTGTATTGAATCCACTTGTTATTCAATGGTAATGGTTATTGCTGACAATAAAAACTTTAGATTTGACGCATCAAACTCAAATACATACTACAGAGGATGCCATGACTTTCACTGTAAACGCACCCTAAAACAAATAGCAAAACTGTCAGGGTCAAAACATTCCTTAAAGTGTGTTCAAGAGTGTTTATTCCAATTTTTGGTCGTAATTATTGTCCCAGTAGCCAAGCAAATCATAGTCATAGAAAAAATTTGAGTCTAAAATTCGCTACTGGATCTCTCCGTGCCAGTGAGACAACGGGTTGGTCGAAGTGCCGAGAATATTTCTGCCGTAAGCCGTACCAAAACCGTCGATTCCGCAGCGTTCTCAAGAATTGGGGAATCGCTTAGACCACACTTTGGCGAATTTTGGGAAAGGATCTTAGCTTGCATCCTTATAAGATCAAGTTAACACAAGGATCATATGAAGCGACGTACGTTCTCGGATTGGGAAATGTTGGAAGAAGATGACCAATTTTATCGCAAAATCATCTTCATCGTTATTGGTCAGGTGAACCCCTCATGTGCTTCAACAAACACCACTTCACCCACAAAAAATAATTGTATGGTGTGTTTTTCGGCCTGTGGCACTATTCTGGGCTGGGATGTTCTAACATCACCATTTTTCGATATTTATCGAAATCTACGTCTCTTTCTGCTAGAATTAATTTGACTTCTGTTTCGTTATCAATTATTTTTTCTCTATTGCTATCACAACCTACTACAATATATTTTAACAATATCTATTTCACTTATTTTCATTCTAGAATCGAAAATAAATTATTTGGTGATAGAAACGCAGTAGAAACATCACAATGTAGCAATCTAGCAGGCTGGTAAATGATATAAAAATTGAAACAGAAACAAATTTTATTCTACAGAAACGAGAAATAAACTTCGATAAATTATCGAAAAATGGTGATGTTAGAACATCCCAGCCCTGGTTTTCCCTGGGAATAGGGAATTGGAAAAAATATTTTCATAGTATTTTTGTCTAAATTGTATTTTTCTGGCCTACTGAGAAAGTAAGTTTGGTGTAAATATTTTCGAAACAAAGTTAAATGGGAAAATATTTTTCCCTATAAAAATTTTGTGGAACAAAAGTTTCCCAATACACTTTGTTTTGAAATTTTTTGCACCAAACTTATTTTCTCAGTAGGCCAAAAAAACACAATTTTGACAAAAATACTATGAAAATATTTTTCCCAATTCCCTATTCCCAGGGAAAACCAGAATAGTGCCACTGGTGGTGTCATTGGACCGTTTTTTTCGTTGATGAAAATGACCGCCACGTTACAGTCAATGGAGACCGCTACAGAGACATGTTGCAACGTTATTTCGTTGGTCAATTGCATGAGATAGATTAATGGTATGTGGTTTCAACAAGACGGTGCGACATGCCACACGAAGCGGGTCTAACAATCGACTTATTGAAATCTAAATTCGATGAACCTGTTATATCTAGAAATGGTCCTGTCGATTGGCTGCGTAGATCGTCTGAATTAACAGCTCTGGAGTTTTTTATGGGACTACGTTAAATCATTGGTCAATGCCAACAAGCAGGCATCATCAGAGGAGCTCAGAGCCAATATTGAACGAGAGATAGCGGCCGTTTCCGTCGAAATGTGTGGCCGTGTCATCGAAAATTGGGTTCAACGAATCGACACCTGCAAACGTGCTCGTGATGGACGTATGAACGAAATCGAATTCCATACATAAATGTTTTGATTGTATTTCAAGCCAATAATAAAATTTTCGAGATATCTCAAATGGTTGTTGCTAAAGTGTGGAAGACTGCGCGTGGGCTGGTTTCGATGCCATGTGAGAGAGTTTGTGACTCCAACTAGGTGCTTTAGTTGCCAGCCATACGGTCACATTGCAAAGAATTTTAGGGCGTGGACACCCCATTGAAGTTTATACTAAATTAATCCTAAACCAATAAAAACAAAAATTATTGAGAGTGTTTTGGTTAAAGCAGTCATTTAGGCAAAGGCAGAACGCAATAAATATTTCTATTGAAATGAAATTTTAAATATTTATTTATTTATTTAATTCAGAGATTTAAATTAAAAACAATAATGTTTACATATAAATATAGACGTTTATGAAAGTCTAAAATCAAATAACAATATAGCTCTAAATTAAATTATATTAATTTAAATATGCTGAAATATTTTCCCAATCATAAAATTTTGAACGATCAAAAAACATGTCAGTATAATATTTTAGTAGATTCATATGTATACTTGACAAGTAACTCTACTTGGGCCAACCCGATTAAAATTGTAATGGGGCTCGCATATCAAAAACGACATCCAATTGAAGAATGGAATTTCTTAGTAAATTTGGTTCTAAGAAAATTCATAATCCAAGATTTTCACCGATCGGCAAACTTGCCACTACAATATTTTGGTAGATCTATATGTGCACTCTACTTGGGCCAACCCGATTAAAATTCTAATGGGGCTCGCATATCTAAAACGACATTCCATGAATTTCCTTAGAATCAAATTTACTAAGAAATTCCGTTCTTCAATTGAATGTCGTTTTAGATATGCGAGCCCCATTAGAATTTTAATCGGGTTGGTCCAAGTAGAGCGCACATATAGGGCAACCAAAATATTATAGTGGCAAACTTGCCGATCGGTGAAAATCTTGAGATATGAATTTTCTTAGAATCAAGATTTCTTTGAAATCCCGGGTTTCACAACAATGTCGTGTTAGGTATTTAACATCCATTAAAATTTTGTTTTGGTTCGCACTAGTAAAGTACATTTTGTATAGGAATTTTTAAAGCATCTATCTTTTTTTAATTTTAGTTGTAATGTAATTGTTTTCCAATTCTCACTGTTATTTGACCCTACTTTTTTTTTTTTTTTAATAAAATCTGTGAACGATGTTTGTTACTTCTAGTGTAACATAATTTCTCCACAATTTTACGGTTATTAGAATATTGAATTTTGATCAAATTGAACCTAAATAAACATTGTGAATTTAAATTATTTGCAAACCTAACAATGTTGTAAAATCGCCTAAATGTTCGCAAATCACTAATACATCTTCACATTTTGTTTTATTTTGAATTATAGTGTAAACTTCATACTTCTCAGCAGAAGTTTGAATTTTTTCCTAAAATAGTACTTACCGCCATTTTTATAATTTAGGATAAACTTCATTGGCATGGCGTGCACAGAAACCTGCTCTCACTGTGCACAACATGGTCATGGCTTTAAGGGATGTTCAAATAAAGACAAACCGGCCAGTTGCGCAAACTGCAAGGAAATGCAAAACCCAAATGACCACCAAGTACGTCGCTTTTCATGTAACGCGCATACAAAAGTGCTGTGCAACGCCTGAAATTTACTACTAAACATGATGATTAGACACAATCAAAGAAATTGCAACAGCAATCTACGTATCGCCCACCTCAACATGCAGGGCGCTAAAATAGTTGGATCAGAGATATGTGAAAGAATTTCCACCCACGACCTAGATATTCTATGTATGCAAGAACCACACTCGGTCAATAGTCAAATCAGCGGCATGCCCTCTACACCTAGAGTAGCAAACAGGATGCTCTGAGAATCCCAAGAATGCATATTAGTATTCATAGTGTTGGCATGGACATGGTGAAGCTAACTCAGGTTTGTGATGGCCACTGCACATGTGTTGAAATATCATCGGAAGCTGGTCCATTCTACCTATTTTAGATATACACCCAATAGAGTGAACCGATCGAGTACCATCTGTGCAAAATCGGAACGAGCTCTCTGTCGGGTCATCAAAAAAAGGTAATGAAAGCCGATGAAAACGGAAGAAAAGTAGAGGAATGATCTTTTAAATACCTGGTCGACGCTTGGGACAGTGTAGAAGCACTTCCTGAAATTAACTCGATAGAGGAGATTGATGATCGTATGAAGCTGATCTCAACGCAGTTAACCAGTGTGTGCAACAACTCAATTCCTAAGAAGAGAGCGGCAAAGAGACGATATAGTTGGTGGAACTCTAATCTAAGGAAACTTAGATCCTCTATGAACAAGTTTAGAAGAGCATACTAAAAGGAGCAGACCCAAATAGGAAAAGAGTTGAAATTGTCTCTCTTTAGAGCGGCAAGGAATAAATACTTCCATGAAGTATTTATAGCTGAAGTAAAGTCGTTTCTAAAGGTACGTCATGGAACATGGGAATAAAGACCCATGGGGACTTGTATGCAAATTTGCCGCTGGCAAAGCAAGGCCACCTGAAATTTGAACACCATCAGGAAGACAAATAGAGTCGTCACTGATACGTGGCATGACACACGCTTGGAGTTACTAAACTCGCTTCGTCAGACGAAACACCTGACGTTACGGGGCCTCAAGCAGATATGCGCGAGATTGCCACCAACAGCAGTTGGACTTCAAATGCTGAAGCCCCCCCCCCATTCACGTGGGAGGAGGTCACTAGTGTCCTTACTTGCTTGAAGCGTAACAAGTCTCCTGGACTTGCTGGAACGCTGAAATAATCCAACTGGCTTGGCCCATCATAGGAACTACCATAGTAAAAATATTAAACAGCTTGAAATTTGTCTACTTCCCTAAGGTGTGGAAAAAGGGTGAAATTATTATAATCAGGAAAACTGGGGATAGAGATCCACTTACTCCGAAGTCTTACAGACCGCAATCATGCTGCTACCGGTCATGTAGAAACTTCTAGAAAGGTTACTAGCAGTTCTACTGAGGATGCGATAGCCTGCCTAACAAATACTGTCAAAACAAAAAGTTTGTTACATGATGGCTACTGCCATCCTGCAGATTTCACTAAGCGCACGCTGTGGCCTCACACGATGATATTTTGCCGGCTACTGCTCATAGAGAAGTGCTACGGGTCGTGGGGTTTGAGGCTTGCGTGGGCTCCTGGCCTACACCGTGAGTAATACAGATAATTCAAAAAATAAAAATAACACGCAAATTATTAAAATAATAAACCGGATGTTCCACCGAACTTCGTCGGCCGGAACTTGAGGAGCGAACAAAGAAAAAGAACAAATTATAACGAGAGGAGTGCCCTGGTGCGCGCATCCGCTCGAACTCAAACAGTGCAAAGCACTGGTTTCGATTTCGGATCAGGACACCAAGGGACCGCCAACACCACACCAACACGAAGAGAGAAATCCCCCCTCATCATACCTAAACCGAACGGTATTTAATAATCCATTTTACGAATCAATAAAGAAAAAAAATAATAGAAACGAAAACATAATCGAGTACCAGTTGAAAATGAGGTACCCAGTCGACAATGTGACACCGCCTAAAAATTATGTAGCTCCTGTTTACAATGTGGCACCCTTACCGTTATATCCAATAAAAAATTGCACTGTGTCGGGTAACGGTAAAAGATGACGGCGTCCACCCCGGTAAAAATAAATTGAGTAACCGCGAGTCGGCCACTCGTAGGTTATGGTACGCGGCACCACCAATAACCTCCAAACCAAAATGATTTAATTTTTGTATATTTACTGGTTAAGACCCACTATCGACGAATTACGCAAATTAAAATACGGTCATAAAAAAACTCTTTCTCTCGAGTATCACATAACAATTTTATTCGTTATCTTTATCGTCCGGCTTAACAAAAGCCTATTCTATAAGACAGCAATTTATATAAAAAAGTTCAGTTTTTGTATAAAAAAAATTCACGCGTCACTCAATTTACATTGATGAAAACGAGAAACATAAAACAAAAAACATTCGCCTAGAGCGCATTGCTTCACACACAACCGATGCACATTGGTCTCGCTCTCCACTTTAACCGACGATCGCGCGGCTTCATCGTGGAGGCAAACACAAGAAACAACAAAAACCTGTCCACATAAACAAATATATTTTAGTACAGCAACATTACCACGTGTTCGTACCCAGATGGCAGTGCTGTCCGTTACAAGAAGTAAACCAATCAGAATGATAATATGTGGGAAAATGCGTGTTATGACAAAAAAAATCGTAACAAGTTCAAAATATGTTATGGGTATATTCTTGAACATTACCGGAGCATTTGATAACTTAACGTCGCCTAGTGTCACCGCAAGCTTATCAGTCTATAATCTCCATACTATGAATGTTTTTTTGGGGGTATTTTAGCAAACGATCCTCTTTTATCAGAGACATATGTGGTTCTGCATCAAAAGAAATAACAAAAGGATGTCTTCAGGACACAATCCTAAGACCCCTAGTCTGAAACATCGTGTTTAACACGAGCATGATGAATAAGTCATTCTGGAACTTCAGCGCCAATGTCAAATCGCCTTTAATAATATGGTACAATGGTGTGATACAAATAAAATGTTACTATCTGCAGAGAAGTGTAGTATCTGTAGATATCTATGAGATGACATCGATGAACGTATGGGAATAACATCTTGCGTCTTAAGAGTCTGTGAAAACGCCAAGAAACTATTCCAATTCTCGGCGAGAGTGTCAAAAGAGGGATGGGAACTTAACCATAATACACTTGTATTAGTTTACAAAGGTGTGGCGGAAGCGATCTTCATGTATGCAGCGGCTGGGTTAAATTGTCCAGGTTAAATTGTCACCATATCAGATCATTGGAAAGTGCTCAGAGGAATATCCTGCTAGGAGTAACAAAGACCTACCAAACAGTGTCTAAAGATGCTGTTGTGGTTCTGGCCGACATGCACCCTGTAGATGTTCTAATCAAAATGCGAGCGAGCATGTATCACCTAAGAAGTAGAGCCCAAAATAATATAGGTGAGCAAGCACATGCTGCAGATCAATTTAACGGCCAACTTAATAATAAAAGGGAAATAGAGGAAATGGCGATTGACCTATGGCAAAGAAGGTGGAATGAATCAGCCAATGGAAGGCATACATTTGGCTTCATTCTATATATGAGAGCACGAATAAAATGAAATTACAACTGACGAGCTCTACAAGTCAAATCATCTTTGGCCATGGTAAGTTCAAACCAATGTCAATGTTAATGCGGTTCAGAAGTAGAAGACGTCAATCACCTATATTTTTAGAATATAACGTCACAGTCATGTCACTAACACAAAAGTGGCTGGGTAACATAAACCTACCCGAATTGCCACTGCCAGCAATACTAAGCGACGAAGTTCTCCCACAGTTTCGGCCATATTGTGCTGAACTGATCAACGTCTTAAAAGAACGGAATAGTGCGCAATAGTGAACCGGGTACCCGAACGGTACTTGCCTCCACGCGGATAGGGAATCGATACAATTTTTGAATTGTAACGGTTGTTAAAATGTTAAAAGTATCCGATTTCAGTTCACGTGACAACTATAAGCTTGTAACTTTCGTAACACCCGCACAGGGACGTTCACAGTCCGCCCTCGTTAACCCCAAAACGTGTTCCGATTTACAAAAAACTGTAATTAATTTAATACACAAACCTCCAAATAATATTTCATAACATACATATAGGATGCTGTTTCAACACACCTACGTAAATTTAATTGTGTGAATATATAATGTAAATTCTGTATTAATGGCGAATATCGCGAAGACACTTAAAATAAAAATCGTTAAAGTTACAAACAATAAAAGTGAAATTACCGTGTAATATTAAAGTTTTGTACATTTTTTTTATTGTTTGTTTGATATTTTAAAAATTTAATACTTTGTGTAAACTAAACTGAAAGCACCAAAATGTAAAACAATACTCGTAATGCCCACCAGGCCAACAGTGTATGATTTAATTTATTTAAACTCATCATCGTCAAAGAAAATTGTTATAAGAACTTACGTAGCAATAATTTAATGTTAAATTTTTTGGTAATCCGAACATTTTATGAAATGATGATGGTGATGTGCAATGTGTTGCTTCTCGTATGATGTAACAGTTGATCTTAAAATAATTTTTTGAATAATGAGAAGTGGTCGGTTATCATGCATGTAGTGGCGGAACAACACGTCCTGTACAATTAATATGTTTAACGCAGGCCCTTAAGGGTTACAGTATCCACGAGTTTCATCGTGTTAATTTATAACACAAATGTTTTTGACATTTCATCACTGTTGTATATAAAATAAGCACAAAAGTAAACATCGCGATTTGCGAATTTCCAACAAAACCAAATTACTCGTATTTAATGTACACACGAGATGTTGTTATATAATTTTTAATTCTCTTTTTGCACATTTTTAAAAGGCAAGCTGAAGTAGAAGAAATACGTATTAAGACGACATCGTCTACAGTAGAAGATGCGCTTGAGAGTCTTTCTACTTTACATGGATTATTACTCTTTACCTAAAAGCTTATTAAGCGCGCACTACACAACTTGTTTAAAATTGTATAATTTTGTTACCAGCACACAGCACACAACTGAAGAAGAAAAATGTATTTTTCAAGATGATATGAAAGTGAACAAGAAAACATAAAAATAAAACATCTTCTTATCAATTATATTTAGTTACAAAATTAACATATAATTGTTGTTATTATTTACATTACATCATACCACTTTGTTTACTGTTGTTATGCTTGTTTTAATAATGAAAAAAAATATTTCATTCATCTTCACCGTGTTTCTTCGTTCGTTTCGTTCGACTATAAGATTGGGTTATGAATTTATAAGAGGTAAAAAATAAAATCTTCGAAGGGTGTCATTTCAGTACATTGCCATTTAACTAAAAATTATAAAAGAGGCAACGAGACGGAATATAAGTATGTATATCGTTGATAGGTAATTTTAAAGCATGTACACACGGTGTACGAGTAAATTAGGTTAGTGTATTAAATATAATGTTGATGCTACTTCTTTCTGTACCAGTTAGTCATACGTATGTATCATATGCTACCTTCTCGCCTTTGCCATTTTATTTAACAAAACGATGTGAGCAGGTCAATAAACTCGATTCAGTACTCATTTTGATTATGTATGTACATCTATAAGTGGAAGGATTTGTTTGAGTTGAGTTGTTAGTTAAGTTGAAATTTCATGATTTTTTTAAGGCCACAATACACGAAAATGCTAACCTCTGGCCTTCCCAGAAATTTCAATATCTAAAGAGATTATTAAAAGCGGAACCTAGTGCTCTCATTCGGCATTTTCATGCGAATAATGCCAGCTATATCGAAGCTTTCCAGCGTTTCTGTAAACGGTATGATAAAAAAACTCTACATAGTTAATACTGGCTCCAAGCATATGTCGATCAACCTCCAATTACGAAGCATATGCTTAAGTGATTATTTGATTTACCTCGGGTGAGCTCCAAATATTCACTGCGAGAACTTACAACTGACTGTTGTAATGCGTTTTTAATTTAATTCTGTTTTATTACATTCGGGTTTTTTTTTATCGGACTAACAGTGTTGTTTTTTTATATGTATTAGTTGTGTGGAAAAGACTGCGTTTACAGCTCGATTTATATTAGCCGTTCCTTTCAGTTCCTTCATTCATCGTGTCAGACAAAAAAAACATTGTTACATGTATTTTTCATAGGAGTATATATATTATCCGTTCCGTCCAGTTCCTATTTACGGAACGGATAATATAAATACTCTTATGAAAAATGCATGTAACAATGTTTTTTTTGTCTCACATGATACGTGAAGGAGCGGAAAGGAAATGATAATATAAATCGACCTTAATTCGGTTGGTCCGTGAGGTCATAATGGATCAACAGGCGATTTTGATTTTGATTAAATAATAGTAAACAAAGAAAAAAACTCAAATCATTTCCATGATAATCATATTCTTATAAATGTAAAAACAGGAAAGTATTGACATAAATTAACTAAAAGGAATTAAACTAACTTAAAGAAATAATGTTTGGTTTGTTTTTATCTTAACGCGAGTTGATGAACTACGTTCTTCGTCAATCATTGAGGTGTATAAATGAACAAACTTGATGGTTTGCAAACGCGAGAACACGCAACATATAATTATCCATGTGAGAAGCACATATTTTCAAGATCCAACCCACAAATGGGCAATGTTTGGCCTTGTGACTTATTAATAGTCATTGCCAATGCCAAGCGAATTGGAAATTGTAGGCGTCTGAATGCGGATCCGCTCGAAACGCGATATTTCAAAATGCGATATCTCAAAACGAGATATGACAAAACGAGATATGGTACAAAACGAAATATTTCAAAATGCGATATTTCAAAACGCGATATGGTACAAAATGCGATATTTTGAAACGCGATATTTCAAAACGCGATATGGTACAAAACGCGATATGGTACAAAACGAGATATTTCAAAACGCGATATTTACGCAATATGGTACAGAATATGCGTTGCGAAGCGACGAGAACGCAGCGACCCACCTGATATCGATCATATGTACTATCGTTCCTATATCGACTTTTAAATTCCTATAAACTGAAATTAAATTTCCCCTTCACCCGCCTGATATAACCCGATCCTAAACTCCCGTTTTGTACCATATCGCGTTTTGGAGTATCGCATTTAGAAATATCGTGTTTTGTACCATATCGCGTTTTGTACCGTATCGCGTTTTGAAATATCGCGTTTTGAAATATCACGTTTTGATAAATCGCGTTTTAAAATATCGCGTTTCAAATGGGACCCGTCTGAATGGAATAGGCGAGTCTGAAGGGATCATTGGGATCCGAGGCAGAAGAACAACTTCACCTTGAAACTTGCCGTTCAAAATATTAGCTTCAAGAACATTACCCATGATTTTTTTTATGACCAATCGCGTTCCATTGCAAAGCCTTGGTGCATTTAAATTCGGAAGCAAAATAATTAGCGAACCAATTTTTAATCCCAAGTTATGTGGTGGCATTCCCGATAAATCCAATGAATTCCAGAATTCAACAGGGTAGTTGACTACTTCGTCAGGATCTGCAACAGTGTCGATCGATTTGAACTACATCCCATTACCAGGCAATGACTGTTGTATTTTAAAATTAATAGCGTTAACATCGATATTTTTGCCGCTAAAATAGCTCGTTCACACAGCCAAGCATGCTTAATGTAATTATTGCGCAAATCTGGTAATATGCTTTCAATCACAGCATCTTTCGTTGCCTGTTTCATTGTTTGCAAAATTAAGGAATATTCAGCAATATTTTATTGTTGTCCCAAAACAGCCTATAACAATGGTTGAAAAATATGTTAAACATCGGGATAATTTTTTTCAGTGTATAGCTTACCTTCCCACAAATTGTATATGTTTCCTGTTTAATTTTGCAACAATTAATTATTGTCCCAAAAACGGTTATTTGGAAAATTATCAAAAAATTTTTTGTAGTCAAGCACTCAATATGTCCGGTGCATGAAATATCGAAAAAAAGCGAACAGAAATTGAAATGCCAAAACAATGCGAAGCTAATTCGATGAATAATACACTCAATATGCACGCAAATGTACGCCTTTTAAAAGAAGTTCAATTACATACTTACGAGCAGAAGAATTATATATATACAGATTGGGAGCTGGTGAAATTTTGGGGTTATATGTTCTGATATGTGAAAAATCTTAAAAAAATATAAAAATAAAATTTTGTAAAAAAACAAAATAAAATTTTTGTAGAACCCGATCGCAGTACATTTTAACGGGTCCAATTGTGAATCTTAACCATCCAGGAACCCACTCAAACTGACACACGAAATTGTACTAAAATCAGTCCGGTCGTACCCGAATGCAGTGCCACCTACCGGGTCTAATTGTAAGTCTAAACCATCCAGGGACTTACTCAAATAAACACACAAAATTTCATTAAAATCGGTCTAGTCGTTTAGGAGGAGTTCAGTCACATACACACGTCCAGAAAATTTTGGGGTTGTGTTGGTGGTGAAATTTTGGAGTTATATGTTCAGATATGTGAAAAATACAAAAAAAAAAAATATTTAAAAAAAATATTTCGTCAGAAAACAAAAAAAAATTTCCTCGAAATTGCAGTGTCACCTACCGGGTCCAATTGTAAATCTAAACCATCCAGGGACACACTCAAATACACACCCAAAATTTCATTAAAATCAGTTCATCCGGTTAGGAGGAGTACAATCACAAAAAACCGTACATAAGAATTATATCTATAAAGATTGAGGGGGTGGTGGGGGTGCTGACATTTAGGGGTTATTGTTCTGATATGTGAAAAATACAAAAAAAAAATATTTAGTCAAAAAACAAAAAAACATTTCCTAGAACCCAAAAGCAGTGCCACCTAACGGGTCCAATTGTGAATCTAAACCATCCAGGGACTAACTCAAACACACACCTAAATGTCATTAAAATTGGTTTAGCCGTTTAGGAGGAGATCAATTACTACAGTACACACGTACAGAAGAATTATATATATAAAGATAATCCACATGTGTCGTTAGTGTGTCATTGATCGTTTTGAATATTGCATTACATGTTGATATTGCTTCAACATAGAGAGAATAAAAAAAAATGTGGATCATTGCGTAATGGTGGATAAGATGAGCACTCTGATGATGGAAGGTAATTTGTTCATTATTTTTCAATGATTCAAGCTGATCATCCAATCCGGTTGTTTCTGGCGTGGTTAGTAAATTCAATTGATCAACCCTCGTTCGCTTTATTTTTGACCACAGCACTGAATCCCCGTAGGTTGTTAGCCCTATGCATTAAATGAGTTGCGCGCTGAGAAAATTTATTGATATCGCGTTTAGCTGTTCCTACAGCAATTATTTGAATGTCAGAGACTTTGAGCACGTAGCCGGATTCGATTTCCACTATGCCGGAACTTACGATGGTGTAAGATTGGATTCTAGACCCACATATGGCATCGATTGTGATTTCGTTGGGTGTCACATAACATATATCGACTGGTTGGCAGCGTGAAGTTTGATCCAATGATTACTAGCTTTTTTTGACCTATAGTGCCGCATACGGTGTCCAATTCGTTCTTTCGTTGTAATATCGTCGCTACCTCGCATGGCGTTTGATTTGAAGGAGTGTTGATAATTTGTAATACTTCGCATAAGAGATGTACCGGCTTAAACACTTGACATTTATGTACGTTTTCTCTGGTTAAAATTGTCCATTGCTATATATAGTCCATGAATGATGTTGGGAATTGGAACAACAGTTCTAGTGTATAGACCCACACGAACGACAGTGGTAAAGTGATTTCAATTATTACATTTTTTTGAGCTACTTGGCTGCGAATCTGCATGCTTTCATACAAATGGTGGAGGTTGTGAATGTCTTGAAACAAGTATTGAATATTTGGTCAGTCAGTAACATAAATCCATAAAGAAAAAATGCTAAATTGGAAAATTGTAATTATTGTAAATTTAAATCCAAATTATATTTTGTTTTTGTAAAAAATTCTAAATTTAAATTCCAAATTATATTGCTAAAAATGCTACAGCGTTTCCCTCAACTGCTTCGATTTAGGTTAGGTTAGAGTGGCTGCTATCGCACACTTAGGCCAATAGTGGCCCATTGTGATACCACAGGATCCTATCTCCCCTTTACTCCCGCTGAAACCATCCAGAGCTACTTATGTAGCGTAAAATATCTCGCACTCCACAGCCCGCGAGTTCCGAGATGCTGTCCATACCGTACACACCTAAATACTTATGCCTTCTGCATGATAGTGCCGGACACGAGCATAGAAAGTGATCTAACGTCTTTCCTCCTCTTCCTCCAAACAACTTCTGCAAAAGTTGTTCGTCTGTAGACCCAACCTTCTCGCATGTTCCCCAAAAAGGCAGTGTCCTTTCAGTATCCCTATGACCAATGATACCTCTCGTTTTCCCAGGAATACTAGTGTTTTGGAGCACCACAGGTCCAGTTTTGGCCAAATCTGTTTTGCTACCCTGCACGTGAGGGTGTTGGTCCACCTCTCGTTTGTCAAGGCGATTGTCTTTTTAGTGAGCGCCAATTTGAGCGCTGCTATAGGCCTCCCCAGACCTGCTCTTTCCGGCTGCATCTGGAGAGTCGTACCGTACCTAGCTAGTTCGTGTGCCCTGCAGTTTCCCGTGACAATCGAGTGACCAGGGACCCAGACTATCTGAATGCTGAAATACTCGCTCATCTCGTTAAGCTTTGCTGCGATGTATAGATGTTCAGTTTTTTAGTTCAGCTTTTTTAACCCTTGCTGGTAAAATCCCACTTCAGACACCAAATGTTACGAGCTTCGGGCATTCGATATGGATGATTCGTACACGATTTTGCAAATAAAACACTCAGCTTAACTCTGTTCACTTTTACTGTTCACTACTTTGCGTCCCAAATTGCTCGCACTTATATACTTGCCTATCACTGTTCGAGATTATTTCGCGTCATCATTTCCCCTGTCTTGATGATTACGAACCGTTGTCAATTCAAGTATTTTTCACCTTCGTCATATCGCCGCCGTTTACAATTAGGTTCGTCAACTCATGAGACCTTTTCGTTCACCCTTTGCACGACTCTCTATCGCAACCTTCTGGATCTCGCTATCTCTTAAGCAATCAACTTCTGCGCCGGTCTCACACTCAACAATCGTACTGGAGACTTCCGCTGGCCCTGCGCTAAGGATCTTTGCTCCTACGTCTACTATCCGAGCCTGAAGGATGATTGATTTGGATTAAGGTTTGAATTGGAGATCCTAGGTTTTCCACTTGCAGATGTGTGGTGACCATGTTTTTTTTCTTCTCAGATGTTGGAGTGATGCTAATTTCTTTGAAGTTACCCCGCGGGAAGCGCAATCGGCAGGATTGTCTTCTGAACGGATATAATGCCATGACTGGATGCTGGTCGATGATGATTGTTTTTGAATCCATGGCAGCGTAATCATGGAATCGGACCATAGGGTTGTTGCACTTATGTTAACCTCCAGACTCTGTTTTGCTTCTTGAATTAACCGACTCAACAGTACCGCGCCGCATAACTCGAGTCGAGGTATCGTCAATTTTGATTATATTTGTGCTACCCTGGTTTTCGCCGTCAAAGGACGCAAAAGTGTTCTGTTGAACAATTGATTTGGCCCGATATTGTTGTAATATTAATTTAGAATAATTTGGTGCATTGTTATTTATCTCATAAATCATATACTTTTCAAAATATTTGAAATCGTTTTTTTTGCTAAAAAAATTCTATAAATGCTCCTGTGAACCGATTTTCCGCCAAAAATCACTGGAATCTGTCAGTTTATGGAGAACGCTTAAATATGAAGTTACAGTCCTATTAGTCAATCCGTCTGGGCTCCAGAGCGTCAACAGGCCTCACGTACACACAGATGTTTTTTAAAGTCTACTTTTCGGCGTTATAACGAAAATTTTTCATTATCAAACTATTGTGCGAATAATTTTTTGTACTACTGTACACTAAAGGAGGTAATATTTTACAACGCAAATATCTTAACACTTCGAATATAACTATTTTACTAATGGCTGTTAAAAGTTAATTCACAATTCAAATACTACTTTCAACTAGGGAGTGGAAATTTACCGATTTTCCAGTTTACTGGTAAACGGTAATTTTTTTAAAAGGTCGCTAATTTATCGAATTTTACCGGTAAATTCAATTTAAATAATAATTTGAAACAGTGCTATGCCTTACGTATTAAAGTAGTGAAAATTTTTTAAACCAGTGCTTGAAAAAAATTAATGTACTTTAGAAATAAAATATAAATAAATTCATCACATAAATTGAAACTCATATCACAAAATAATTCTTTATATCAGGGTGTTTGGGGAGTGCGCCGACAATTTTTTTGGAAGACTATGGCGGGGTTGATTTCATCCCATGGAATTGATTTTCTAAGTGGCACGGTAACTGAGATTTTTAAATTTTTTTAAATTACCCAAAATCTCGTCTTTAAATGGTTACAGAATCGTTATTTAATATACAGTTGGTTTAAAAAAAATGACTTATGGGCTTCGAAACCCTAAAAAATGTACAGAAGTACGCAAAATGTCACCATCTAAATTAATTTAAAAACAAAACGAATGGTTATTTTGAAATTAGCTTTGTTTTAAAAAATTCTCCAGTTTATGCCCTTTGGGGTATGACTAGAAATCACTTATTTCGTGGTACGATCAAAATATGAGATATTAATTGTCAGGGATATTTCTGCCAGGGTTAAGAAAATACCGTTTAAGTTATTAATAAATTTGTAATCAACTTCATTTATTTGATTTTATTCAAAATGACCTCCTCCATTCCGTATACGTGCACGTCATCTTTGTTTTAATCTCCACGGTTGCTGTGCGAAGTTCCATTTAAATTTTCATGTTTTTAAATGCAACGCATGTCCTTTCAACTAAAATTTATCTTGTGAGCACCTCTGTTGCGTACACAAATTCTTTAGGAAGTCCCCAGACATAGAAATCTAGGGGAGTGAGGTCTGAAGATCGCCCGGGAAAATAAATGGGGCAACCACTACCGATCTTTCGGAATGAATCATCTAAGTATTCTCTTGCCGTTCATTGGTTTTGTGTCGGATAGCGGTCATTTTCAAAAACAATCAGCATATCATCTAAAACTGGTAACAACAGCTCAGTAGCCCATTCTGAACAAATTCGAGATAAATATTTCCGGAAACCCGTTCTGGCACATAATATGGGCCGATAAGGTTTCCACCAATAACATCAGCCCAAACATTAACGCTGAACTTCCTTTGGAATGAATCCTATCATTCCTTGTTTGGATTTTGGCCTTTTCTGAACCAATGAAGCAGATTGTGTAAATCCACAATTCCTTCAAGATTTAAGTTAGACTCATTTTTCCACAAAATCCTTTTCAAAAAGCTATCATCCTCAACATCTGTATGCAGTATAAATCTACAAAACTCCAGCCGTCTATAGCATTATCACACTTTTCGAAAGCTGAACAATTAACAATTTAACAAAAACAAGGTGAAACACACGGGCTCTTCCATCAGACATTTCCTACATTTCTTAACCCTGACATTTTTAACATTTTCTTAACCCTGGCAGAAATAACTCTGACAAAGTAGTATCTCCTATTTTTCCCGCAAAATGAGTATTTCTAGGACATATCAGTATACCATTGGAAAGGGCATAAACTATAGGGCCGACATGTTGTAACTATCACTATTTTCGCTTCATGCATCGAAGCGATAGAATAACGGTATTTTGGAAGTAAACATTTTTTTTCTTTCATGTAAATTTTTAAATTAACATCAAAGTAGCACGGTTTTTTCGTCGAAGCGAAAATAGTGATAGTTACAACATGTCGGCCCATTTCTTAAAGCAAAACTGATTTCAAAATAACCATTCGTTGTTTTTGAATTAATTTAGATGGTGACGTTTTCCATAACACATTTTTAATGATTTAGAAGCTCAGAAGTCATTTTGCTAAAACCAATTGTATTAAATAATGATTGGTTTAGAATAAAATCACATTGCAGAATACAATAAAAGTTATTTCGTGCCTTACGATTACGACTACAAACAAAAAGTTATGACCATTTAAAGACGAGATCTTTGGTAATTTAAAAATAAACTTAAAATTATTATATCTCAGTTACTGTGCCACTTAGAACATCAGTTGAATGGGATGAAATCTTCAAAATAACCCTCAACCCTCAATCTGCCAAAAAATGCTGTTGATCCACGCGCCAAACACCCTGTATAAGTTCATTTCATTTCATTAAATAAAATTCATTACATAAATCTTCAGTATGCCTACATTCTTCTACATAATAATCACTAAGGGATTTAGATAAATTCTTCGTTCGACTAAAATATGCTCTTCATTTTTTTCAATGAAATGTGCCCTATTAATTATAAATATATTTTTACCGAAAAATCGGTAAATTTATAAAAATTTACCGATAAATCGAATGTTATTTTATGCGGTAAATACAGTAAATCGGTAAATCGGTAAACGGTAATGCAGTCCCTACTTTCAACTGACAACGAAAAGTCAAATACATTCATCTTTAAACGGGCACATTTACCGCAACCGTGTGAATATTTAATTATTCTTGCGCCATATATATGCGGCACGATACAGCGACCGCACATATTTATATACGGTTTGCATTGCAGATGACAATTAGAGTCCCTGAAATGAATCTATAAAAGAGATCTATTACACATTCGTTTGTTTTATATACCTTTACACATTTCTTTTTGAAATGTCAAGGAATGCTGTTGCATGAATGTGCTTATATAGTTTTATCGGCCAGTTGTTATATATTTCTTATTTAACGAGTTTTATTATTTATTTAAAACAGGTTGATTTTTAAAAAATTATTCATTCATAGTTTTGAAGTATTGTGGTATTACTCGTTACACTATACACCTAAAAAAATTGTTGGTCTATAAAATCATGTGTTGCAAGTTCACACTTACATCATATACGAGTAAATATATTTTGTTGACTGATCTTCGTTTATATGACATTTAGTTTTAATTATTCACTTCGCGTACACAATGCGATGCACATAATATGCTTAACCGCAGTTTTTTTGAAGACTTTCATTTTATTGTAATTTTTATCGATTATTATATTATTTATTATGATTTTATCTTTTATTATCATTTCTTAAAAAAAAAAACACGCATTGTACCGGTTGTCTCATAAATTTAATTCAACGATAACAAAATTTGTGTGGCGAGTGATCGTTTTACTTCCGGTGGCATATCGTAACACTGAGCCATTATTAATTTGTCGGTTTGGCATATAACTAAAAATTCACTTTCCAATCAATAGTTACACAAAAAATGCAATGTGCATAATGTGGTTTGCAATAAAAAATCTCTCGACCTATTTTAAAAAAATGGAATCGATTTATTGAGATTAGATTGGGTGTGTCTCTAAATAGAAATACCTACGCCGCGTCTTATTTATATTCATACTCAATTTTGGAATTCATTTTTCTAATTTATTTTTCTCGCACTCCTTTAAAGGTCAATGTTATGCCAATGATAATCATACTTGAGTATATATCGATATGTTGGACGATTAACTCGATTTATGATATAACACGCCTCGAGCACGTCAGCAACCATATACAATTTCATAACCATCTTATATAACAAATTTTAAGATTAGAAAATGACAATGTTCAAGGTGGGCTGTTTGCATGTATGCATATTGATTTATATGAAAACATGATATGATAATCATTACCGCAATACCATATGATCATGATAATCAACCGCCTCCATAATATCCGCCACTCGCTTGATTGTTATCTTTCCAATAATGTTACATATTTGATTGGAAATGAAAGTATAGGATTGGGTTTATTGCGGGTGATGCGGATGATGCGGTATTATGTATATAGCGGAATTGATAAGTTATCGCGCGGTAAGAAGAGAAAACACGAATATATTTTTTTTTTCGTTATGCTTCTCGCTAATATACACGTACAGTGGTTTTATGCAATAATATGCTAATTGCATCTAATTTTCATTTGGAATGGAAACACTATAAAAATAAATGACAAATTTCTCCTAATCAAAAAATGTTACAGCCGAGATTTATGCGTATTTGCGATTATGATGCGGTGATGTATACGCTCATGTGATAACAAAATGATATGGCTTTCATTATATTTCTGATGTGAAATGAGGAACTGGCTATTTTATAATACATACTTGATTTATTGATCTGACTGATACTGTGATGCGATACGGTAACTTGATAAATTGTATTTCAATAATTGTTTTTAGAAATGTTAAAATTTTTTAACTAATAGGCGTACCAAAATAAAAAGCTGAGTTAATAAAATAAATTGTCTTCATTTTGGCGTCGAATACGAATTCAAAAAAAGTTAACAAAAATCGTCACAAAACAAATATATTAAATTTTATTTATTGAAGATCATAAACTATTGAGAATTTCAATTTGTTCGGCAGTAGCGTTGCATAGTTTGAACACGGGTAGGTGAGTTGAAAACGTATACTTTGCGTAATGTTCATGTATAAGAATTTGTCCCGACATTTCCTCCCCGAAAGTTTTATTGTTACATTAACCTTGCGTTACTAACCATATGTACACTTACATAATTACTAAACATGGGTGGAATCAATCCGCATTTAACTTTTGGGGCTAGGTGGGTTAAAAACTGTCCCATCTTTTGCTTAGCTTATCATGCATGGTGGGATATATTTATTTTAAACCACTTTGAAAAGTCGAACATAGTCAAACAGTTTATAATTTTTTATTATGTTGGCACTGCTATGTACCAACGGTAAATGAGTAAATAAGTGAAAAAACATGACGCATTGCGAGTGTAGTAGTGAATTGTTCTTATATGTATATTCTTTCGGATTGTACATCTCCCACATAAGCTTATAAATTTATTAATTGCTGTTTATAGCAAATTATTTGCCCAATAGACTCAATATGGCAAACATTAAGAGAAGAAAGTTGGTGTCTAAAGTTGGTTGGGCTCGTTTGCCTGAATTTCAGAATCCCGAAATTAAAAGCCCAACTTTTAAAATCCCGAAATCAAAAGCCCGACTTTCAAAATCCCGATTTTCATAATCCCGATTTTCAAAAGCCCGATTTTCAAAAGCCCGATTTAAAAGAAAAAAATTGAATTTGGGAAACCGCGAGCTCCCAATTTTTTTTTAAATTCGGGCATTTAAAAAATTTTTGTAATGAGTGCAATGTAAAGGCAAATTTAATCTACAATTGTAGTCGCATTCAACAATACTTTCTCTATTAATTTAATAAAAAAACGCAATATTTTCTTAATGTAACATTTTGAAATGCAATAATTGTAGAGGCTAATGGCTTCGATAACGCCCACGGGGCTGCGGGAGGTCGCTGTGCCAGTATAGGCTGGCATGGAGCTTGCAATGTGCAGATGGTCTTAAATCGGTCCTATAGCCGTACGTCCTCGACTTGGCCAGGAGGCGTAAAGTAAGGACTTAAAAAGCATAACCGCTGAAAAGCAGGGTGAGCCAACTTGAGCCACAAAATAGATCGCATAGTTAACAATCAGAAAAAAAAAAATATTTTCTAAAGAGCTAAGAAGGATTTAAATGCACCACATATTTTAGTATAACCGTAACAGATGGCGCAATAGTGGGAGTAGCCTTTACAGGCAATTTTAAATTTAAATGTTTTTTACGATTGACTATAAATAATAAAAATTATTACAGGCAATTTTAAAAACTTTTAAAATATTTTTTCGACTTACTAATGTGGGAACTATAGATAGAATAAAAAAAATAAAAAAATAACGTAAGAAAGCGAGAAATAGGATTTAAATGTATACGACCATACTCAGAATAACAAAAATAAAAAGTTTAAGAAAAATTGCGTTTTAATTTTGCTGTCACTTAAAAAGAATAGCAGAGCGAAAATTTTCGTGCAAGAATAAAAAACTTAACAATTACAACAACAAAACCCAAACAAATTTTTGTGCGTTACAAGTAATATGCATTTTTATTATTTTATATATGGGAATTTGGAATAATTCGTGTATTTTATGTTTCCTATTTATAAAATATCCATGTACACATATACTAATATGAATATAAAATCAAAAATAATTTTCACTACACTGTATAATTGTATTTTTCTAAAGCAGACCTAAAAAAATAATTTATCGAATTGCGGTAATTTAAACCGCATGTAAATAATTTTTATAATTTTAAACACATATATTTGTTGAGATATAATTCGTTTATACTCAAAACTATTGTAGTGTCACTCAATATTTTAGCAAATACATTTAAAAAATGTTACATGAAATATAAGAATGAACTTAATATTTTAAGTAATCTATAGCCGAAAAGTCAAATTGGAATAATATTTTTTTGTCTTCGTTTCTTACGTTATTCTGTTATGTTGTGGGCGTATAAAAAAACGAATTAAATTTTAAATAATATTTTATTCACGAAGAATTAATGTGCGACCATTCTGTTTGCACGTCACATCAAGAATAATCTATTACAATCCTCTTATATTTTATGGTTTTAGTACAGACTATTTCTATACTGTTTGCAGTGCCATCTATTATTATACAGCAAAACTAAAATTCAGTTACTACAGTTATTTTTTTTATTCCATCTATAGTTGGCCCATAAATCATAAAAATTATTAAATATGTTGGAAAATCATGAGAAGCAATAAAAAAATAAGAATCTTTGGTATTCGTGGTTAAGTATTTTGTTTTTTTCTTTGTGATTCACTTTATTAATAAATGTAATCACCTTTATTTTATATTAAAGTTACACTCTTTATTTATTTTTATTTTTAATTCTTGCTTTAGAGCTTTTATTTAAATCTCTTTCGTTCACCATTAAAAATCTTAATAATATTGTTTTTATTTATTTTGGCTTGCTCCTATTTAACGTACAAACAAAAAACCTCTTAAAAGGTTTTTCTGTACCCAACTAACCATTTACGGTGCTTGACAATTAGGAAATTTTTTTTTTAAATTATTACTTGATTTGGTTGGGCAAGGTGTGAAAGACGCCACAAATCTGTACCATTGGTGTTACTCCCACCAAATCGTCATTTGTGGGTTGGGGTCGTCCCCGTCGTTTGTGTAGCGAAAATGCATGTGCCATTATGATGAATCAAAAAAATCTACCTGTAACTAGCAGATTTTAGTTTTTTTTTTAGTTTTCTGACATTAGTATTTTGTAAATCGTATTATCGATACAGTCTATGGAGTTCCGATTGTGATAAAATAAATTTTAATAAATCAGTGAATAAGTGTTGTGTAGTAAAAAATTTTGTGTGAAATATTTTAATTTTTAAAATTATAAAAAAATATTAAATAAGAGGTCTATTACAAATAAAATAAAAACAAATAATAAAAGGAGCAAAATGAATATCTCATTGGTCAAAATGAACAAAAATAAAGACAAGTTGATTATTGATGGTTACGCTTATCATCTCGAAAAGATGAACGGGAATCAAATTTATCGATGGTGTTGCGATCAACGGAAAAACCTATTGTGTAAAGGAAGAGCCACCACAGCCTTCCAAATGAAGGAAAACATGAACTAAAAAAGGAACCATCAGATCATAATCACGCTCCGGAGGCTTCTGAAAAGATGTTTTTAAGGCAAATGGAACAGTAAGAAAGTTGGCAGAAGTACCAGGGTTGCGACCTTTTCAAATAACAAGAGAAAGTATTGTTGAATGCGACCCCGATATGATTATATTTACAGATTGTATTTACCTTCAAACAGAGCACAACAACTAAAAATTGCTCGAGTGAGGACCACAACGCTAAAAGAGCCGGAAAGTTTAAATGAAATTTCCATTCCCCAGAGACGTTAAAACTTATTGACGAAGAGCTCTTTGTATTGTCGGAGAAAGATTTTGCGGGCAATAAAAATATTTTATTAGGAACAAAAACATCTTTTATGTAGGCTGAATGCTGGCTTATGGACGGTACATTCGAGGTTGTACCATCTATAATGAGACAGTTATTAATTGTTATAAAATTGGCAACCAAATCATACCATTAGTATTTTGTATAATGAGCTCAAAATGAGAAACTTACTCGGAGATGTTCTATGAGATTTGTAAAATTGCTTGTGATTGGAACATCTCGTTAAATACAAAGAGAATTGTGTCAGATTTTGAAAAGGCAAGCGTAGCTGCAGCTAAAATATATTTTCCAACACTGATCATAGTGACGATGAAGGCCTATTTATTAGAACCCGAAGGAAGAGAACGAGGATCATTTCTAGCTCAGAAATTGAATGTGAAAATGAAGTTACACAAAGCCAGCAGATTAGACAATAGAGTAAAAATGGAAAACCAGCATCACTTGAATTACTTTCATCTAATTCTGACCAAGCTCAACACATCATCGATCTTCAGTTCAAAGTCCATCACCGTATGATATTTGTCGTCAATTTATATGTGCTGATATCATTGATTACAAATTTATACGCCGAGTAAAAGGATAAAAGATACACTCCAACGGATGATATAAAGAAGTTCGAACATTCATAGGAATAAATTTTCTAATGGTAATTAATAAACTTCTCAGTTATCGTGATTATTGGAGTAGCATACCATATATGGGAAATGAATATATCAGTAAACTAATGAGTGTAAATCGATTTGGGTGGCTCCTGCCTCTCGTCCAACTAAATGACTATTTATTAATGCCACCCCAAACAGTCCTATTACGATAAACTCTACAAAGTTAGGATTTTCCTGAACAAATGTGTGAAAATTTAGTCGTTGATGAATCTATGATAAAATTTACGTAGCAGTATCAAACAATATCTTCCCAAAAAACCAATTAAAAGTGGATATATGTAAGGTGTGGATATTAGCTGATAAATTTGGCTACTGCTACAAATTCGTTATACCTATATGCAAAATTAACAATCAAGTAACAAAAAATCTTAGAGAAAAAGATGTAAATTATCTTACTGCTGATGTCGGTGGAAAAGAGCACAAATTGTGTTTGACAATTATTTTACTAGGGTTACTTTTATGAAAAATTTAAAGAAAACAAAATAAATGCTTGCGGGGTTGTAAATAATACAATGATTTTTTTACCATTACTTACTTCTACAAGAGCAAACACCGAGGAGCATATATGTCATTTGTTAGTAACACAGGAATAATGCCACAAAATGGATTGATAATAGGGAAGTATGTCTTATATCCAATTATCATGCTCCAAATCAGGTGGGAACAGTCCAGAGAAAGGGTAAAAATGTGATTTTTTAATGGCCCTTGGGTACATTCCAAAGTCATTCTAAGTATTTTCTAAGCATTTAGCATGAACTTCAGTGACACTGGTACACTGTCTAAATCTAAACGAGTGTCCCTTATTTAATTTTCTAATGGCAACCTCTCATATCAACCATCTCCTGGCAATTACGAATACAACAAAAAATGATTGAGCCAAATCGGTTCAGCCCGACCCAGATTTTCCAATTTTTCTTTTCTAAATGAAAATCTGGGCGAAATCCCGTACAAAAACATCATTTTTCGATTTTCCAAATTTTCCGACTTTTCCGGTGGTTTTCCCAAAATTTTTTTTCGTAAGAACCATCTCCTGATAATTGCGAATACAACAAAAAAAGATTGAGCCAAATCGGTTAAGCTGTTCTCAAAAGATGCACTAGAAAAAAAATTACTTTAAAGATTTTCGGCTTTTTTATAGACAAATATTATTTTCTATGACATTCACATTGTTTGAGACCTTTCGGGCCACCAAAAAATGAGGTCATTTACTTACAATACTCTACTAAAAAGAAGTAGAAAATTCACTCAACCCCCCGTTAACCCCAAGGGTGAATTTTCTACTTCTTTTTAGTAGAGTATCGTAAGTAAATGACCTCATTTTTTGGTGGCCCGAAAGGTCTCAAACAATGTGAATGTCATAGAAAATAATATTTGTCTATAAAAAAGCCGAAAATCTTTAAAGTAATTAATACAGACGAATTTAAAATTTCTTAATTTAGAAAAAAAATTCAACTTTCTTCAAGTTTTTCCGAAAGTTTTCGACTTTTCCAATATAATTTTCCATTTTTCTCTTTTAAAAGACATTCTGGATCGGATACGTGCGAAAAAACAGTACAAAAACATAATTTTTTTGTTTTCCGAATTTTTCGACTTTTCCAGTGGATTTTCGCAACATTTTCTTTCATACAAACCTTGTCTTGACCATAGAAAATACTTAGAATGACTTTGGAATGTACCTAAGGAACATTAAAAAATCACATTTTGAAATCTCATGGGACACCCTGTCAGACCCATTAGAAAATCAAATAATTTACTAGGGACACTCGTTTTGGTTTAGACAGTGTACCAATGTCATTGAAGTTTATGTTAAATGCTTAGAAAATACTAAGAATGCCTGGAATATATCTAAGGCCAATGTCAAAATCACATCTCGTCTAAATTACACAATATTAATTCGCCTGAATGTTTACTTACACCATACCTATTACAATAAGTTTTTGTTGTTGTATTTTTTGGATTAATTTGAATAAACTTCACTAGCATCCTATGTTAGGTACATATGTAACTTTTACAAAAGCTGATAAACAATTAATCTCCCAGCTGAAGATACCAAAATCCAGTAAAGTCATGACGACCCACGAAGCACAAGGATTAACCTCACCAAATGTAATATGTATTAGAATTAATTCACAACCGCTGTTCAATAGTGTACCGCATGCCATGGTTGCTATTTCAAGATACAAGGCTACACTAACTTTTAATGAAAGATCGAACCTATAACTATCACAACGTAAACAAATTGGCATCAACGGCATTTACTGGGAAAAATATTGCCACAAATTCGGAATGTAATCATGGCACCCCAACCTCATCCATTAAAGACTATTAAACAGACATTTTACGTTCAAAATGTATAAAATATTTTCATTCTTTCCGGTTTATATATCATCTGTGAAATATCATTCAACGACAAAATTTTTGAGTCAATATGTGGTTTATATATGTTATCGCTCACCCCAAACAAGCATAAAAAAATCCACTACCTAATGAATTGGTAGATCAACAATAATAAATCAGTACGAATTTACTGATTCGCCTACGTCAACGTATACCAAGTGCTGCGACACAATTATGGAAATTACTAATACGGCCGATCAATCAGACATAATTTTAATAACTGGGAATTTCAATCTCCCAAATGTTAGTTGGACTTATGATGAAGAAACCAACGAGATTATGCCTGTAAACGTGAATTCAGAAAATGAGTATACCTATTCGTCGACACCACATTTTACTCACATTTGAGTCAAATCTGCGAACTAAAAAATGGACGAGACCGAACCTTGGACTTTATTTTTACCAGTTTTATTAAAAATAGAAGAATCACCAACACCTTTCGCAATTAATGATATTTACCACAAAGCAATAGAAATAATATTGGAAACCAATGTGAATAATAGGTTCCAAAATTATGAAAACCGGAAACCATATTACAACTTCAGAAAGGCCAATTCGAATAACTTACAACAATATTTTGCTCAAATAAATTGAGTTTAACAGCGATGACATAGATGTAAACGTATGACGATCAACTTATCAGCCTTAAAAACAAAAAAAGACAAGGCTTATAAAGAGAACCTCAAATTGTGTTACCAGGATATAGTAAGTACTGTTTATAAAGCAGAAGACATTGATAATTATAAAGATTCAACCACTAGTGATTATAGTACATTCCATTTATATTTACTCCACACATCGAGCCAGAACAAGGATGTGGTCTTGATGGTATTTCGGCTTCATTTTTTAAAAATTCTAAAAATTTGGCAATTCCTCCAACCATTTTGTTCATTCAGTCATTAAAATTGGCAACTTTTCCATAAAAATGGAAAATAACTAGAGTGCCGCCTATTTTCAAAACTGGATCTAGAAAAGATGTTCCTTGCTACAGAGGTATTACATCTATATCTGCATTGAAAGCAGTACTTCCTCTAAGAAATTATTTATCACAATACCAACATGGTTTTATGCCTAAAAGATCAGTATCCCCACAAATCTCATTGAATTTACTAGCAATTCTATTAAAGAAATTGAGAAACATAAACAAGTTGACATAATATACACCGACTTCGACTCCATCAGCCATTGTAAAACTTTGGAAAAGTTTCAAGTTCGGATTTTCTAGCCAGTTCGCGTAGCCTGGTTCAAATCTTATTTGAGTAATCGAATCCAATATATTGAAATAGGAGGTAAAACGTCGAATAGAATACAAACCTCTGGTGTACCACAAGGCTCTCACGTTGTCCCATGAATTTTCACAAATTTCATTAATGATATTACTGAAGTGATAAAGCATTCCAATATCCTGATGTTCGCAGATAAAATCGACATTTAATATATTGACAACCTAGATTTCAACAGTGCAAATCTCAATTATTTCACCGAAAAACCAACCCTGTTACATAAGGCTACAAGATAAATGGTGTACTCCTTCAGGTAATACTTGAAACTAAAGACCTAAATGTTACTTTCGTTGAAAACATGAGCTTTAATAAGTACATTGAGCTGTGCATTGCTAGAGCGAACTCCATGCTCGGTTTTGTCAAATGTTTTACAGGTGAACTAAAGATAATTTTAAAAGTAGGTTAAGGCAAGTTTATGCCTCTCAGTGATTTGGTGACAGTGACTTGTTACTTTACTTTTATATTTCAAAATTTCAAATCCAACGCGGATTTATTTTATTTTGTATTCTACAATAAAATTTTTCAAGTCAAATTTGTAGACGTATTTCAATATAAATAAATAATTGATGCCGGCTGATCTTCCAAATCACCACCGTTCCAGTCGTTTGGCTCTTGAAAAGCTTAAAGAAGATCCACTGTTTTCGACTAAAATTTTGTTCAGTGATTAGGCCCATTTCTGGCTTAATGGCTACGTTAATAAGCAAAATTGCCGTATTTGGGCTGAAGAACTACCCAAAGGGGCTACCATTATAACCAGACAAAACAACGATTTGGTGTGGTTAATGGGCTGGTGGAATCATCGGTACATATTTTTCAAAAATAAGGCCGATCGGAACGTAACTCTGAATGGCACCCGTTATAGCGCTATGATAACGCTATAACGGATGCCATTCAGAGGTACGTTCCGTAAATGATTTCGACGACATTTGGTTCCAGCAAGACGGTGCTACTTGCCACATAGCCCGTGAAACGGACCAGTGAATTGGCCACCTAAATCATATGCTATCTCACTTTTAGACTTTTTTATTTTGGGCTACGTAAAGTCCAAAGTCTATTAGAAGGAAATATTTCTTGCGTCATTGGCCAAATAATACACTTCAGAATGGACCACTGTGACTAACAGTTACAGGCAACATTTTAAAGAAATAATCTTTAAAAAATAAATGTAAAGAATGGTTCTTTTTATGATAATAAAGATTATTTGATAGAATTGAACGTTATTATTTTTTGTTTATGAAAAGTACCTCAAAATGAATCACCCATATTATTTGCGAAGAACAAAAAGACCCTATGGAGCTGCCACTTCCGGTGGACAGCCATAAATTATTCGGATCTTTCGATTTATGAGAAAAGCTTCTGTATGAAATTTCATCCCGACCAGTTTATCTGTCTTGGCTGTAGAGAAGCAACAAATATTTAGTCTGTACGAAACCAAACACACACACACCCGCACATCGGGATTTCTTAGAATCAACTATTGCTGACTTCGGCAATGTAGCATATGGTAAATCTGCCTGTGCACAGACAAAGTGCAAACTTCATATATTGGTGCTCTTTATAGCCCAAATGAACTCATTGATAGGGATGAAGCTTAGTACCTAAGCTTCTTCCACGAATTGGAATATTCCGTTGAATTTTGGCCGAAATCATTCTACCGACAGTTCGGCCTAAATGACAGTTTCCATTCGTTTTCCCACCGGAAGTGACATTTTCAATCGGAGCTTTGAACGTTTTGAACTATTAACAGATTTTTAATTAATTTTTCAACCATATCAGTTTTGCAAAATTTAAGAAAATGACGATTTTTGTCAATAAATCTTTACAGTAAAAGTTTGGTCCCTGTACAACACATATGGATTTATTGATCGGGATAAAACTTCATAATTAAGCTTTTTCGATCAATTGGGAGATCCCAGAGATTTTTGGCCGAGATCGGTCCACCGTAACTGGTAGATTCCAGAGGAGTTTTAGATTAGTTCAGATCATATTTTAAACTTTACCTGAAATTACGAGTTTTTATAAACAAATATTTGTTTCACCAGAATTCGGCATCACACAGACCAGGCGGATTGATTTTTCGGCATAAAACTTCATACTATAAAGCTTTCTTCCATAAAAAACTCCGTAGGGGTTTTTATAATTTTTGAAATTAAGATTAAATTTTCATTAATGGTTTACCTAGTCGGTTTTCTGAAATTTAAGAAGGAATAATGTTTTTTGATTATACAAAACAGTTTTTATCATAAATACGGTAGGATCAATTTTTTGTTTTAAAAATTAAGTGTGTTGTCGTAAAAGAAGGTCAGATGTTCGCCTCAACAGTTTTTTGCTCCAGTTTTTCAATTTTTCCAGCTCTCCATTTTTTAATTTTTTTCCGAATGCTCTCCATTTGTCGTTAACTAAATTGTTGGTGTTTTTGTTTTTGTATATTTTCAAGGTGTGAATTTTGGCCGTAATTTGAATCCATGATTCATGAGAAATTTGTATACGTACAGTATACAAATGTCTCATGAGTCATGACTCAAATTGTGCCCAAAATTCATACTAAGACCTTCTAACTTGTCTAATTTCGGTCGTTTGTTGATTCTGTGCTGAAACTTTTATTGTACTTTTTCTAAAATTGGTTATGCCATTCATGACGTCCCTTAAGCTAGCAGAACCCATACGGCAGAACATTACAAGATAGTATGGATAATTATAGGCTAGTTATAGGCTAATTAAATGTTCTATTAAAAAGTTTTGGGCTCCATGCCCTCCAACTAAAACGCGGGTTCTGCTAGCTTAAGAAAAGGTTAGCAGAACCCATATCAAAAAACGATTTAGAAACAATTGGAAAATTAAAGGTTAGTTTTAGGCTAATTAAATGCCCAATTTAATTGTTTTTATTATGCTCGCTGTAGGAGAAAGGTAAGACTTTATCACTTAAAATCTAACAGAACCTAAATCGAAAACCGGACCAAAAATCAAATTCGAACGCAGAACAAGATCAATTTACAATAAATAAGTTTAGGCTCATTATGACCTAATCATATGCCCCATTAAAGATTTTTGGGCTCCACTCCTTGACCATATTTCAGGTTATTTAATCTAAAGCTAGCAGAACCCAAATCGAAAATCCGACCAAAACCGAAATTAGAACGGAAAACAAGAACAGTTGACATACAAAAAATTTTAGGCTTTTTGATTAAGCCTAAAATTTTTTGTATGTCAACTGTTCTTGTTTTGCGTTCTAATTTCGGTTTTGGTCGGATTTTCGATTTGGGTTCTGCTAGCTTTAGATTAAATAACCTGAAATATGGTCAGGGAGTGGAGCCCAAAAATCTTTAATGGGGCATATGATTAGGTCATAATGAGCCTAAAATTATTTATTGTAAATTGATCTTGTTCTGCGTTCGAATTTGATTTTTGGCCCGGTTTTCGATTTATGTTCTGCCACATTAAAAAATTTTAGGTTCCACTCGTTTTTGATCAAATTTAAGATCATTTAATCTAAACCTAGCAGAGCCCAAATCGAAAACAATGAGCCTAAAATTATTTGTATTTCAATTGTTCTTGTTTTCCGTTCTAACTTCGGTTTTGGTCGGATTTTCGATTTGGGTTCTGCTAGCTTTAGATTAAATGATCTGAAATTTGGTCAAAAACGAGTGGAGCCAAAAATTTTTTAATGTGGCTTTTGATTAGGCCTTAGCGAGTCTAAAATTATTTGATTGTCAATTGTTCTTGTTTTCCGTTCTAATTTCGGTTTTGGTCGGATTTTCGATTTGGGTTCTGCTAGCTTTAGATTAAATGATCTGAAACTTGGTCAAAAACGAGTGGAGCCAAAAATTTTTAATGTGGCTTTTGATTAGGCCATAATGAGCCTAAACTTATTTGTTGTCCATTGATTTTGTTTTGCGTTCGAATTTGATTTTTGGCCCGGTTTTCGATTTATGTTCTGTTAGATTTTAAGTGATAAAGCCTTACTTTTCTCCTAGAGCGAGCATAATAAAAACAATTAAATAGGGCATTTAGTTAGCCTAAAATTAACCTTTAATTTTCCAATTGTTTTTAAATCGTTTTTTGATATGTGTTCTACTAACCTTTTCTTAAGCTAGCAGAACCCACGTTTTATTTGGAAGGGATGGAGCCCAAAATTTTTTAATAGAGCATTTAATTAGCCTATAATTTTCCATACTATCTTGTAATGTTCTGCCGTATGGGTTCTGGTAGCTTATGGGACGTCATTCATGTGTTCTTTGTAATGCGAGTCCTGTTTTGCCTAGGTATGTCGACCTTCCAGTTGTATTTAGCCTTACCTGTGTATACGGATCTCTGCACTGGTGGACCCATGTTTTTCTAGACGACAAGGAAGGAGACGGATTCTTCTGTGTAAAGCTTTTGCCAAAACTGACAAGACCCCAATAAACTGACAAGACCCCCTTTTTGCCAATAAAAAGACGCCCGCTGTCCCTAGATTTGGGTACCCTGGTACGCCACCTAACTCTAATTCAAAAATTATTTACAGTGTTTTTTATGGAACGCAAAAAAAACTTAAACTATTTACTAAACGTACGTTGATTAATAAGTGATCTGACCAAAAAAATGTTTATAAAAAAATCAGAATTAATTATCGCGACACACAATTAACAAACACAAAAATGAATTAACCACAAAAAAAGTTAATACAAATTAACCAGAATCTTAATAAATCTCTGTATAAAAACATCTCGCCCCGTGTATGTACATCATCAGTTGGATAACCACCAATATTTGGCACGCATTGCCTCATAAACTCCCGGCTCCTGCTCCTTCAGGCTCGTGCCATACCGTACGAATTCCCCTGGATTCTCGAATTTCTCCCTGTCGAACCACTTCTCGTCCCGTCGCCGCTGTATATGGTATATGAGGGGGATACCCGTCCGCCCCTCCTGGATATAACCTCGCTTGTCTAAATGAATGAATAGATTTGGACCTGGCACCATTCCCTTCCTCAGGTATTCCTCCGTCAAAGCTGTGTCCACGTTAAACGGCCCGTATATCAGCGAATTTTCAGTGTTTCGGCACGCTCGCAAAACATGATTTCCTACTAGTGATATAATGTGCACGTCAATACGGTCCGAATCGTAATTGTTGTAGTGGTTTTTGTTCGAAATATAATGTTTGAAATCTGTCTCCATCTTTCTGTGCACGCCCCGACAATGTCTGATACATTTCCTCTCAAATACCTTCATCCTTTCCATATATCTGGGTACCTGGTTGTAACATACCGCGCATCCATGCGTTAATATCAGCCTGATTAGTGCCGTGTACGCAATCATTTTGACCCGTTTTGTGATATGCTTGCTGTTGAAGAGTCGTCTCGCCCCCATAAACGCTCTCCTCACATTCTCCAGCTGTATCGTTGTATGATTGGCCATGTAACACATGTTGTCAATATTTATGCCTAAATATTTCACCGTCTCCTTTAGTACAATGGGCTTCTTTTCAGCTCTTGATTGGCGTTACGCAGTGGACCTCTAAAAAGTATCGCCTCACACGTTGATACATTCATTTCGATGCGCCACGTATGTAAGTATTCCTGGACATAATCTAATGCTTTTTGTAGTTGAATTTGTATGTCACCGACCAAATATTTGCTACTATACAATACCATGTCGTCTGCATAGGCGCACGTTTGTACATTATGTGAATTTAGAATTTCGCTTCCCACCATTTCTGCCGTATACAAATAAAATAAAATTGGCGCTGTAATTGTGCCCTGTTGTACTCCATTTAGAATTTTGAATTGCCTGGTCGAATGAATGCCGCCCGTTGTCACCATGAATTTCCGATCGTATAACAGCTCGCAGATAATTTCAATTCGGTCCGTGTTAAAGTCGATTTTTTTTAAATTTTGTTAGCAGTCCGTTCAGCCAAATTGATTCGAACGCTTTTTTATGTCAATCATCACTGCGCCCAGGATGTTTGAAACTTAATTTATGGCATACGTCCGAAACGAGTTTTGTAATGGCATGTACGGTACTGTGCTCCTGCCGAAAACCGAATTGATTATCGGGCATCAATTCTCTCCGCTGTACGTGTTCCAAAATCTTCTCAAAAATGACGATTTCATAAATTTTGCCAAGGTTCGAAAGTAGGCTAATGGGCCGATAATTACCCGGATCTTTTGAATTTTTCACCTTCTTTAATATTTGGAATATACGCGCCACCTTCCAACAATTTAGGAAACGATTTAGTATTTAGTAAATGATTGAATATTATGCAAATTTCGACTATTATTGACTTTGGCAGCTGCTTCATTATGATGTTTGGTATTAGGTCGGGGCCGAAAGGTTTTTTATTATTGGCTTTTTTTAGAATTTGTGCTAAATATTCAATTGTGAGGAAATATTGTGGATCATCCACTGGTTGATTTGGCGCCTCTGCACGATTTGTTGCCGAAAATTGTACTTTTGCCCGTTTTAATAATTTGCCCTCCTCATGTTTCCGCTTTATTGGCTCCACCGTTGCGTTCACTTGTGCTTCGTGGTCAGGTTTGCCCAATGCCGGATTCCGTCTCGTATGCTTCTCAATATGATGCCCAATTATATCTAAATTTACTTGTTCGTCTAAAATTTGAATTTTGCCATTTTCGTTTCGTGCCATGTCCGCCCACGGTATATTTAAATGTGCGTACTCTTCCATCGTCCGCTCATCCACTTCAATTTCCCGCACATTGATGTCGGTTGCCTGTTGTCGCGTCATTTTCTTAATTTCCGCCCACATTTTCATACCCGGTTTTATGTTCTGCATCCGATTGATCCAATACTCATCAATTTGGTTTTTAACATTTTGTTCGATAAGTTGTACGGTCCTTTTAATTTCGTTCTTCCAAATTTGCGTTTGTCTTTGAATTTCGCTCGATGTTGTATTATTCTGATGATGATGATGATGCCTTTGATTTCTTGCCAAATTTCGCCAGTATGTTTCAATTTTGGTGATGAGTAGACTTTTGTGTTTATATAATTTCTCAATTGTGTCATTCGTGTAACAATTCATGTTGTTACATCGTCTCTGTTTCGTTGATTCACTATTCTCTTTCACGTTAGCCAAAAGTAATTTTGTCGATATAAATTTTAAGTTGGTCTTTATCTAGATTCCTTGTGTTCGGTGTTAATGTTTTTATTGGTGATGGATCATCATCGTCATCGCCGCTATGACTCCCTTCTGCCTCTGTAATTGCCTGTCGGTGTGCCTTTTCTAACTTTTCCGACCATGTCCCCCAATTTATATCTGCAAAATTATACCATAAACGTTTTCCTGCCTCTGCCTCATTTACACCTGTTTCTAAATCGCTCACCTCTCTCACCACAATTTCAATTGCCCTATTATCGCTGTCATACCGGTGCGTCAATATTTCACCTCTCTTATTCGTTTTAATTTTGATGCGGTTGTCCGCAATGGCCAAGTCTAAAAAGTTGCCCGATCTGATCATGGTCGGTATGACGCTTTTATAAATTTTCGCTCTAAATTCTATTTCGTTCTCATTCATCCAACGATTTAAACGATTGCCCCGTGAATTATTTGCCGAATTTCCCCAATTTATGTGCCTCGCATTCAAATCACCCGCTATAATATAAAAATTGTTTGGATTTTGTAAATTTAATATGTTGAATAATTTGTGCCACTCTTACAAAAAGCGTTCATCCGAAATTTTGTTTGCGTTTCCCGTACAATAAATGGATATTAAAAATAAATGATTAAGTGTATTTTTAATTTTGATTTTAATGACAGCAATTTCGATACCGACACAGTTGCTAATTTGTTGCGGTGTTATTTCTTTAAATTTCAATCCAGTCTTGATTAAGATGGCCGTGCCTCCGCCCGCCCTGTTTCGCATTGATCCGGTCCCATCGCACCATCTCATAATTTTTGAATTTGATTTTGTGCCGAAAATTTAATTTAGTCTCATTCACCAGGAGGCAATCTGGTGAATGCGTTTCCAAAAATTTTAACAAATTTAGTCGTCTCTGAACACTTACGATATAGAATTGGCATTTAACGCGATAATTTTGAAGCTGTTTACCATGAACCGATAATCTGAAGGAGTTGTGAAATTTGCTCGCTTTGTTGTTGAATGGTCCGAGCCATGCCATCCATCCTCGCCGTCAATTGACTAATTGTTGCATTGTTTGTTGTTGTTGTTGTTGTTGATGTCGCGCTGGGATTGGTCCCCCTTTTAGCATATCAGCCATTGTTCCGTTCTCCTTTGTCACCGGTATTGATGTGAACATTCGTGATGGTGGTGTCGCTCTTGTTGCCGCCTTTCTTGGATTTTTTGTTTTAGTCGCACCATCATTGCTTGGTAAATTGGACAGCTTTTATACGATGCCGGATGTCCAATCTTGTTACAATTTATGCAGAATATATCTTCTTTTGTTGCTTCTTGTTCAACTTTGCATTCTTCTGGTTCAAGCTGTTCTGCACACTTGACGCATCTAAACTCAAGCCTGCAATTTGTTGCTGTGTGGCCGAAACGTTGGCAATTCTTACATTGCATTATATCGCCGCTTTTACTTAATGTTTGCCATGTAACTCGCTGGTAATTTATAGCATGAATATTGTACACTTTGGCCAACGGTGTATTTGTTGCGAATTGTACAATGTATTTTGCGCTACGTACGTTGCTCCGAATGGTTTTGAACAGTGGCAAAGGGGAAATAGGATCCTGTTGTATCACAACTGGCCACTACTGGTCTAAGTGGGCGGAAGCAGCCACTCCGACCTAACCTTACCTAACCCTGGCCTCTAGACTTGCGCAACAATGGGGACTAACTTTGAAATGGGACTAGCACCATTGAATTCAGCGTACTCGAATATCAGCTTACCCCCTGGGTAACATTTTTCAACTAGCACAGTGTTCTCAACCGATTATAATGGGATTGATATGCTGAATGGACGATATGGCCACCTGGGGCGGAACTTGATCATCTCTCAACTGAATGTGTTGGAATGGAAATGGTACTGGAATTGAATGTGCTGGATGGAAATAAGATTCTTCAATAACTTTAGGAAGAATTTGTGGAATTTGCCCACCTAGGAACTCGGTAATTTAAACTAGGACGGAATTCCGTAATAAGCAGGCGTCTTTCCTGAAGCAGGCGGCTCGTGATGTTAACTTGTTTCTGATAAGACTAGATGCCTTAATATCTATCGCCAGTACGTGACACACTCATGTAATTAGTGGGTTGAGCGACAAACCAACTACCTACTCTCACAAAAAATATGGTATGAATCCTACTCAAAGGGCAGTATTCGTATCGAAAACGACCTCGAAAACGACCTCGAAAACTATCCACGGGAACATGGAATATGATGTCTTCTAAGGCCTTGAGATTTCCAAGCGGAACCAAGCGGAAATTTATACTTTCGAGGTACTTGCAATACAAGAGCGTAAATGGGCTGGGATTTAATTGCATAAAAAATCCAATAATTATACACGCTCCACTACAGCAATAATCAGAAAAAGGAAATTTATGATTCGGTTTCTCATTCTCTGGCGAGCACAGCAGTTTATC
This sequence comes from Nephrotoma flavescens, assembly GCA_932526605.1. Lineage (NCBI taxonomy): Eukaryota > Metazoa > Arthropoda > Insecta > Diptera > Tipulidae > Nephrotoma > Nephrotoma flavescens. The sequence continues at coordinate 236,381,256 of OW052220.1, forward strand.
ATTTTTAATCCCATATTTATCCAACGTGCCGAATTCCATCATTATCGGTTAAATAATAACCGTGTCCCTTGGCTGATGGCCATAAACTTCTTCTCGAAATCATAAACAAATCTCATTTCCATTAAACAAATCCAATTCCATCGTAATAATTTAAAAACTGCCTGAGATCCGCCCCTCGTGGCCATAATCCAAAACTTCTTTCATAAATCACTTAAGAATCCCATTTCCATCCAATAAACCTCAGATGGCCATATTCCAGAACTTTTCCAAAAATCATTTACTAATCCCATTTCCATCCAGCATATCCAATTCCATCATAATCGGTTAAGATTTGGTGAAGTTCCGTCCCAGGTTTTTAGACAAAAATAGTTTATTGTGTTTTTTGAGAATTTTTTGGTTCACACTCGGTTGTACGATTCTTTGAGTAAATTTTATACTACTTTGACAGTTTATTATGCAAAATATATTTATGAATTCTTCGTTACAGTCTTGATATGTGTAATTTAGTTTTTTCTTTATTTTTCTTAAATGCTTCGATCATAGAGATTTATTATTTTTAGTCAAAGGATAACAGCATTTCAGCATGGCGTCGAGGAAAATTATCCGTGGAACATCGGGCGTCACATATCCAGTTTCTTTCCACATTTGAGCATTCTTCCAACGAAGTAATAGATATCTGGTACGGTAGCGTAACATTTTTGAGAGATGAATAGATATTTTGGCAAAGTCTGTATATCAGTTCTCTAGGAGTTAATCGATCTTAAAGCCGTAAAGCGATCTTAAAGTCGTAGCTACTAAAGTTCGCCTGAAATTTTGCAAAATGTAAATTTTTATTTTCTTCGACAACCGGAGATAACCAGACCCATCAAAGTTTTAACAAAATTGCAAATAGTTGGCATGAGACAGAATTAAGACTAGAATCCACTATTATTAGTGTTGAAAGTATGAGATCAAACAAATATTAAATTAAACCAATAAATTCACACGATAGTGCTAAAAGCAAATACGTTATTTAATGTTTAAATTAAACAATGATTTACAATTGCATTATGACTTAATATCTATAATCTAATCTTTAATTTTAATGTTATCTTTTTTGAGTTTTGGTTCTTCAGTTGGTGGTGGTAATGTGGCTAAGTATGCTAGGGCACGTGCAATTTGTGGTGGGATTGGTGGTGGTGTTGGTAAATGGGCCCCTTGTGGTACAAAACCATTTTCATCGGCTGTGTATTGTATACTATATGCATTACCATCGTCACTCTAAAATGAATAAAAAACGCGTTAGGAAAATAATAAACGCATATCACGTTTTCACTCGTATGACTCAATTATCATAGAATCTTAACAATATAAGAGTACAAAAATTAAATCTTAATAATGTTGAGTAGAATTTTAAACCAGAATTGAGACGTGGTATACGCATGTAAAATAATAATTATGTTTAATGTACTTACAGTGAATGAGAATTGTCCTTTTACTGCTTCACCGGCATTTTCTGGATCTACTTGTTTAAGTTCACCATCTTGATTTGATTTTGTGCCATCACCACTTTCGTAACTATAAAATTTAACAAAAAAAAAAAAATAAAATCATTGAAAATTTAAAATCGATAACGTTCTCAAGGTATTTAAAAAAAAAATTAATATTTATTTTATAATTAAGAAAAATCAAATTTGTGTTAATTATTTGGTCAATATTTATGTTGTACGTATATAGTGAAGTAATTTAGTAATATTACTTAATCCGATTATCACAAGTACACGAGAATATGCCAAACTATGTACATATATTTGTCACTTAATTCGCGCACTTTAATTCACTGATATAATCCGTACTCACCTATAATGATATTTGCCACCTGCCTCCACAACATTTTCTTGTGATATAATTGGCACCACGGGTTTTGGTGATGTTACGGCGGTTGGTGTTGTTACGTCGGCGGCCAAGGCGCACGCGATTAAACCCAAAAACACATAGACAGACTTCATTTTATGAAAAATTATTTCGATTTATTATTTTTAATTTAGCAATAAGCAGATCGATCCTCTTTGCTCGGGGTACCGTTGTTATTGTTTTCTATTTGAGACGATCACCATTGGTTTATATACTCGCCGAATATGTTAAACAACTGCTGAGGAATTTTATTATGTTTTTGTAAAAATTTTAGAGGATCTTCTTAAAATATGATATATATATCATCCCCACCAAATGTTTTATTGAAGGTAGAATTGAAATCATTTTATCGTTGACGTTATCTAAATCTATTTTCGTATGTTGTTGATGGTTGCTCGAAGAGAGTACGCTAGATGAATTCGATTATTATTTATTTATGATAAATAAATAAAAAACGCAAATTTTGTATCAAACCGGAGAATATACGACTATTAAGTTTCATTGGATTTAATTGACAAACAAGAAGAAGTCGCGCATACACTCGAAGACATGATTAATATTTTTTTTTTTGAAAAAAGGTTATTGTGATGATGGATGTGTAAATATAAACAGACATTTCCATTGAATTATATATAGACAAAACTTTTATAGACACGCGTATATGAAGTTTAAACATTTCATTACCAACCACAAAACAAAAAAGCTACATTAATAGTAATGGCCAATTTATGGTGATAAGGCGTCTCGGTGAATGAATCATAAGGTGTGTTTATATTACATAAATAAATACTATGCGACAGATTATCAAAATAGATCTGTGATATCATCTGACATAAAGTAAACATTTTTGGCATTTGAGTCGAATTATAAAATTATTTTTAAAAGTTACAAAAGAATATTGTGTCAACCAGTAACAAGGAATGCTGGCACTGTAGACTGACTAGATTTAAGTAGGCTAGGATTGTCGAAAAGGTTTCCATTCAGCCAAAATTATTTAAATGTTTAATTGTTTCAATAGCTAATAACAAATCCAAATGAAAAAGGCATATCTGCCTCCAGCGCCGTAGTGGTATTAAAAAATTAAATCTATTTTAATGATCATCTAGAAAACCACTTTTTATCCATCACTTTCATATTAACTGAAAGAAAATATGTTCATTACCATATTTCCTTGTGGCGAACACAGAGATGACCCCCTACCTCGGCATAAGGAGTTAGGTGGGCCAACGTGCATAGAACTTATATTCAGGTGTTCAGGTATTCAGGAATCTCTACAGGAATCTCTGTGTTTGCCACAAGGAAATTTGGCAATGAGCATATTTTCATCTGAAGAATGTATAAAAAGTGGTTTTCATGATAATCAATATTCACCATCAATCCTCGTTATTTTCGAACGTTCACCTGAATATATGTTCTCTATGCACATTGGTCCACCTAACTCTATATGCCGAGATAAGGGGCAATCTCTGTGTACGCCACAAGGTAATTTGGTAATGAGCATATTTTGATCTGAAGAATGTATAAAAAGTGGTTTTCGTGATAATCAATATTCACCATCAATCCTCGTTATTTTCGAACGGGCACCTGAATATATGTTCTCTATGCACATTGATCCACCTAACTCTATATGCCGAGGTAAGGGGTCATCTCTGTGTACGCAACAAGGTAATTTGGTAATGAGCATATTTTCATCTAAAGAATGTATAAAAAGTGGTTTCCATGATAATCAATATTCACCATCAATCCTCGTTATTTTCGAACGGGCGCCTGAATATAAGTTCCACGCACATTGGCTCACCTATCTCCATTTGCCGAGGTAAGGGGTCATCTTTGTGTTTGCCACAAGGAAATTTGGCAATGAGCATATTTTCATCTGAAGAATGTATAAAAAGTGGTTTTCGTGATAATCAATATTCACGATCAATCCTCGTTATTTTCGAACGGGCACCTGAATATATGTTCTCTATGCACATTGATCCACCTAACTCTATATGCCGAGGTAAGGGGCCATCTCTGTGTACGCCACAAGGAAATTTGGTAATGAGCATATTTTGATCTGAAGAATGTATAAAAAGTGGTTTTCGTGATAATCTCAATCCTCGTTATTTTCGAACGGGCACCTGAATATATGTTCTCTATGCACATTGATCCACCTAACTCTATATGCCGAGGTAAGGGGCCATCTCTGTGTACGCCACAAGGAAATTTGGTAATGAGCATATTTTGATCTGAAGAATGTATAAAAAGTGGTTTTCGTGATAATCAATATTCACCATCAATCCTCGTTATTTTCGAACGGGCACCTGAATATATGTTCTCTATGCACATTGATCAACCTAACTCTATATGCCGAGGTAAGGGGCCATCTCTGTGTACGCCACAAGGAAATTTGGTAATGAGCATATTTTGATCTGAAGAATGTATAAAAAGTGGTTTTCGTGATAATCAATATTCACCATCAATCCTCGTTATTTTCGAACGGGCACCTAAATATATGTTCTCTATGCACATTGATCCACCTAACTCTATATGCCGAGGTAAGGGGCCATCTCTGTGTACGCCACAAGGAAATTTGGTAATGAGCATATTTTGATCTGAAGAATGTATAAAAAGTGGTTCTCATGATAATCAATATTCACCATCAATCCTCGTTATTTTCGAACGGGCACCTGAATATATGTTCTCTATGCACATTGATCCACCTAACTCTATATGCCGAGGTAAGGGGCCATCTCTGTGTACGCCACAAGGTAATTTGGTAATGAGCATATTTTCATCTGACGAATGTATAAAATTTGGTTTTTTATGATAATCAATATTCACCATCAATCCTCGTTATTTTCGAACGGGCGCCTGAATATAAGTTCCACGCACATTGGCTCACCTATCTCCATTTGCCGAGGTAAGGGGTCATCTTTGTGTTTGCCACAAGGAAATTTGGCAATGAGCATATTTTCATCTGAAGAATGTATAAAAGTGGTTTTCATGATAATCAATATTCACCATCAATCGTCGTTATTTTCGAACGGGCACCTGAATATATGTTCTCTATGCACATTGATCCACCTAACTCTATATGCCGAGGTAAGGGGCCATCTCTGTGTACGCCACAAGGAAATTTGGTAATGAGCATATTTTGATCTGAAGAATGTATAAAAAGTGGTTTTCATGATAATCAATATTCACCATCAACCTTCGTTATTTTCGAAAAGGCGCCTGAATATAAGTTCCACGCACATTGGCCCACATAACTTCTTATGCCGAGGTAGGAGGTCATCTTGGTAATGAACATATTTTCTTCCAGTTAATATAGAAAGTGATGGATAAAAAGTGATTTTCTAGATGATCATTAAAATTGATTTAATTTTTTGATAGATTGTGCAGGTTTTTTACTCCAAACAGTAATGTAATTTTATAATTTTCTCGGGCTGTTTATTTTTTTCTTTAATTTAACAATAAAATTTTCGGGGTGGAATTATTTTTATGTGATTTAGCAAAGACATACACTTTCTGAAAAAATCCCTTTTCGGGATGGAAATTTCGGGCAACTTCTTATACATAAACTTTCAAATATCTCGGAAAATAATCACTCTACGAAAAAAATGCCCATTATCAAAATTTAACCATTCCGGGGGGGGGGGAGGGTTACATACATTAGTGCTAATGCCCCACCTGCCCTTCTTGTAGGTGGAGCGAGGGCTAACTTTAAAATCAAAATAGGAGCTCCTATTTTTTATAGCAGATTCGGATTCTACGGCTTAAAGTATGTAAGGTTCCTTTGATATTTTTTTTCGATTCATCATAGATGGCTCTGTTGAATTAAATATATATTAAATTTATTTTCGATTTCTTTTGTAGCCGTATGATACCGGCTTTTTACCACTATTTCGGTGGTTAGAAAATCAAAATAGAGTGGGAGAAAAAATGTCTATACATAATTTTTGTAAGACAGGGTGTCTTCAGGGTCACAATAGTCAACGAAAAAATAAAGAAACGTCAAAAAAATAGTGGTACCTCAATTTTTCTAGCAGTGTTAATTGAGCAAACATGGCAAAAAAAAAATGCATTCGATTCTTTTTTTTTGACATTAGATACTATTTTTCTAAAAAAAATAATATCAAAAATTGGTATTTAATTTTATATTTATTTAAGTCAGAAGATGAAAAATTGTCAGGGCTCGATTTTGTTCAAAATCCGACGGTCGAAACATGACGTTTTTGTATACGTATAAGGAGTATAGTATAAAATTTTTTATTAGTATTTTTCGGTGGTTATATTTTTTTTTGTTTTCTGCGAATGTAAGCATCAAAAATTATGAATCGTTACAAATCGATTCAGTTTTTTGGTACTTATCTCCTTTCGTCGTCTCGATTTTTTGACATCCCACCAAGTTTTTGAGTAGGGAGTTAAATGCTACAGCACTGCTACAGCAGGCATAAAACTGTTCCGTTTTTTAACACGTTATAATGGACGATTTTTGTGAAGTTTCTAGTGCTGAGTACCGTAAGATGATATAACATATGAGGAACAACAAGAATATATGCAGCGGTTGTTCGCTATATGTGATGGTGAAAATGAAAACACTGCCATGGATTTCGAAGATTATGGGACAGATAATGAATGGTTACCGAAAGACGACACAGTCGATTCGAACGTGGAAGATGTGGTTGGAGATTGTCATGTACGGGTTGAAGGCGAAAACGATAAAGCAGCTGCAATTACAGGTATATTTCTCATGTTAAATACAAATTTGCGATCAAACTATAAACCAATTGATTCAGTGACTGTGGATGAGCAGTTACTCCCCTACAGAGGAAGAACTCAGTTTTACTCAATATATGCTTTGCAAACGGTCAAAATACGGGATAAAAGTTTAGTGGGTTTGCGATTCACGGAGTTCTTATCCTATTATAGGGCAAATCTGTACCGGTAAATCTTCTTCGGGTAGGGAAGTAAACCAAGGAGAAAGAGTTTTGAAAGGTTTGTGTTACCAATTTAAAGGATCTAGAAGGAATGGTGTTAACGATAATACAACCTTACCAGTAGCTCGGCTTTTGCTGTGGGACCTTTCAATTGTTTGTACGGTAAAAAAGAAACAAACCTTTTCTACCGAAAGAAATGCTTCCATCTAATTTCGCTCTGCTACATCGTTTACCATTTATCGGAACGGAACCTCTAATTTCTCAAATTTGGCTAAAGGTTACCGGGGTAACCTAATAACGACTAAAATATACAGTTTGTATGAAAATTTAAAGTACCGTTATAGAAACAGTTGTTTATGATAACAAAATGTGCTCCCACTTAAATGATTTTGGAATCCCTAGCCCACCGAGCCAAATTTTCAATATTAAATTAGAAATGTTTTGCATTGAAAACGAAAATGTTACCCGGGTAACCCACCATATACATAAGGGTTAAGGAATAACTCGTCATATTTTTCAATTCTCAATAATACATGATAAATAAATACATAATAAAAGCAAATGGCGGTCCAACAAAATATTAATATTAAAGATCGAACTTCTATAAATCAATAAAAAACAAAAAAAAAATAAGTGCTTAATTTATCCCATTACTTTAATTCCAATCAACGTATTTTGAATGTTTTGCCATTTCTCGGGGTTTTGCCCCTAAATTGGAGGTAATTTTTTTTTTCATAAAATTACGTCATACATGTATTTAAAATGAAACAATAAGCCCATTGCTTTCAAAAGTTTTGTAATTTTAGGAAAAAAAGACTCCAATTTGCAATAAAATATGTTTGCCCAATTTTTTTCCCGGCACTGTACACTTCCGGTTACTTCGTGAACCAGTTCAATTCAAAAAAATATGAGGAATGGTGCAGCCCTATATTCAGAAATTAGATAATAATTTCTGAATTTGTATCCGTCCGACTGAACGTTTACAATTAACTTTAAGATACCTGGCTACATGTCAATCTGCACACTGACATGGATGGTGGCTCGGTGCCGAATTCTGCACTCCAACAGAGGGTGTAAGTTGTGTTTATTAACATCACCAATCATATAATCGATGAAGAAAATTAGCTTTACATCCTGCCTCTGGTGGGGTTCAGCCAGTACCTCCCGGTCCAAGTGCCGATGCTTTAACCACTGCGCTACTTGTACGGTTAGTCGTATAAATAGAAAATTCTGTGTTTTTCTATACTTTTCTATTTTGATTCTAGGTGAAACTCAAAATTCTTTACAATTGCTATTTAACATAGGATTCAACAATCGACGATTTTCAGGATTTTGAAAGAAACCATTTCTGTTTTGTATGAAGTATTAAACGAGGAGCAATTGAAATTTCCACAGGATACATCCCCGATTGGATAGCGATTGCAAATTATTTTTACCATTTATGGGGCTTCCCTAATTGTCTAGGAGCAATTGATGGTAAGAGATAAATTGCAATATAACATATTGTTACATTTTGCAGGTAAGAATTGTAAGATAAAGACAATGAAGAATTATGGCTCGATTTTTTTTTTTGCTACAAAGACCACCTTTGTTTCAATGGCCATAGCAGATGCCAACTATAAATTTAGTTTTGTTGATGTTTCGATCAATAGACGTATTAGGGACGCAGGAATCTGGATAAGGTCAGATTTAAGACGAGATATCGAAAAAATTTTAGTACCACTACCAATGCCAAGCAACTTGCTAGCAACAGAAACACCTTCACCATATGTTTAATTGGCAGACGATGCCTGATAGGTATGGACAGGCTTTCCGACAGCGCAATTTTTTTAAGGTTTTCGGGATTAGGGACTTTGCAAACGTCGGATTGGTGTTTTTTGCCAGAATTTCAATAACTTGATCATACGAACTGAATTAATAGGTGTTAGTAGCTGAGTACGTACAGTTGGGCCGAATTTTTCAACCTCTACAGAAGCCATTCAGAGCTGCTATTTAGTATAATATGTTTCTTTGCTGTTCTTGAAATACGAGAAAATTAATCAGTCTCTTCATACCTTCCTCGTTTTTACTGAAGTTATTTGATTCTAGAATGATTCTCGTATGTTTTTTGATCAGGCAATGTTTTCTTTTAATTCATGTAAATGTTCCAATCTTTCATTTTTGTCAAGGTAAATTAAAACTTTTGAGCGTCCCAAGTACATCTATAGCCAAACTGGTCTTGTTATGTTACATGTGAAAGTGTTTGCCCACCATGTACTTGTGCTGCGCTCTCCGCTCGTTTTTGAGCGCTAGTTGTGGGGCATATGGACTAAAGGGTAATCAACATTCTTTAGCTTCAACTCTCGCTATTCGTCTAACGTTTTCCTGAAGTGGGCCATACATTAAATTAATGGTGTGCTTTTATATCGTTCTAGCAGCGCCCCGTTTATATTCATACTGATCCAATACTGGTCCTTACATTTTTCCTACTTTTTCTTTTACATATATGTGTCTGTTTATAGGGTTGGCCATCATACATTCCACGTTTTCCAATTGCTTTTATGAAAAGTTCAGCTTCCATCAAAGATTACTATTCAAAAAAATTAAGGGGTGTGTAATTGTTGTGGCCAACACAAAAATTATTATTCTTGCGTAAATTTCAGAAAACCTACACGGTCAACCCTCCTACGGAAAAAGCTCCTACGGAAGCTGCCACTTCGCATATTTCTGTTCGCATATTTCTTGATTTTAATCGTTTTTTCCTTAATGCGATTTAATCTACAAAATATTTGCAAAAACCGGAAAAGCTGCATCTCGGCCAAAAATCTCTGATATCTCCCAATTTATGGAAAAACTTAAATATGTGGATTCATGCCGATCACTCAATCCGAATTTATTGTACAGGGACTTTATTTTTATTCCAAACGGAAAAGCAGAAATATGATTATTCAGCCAGAATTTTATATTTTCAGCCGGAACCTTATAAAGCCAACGGAACTATGGCAGTCGGAACCAAACCATTAAAAGCCTGCCGGAACCAGAGTTTTATCAACCGAAACCATTAGAAGTTTGCAAAACCAACACAGCACTTTAATGGTTGAACCGGAACACACACAAGAAGTTTTCAGCCGGAACCATAACAAGGTCAGCTGGAACTATACCCCATAGAACATTACCAACTATGACACAAGAAGCCATCGGGAACTATATAAAGCTAGCTGGAACTATGCCAATCGGAACCAACCCAACTATGACACAATTAGCTGACACAGTAATATACTGCCTGTGCTTCTGGTGCCATAGTTGGTTCACACCTGCTCCGAGTTTCGATATTTGAAGGCTTAAGGATTTCTCAGTTGAAAATGTCCATGAACCTTTCGGTTTAATCAAACAACTGAGATTTTTTGGAATAATAAAGAGGATCTCATTTGGACAATAATTGCTATTTAGAGCACTAGTGTTTACCACTTCTTCTGGTTAGCCTCCTGTTCTATTATCGGTTTCATCCATCCGATAGATGCTAAGTGTTTCCATTGATCCCTTGCTAGAGCAAATAGTCAGTTGGACACGCCCTTGGTAACATACTGTATCCTTCTGGGAGGGCTGATCACGGGTTTTCTTTCAGAAGCTTCATATAGATTAGATCCCAGTATTTCATGCGTTATGTGTTCACAAATATACATCGCAATCACTAGTGGGTCGATTCTGGTGTCTTTAGGAAATAGAATTTTTTTTCGTATATTTACGAAAAAAGTTTGATAGCAGTTTTTTCCTAAAAATCTTTCCTATGGTTTATTTTGGTACACATATAGGAATAAATTTTTACCAGATTCTTGATTAAGTTGAGTATTGAAAACCATGGCTTTGTAAGCAGTTAGAAATGCCAAACTTACATTAGTTGGATGTAATTATAATTTTTCTTGTCTAATTAAAAATTAAAAGACTATTGTATGTGTTGATATGAGCCGCTGAGCTTTATAAGTTCAGCGCACCACGCGTGGATAGCATGCAAAATCCCTAGCTCGTGAAAAGAGTGCAAAAACTGGAGAAGCATAACGCTGTTAAATGCAAAAGAAAAAATTATATCATTTATTATTCTAAATCGTATTCCACTATCTATTGATCCACTTTTGAGACGAACGCAAGCGGGTTTTAGGAAGAAATGATCATGCGTAGACTATATCAACACTGCGAATTATCATCGAGCAGTCAACTGAATGGAATTCGCCTTTGTACATACATCCTCTTTGTCGACTTCAAACAGGCCTTCGCTTTAAGGGCAAGAACAGCGACCATTTCAACTCTTCATCCGAAATCCTACTCCAACGCAACTAATGTTCATAACAACTAGTACAAAATGAACGAGTTGCGCCAACTCATCATAATTAGTTAAGAAATGGCCGGGTTCCGTCATTCCTAGTAAAAAGAACAGATAGTAAGGCTTTTCCTAAGTAAGTCTCTGGTTTTTTAATCAGGCCTTCTGGGCAACAATCCACAATCTGACTGACCGCGAACATCCCTCTAAAGCACATCTGGTGGCAACTCCGCTTGATGCAATACTGCTGGAGGCTTGTTATATTTGTGTTGGTAAGTCGAAGTTGCATATCGACAATATTGTCGAACCCGTTCAACATAAGAGGCAAGAAGTTCGTATAGAAAACTAATACTCCGAATTCTGATACCCACACAGGTACATAGCGGCTCCCTTTTTTAGAGTCATTAGCTATTTTGCTTTGGCAAAGTCCATTTGTCCCATCGAATCTTAGTGGCTTTAGTTAATATCTATAGTGTAGAGTTTGAACCATTTTCGATGTTGATCCATTTGTTTGTAAGAAAATAAGATCTTCTCGAAACTTTAAATTTCTATGTAAAGCTTAGTATTCAGTTCAAAGTGAAATGAAATATTACCGTGGTCTCCAAAAATCTATTTATTTTCGCGTGAAATAGAAATGAAATTTCGTTTGGAGAAATTTTTAATTTTAACGTATAAATTTGTAGACATACATAAATGAATTTGTTTATTTTACGTAAATAAATTAAATTAAATTGACTTTAATTAAAATTTATGGATTTGTGGTATTAAAAATTTGTTTATTGATAAACGCAAAAAAATGTCAAAATTTTGCGTGGAAATAATGTGCTGTGACTTTGTTTTCACTTGAAAATAATTTGGAGAGTTTATGCGCACCATCTTTGATGTATTGAACACACTTGGATTTTTCGCTGGCGAACTGAGGACTACAAAATGAAAACAGAATCTGAATGAAAAATTCATTTCTAATTTCACTTTGGTAAAATCGTATGGAAATTTCACATGAAATCGAACTGAGTACTAGGCTTAACTTGTAATCGTGTTGAATTTTCTGTTCTACTCTTAGAAACATGGTTCACTGTGTCTCCACACTTTGCATTAACTCCGCCTTTGATGTTCACACTTGTAATTCATTTCTTACATTAAATCCTATTTCGTTTCCTGTGGCATTATTTTGGCTTTCCTTGGGAATGGGGAAATATTTTCATAGCGTTTTTGACTAAATTGTATTTTTCTGGCCTACTGAAAAAATAAGTTTATTGCAAACATTTTCAAAACAAAGTTGATTGGGAAACTTTTGTTCCATAAAAGTTTTATTTAGGCCTTGTAGGCCAGAAAAATACAATTACGACAAAAAAGGTATGAAAATATTTTTACCAATTCCCTATTCTCAGGGAAAGCCAGAATAGTATCCCCTGTGGGACTATTCTGGTAACTCCCCAGGAATAGAGAACTGGGGGAAAAATTTATATATAATTTCTGTTCAAATATTTTTTTCTCCGGCATACTGACGTAAAAAAGCTAGTTTTAAATTTTTTGAAAACAAAATTAAATTGGGGATAATTTTCCTTGTAAATTTAGATATGGAAAAATTATTCCCAATTTATAAATATTTACATCAGTAAATATTTATAAATTGGGAATAATTTTTCCATATCTAAATTTACAAGGAAAATTATCCCCAATTTAATATTGTTTTCAAAAAATTTAAAACTAGCTTTTTTACGTCAGTATGCCGGAGAAAAAAATATTTGAACAGAAATTATATATAAATTTTTCCCCCAGTTCTCTATTCCTGGGGAGTTACCAGAATAGTGCCACAGGGGATACTAACTGTTCTCCTCAGTCGGCTGGAAAAAAAATATTTGAACAGAAATTACATTTAAACTCTTTCCTCCGTTCCCAATTCCAGGGGAATTACCAGAATAGTGTCACTGTGGTGGGATTGATGTCCAAAAATTTGTTTCTACTCACTTTACAAACTATCAAATACACTGCTCTAGCTGGAATTTTAATTGATTAACCATCAAATTTTTTAGAAGCACTTGCTAATATTCGCAATCCCATCTCTCTCTCTCTCTAGCTTCACATCCCATGAAGGGATTTTGCCGCCCGCACTATGGTCCTCCAGCCGTCTCGGTCCATCGCTCTCGACCTCCAGTTTCGACATCCTAGTGCCTGTAGATCTTGTTCGACGTCGTCACGCCAGCGCAGTCGGGGTCTTCCTCTACGACGCACACCGGCTGGTTGTTGATGCAACACTTTATTGGTCATCCGTTTTTGTGGGGACCTTGCAACGTGGCCAAGCCATCTCACTCGATTGGATTTGATGAATCCGATAATATCGCAATCTCCAAGTATTTGCTTTATCTCGTGGTTTATGCGAATCCGATATTCATTGTTCGCGACTTTAATTGGACCAAAGATGGAGCGAATGACCTTCCTTTCGAAAGTTGATAACAATCTACAATCATTAGTGGTCATGGTCCAGCTCTCGCTTCCGAAAGCCAGCACAGGTCTTATTAGTGCTTTATAAAGTGCGAGCTTGCACGACTGCGATAGATTTCTAGATCGCAATAATTTTGATTGGGCGTAGAAAACTCGATGTGCGGCAGCTATTCGGGCTTTTATTTCTGCCTGCATGTCATTTGATGATGTTATAACTGACCCGAGGTATTTGAAATTTTCAACGCGATCAAAATTGTGGTCGCCAATTCCGAGATTTGCCATGGGGATGTTCCTGGGTGTTGATACAAATTTGGTTTTGCTACTGTTCACCTTCAAACCAAGTCTTCTTGCGCAGCGATCGAGCGGCACGAAACTGTCTTTGATATCGCTAGGTCTTCGGCCAAGAAGCACGATATCATCTGCATATCCAAGAATTTGGCCTGATTTATTAAATATACAGCGCGAAGTTTCGATGTTGCTTTTCCTCACTACGTATTCAAGCGCCAAATTGAACAGCACAGGCGCGAGTGCATCTCCCTGTCGAACACCAGATGTTATTTCAAAGGAGTCTGACACAGTTCCTTCGATTACAATTCTACATACAGACCCAGACGTTGTTAATTTGCACAGAGAAACGAGTTTCTCTGGAATTCCTAGGCATATGAGCGCGGCCCAAAGGTTATCGCGGTTTATACTGTCATATGCCTGACGGAAGTCTATATATAATTGATGTATGGTTATGTTGTACTCCCAACATTTTTCCAGGATCATCCTCATGGTGAAACTCTGGTCAGTGGTCGATCGGTTGGGACGGAAACCACACTGATAATCGCCAATGATGTTTTCGGCGAAAGGGATGAGTCTGGCAAGTACAACATTAGCCAACACTTTGTAAGCAGTGTTCAATAGAGCTATACCACGATAGTTTTCACATTTAAGACGGTCGCCTTTTTTATGCAACGGACATATGAGCGCGGTCTTCCAATTCTCCGGCAGCTCTTCTTGGTCCCAAATACAGACGATGAGATCGTGTAGACTTGTTGCAAGAGTAGCGCCTCCGAGTTTTATTAATTCTGCGGGGATTCCATCGAGACCGGGTGCCTTGCCGTTTTTCAATCGACTAATAGCTGCGTCTACTTCCTCTACTGTGGGATATTCGACGAAGACCTCATCACCTGGAGGAGCTATTGCTCTAATGGGGGTCACGTCGTCATTCCGATTTAGTAGATTTTGAAAGTAGGTTTGCCATACTGAGAGAACATCAGCCACGTTTGTTCTCAATTCTCCATTCCCGTCTTTGATGGCTGTACTTCTTGGGTGGAAGTCTTTAGTGAGATTCCTGGCATTAGCAAAACAGTCCCTTGAATTTCCCACTTCCGCTTGGAAGCTGATGTTTTCGATGCATAATCTCATATGATCGCGTTTCTTTCGACGAAGGTATTTAGTCGTGGCTTTCCTGGCGCGGAGATATTCTGCATGTGTGCTTCTAGTATTGCGAGCCAACCATTTTTCTCGAAGCTTTTGTTTATTTGCGACGATCAGGCGAC
This sequence comes from Nephrotoma flavescens, assembly GCA_932526605.1. Lineage (NCBI taxonomy): Eukaryota > Metazoa > Arthropoda > Insecta > Diptera > Tipulidae > Nephrotoma > Nephrotoma flavescens. The sequence goes on from OW052220.1 coordinate 236,396,357, forward strand.
ATTGATCATCGAACCAATCATTGCGGGGTCTCGGAGGTCTTCTTCCGATAGTGTTTTGCGCCGCGGTGGTAATGGCTGACTGTATTGTGTGCCACTGCTCCTGGATGTTAGAAGGAGCTTCTTCGTTGTTGCTAGACCGCTCTAGATAGTTAGTGAATCCCATCGCTGTCACCAATTGTAACAAATTTGGTCTGCCAAAATCGGTTCGTATCATCGGGTTTTTGAATAAAATAAATAATTTAACGTCAACAACGTACTACTGTAATTATTTACACCAGTTTCCATTAGGGATGGTGCCAAATGTCACCAATTTTAGATGCAACTGTATATAATTTATACATTTTGATTAATTTGTTACTATTAAGATTATGTGCAAAGGTGTTAAGTACCAACATTTTAAGCCCGCTCACGGATTTTGGATCATAATTACTTCGCAAGCTGTACACGACGAGGGTGCCACGATACTTCAACTGGGATCAATTCTATGATTAAAAATCACCATCACCGTCGATTTGGAATACCTGACCGATCGGTTTCGGAAATCATTCCTTCTACACTATAACCACTATCGTGCTCTTCTCAGCTCGTCAGCCGAGTATATAGTAGTTAAGCGCCAGCCAAACGGCGATTTGATAGGCAAACAACATGTTGAAATTTTTAAGGAACATTTCCTGTTGCTGGGAAGAAATAAACAAATTGTAATAAATTTTAAACTTTAGCGTTCGTTATATTACCTTTAAGGATACATACAGGTGCTGAAATACGGAGGAAAACACTGGGCCTGGCAGCAGTATACGATTTAACCAGAATGTTTACGATTTGGATAATTTTGATAAAGTGAGTATATAAATTTCGTTTTTGATCCATGTTTGAAGTTCAACATACAGCACTGAACAAGGAGGCCTTAAATCTAATGATCCTGTGTCAACAAATTATAGACAAATCTTTATGACCGCCTAAATGAAAGGTTTATAAAATTTAGTTAACTCATATATTTCCAAAACTACTTTTAAAATCTAGAATATATCATAATTCAACGAGATATAAATTCTATAATTTCAACTTTGCTTAACTGTCATGTCAAATATTCGAAAATATCTTTAGTGGGATTCTAATACTCGTTTTAGTACCGAATTTTGAATATTTACTGCATTTGACAGATCAGTTTCTCTTGTGTTCAGTGTAGTGTGTCCGTTTATGTGTTTGTGATAAAAATATTTTTATTATTAGCCAATTTAAAATAATTCTTAGTGAATCGAACACATTTCTTCAATAAAAGGGATAATAAATAAGATAAAAATAAAATAAATTTTAAAATAGGCAGTGTAGTTGGTCAATTTAGATTTATAATTAAAATGACAATTTGTTTGCATAAAGTTAAATACTACAGAGTGAATGATAGCAGCTGTCAAGTGAGTCAAATTCGGAGGGTAAAAGAGAAAGCATATAAATCAACGGGTCGTATTTAGAATTTGCTCGATTGAAATTTAAAACTTCTCAAATTCCCAATTATTTTTATTCGAATATAGTACGCATTAATTGTTTTTATTTTCGATAAAAAAATTATACTTATAATATTCCAAAATAAAAAATAATTATGAATAGAAAAACACGTAGAATATGTACGTAGTAATAAGAGAAATGCGACACTGGTAATATAACATATGTTTACAAACACACACACAAAATGAAAAACCCCACACCGAAATCAAAATTGTTTACTTAATTTTCTCTGATTTATAAATTAAATAATGGATAAATTTATCACAAATCACTTTTTTCTTAACATAATTTACATTTTATTTTATATAAACACTTAGTAAACTTACTGATGGTAAGATACGCCTTTTTGAAATCTTTTAGGCGTATTTTTACAATTTTTGACAATACACTTCATTTCAATAACAAGTTTATAATTTTTTTTATCAAATAATGCACACCACACACTACTATATAAACCAACTAAATATTTTATAATATTTTTATTATTTTCATTAATAATTTTAAAATCACTAAATTAAGTCGTCATCATAGGTTGTCACTGCGCACATAAATAAACATCTGATTTGGGGTTTTTCGTTTTGAAATATGAGTAAGCCATATGCTTTTTTATATAACCATCCTTCACCAACGTGCCTCAAATGAAATAGCAAATATTATATGCTTCTTTATATGGGGGAAAAAACATTTCTACTCTGTGTAGTATAACTCTATTTTTGTTTGTGCAAGACATATAAAGCCCGTACTACGCTACCAATATTTTTTGATGCATATTCGATATTGTTAAGTACTTAAAATTTTATTAATTTTATATATTGTGTTACAAGCCGTATTTTGTTGATAATTTAAATATTAGAGGCCAGTTTCTAATTTATCATAGTAAATGAAAATTGTTCATCATAGTTGGCGTATTTATCAGTAAGTTCGAGTTTGCTTTATTTAGTAAATAAAAAAAAATTAGGTTTATTCGTCTTTAACGCAAAGTGTCTGACATCTGACGGAATATTTAAGAATTAGAGCCAAAGATGAACAATTTCTCATAAACTAATGTTAATGTAATATAAACATCATAGTTGACTATAATTCGACTGAATATTATGTAAAATGTTCAATTAGGTATATAAGATTAACACAACGCTTCCCTTCGGATGTTAGGTTAATAATGTTTATTGACCTGGTACTTCTATCGTCCCTCTGTTCGTTAAACGTCATAAGTTTTCTGTTACATTCCCAATAGATCTGGACTTCAGCAAATTTTTTTTGATCGGTAAATTCGTTCGTGTGACTTTGCTTATCAACCTTTGATTTGGTGAGTTTGCTGTCTGAACGGATCGTTCAGCTAGCCCGTTTGCCCTCTTGAAATATGGACTCGATGTTTCATGTGTAAATACCCAGTCCTCGGCAAACTTCTTAAACTCGCGTGATGAATATTGGGGACCGTTGTCACTTTCTAGTACTTCAGGTGTTCCAAGTTTGGCGAACGATTTCTTAAAATTTTTATTACTTCTTTAGATGTGGTAATATCTAGTTTTTCCAAGTGATATACACCTGAACAGCTATCTACTATCACTAGATACTCTTGAGAGTCGAATGTAAATATTACTGTTGCAACCCTTCGCCACTGATATTCCGGGACTTGCTTGCTTATAATTGGTTATTTTACATTCCTCCTTTGTGTATGTTGGCATACAGAGCATTTTTGAACGTACTCAATCACATCGTTTGATAGGGTTTTCCAGTAGAATAGTTTCTTATCCTTTCTAAGGTACTTGTAATTCCTATGTGACCCGTACTTACAATCTTTAGTGTCTTGGTTATTTGCATATTTGGCACTACTATTTTGTCGCCTTTGAAAATGATGCTTTCATATACAGCAAGTTCTTCTTTAAAATTACTAAAATGTAAATATTAATATCATGCGGGATTTATGCTCATATATCACCATAAATTTCTCCGTTCACAGAGTTTGGCAGATATAACGGCATATTCCTGATTAATGCACTGACCATCAGCATTAAGCACACAAATGTTCATTACGTTACAGCGGGGATGAGAGGCCTCCCCAGCAGATTTAATATTCGCATCTCTTAGTTATCAGAATTATGCTCATATATCGCCATAAATTGTAACGCAATGAACATTTGTGTGCTTAATGCTGATGGTCAATGCATTAATTAGGAATATACCGTTATATCTGCCAAACTCTGTAAACCGAAGCATTAAGGTCATTGAAAAATTTTCATTCTATTGTATTTGAGGGATTTTTTTTTTTTATTTCTTAATTTAAAGTGTGGTAAATCTATTCTTGTAATAGATTTTCAACTTAAATTTTGTTTTGTGTACGTGAGATTGATTTTAATTTTTTCGGGGTGGAATTTGATTTTTTCCATATATTTTTTAATTTTTCGGGCTGAAGAGTCTTTTAATGAATTTAGCAGAGACACGCACCAAATTGGAAAGGCGTTTTTCGGGATGGTTTTCAGGCCAGCTTCACATACGTAAAGCGGTCAGCATATTTGGGCATGTACAGTATGGCTAGCCTTTCAGGATAGCTTCGAATGGTTTTGAACAGGGGTAAAGGGAAAATAGGATATCGTAGTATCACAACTGGCCACTACTGATCTAAGTGCGTGGAAGCAGCCACTCCAACCTAACCTAACCTAACCTAACCTTGGTCTAGGCAAACACACACATTATATGGTGAATGTGGTTTTTCAGTCTTGATATGTTCGGCAAAGTTGTTTGTCTTGAGTTGCGCAGTAAGTTTGCTGAAGAAAGCTAAACGAAAATTTTAATGATTCAAGAGCTATCAACGTGAAAATGAGTGTATATTTTGAGAAATTTTTGACTCAGTACGAAAACATGTCGAAAGCGATATCTCAAAAATGGGGACTAATTTTGAAATGGGACTAGCACCATTGAATTCAGCATAATCGAATTAGATTTACCCCCTGGGTGCTCAACTTGTTTTTGCAACAGGAGGGTTTAAATTGTGCCCTGTCAAATGGCTTAAATATTGAGTCTGCAGAATTCTAAACTATTACTTCAAATTCAAACTATTGATAGCTAAAGAGCCGATAATCGGTGCCGACTATCCATATGTGTTTCTCCACCACTAGTCCGTTAAATATTTTTTCGAAATTGTACTAAAACAGCTAAAGCATAAAAGAAATATCAACTTTTCCGTTTATTTCGTTTTCCGACCGTAATGACACATATTAGTGTGTTTAACTGAAGGAGGAAGACATTCGAATTTCAAAATGAAACTGTGCAAACCGATTAAGCGCAATTCGTGCTAATTAGTGCTTTTGGGAAAAATTAGTGTTAGTGCAGTAGCCGAAAAAGCGAGAAATGAAAATTTTAAATTTCGCCTGAAAGACGAAACAAATAAAACCCAATTTCTAAAAAAACCCAAAAATGCTTTAAGCCTAATTTTAAATCTTTTCAAAAGCGGCTATACTGACGAAATTTGTGCTTATCATAGAAATATGATTTTCATAAATTTTCATTCACAAATTGAGGAAAAACAAACAAGCCCCTAAAAGATACTATATTAAACAAACAAATACAGAGGAGGTATACCGTTCAATAATATTTTTATTGAACGATAATTTGTCGTACAATAGAAAAATAGAAATAAAATATTATAAAATTCAAGAATATGCAACTCAGATAGCATATTCCTATCAGGCATGTTCATTGCCATCCGAAAAATATAGTGACTGAATTTGTGCTAATCCAGAATTGGCCCAACTCCATTGAACAACAAAGACAGTCGAATGAACTATTTTCTAATAAAAAGTGTTCTAGAAACCAATGAAGTTGGCACTTCTGTTTGCATATTCCTATCAAGTATGTTCATTGAAATTCGAAAAACAGTGGCTGAAATTGTGTATTTTAAAATTGGCCGAATTCCATTGATATATATATAATCAGAAGTGCCAACATCGTTGGTTTCTATAGGTTTTGCACTTAAAATTCACGATTTTGCAAATGATATTCATTTTTTTTTAGTTCATTCACAACTTTTTACAAGTCAACCACAATTTTTTATACTTCATTGTCGAGTTTTTCTAAATCAACCTCAATTTTTGGCAAAGCAAATTCGTGTTTTTTCAAAGTAACTTCAATTAAATGCAAAGTAAATTCAAATATTTTTAACACAAATTCAAGTTTAAATATTTCAAGTTCGTACATTTTTTGCAACTTTTTGCAAAAGAAATTCAGTGCTCCCAATTCTTAACCGATTATGATGGGATTGGGTATGTGGGGTGGAAACGGAATTCTTAAATGATTTTTGGATGAAGTTCTGGAATAGGGCTACCTGGGTCGGAAGTTGACCATTTCTTGACGGATTTTGATAGGATTGGGTATGCTGGAGGGAAATGGGAATCTTAAATGATTTTTGTAAGAAATTCTAGAATATGGCTATCTGGGAGAGAACTCGCCATATTCCAGAACTTTTTCATAAATCAATTAAGAATCCTATTTCCATCCAACATGCAAAATCCCATCAATGTCGGTTAAGAAATGGCCGAGTTCCGTTTCAGGTGGTTAAGAATTGATGGAGTTCCGTTCCAAGTGGCCATATTCCAGAACTTCTACAAGAATCATTTAAGAATTCCATTTCGATCCAGCATACCCAGTCCCATCATAATCGGTTAAGAATTGGGAGCACTGAATTTCTTTTGCAAACTATTTACGAACTTGAAATATTAAAACTGGAATTTGTGTTAAAAAATTTTGAATTATTTTGCATTTGCAAAAAATTGAGGTAGATTTAAAAAAGTTGACAACGAAGTATAAAAAATTGTGGTCGAATTGAAAAAAGTTGTGAATGAACTAAAAAAAATTGAATACCATTTGTAAAGTCGTAAATTTGAAGTGCAAAAACTATAGAACACTTTTTGTCAGAAAATTGTTCATTCAACGGTCATTGTTGTTCAATGGAATGGGGCAAATTGTGGATAAGCACAAATCCTGCCACTATATTTTTCGGATGGCAATGATCATGCCTGACAGGAATATGCTATCTAAATTGCTTATTCTTGGATATTATAATATTTTATTTCTATTTTTTAATTTGTTGCTCAACAAAAATATTATTGAACGGTATACCTCTGTATTTTGTTTATGTAATATAGTATCTTTTAGGGGCTAGTTTGTTTTCCCTCAATTTATAAATGAACATTTATGAAAATCATCTATGGTAAGCAAGCACAAATTTCGTCAGTATAGCCGCCTTTGAAAAGTTTTAAAATTAAACTTAAATTATTTCTGGTTTTTTCTAGTAACTGGGTTTTACTTGTTTCATCTTTCAGGCGAAATTTGAAATTTTCTGTTCATGTTTTTTCGGCTCCTGGACTAGCATTGATTGATTTCCCGGGAGCACAAATTGCGCTTAATCTGTTTGCAAAGTTTCATTTTGAATTTCGAAAGCTTCCCTACTGCAGTTACCCACACCACATATGACCTACATTATTTACGCATATCAGTACAGGGTTTTCAAATTTGGGCGAGTGTCTGCGTAATCTGGTGTTTTTTCAGTCACTAATGCCAAACCACCATGACAAGTTACACTTGCTAGTTTATCACCCTCGTTTGTAAGTAAAGTGCTTGCTCTGTTACTCGGAGGGTCCCGGGTTCGATTCCTGGTGGTGGCCAGTAAAAAAAGTTGCGACTGGGTGTTTTTAACGTATCACTTGTTATTTATATATGTTCGTCCATTTCAGATTTCCACATTTACAGCCATAGTACTTACGGCTTTGTCCTTAATATTTTATTATTTTACACGATTGAGTAGGACGTCCAAATGATAAAATTTTATTATCAAAATGAGTGTTCATTAGTACAAACTTTGCGCGAGGTGCAATGGCGAGCGCTACAGAACGATGCTAACTGATTTCTTTTGGCTCAAGAGGTACACGATATGTGTTTCCAACAAGACGGGGCTACGTGGCACACAGCAGACGCAACGATGGACATTCTGTGCATCGACCCGCTCAAATTGATAAACCCTTTATATAAATACATAACAACCAAAGATATTTTTTAATTTACTTTTATTAGTTGGTAACAATTAGATTTTGAATTTCAATACAACGTAAAAATGAAACTAAATACATATATTCAATTATTTTTTCGTTTTGTTTAGAAAATTGCGCTGTCAAAATAACAAAAATCACTTTTATATTTCAATTGCCAGCAATTAATAATAAAAGCCCTGGTGCTGAACATTAACACTACAGGTAGAATAGGATTATTCTATACCAGCAGAAAAGTAGGCTTTGGGTATCGACATATTGTCTACACTTTAGGGTGTTTATGTTGTCAGAATTTTATTTTTAAATGACGTCAGTAATCTAAAACCGTAAAACTGTAAACGACGATCGAGATTGGTTATATCATATGGCCCTAATCCTGTACAGAAATGCGTTTTAATTAACTTAATCATGTTAATATTTCAATGCTATCGAACACTTCACATAATAATAAAAAAAAAAACAGTTTAACCTTATCTCTTAAATTCACATACCAATTCTAACTGTATAATAGTTGTTTGATCATCTTTAATAATATCCATAGTTATGACATTTAAATAAATTAAATATAAACTGGAATCGTGATTAAGTTCGTCCTTCGATCTTAAAGCAATTTAAACTGATCAATAATTACTTTAGTAAAACAAATGTTTTAGGTGAAATTCTTTGTCCTTAACACACACACAAATGACATCTAAGATAACACCTTGTGCAGTCGTTTGCAAAAAAAAAAAGATAAATTATCGGAAGTGTAGATCAACTAGTAAGGTCGCATTGATGGGATTCCGAAAAACAACCAAAATTTGAATATTTACGATAACAACATCGCTAAACCAAATAAATTAATGCAAATGTAGAAAATATTCATGAAAACAGAAACAAATAAAGATTGCGGCGCGGCAGGTGACGTTCTTTATGCGGCATTTTATTCAAATGTCAGATCAAACATTAGCGCACGATCGATTTTGATACACATTTTAGAATCTGGGGTGACTCGGTAAACATTTAAATTATTGCTTATACCAAGGTATTTAAAACTATTAAACTAATAGTCATAATTATTTTTTTTATTACTTATATTTTATAATAAAATTAAATAAAACACGACCTTGACAAGAAAACAGTTAAACCGATAGTTTATTTTCGATTTCTTTCTACACATTGTATATACATATATGTTAGTTACTCTTCTTAGAGGAATGTCGTAGAAATGAAATAGACGCGCACGTCTTTATATGGTAAGAACAACAACTAAAGTTATCAGATACCTGTTATGTAAATTATTAAAGTAAATAGAGATGAATTGTTAATTCACAAGATACAGAAACTACTTTCAATTTCTATATACGTTATAGAAGTTCTAAAGAGTTTTGTGTTAAATATTTTATTAGTACAATACAAAATATCACGTTGTGGACAGAATCTGTCACGTGCTTTTTAAGAAATTTACAAATGAATATTTTGTTTTTATAGCGAATCGATTAGGCTAATTCGTTAATGACTTCCCTCATTATGTCTTTTAGTACAAGGTTGTTTCGTTATACAGAGACTGTTGCGAAATTTAACATTCCTCCTTAATAACAAATATAAATTAATCTGAAAAAATTATGCATTCCAGACTGGTTCACATTTTAAAATTAGTCGAAAATACCCGGTTTTATGTTTTTTTGGGATAGATGAGTTTAGACTTACAATAGGTAGTTGTTAAACGTTAGGTAGTCGTTTTTACTAGGTTTCACAATTCGGGTAAAGACTTTCTCGATAAGCAGTTGTTGTATGTGTTCGAAAAATTTGATCACTTAAATATTGTTTCTAGATGTTTTAATGAACTTTTCATATACTTCTAAATTTACGCTCTGTCCTCTGGCACGAATAGAGAGATTTATCAGTAAATGGGGCTAATTTACGTTTATGACATATCTGAAATGAATCATTTGTGATATGTATGAGATGAATCGTAAATGAGAAGTCAAAGACAAGCCTTATATGATATGAATCAGATGAATTGTAGTTGGTATATTTTATTGGTAGTACAAATTAATTCGGTCCGTTTTTTTTAATTTTTGAAATGCATTTATTTTAAAATATTGGAGTATAACTTAGTTTTTTCTATTGTTTGTAGAAAAAACACGATTATTTCTAAACATGGTAAATTTTATTTTAATAAAAATGTTTTCCATCGTTATCTGTGACTTTCGACCATCTTTCTGGGAATTCCATAAATTGCATCGAGCCATTTTTTGATTTCTTCATGTTTTCTGAAGTGCTGGTCTTGAAGATCGCTTTGCATTGATCGGGGTAAATAGCAGCGTTGTGCCGTATTGTCTACACCGCATACATAATTAATACTCTACACGTCTAGAGAATGTGTGTAGACAATTAAAAAATGACGTTGAAAATGTAGAGAATGTAGGCAATGTCGAAAATTATTGTTTTTGTTACCAATAAGCAAATTTTCCTCAATACCTTTGTTAATTTAACCATTTGGCTTCATTTCTACCTCATATTAAAAAATTCGAACCTAAATTTTAAAATGGCAAAAACATTTGATTTGAATTCTCAGAATTGAATTACTAGGGGAAGGTAAAGCTGGTGGTTTTGGATTTGCTGGTAATTCTGATTTTTCAAGTGACGTTGACAATTTCAAAATAAAGTTTTTAACAGTTTAGTTTAGTTCAAGTATTTTTTCGAAATTATTATGTTTTCAAAAAGAAATGTTCAAATGCGGGCAACAAAGTGGTAAAAAGGTAAATTTCTCTGTTAGGAGAAAAAAGTTACGAATGGCGCTAGAGTTGTTATTTAGATTTAGATTTTAAAATCTAACTACAATTTTCTTAAAATCGATTTCTTCAGTGGACATCAGTGGACATTTTATTAATGCAGCGCATGTGTTGTCGAAACCCGTTTACTGTTAAAATAATAAATGTTTGTGTAATTTCACTCAAACAAACTCTGCTATCTAAATATTTTTTCATCAGCAGAGACAATGAGCGCGATTTGAAAATTTCATAGTGCTATACATTTTCATAAGTTAGTTGCGATTTTAGTCAACGTGTTCTCAACTGTTGGATCGCATAATGGTCAGGATTTGGTACAAGGACGTCGGAATATGTTTCTCAAAACTGTTGGCCTAGGTCGATTTACAGGGGAAAGGGCCTCTTCGGCTAAGGAAAGTATGCGGAATGAATGATTCCGAATTCGAAAAAACCCAAAACGCAAACACAGGAACTCTTGTGTCAAATTTTTCCTGGAGAAAAATAGTTTTTGATCAAATTTTTGTACAATTTGCCAAAAAAAAACTTTCACATTATGTCAGAAATGGCAAACAAATTGAACCTTGATCAACATACGTGGCTTTAAATAAATTATATGGATTTCATAAAAAAATGTGCAATGTCTTTGAATTAAGGCTTTCTCAGAATTTTTCAAAGTCAAAAATCTGAGCCTATCAATTTCTAAGAAGGTTTGGTGCCAAAAAAAAAGAAAATAAAAATATCGATGAGAGTCAGTAGAAGAAACACGTTGAGTTGGGATAGCGCGCGCAAAGAGCATTCAAATCATCAGCCCAAAGCATTGCAGAATCAATTTATTATGCTGCACGAATGCATTAAATGCTACACAAATTTATTTGAAAACCAATGTTGATGCCATCAAGTGACCTCTTACTGGTTCATCGAAATTGATTGTAATCTATCAGCATTCACATTTGTTTCCTGTATTACACACTGGGGAGCTTTACAAAAAATCCTCCAATATTTCAGATGGTTGTATATTTCAAAATCGTTATATTACTTTGGCAAATGCTCTACTAAACTTCGCTTATATGCACTCCATTTCGAATCGATTATGTTAAAGCATACAAGCCAGAACCACTTGAAGCAAGAATTTAACTCCTCAATTGTGAGTTTTTCAAAGATTTCACTGGCTCAGAATCTCAACACTATACCACAATCCGATCAAACAGAGATTTTTATGTGACAGACATAAATACAATTTTGTATGATCCTGAGACATACGGGTTCAGTTAAATTTTAATGATTCATTTCAATATCTCCAAACGAGTTGCAAAACTGAGGCCCCTATTTTAAATTATCCACAGTTGATTACCCAAAAAAATAGAACCATCTCTAGGATTTAAAATCTGTTATATCACAGGATTTGCCACTCGTTTTATGATTTACTTTCACATACTCAAGAAAGTAATGTTGAAAGAGATGAAGAATCGGCCATGATTGAACCATGAAAAGTCTAAACAAAAAACCAGTAATTTTCAATCCTGTTTTTTTAGTTTTTTATTTGAAATAAAATGTTCCTTTTAGTTCTTAATTTTAGAATTTTTAATATGTAACATAAAACTATATGCAATGTCAATGCCTTATGTCTGCTTTTTCTTGGGAACAAATTTTTTTTTTGAAAAAAACAGACTGAAATTAGATAATTGGTTTTTATAAAGTCATTCCAGTGCCGGGTAAACTAAATTAGATCGGTTTTTTGGCTCTCCTGAAATGTTCTGTTGTCAGATCGATGGTAATCTAATCTCATTTATTTGTTTTGTAAAAATTAAATTATAACCTTCAAAATATTCGAAATTCGCAATTTGAATTGGAAAACTGTGAATTGGCAACTCCGTACTGAAAAAATGGAGAAACAACAAAAAAGCAATAATCTACATTGTCTACGAATATTCTACATACTCTACGAAATATCCACATTGTCTTCGCATAAATGAATTGTCTACACTATTTTCGACACTAACACGTCGATAAGTCCGAACTACGCGCAGACGCACAACTCTGACAAATCTGATGGGGCACAATCTGGTGAATAGTGAACATGCGGTAGAATTTCCCATTTAAGTATATATAATGGCGGAGTGGTGTATGGCATCGTGGTGAGCGGTAAGTGCAAGTTGGTTGCGCGACTTACTTAAGCGGCTGGTTGGAGCCGAACTGATGGAGCCATGCTACACACGGTTTATTAAGACCGGCTTCACGTTCCTTTCTTTCCCCTTTTACCTACAAAATCCGTTTTAGCTGCGACAGTAAATTTTTCGGTGACTCCGAAATGAAAAAAAATATAAATGATAATAAAAAAAATTTAAGGCCATTTTTGAGATGTATATTTTTGCTTAAATTTTATTTTCGAGAACAGAATAAAACAATACAAAAAAATTTGGTGTTTTAATATAAAATAAGGGTTTAAATTAACAATAAAAAGTTGAGTTCGGTTTTTTTTCTGCAGTATTATTTTAACGAGTTCAGTGTATATTAAAACATTACAGAACAATTTTATTTCACCTATCGTCGAAACATCGAAGATTTTGACTTTTGTATTGTAGTTTGGCGTTTTGTATTTTTCGAGTTTGTTCATAAACAAAAATAATGAAATATACATAAACAAAACAAGTAAACTCAAAATGAACAACACATTCGACTCTTCACTCATGTTATCTCTATCTTGCCATGTTCCTTCGGTAAAAAAGTTGAAGATTGGTTAACTTGATGAAAAAAGTACCGAAGAAAAAAAACGTCATTTTGGACGAATCCTATTGGTTAAAAAAAAACACAACGAACGGAAAGAACAGAATGAACACAACAATGAACTCATGGTTGAAAGTTCTTGGAAAAGCAACAATTTTATTAGCTCACTGCTTTGGTGCTAGTGACAAATTGATGCGCTCTCTATAGATTTCCTTCCTCTCAAAGGTCGTTTTTCAAGGGATCGACGATCGTTAGAGATCAACGTTCAACTTTCGCTTCCAAAAGTTAGCACAGGTCTTATACGAGCTTTGTAATGTCCGAGCTTACACGGCTAAGACTCGTTGTCCGGATGCGTGCTTTAATATCTGCCTGGAAATCGTTTGTTGATGTTACAACTGGTGTTGATGTTTAGTTTTGTTGCTGTTCACTTACAATATCAGTCGTTTCGCTTGGAGAATAAGCGGTATTAGCATCTTGTGCTATTTTGACGTGCAGTGTACGTCACTGGTAATTTTTTTCTATACTGAAAATGACGTACAGGACGTACAGCGTACGTCTACGAGCGAATTTGACTTTGTTATTTTTACATTTCCAAAAGAAAGAATTTACATTTTAACTTTTTGCTTTCCTTTTTCACCGAATAGAAATAAAAAATATATCGTGTGGATTCTGAAAGAGAGGAGAAAAATAGTAAACGATTTATTTTTAAAAAAAAAAGGAAAATAAAATCCATATAAAATATAAACAACTTTGGAAGAGAGTCAAAAAAATATAAATAAACGAAATAATAAATTTTAAATTTAAACACACGTACAGAAGAATTATATATATATAAAGTTTGGGAGGTGGTGTGGGTGGTGAAATTTTGGGGTTATATGTTCAGATATGCGAAAAATCTAAAAAAAGTAAAAAAAAAAAAATCGTAAAAAAAAAAAAAATCTGGAACCCGATTGCAGTGCCACCTACCGGGTCCAATTATGAATTTAAACCATCCAGGAACCCACTCAAACACACACACACATACACAATTTTATTAAAATCGGTCCAGCCATTTAGTAGGAGTTCATTTGGAGTTTCTTGGAGGGCATACTTTTCTTCTAACTATGTAATTGAATGCGCAAGAGGTTAAATTGTCCTTGAACTCGTTAGGTTTTCGATGCGGTCAAAATGTATATAGACTTGGTGAATGGTTATGTTGTACTCCTAACATTTTTCCAGGATCATCCTCAAAATGCCATACTGAGACAACATCAGCCATGTTTGTTCTCAACTCTTCATCATTCGCATCTTTGATAGAAGTCCATATTAAGATTTCTGTCCTTTTTAATGTAGTCTCTTGTGGTTCCGTTTTCCGCTTGGACTCTGATGTTTTCGATTCAGGTGTCGTCGCTTCTTTTTCTGGAGGTATTTGGTCGTGTTTTTGTTGGCACAGAGATGTTTTGTGTAAGTACTCCAAGTGTTACTCCATGGTAGTTTCGACGACTTGGCGGCAGTGATCGTCGAACCAATCACTCCGTGCTCTTAGTGGTCTTCTTCTAGTTTTCTGCTGCTCTAGCTATGGCTAATTGGATGACCTGCCACTGCTTCTGGATTTTTGGTGGAGTTTCGAAATTTCAATGTGCCAGTTTTGATGTTCAGATTTTGTTGCTTGTTTGTTAAATGTGGATGATAAATTGCATATATATTTCAACAGAACAAGCATTTGCTCTTATGATGGTGGAATTTCTCTTCAGATGTTCTTTGCGAATTTTCTAATGCTTAAAGAATGTACTTCATACAACTAAGTTATACAGGGTGAACCATCTATTGGTTTATTTTTAAATAATAAGCTATGACAACACTTTTTTGAACGATTTCGAATCATTAATAAAAAACGGGTTCTCATATACTGGGCCATACACATATGGGCCTATAGCGCCAATCTCAACATACGCATCGACTTGGAGTTTTTATTGTGAATAAAGGTCATCATTATGAGTCGATACGACTTGCTACAGTTTCCGGAACTCGTGGTTCCTGGGAACCATAAATTAAATTCTGTCATACTTGGGCCATACAGATAAGAGCCTATAGCGCCAATCTCTAAGCCGTATCGACTCGTACTGATGACCCTTATTCACAATAAAAATCCCAAGTCGATGCGCTATAGGCCTATATGTGTATGGCCCAGTATATGAGAACCAGTTTTTTATTAATGGTTCCCAGGAACCACGAGTTCCGGAAAATGAAGCAAGTCGTATCGACTCTTACATGTGACCATTATTCACAATAAAAATCACAAGTCGATCCGTATGTTGAGATTGGTACTATAAAGGTACGAATTTTATAAAGTTTTAAATATTTCTTTTATTTAGTTACTACTTATATTATTAAAGTTTTTTATTTTTTTTATGTATGATTTACGGAATTTGTTTTTTTTCTGGGATATGTATTCACATTTTATTATGTTTTTTCGATGCTGTACATATTCAATCATATTTAACATAAATTATAAACAAATCCTGGGCTGGGATGATAATGCAGTTTTAGTGTTGCCTGATGGCATTTTTTTTATTTTTCTACGATGAAATCCTGGGCTAACATCACAGACATTTGAGCTGGGCACATTAATTTCACTTAAATAAAAAAATTGCCTTGAAAAGTTTAATTAATAATTTTATTAATAAAAATAAAACGTTGTATAAAGTAAGCTGTTGTAAAGGAAATTATTTTTGATTGGAACCGGAATTTTTGAACAGAATCCGAACATTTAATTGTCCTTCGAGCCCAAACTTGAATGAATATCCAGAAATATTGAAAACCAGATTATTTTTGAACAATCACGCTTCGCGCGATTTTTATATGTAAGAATGTTGTTGTAGCTTATGGTACACATATCTCAGAGATTGGCTCCCATAGTGGCTATATTGGAATCAAAATAGCCCTACGGCTCATTTCAAAATTGGTTTTGATTCCATAATTTATGCCCTTTTAAACCGATATAGCCACTATGGAAGCCAATCTCATGTATGTGAAGCTGGCACGAAAAACCAGCCCGAAAACACCTTTTTGATTTTGGTGCGTTTCTTTGCTAAATAAAATACTATCCCGAAATATTTATTGAAAATGCAAGAAAAACGAGAATTTCATCCCGAAATATTTTTGAAGTTGTATTAAATAAATAGTAATTAATATCGGCGAAAAGGAATACATATCACGGTTTTATTTGCTCTATCTAGACTACACTTTAAGGTAAAGTGTGTGACAACAAACCACCTTACCTGGTAAAGTATGTGACAAAAAAAATTTAAATGAGTGCTGTTGTACAACAAAATGAGTATTCTTATTATTTAACTACAGAAGACACGAACATGTAATCATCATATCCATACACTGTGTCGAGATTGCCCACAAAGATTTAAAAATTTTAAAATACTTAAGAAAAAGCAAATCGAGCAATTTGTCCTTAAGGTTTCAATATGCCTTTGGTTTGATATGAAAAATCGATTAAATTAATTAATAATTTGTGAAAATCCTAGAGATAACCCCATCGGGAAATTAAGTTTAAAAGTTAGGTCCATTTCACCTTATCCATGCCAAAAGCTCATATTTATTTAATACAAATTCAAAAATATTTCGGGATAAAATTCTCGATTTTCTTGCATTTTCAATAAATATTTCGGGATAGTATTTTATTTAGCAAAGAAACACACCAAAATCGAAAAGGTGTTTTCGGGCCGGTTTTTCGTGCCAGCTTCACATACATGCCAATCTCTGAGATATGTCTAATTTACCATAAGTTACAACGACACTCTTTCATATAAAAATCGCGGATAGCGTGAATGTTAAAAAAGAGAGTCCTACGGCTCATTTCAAGATGGCATTAGGTGGTTTTAATTCCATAATGTATGCCCTTTCAAACCTATGTAGCCACTATGAAAAAATAGTTTTTGACAGATGACGGTTTGATGAAAAAAATGTAATTTGCTATTTTTTAAATGTAAAAAAATGCTAATCATTTTAAAGGGGTTTCCAATAAGAGATTTCATTTTGATATAAAAAAAAACGAGTACTCTTAAGAGAAATCAATGAATGCTTATTTCATTGTAAAAGAGGAAGGTATGCCATTAACATTTGAAAACGATATCAGCCAAATGGCCGCCACGGCTACGCTTGCAGCACCATATCTTTTTCATGAAATTTTCCATGACCAATTCGCACATTTGCGGCTGCATGTCCTCGATAACTACACGAATTCCATCTTTAAGGTCTTGAATCGATTTTAGAGCATTGACTTGGCATATATCTTATCTTTCACGTTAAGTCACAAGATGTCGGTGGCCAATTGTGATCACCTCTTCGAGAAATAACACGGTCAGGAAACTTTTCTTGCAAAATTGTGATTCGTTGCTTGTGTAGCACGTAGCGCAGTCTTGCTGAAAATAAACGTCGTCCCCATCAATATCTTTCAATTCCGGCCATAAAAAATCATTAATCATAGCTAGGTAGTGCAATCCATTCACCGTAACAGTTGCACTAGCCTCGTTTTCGAATAAGTAAGGTCCACTCACACTGCCAGCCTAAAAACCGGACCAAATAGTGGCACGTTGAAGATGGAGAGGCTTTTCATCAATCATTCTTGGATTTTCTGAGCCCCAAATGCGACCATTCTGTTTATTAACGTAGACTCCGAGGTGAAAATGGGCATCATCACTGAAGATGATTTTTTGATGTAAATCCGGATCATTTTGACGCATTTGAAGCACCCAATCAGCGAAGATACGATGTTTATGGTGATCGATCTTATTGGAAAACACGTTATTAAATAAATGCGTCAACGTTTCGATATTAATTCAAAATACTAAAATTTGCATTTAATTCACGCTAAAAATTAATCTTGATTATGCAACGTGCGGCGCTGAAAGATTGTGTGCGATCAAACATCTAATGTATGTATATCACGTGGATTTGATTTAACTTTTGTTTTCTTTTGTGTTGATCGAAATGTGGATCATAGACAGTCGATCTCTTGTCGTAATTGAGATGATATAATAGTTTGTAAATGAAAACATGTTTGTATGCGTGCATATGTTACGTTGTGTATGACATAATAACACACAATAATGTGAAATATTTAACCTTTAGTATTATAAAACTGAAAATTTAATATATGAGTAAGTTTACAATCGAGTTTGTCGTCTGTATATAGATACCCGTACCGTAGGCATATTCCATAATATAAATAGGTGAGATGTACGTACTCGTGTACTTTCAATTCTAATGTGATTTTCTAAAATTGGTTAATCTTATAATTGGATTAGTTTTTTTTTATTTTATTGTTCAACTTTCACGGTTATTTAATATATGGATTTGTTATTAATTATTTGTGCGGTTAATAAATGATATTTACTAAAATTTATGACTATTGAAAAGAAATTATATACGAGTGCAGTTGGTACATGCATTTTGTACATGAACTGTGATGAACTTCGTGCTTTCTTTAAAAAACAACACCGCAACATAAAAAGTGTTTATTATTTTTAATTGAAAATGTATATAGGAACAATTGTGAACGATTTGGATTATTCAACCATATTTAGTATAATAAAATTTTGTTGTCAAATCTACAATTGCGTTCTGTTTAGCTGCTGTTAATGTTTTGAAACTGTTTCAACACAATTGAAGAAAATAATTAGAGCATAGTTTTCGCTTTACGCAGTGTTTTCAGCTGGGGAAGTAAAAAGGCGCTGAACATGAGTTTCAAATGCTGGTTCAAATTATGTCTGTCGAATATTTATGGAGTATGTAGCGCAATGTCATGCAAGAAAAATATTTGATCAGTGACTTATCAAATCGGCTCCCCGCGCGTAGAATTTGCGATCGTTTTAAAATAGTGCTAATCACTTTTGTGTCGCCCCTTGAAAGTTTTTTGCACCCAATAAAGGTATAATATGATGGAGTAATTGGCTTTAATTTGCCTGCATAATATTTACCTTTTCAGACTTATTTATTCTTTGAATTTGCTTAAAACAATTATTTGTGTAGTTCTTACAAGTAGTTATGCTTAAACAAAGAATCGGAAACCAAAACCTTAGTTGACAGGTAGATCCAATAGTCACAGTTATACAAGGAAGCTGTTATAAAAGAGCTTCGGTCATATAAAATCAACATGAAAATTTAACATATTGATGCTGTTAGCGATTCCCCTCAATTTACTACATCAAGTAAGGCGAGGTGCTAGCATGAAACTTAAAGGTTTTTTCTTCCTGCATAAGCTTCGGTCTTAAGGTCCAAGTTATTGAAATTCTAATAAAAATGGCCTTGAGTACCTAAAGAGAGACGAGTATCTACAAAGAAATTTACCAAAAAACAAACAGTTCCACGATATTGTTTCATCGCAACATGTCTTGCAAAACTACTTTTGTTCATAAAACCACCGTTTTTGCGGTGTGAGAAAATTATTAGTTAATTTTTCAATCTAAACTTATCGTTTGTCGATGAGAGATCTTGAATTTTACTAAAGCACCTTAATACTCAAAACTACCTGCCGTTTACATTTTGCCGCCATTTAGGCGAATATCGGCAGTTCATACTTGACAGTCGTGAAGTACCACCAAAGTTTGGTTCGTAATTTGTGAGTTCAGCTGTTTTAATTTGCTGTTGGCATCAATAAAATTTGACCCATTGTCACACCGAATCTTTTCGGGAGTTCCACGTCTTTATATTTTACAGATAAACAAACAAAAACTGCTACGTATGCCTTTTTCATTGGGCAGTTTCTACATTTGCTACTCTTAATGTAAAGTGGACTAGCTGAAAGCAAATCGGTCATTTTTTGTTCTGTTTTGTTGAAACGGAATCGAGTACACACTGCGCATGATCTTATGGATTTTTTAATTACGGTTCTTGCGCCTGCAATCTAAAATTTTATTCGTAACATGCTCATTGTTATGGAGTTACCTGCATGCATATTCTTTGTATGAATGCTTTTAGGCAAGATGACTCGGTGTCTTGCCGAGTAACTTAAAGATGATCTTTTTAAACACCCTCCAACTTGCAATAATCCGACTGCATCTATGAAAGGGTCTAACGATGACAAGGTATTCTTTGATGGCATCGTACAGGTCGTATTGAGAAGAGACGGTTCGGTATGAAATACTATTTTCTGGATATTGCGAATAATTACACTTTCAGCATTCATCTGCTTCGCAACGTAGATTGCAGGATGAATGAAGTTCGATTCCCAATGAAATCGTGCCATCTTCTAAGGACATCGGGCAGCTAATGAAGGACGATAATTGAGTCTGTCCATGCATATACGTTGACGTCTGGCATCAGCCAACCGGTGAATAAAACTTCCATATTCACCGGTTGGCTGTGTACTCCATGTACCTGCGATTAACTAGCCTTATTTTGATTGTCGAAATGTCAGCAACCCATTAATCAAACGATTTTCTGGAGTGAGAATTTGGAAGGATGCATATCTGCTTCTAAAAGTATATCAATTTTATTAGGGTTAACAAATTAAGGATCTGCTAATTTAAAGTCTGAATCAGCATACCCCACAACCGATGAATCATCATGCTACTGAAGTTAGCCGAAAATTTCAGCCGAAAAAAACCTGCATTATCGACATATTTTGTATCAGGTGATAGCAAAAAATTCTGTTGTTATGAGCCGAAAATTACATGTAATTGAAGTTATAGCAGTAAATTTTTGCCGAAAAAAATTTCAAAAATCAATATCACATAATTCGAATGTTTAAAGGTAATATAAACTGGGTGAAGTTAGAACAATTCGTAAATAGCTGGATCCCGTATTTATAATTTGTTGTATTAGGGGGCTATGAACTTGAGTTGCGACACTAACAGCGAACACCTGTGTCAAAAATCAGGCCATATTTTATGTATAGCATCATAGTGAAATAAATTAAAATCTGATCGCATGTTTAGTGGTAATTTGGACTGGATGAAGTTAAAAAAATATTGGATGAATTTAATCAGATCGGATGAAATTGATTCCATCATTGCAACCGAAATCCTGGATGAAGCTGTTGATCTGAAATTGGGTGAAGTCATGTCTCAGAATATGAACCATCTTGCATAATTTTCAATAACGAATTAACCTGTATCATCGATGGCTATTGTTTCAAGCGATATCCGTATTGCTGTTGATGAATGTTCGTGGTCTGACGTCGTTTCAACTCATGGGCCGACTCATCTTCCATGTCCAACCGATAATGAGCATCTGTCTGCGACTTACCGTGAGGAGTGTCAACTGTTACAGTTGGTCGATAACGATTCGGATTGGGACAATACGCTCAAAAATTCCTTCATATCTTCATCACCTCATCAAATAAACAACAAAAGGCTGCTTACGACTTTTCATAGGAGCTGTGCACAATGGAATTGGTATTAACTTTGTGGATGCTCCCGGAGTGAATGGACAAACGTTCTTAATTTCATTGGTTTTGGCATTGAAGTTGACCTGCATTGGCTTCATCTGAACTAACAGCCACTTTGTTGAACGGCGGACGCACTGTCCATTGTACACTGAAATTGGAACTGAACATGCGTTCAGATTTTAATTTATTTGAATATGATGCTACATAAAATATGGCCTGATTTTTGGCACAGGTGTTCACTGTTAGTGTCGCAACTCAAATTCTTAGCCCCCTAATACGACAAATTATAAATACGGGATCCAGCTATTTACGAATTGTTCTAACTTCACCCAGTTTATATTACCTTTAAACATTCGAATTATGTGATATTGATTTTCGAAATTTTTTCGGCGAAAATTTACTGCTATAACTTCAATCACATGTAATTTTCGGCTCATAACAACAAAATTTTTTACTACCACCTGATACAAAATATGTCGATAATGCAGGTTTTTTTCGGCTGAAATTTTCGGCTAACTTCAGTAGCATTGAATCATCACTACTATAAACTCCAGCTTAGCATCAGCTTTTTTCTTTAAATACCTGAGAACACGTTTTGCTGCTGTCCAGTATGCCTTACCAGCTGAATGACCAATATCGGGCCTCGTTACCTGTGCTTCCAACATGAAGCTTCCAACCGCTTCCATTACTCGGCGATTCGTCTTGTGGCGACATAATTTTTGTCAACCTTTGATTTAGGTCTAAAGGTGTAGAAACCGATTCTCATAGGCCTCCTGGTCTAACCAAAGCTATCCTTGAGCTCTATCACGTGTTATTCGTATGCCCAAGACATATTTAGCTTCACCCACAACTTTGACTTTAAGTAACTTCATCACGCACGATTCCAAATTCATCAATCCTGATCGTTTGACTAAATGAGTATGCCATCGACATAGATTGGCATAAATCAGCATCTGATTTATTCAGTCCAGCCTCTCATTAAAACTTTATCTAGTTTGGGTTCCAAAGTCTGCTAGCTTGCTTTAATCCAAATATTGACTTGTTTAACTTGCAGACTTTTTCGCTCACCGTTGATATATACCCTTCCGGTTGCAACATGTATAATATACATATCTTGAGTTATTAACTCACCTTGTAGATATGCCGTCATAGCATCCATCTGGTCTCAAAGCCACTTGAAAACGTACAAAGCTGTATCCCTGAATTGGTGAATACGTTTCCTTATCATCAAAGCATTTTTTCTGCGCGTATCCTTTTATTACTAATCGAACCTTATGACGGATAATTCGACCTCCGCCATCTCTTTGGTTTTGAAAACCCACTTGCAAGCAATAGGCTTAGCTTGGGAAGGCAGGTCTGTCAATTCCCAAGTTGTATTTTAAATTAAGGCGTCATACTCTTTTTGCATTTCTGACTTCCATAATCCCACATCTGACCTCGATAATGCTGCCTCACTGATTTTCATAAATACTACGCAAAATCATCATAGACCTTCGGTTTCGGAATTCTGCATGATTTTCTTAATTGCCCCAATGACCCACCCATTTCAGTTTCTTTCTCCAATCCAAGCTCAATTCTTGCATCGAAGATACACTCTAATTAGAGCATTTCTGCGTAGATGGCATTTCTGCGAATGAATCAAAATAGCCTAGAACACGTCATTATCTTCAGTCATTATCTGGATTCGTTGGTCTGATACGGGCGATAAACTTTAGAGTTGTCATAATATCCAAACACGCATTCTTCCGATTTGGCATCAAACTTCTTGCGTTTCATCTGTTTTCGTCTATTCCATATTTCCTCTGGAATCTGACCTTTCACTGTTCGAGATGGTCTCGGATTTGGTAAATATGCAGCTGTTTAGATTGCTTCCACCCAAAAGCAGCCTCTATCAACATACAATAAGCTTTCTCAACAAGGGTTCTATTATCGGAACTATCACGTTCACATATTCTTCCACTGAACCGCACTTTGCTAGCATCGTCGTTATCAAATCGCGCAAGAGACCAAAACGTCTGATTAAACCAGTAATCCTCAAATGCCTCTTTCAAGTTTTTCCACGCCTTGGTTCTTGCACGTAATTTATCGGATCCAGTAGTAAAACTATTTTGGATTTGCTTTCGTATCCTTTTTTACATCATTTCCTTCACCCATCACACAGCCCCATAAATCCTCGTTCCCCAAGTAACACTGTACAGCAAACTTCCACGAACCATAATTTTCGCGTCCTTCAACTTTTCTATAAGTGCCAAAGAACCAAGCAGCCCCGGTGGCAAAGTGGTCAGCATGCTTGCTCCAGCGACCGGAGGTCCCGAGTTCGATTTCCTGTGGTGAAAAGGAACGAAAATTTCACGGCTGGTTTAGGATCAATGAATTAATCACTCATTATCCGAAATGAAAATATGATTATGAAATCTCATTTGAGGCGGCCAAATCCCTTGATGGGATATAATGCCAGAGAGAGAGAGAGAGAGCCAAAGAACTCGACGCCATTTTTTTTTTATTTTATAGTTTTATTTTTTATTACTATTTCTCACTTTAATAACCTGTAGAAATTAGGCTTAATGTACAGAGAAATAAAAACGCAGTTGCTTCAAGTTAATACAGAACAAGAGAGAGTGAATTTATATTCTTTTATTTTAATACAAGATGGCGGGGTTATATATAACGACGTATATACATATTGAGTGCGTTCGTATAGACAGTGGATGTGCATAACACTACAACATAAGCATTAACATTAATTAAATTTAGAACAAATCCAATAACGCTCGGAATGGCTGAAGTTCTCCGGTACGTATTTACGCTTAAACAACGTCTGTAGGTAATACCGGGGTTGGCGATCAATGGCATCAATGAAGGACGCTCGTTTTAATAGTCGTCTGAATCGGCGCTGATGTGCTCTTTGGTTGAGTAGTGTCTTCGGCTAAGGTACAGGAGTTGGTCGACATAAAAGTTTTGAGATATGGTTTCATTGGACCTCTTTTATTAGCAGTTTCATTAATTTATAGGGTTTTCCAATAAGAGTGATATGATTTCTTTAAAAAAAACACACAAATTGTTAAGGAAATTGAAATATTTTTTATTTTATGTGAAGTACAATCGATACAATTAAGTTCTGAATATAACGTCATTCAAATGGCCTCCACGACTTCTTCTGCAGGAACGAATTCGATGAACCCAATTATCGAGCACTTTTTCCACTAAATCAAGTCGTATGTCATGAATAGCACGTTCAATATTGACTTGTAAAGCTTGAAGAGAGTTTGGTTTATTGCTAAAGACCAATGACTTCAAATAACCCTACAAGAAATAGTCTAATGGTGTTAAATCACAACTTTTGGGAGGCCATTCAATATCACAATTTTTTGAAATAATCGAATCTCTAAACTTTTCTCGCAATAATTCAATTGTTGCACTTGCTGTGTGGCATGAAGCCCCGTCTTGTTGAAACAAAATGTTGTCAAGATCAACTTCTTCCAATTTCGGCCATACAAAATGGTTATCATCGATATATACCAAACTCCATTGACAGTAACGGTGTTTTCAGCTTCATTTCGAAAAAAATACGGACCGATGATTCCACCAGACCAACAACCACACCAAACTGTCAATTTAGGTGAATGTAATGATTTTTCTTGAATAATTTGTGAAATTTCTTTGCACCAGAATCGACAGTTTTGTTTATTTACCGCACCACTCAGATGAAAGTGAGCCTCATCGGAGAAGATGATTTTCTTAAAAAAATCGTTATCGTTTTCAAGTTGTTCCAAGGCAAAGTCAGCAAATTCACGAAGTTTACGGTGGTCCAATGGCTTCAGTTCTTGAGTGAGAACAATTTTATATGGATGCAAACCCAAATCGTTTCTCAAAATCCGCCAGGTTGTGGTTTGAGACAGTCCCAATTCTTGAGAACGTCTTGGAATCGACAAATTGCGGTCTTCAGTAACACTTGCCTGACCGGCAGCAATATTTGCATTACTTCGAGCGTTTCTTTGTATTATGGGCACTTGAACATTATGTAAAGAAAATGTACGCTCAAAATTTTCAACAATTCGACGAATAGCGAGCACACTTGGACGATTGTTACGACTATAAAATGGCAAAAGCGCACGAAAAGTTGCAATTTTAGAACGATTATTTTGATAATAAAACTGAGTAATTCGTAAACGTTGTTCTTGCCTATATCTCACCATGATGAAATTGTAAACATTACTGAATACAATGAAACAAAAAATGACAGATCATGACATATTACAAATGGCTGAAACGTCACTTAAAAATCATATCATTCCTATTGGAAAACCCTTTACAAGGCATCGCACCTTTTGTTAAGAAATTGCATCAAACGAAGGAAAGTCTTCCTTAACGGATTCAGTTACCAATTATTCTTTCGTTTGAGTATCTGTCTTACTTAATAGAATTTGGATGGGCCAAGAGTCTCGTGTCTTTGCATTATGTCCTAAAGCGCGAAGACCACGAATTACCTCGTCTTCCTTTTCGGTAATACGATTGGAATCAGCTTGTTGTGCCGATTTCATAGTTTCCTCCATGCTTCTATACGTAATTAGAATCTATAATAGGAATGTGCTTTATAAGATCTGCACTTCGCTCGTAAGTAGTCCTTGAAATTGACCACAATCAACTCAGTTTTATATTCTCACATCTAATTAAACCTCACCCGTGGTAAATTAATTAGATCACACCGCTAGTCTAACAAAGCTTAGTCTTACAAACTAAACAGTCCTTTGCTAGACTAATATTGGTCCTTCGAGTCACCGTAAAAACATAAAAAAACTTCAGTATACAAAACGGAAACATCAGGCGTTGTCTAGGCATACTACACAATATCATCCAGTCGCAAGCAACATCTAGTCGAGAGCATCATAATGGACGGTTCAAGTGACTACAAATCAGTACGTGTTGCCAAAAATTACAATGGATGTAGCCGGACAACCAATAAAACGAAGCCGGAACTATAGATGGAGTAAATTGGTTTTTGCTGATTCGGAATATAAGCTTCCAGCCACAATCGAATCATAAAAGGTAAAACTAGCGTAATAAAAACAAGCTTCGGTTGGCTAATCTTCGGCCCAACTCCATATCGAGCACTGCAACGTTTCTTACAATTGGAGAACAAATTGGTCCAGGACCCTAACCTGAGGGAGCTATATGTGAGTTTCATGGACGCGTACATCAAATTGCAAAATATGAAGCCGGTTAGACCCAATAAAGGGAGCTATTATCTACCTCACCATTGAAAAATACAGATACCGCAAAAGTTCGGGTGGTGTTCGATGCTTACATGCAGACATCTACAGGCCTAAGTCTAAATGACGTGATGCAACCCCCACTACAAAACGACTTGTGGTCCAAACTGAGATGGAGACTACATCGGATAGTGTTCACCGAGGATATCGAGAAAATGTATCGCCAAATACGAATGCAGAGAGAACATCAGAGTGATCAACCATCATTTGGAGAGAAAATAAACATCAACCTTTGCAAGAATACCAACTGAAGATGAGTCCGCTTAACATCCTATGGGGCGAGTCGCATTCTAAAACTAGATTTTTATGTAGATGATGTCCTAACGGGCGCTGACACCATTGAAGAAGCTCCACAACTGCAATCCTAACTAGTAAAACTACTTCATAAAGGAAAAATGGAATTAAGTAAATGGTCTAGCAACCATCTGAGCGTCTTGGCAGAAATTCCGGATAATAAAATCATGATCGATGATCTTACCTTCACCGACGAACAGACGATTAAAACATTAGGAATTCGCTATAATCCAACTGGAGATCACTTCATCTTCCACGTCCAATTACCACCTAATAACAGCAAACTCACTAAGCGGCAATATTTATCGGAAATGTCAAAAATGTTCGACCTCCTGGGATGGCTGGCACCACTAACCATCAATTGCAAAGTAATGTATCAGACACTATGGAGTTTGGACTTTGATAGGCATGACCTACTGCCACTCGATCTCTCTAAGAAATAAAATCACCTAAAGAGGGACTTAAAAAAAAAGTCAAGCATTCCAGATACCGCGATACCTTAATTATGCCACAAACAACTGCAGTGTTGAGCTACACGGATTTTGTGATGCGTCCGGATCCGCCTATGCGGCCGTAATATACAGTAAAATCATCGTAAACGACCAAATAACCAGCCGGTTACTAATGGCAAAAACTAAAGTGACTGCAGTAAAGTCCAAACTAAGAGCTAAGTGGGGCACTGTTGTTAAACCGACTAGTACATCAAACAACCAACGCCCTACACGTAAATATCATCAACATAACCTTATGGACCGAATCCGTGATCACACTCACAATCATGGAAACATATTCGGTTGAAAGATAATCCCGCAGACTGCGCAACTCGACCGCAAAAAAAAATCACATCACTGCACAGTTGGTGGAAGGGACCCAGTTTCCTGCTGAACAAGGAGCCATATAAGAGGGAGCAGATTTCAGAGATATCAGAAGAGATCACATTCAGTTCACACCGCTCCAAATACTAACTAGCCAATTAGCAATTGATTGCGGTTAATCAAGAAACATTAATCTCTCAGCAAACTCATCAGAATAATAATCTACATATTAAGATGGCGGACCAAACATCGAGGACTAATGACGGCATGAAGAGGGGGATCACGCATTATTACGTTTAGCCCAAACAGTGCAGCAGGTGGCATTCGTAGAAGGACATTCATAGCTAAGCAAAAACAAGCCTCTTAATAGGCATACCAAGTTTCATTCACTATATGTCCATTCCTGGACTGAAACAACGTAATTCGGGTAGGAAAATTCAAAGCTCCCGTATGAAGAGCGACATCTGATAATAATCCGGTACAAGGGACACTTTACCGATATGGTCCTAGATTGGGACCATCGCCAAAAATTGCATGGGAGTAGTTCTCTGACTTTGGCACATATTCGCAAATAGTTCTGGATCATCCGAGAGTTTCAAACAGATAAATACCACACTCCCCGTTGCACCCGATGCCACTCATTCAAAGTTAAAACCTCGGAACAGGTCACGGGAATCCTGCCTGCTTCCCCAGTCATTGTAACTCGACCATTCACATCTACTGGAGTGGATTATGCAGGGCCCATTAACACACGGACGAGTAGATGCCGTGAAAATAAATCAAACAAGGGGTATATCTGCATCTTCATCTGCCTGAATACCAAAGCAATTAGCATCGAAGTAACTGCAGAATATAACTTCAATCATCGGTGATAATCAAGGAATTGGGCAACTCAGGAATATACTTTGATAACATTGCAAAGGTAGAATTATTGGCGAAAACAAATGGACTCTGCGGTCACTCGGTATAATTTGACCAATTTTTGACAAAAAATGCGCAACATTGAAAAAGGTCCTGCTCTGCTTGAAACAGCCTGCAGCCATTTAATCCCATCAATAACACAAAACAAGACTGTCACAGAAAAAACGAGGATTGGGCAATACCAAGCGGAGCAGTATAAAGAACAGTTTGAACGAATTCAAACACATTCATTGGAACACGAGTTAGCAGCATGAACGAGTAACGAACGTTTTAAGACAAGGCGATAGTAACAATATTAGACTCGTTGCAATTAGGACTAGGCATGAAGCACGTGGAAGACCACGGAGTTTACTACAGATACTAACCGGGGCTAAACATCACATCATTCATACTTTCCGCACTGGAGCAAGAACTGGCAAACCTATATTGAAGCATGCACCAAAATCAACTATTCTTCCCGGGCACGGACTCTTGGAGTTACACAATCTATACCAATTAATGACGGTTAGAACCCGCGTAACACAGTCAAATGCCATCATCGCTATCGAATTGTCATTAGTTCAAGCATGAACTTACAACTTATATGAAGTAATGCCGGTTCAAATAGTCATCAATAACAAAATATTTAGGGTAAAACAAAATGCCACGGCGTAATTCGTGGACTTCTCCTTTGCGACATTTCCACAATATACACTCGTCAAAGTGAGCATCATCAATGCGAAATATCCATGTTCTTGGATGCATCAACTCAACATGAATCCAGTGAATTGGAAGTGCCCACAGCCCATAAATTCTTCGTGGGACAAACCAATGGATATTCGGAACCGAACAACCAACGGTGATTGAGTCAATATGCGGAGTATCAACATCAAAAATTGCACTGGGACACTACGGCATCCTAGAACTACAGTCAAGATGTACACTCAGGAGTAATAATTTACATCTATATGCAAGCAGCAATAAGATCAGCAAAGTTCATACCGTCATTTAATATATCACCCTTCATAACCAGTGCACGACCATTAACAAACCACAATTTCAACCTCAACATTACAACTCCAGATACGAGACGGTTGGAGCAAGAAATACATCTGTGGTGAAATGTAACACATCTATGACCCCCTTTCGGTGTGCAAAACCCATGGGCCGACCCATCTTCCATGCCAGTATAGGCTGGCAAGGAGCTTGCAATGTGCAGATGGTCTTAAATCGGTCCTATAGCCATACGTCCTAGAGTTGTCTAGGAGGCGTAAAGTAAGGATGTAAAAAGCATAACCGCGGAAGAGCAGGGTGAGCCTTGAACCCCAAAACAGATCGCATAGTAAACAAAAAAAAAAAAAGAAAAAAAAGAAATACATGACCAACAATCGAACATCTTCTGGGCTCTCATATTGCTTTTGGAATTTTGGCAATAACACAATACATTTTCGTAATAATACAACAGTTTTATATTCTCACGTCTAATTAAACCTCACCAGTGGTAATTTAATTAGATCACAGCGCTAGTCTATAACAAATCTTATCTCTTACAAACTAAACAGACCTTTCCTAGAATAACAATAGCTGTCCTTTTGCTATCAACAACAATAATCTGGTAAACCATGCTTTACGAGGAGTGTTTCAATCTTAATAAACCTAGTTACTTTATAATCTCGAATGAAGACCCTGAAACCCAAAAATAAAATTTCTGAGTTAACAAAATAGGAGGAATAGAAAGAAAACCACGAACCTTACATATACTTTGTGATCGATGAAGTATTGAACACTGTATTCGAATGAGCACACCAAATTGATTTCACATTTCACTCGATCGAAGGTTACGTTCAGACGACACTTGGTACCATCCCATATGTAATAATAATTATTTATTTAAATTATTACCTAATATTTATAAAAATAAAACAACGTTGCAATTTACTTTTTTATTTGCGATTTATTATTGATTTTTCGAAAATATTTTCTTTCGTCGCATTCAGAGTTAATTTAGAGATCGCATTTGCTGAGTAGAAAAAATATTAGTTTTAATAATGTTACAATATAAATTGACAATAATATAATAATTTAATTATACAAAAAAAAAAAATAAAAATCTGAGTATTTTAACGAACATATAAACACGTTTCACGGTACACGCTTCACTATTTTCGATTTTGTGGTGGAAGGCTGGCAAGGTAATCTAAAGCTTTTTGTATGGCCGCGGGTATGGGTGGTGGCGTTGGTAAATGGTCACCAACCGGTTGGAAACCGCCTACATCATCGGCAGCATATTGTAATGATATTACAGTACCGTCAGGTGCCGTATACGAATACGATCCTTGTGCAATTATAACATCACTGGTATCTGGGCTACTCGCACGTTTTAATGTTCCAGTTTCTTGACCTTTTATACCATTTTCAGTTTCATAACTAAAATAAAATTAATAAATTTAATAATATTACAAAAAAATATATATATAAAAATTGAAAAATCACGATTTTGATTGGGTTTTCTTTTTTGTAATCACGAATATTTTTTTTGTTTTTTTTGTTTAAGCAAAATAATAATATTATGGTAATGAAAAAAAAACGGCAAAAAAATAAAATTCATTGCGCGATGAACTATTCAAAAATAATTTGGGTTTGGTCGTTCCCATTTTTCACTTTCGACACAGCGATCGCACAGGAAAAATGTGAGAATAATATTTTTATATCCACTATGTATACTGCTGGGTGCGGCGACACTCACCTGTATTGGTATGATCCATCAGGTTCTATATTTGAGTCTTGTGAAATTATGGCAATTTGCTTCTCAGCTTGTGGCGCACCATAAATACTTCCCACGAACAGCGTAATCACAAATATATATCCCTATAAAATAATAAGGCACAACTTAGAATTATTTTGGTTTATTGGGCCTCCATAGAGCTATATAATTTTGAGGCCCGTCACGTTATATTCCAACTCTGTAAACGCGTGTACATATATTATAAAACTTCTTACATAAAACATTTTTATAATCACTTTGTAATTTATTTAAATGAAAAACTAGAACTTGATATAAATAACGACAACAAATTTCACTATTTTATATTATTTGAATTTATAAAATTATCCGTGTGTGGAGCGAGTAGTTGACACTTTGATTGTAATAATTCTATTAAATAAACTAAATGATTATTTTGTGATATTTATATAAAAATAAAATCTTGGAAAATTTTTTCAATATGTACGGTAAGAAACTGATTTTTCCGTGGCGGTATGTGGTGGCGGCGGGGTATAAAAATGTCGTATTCGTGTATTTACAAACACATACATACCCATATATAATTATTATAATCCATTACATAGTCCTATTTATTTTCAATACCTAATCATCATCATCGGTTTTGCTTTTTGTAGTTTTTGTTGCCAACAACAGTATAATGATAAAATTTTCACATACAGTAGTGGAAATTTTTTATATTGTGACATTTAAATGTTATGATATGTGCATATTTTGAGTTTGAATACTATTGGAGAATTGAGCCAATGGCAAAAATTATATGTATAATAGAAAATCTCGATTCGAATAAAAAATACAAGTTTGATCAGCTTCGAATTTATCTATCCTCTTTTGATAGGGCGTGTGTACTCGTTCTTTTATTTACTTAAGGCACACAAATAATAAACTCAAAACCCAACTTGGTTTTTTGAATGAAACACAGACTTTTCTAAATTTCTACTTTTTATTTTTTTTTATGTTTCACAATTGATGGTTTTTACACGATTCTTTGTGTCCGTCACGCCAGCCGGAACTATATCAGCCGGAACCAAACAACGATGGCACAAGTAGCACGATGCATTGTGCATCATTGTGCACTAAATGCTTTTTCAGACGGAACCTTATAATTCCAACCGGAACCTGATAAAGTCATCCAGAACCCTACAACAGCAAAACCAACTACGGAACTAGTAGCACGATGCGTTGTGCATCATTATGCACCATACAATTTTTCAACCGGAACCTTATAAATCCAGAAATATACGATTTTTCGGAAAAGAACCTTACGAATTCAGCCGGAACCATACCCTCTACAGCCAAACTAAGTATGGAAAAAGTAGCACGATGTATCGTGCATCATTGTGCATTATATAATTTTTCAGCCGGAACCTTATAAATCCAGCAATATATGACTTTTCAGTGGACCCTTATAATTCCAGCCGGAAATGATGCTATGGTAATATACAGTAAAATTAACTACATCACTAGTAGCACAATGGATTGTATATCATTGTGCACTAAATGCTTTTTCTTATAATTCCAGCCGGAACATGATAAATCCAGCCAGAACCATACAGCAGCAAAACCAACTATGGCACAAGTAGCACGATGCATTATGCATCATTGTGCACTATATAATTTTTCAGCCGGAACCTTAAAAATCCAGAAATATAGGATTTTTCGAGAAAAAACCTTACAATTTCAGCCGGAACCATCCATACCCTCTACAGCTAAACTAACTATATCACAAGTAGCACGATGCATTGTGCATCATTGTGTACTAAATGCTTTTTCAGCCGGAACCTTATAATTCCAGCCGGAACTTGACAAAGCCAGCCAGAACCCTACAACAGCAAAACCAACTATGGCAGAAGAAGTGAATCTGGAATTATAATGTATGCAAATAATTCCACTTGAAATTTTACAAGGTTCCGGCTAGTTCACAATGACCGTCAACTATGCTTACTCTTTAGTACTCCGAATGGTTCACACCGACTTCATACGGTTGCGGCTGGTGTTGCTGGTTCTGGTTGGGTTGGCATTGTAGTGCATACCGTTTTGATCGTTCCGGAAAAATCATAGGTTGCACTATTTATGTAAACATTTTGTTTCGACTGGATTTTTATGTTTCTGGATGGCATTAAAGTTTGGCTACAAAAGCATATAGTGTACAACCCATTGTCCTACTTGTGCCATAGTTAGTTTGGCTGAAGAGGATACGGTTCCGGTTGGCTTTATTAGATTCCGGATGGATTTATAAGGTTCCGGCTGAGAAAACAACTAGTGATCAATGATGTACAATACATCGTGCTTCTTATGCTATAGTTGATTTGGCGGTAATGTGGTTCTGGCTGGCTTTAACAGGTTCCGGGTAGAATTATAAGGTTCCGGATGAAAACTTATATAGTGCACAATGATGCACACTGCATCGTGCTACTTGTGCCATAGTTAGTTTGGCTGTAGAGGGTATGGTTTCGGCTGAATTTGTAAGGTTTTTTTTCCCGAAAAATCGTATATTTCTGGATTTATGAGGTTCCGGCTGGTAAATAGAATAGTGCACAATGATGCACAATGCAGCGTGCTACTAGTATTACAGTTGGTTTGGCTGTTGTAGGGTTCTGGCTGTCTTTGTCAGGTTTTGGCTGGAATTATAAGGTTCCGGCTGAAAAACCATTTAGTGCACAATGATGCACAATGCATCGTGCTACTTGTGATATAGTTAGTTTAACTGTAGAGGGTATGGTTCCGGCTGAAATTGTAAGGTTTTTTCTCGAAAAATCCTATATTTCTGGGTTTTTAAGGTTCCGACTGAAAAATTATATAGTGCACAATGATGCACAATGCATCGTGCTACTTGTGCCATAGTTGGTTTTGCTGTTGTAGGGTTCTGGGTGGCTTTATCATGTTCCGGCTGGAATTATAAGGTTCCGGCTGAAAAGCATTCAATGCACAATGACACACAATCCATTGTGCTACTAGTGATGTAGTTAATTTTACTGTATATTACCATAGCATCGTTTCCGGCTGGAATTATAAGGTTCCACTGAAAAGTCATATTTGCTAGCTTTATCAGGTTCCGAATGAAAAAATATATAGTGCACAATGATGCACAATACATCGTGCTACTTTTGCCATACTTAGTTTGGTTGGGTATGGTCCCGGCTGAATTTGTAAGGTTCTTTTCCGAAAAATCGTATATTTCTGGTTTTATAAGGTTCCGGCTGAAAAATTATATGGTGCACAATGATGCACAATGCATCGTGCTACTAGTTCCGTAGTTGGTTTTGCTGTTGTAGGGTTCTGGATGGCTTTATCAGGTTCCGGCTGGAATTATAAGGTTCCGTCTGAAAAAACATTTAGTGCACAATGATGCACAATGCATCGTGCTACTTGTGCCGTCGTTGTTTGGTTCCGGCTGATATGGTTCCGGCTGGCGTGACGGACACCTTATTTTGTATGAGTGTGAGAAAAATGTCTTATCTTTACATACATTTTTTGTAGATGTGTGAAAATACTGCCATAAAAAATCCTCTAATTTACATTTTTTATAGCAGCATTATGGCAGCAAACTACCACCATCCCTACTAGTCTATCAGGAAAATTTTACTGACAACATGTTTTGTTTCGTACACAACCACCAAAATCTATATTTTTTCCCCGCTTTTATTTTTGCTGACAGCAGATTATTTCCAAAAAATAGTCCCATAACTCATGATTTTATTTGTTTTAAAGTGAGAACATAATAACCAAATAAAACGAAGGAGAAAAGTATTCTCATTTGTAATAATTTTTAAAAGAAAATCCCATAAAGTTGGTGTACCATTTGTAGAACAATGGTCGTTTCTTGCTTAAACAGAGACTACCTCGTTGTTATTTCTTCACTTAGTATCGCGCAAGAACAGCACAACTTTTAGTATTACCCAAACCTTCGTAATGTGGAGTGGATCCATGTTGATCCAGGAGGTCTTTCGTTCGATGTTGGTTTGTTATTGGAGACTTAGAGTGAGATTTACAAATCATCTAGTAATTTATCTTTCATATTCTAGTTTGTAAGGTTGTATCCTTTTGCCTATAGTCCCTGTTAGTTTAGCCAAAGGACTATTTAGTTTGTTGGACTAAAGAGTTGAGACTTGAGTTGATCGTGGTCAATTTTATTCTGCCTGCCAACACGAAAAAAGTTTATTTGTACAAAATTAGTAGCTGCCTAAGCAGTTTATATGAAACATAATGGTGTCGAGTATCCGCTGTGTTTGAATAATTTCACCGTAGGTACTGTGGATGATAGATGTTTGATTTTTTAACAATTATAAAGTGTATTCTTCGCCCTATTAAAGTTAGCCGACATAAAGCTCATAGCCGAAAAATGTCGATAATGCAGATTCAAACTAATCAAACGAAAATGACAGCCGATTTTGCTCGATAACAATCCAGCCTAAAAATGTCGATAATGCAGATACAAATTTTATGTTGGATAATTATTTACATTGGAAAATTTTATTTGGTGTTCTTAAAAATCAACTAAAAATGTTAATTTGGAAGTCCGGGAAAACACAATTGAATATATCGCATACACAAAATTTGAAAATTTCTAAAAATTTACCTTTTAAAGTGTCATGGCTGGAAATAGATTCAAATGAAAGGTCTTAATGATGATCACAAATTATTGCAATCCAGAACCGCTGTGGTTTCCATTTATAACTAAATGTTCATTGTAGTGACCTTTTTGAAACCACAAATTAACTTTAAAGCAGTTTTTTCTATTAAATTAATTTTATTTTTACTAAATTAACGTTTTTGATCACTGAGTGACTGGTCACATGGAAATTGACCTGAAGTTTTGCTTAATATGTGCCATCGAGTGTTCTCAGTAATAAAATTGTTTTTTATTATAGTTAATAAATGCATTTAATATAAAAGTTAAATTTTGAGTAATATTATTATGGGTTTTCCGGATATGGGTTTTCCAACTCAGGATTTTTAATGTTGTGCAGCATCTCGATGATGGTGTTGAAATACGACGAGGCCAACAATCGCTTGTTATTAAACCTCTCCTGTAGGATCTGCCAAACTGCCTCGTAATTTTCTCCAATGGCCGGTAGATGAGCGATTAATTGTGCCGCTTGCTGTTGGAGATGTGATTTTAAATATGTCAACCTTATTGTGTTTGAAAGTTGGGTATTTTGATGTATCCGCCGGGTAAAGATGTCATTAAACACGTACCAATTTTCTACTGGGTATTTCTACTTTTGGTAGCTTGACGGGCGATGTTGAGATATATGGTTTATAGTTCCATTTTGATTACTAGGAACTCTACTTCGGATGTTATGACCCTGTGGTAATCGCCGATGAAGTACTTGTATTAAACTTCCTCGTTGATTTTCATGAGGATACTTCAGTGCAGTCGATCAATTTTCTTCATCTCTTAGTTAAGTTGATGAATTTTTAATTTAAGGCACTCGCCTGAGAACTCTCTTAATGTTAGTTTGGTTTGGTATTGATTGCGTTAATTTTTCGATACATTAAACGTCCGGTCGTGATTCTGCTGTGGGCTAGACAACGCTTGATTTACCGTATTGATGTATGTTTGTCGGCCCGAAGGACCAATGTTAGTCTAGCAAAGGACTGTTTAGTTTGTAATACTAAGCTTGTGTGAACCGGGCAAACTTATAGTTATGAACTAGATCCGACCCCCCACATCGACGCAAGCAACAATGCCGCATTTGATCAAGAACGAACCAAAATGAAATATTAGTCTTTTTGGAACTAAAGATGGTTTGGACGTGCACGATTTCGTTTTCCGGCTAGAATTCTTCAGTGGTATGACAGAGAAGTGGTACTGGGTTTTTACTCGTAACTACCCTCATTACGTATGAGGATTTAAAACAGGCTCTTATCCAGCGTTTCAGTAGTGTAGAGACAGATCGTGCCACCCGACAAACGTAAGAAACAAATAAAAGCTTAGTTAATCTATAAGTGACTTTATTTTTGAAAGTGAGAGTACGAACTATCGCCTTAACCGTCCTTTTCATAAATTTGAACTTTTAGATATAATTCGCGAAAATATGAGTTACGACCTGACTTTGGGAAAATAAACGTCACGAACGACAACCTCCGGTAGATCGAAGAAACGCAACAAAGCAAACTACTGCTTCTTCATTACCTTGGACCTCATCAGTTTTTAAAGACGGAAGAACCACCTATTTTGACGAGTCTAGCCTCTATATTGAGTCGATTGCGAAACAAACGAATAAATCCTTGAATACTTCTCCAACTAGCTATATCACCTCCAGGCAAGCACTGATCTGTTTGAATTGCTGCATGCCGGAACACCGTTACCGAGCTTGTAACTTACCAAGGCAAAGACTCTTTTAATATTGTTGTGGAGCTCCGAACACCATCAAACCACAGTGCACACACTGTCCACAGAGCTTGTTGATTCAAACGGTAAGAATTTTGACCCGAACTCTGATC
Organism: Nephrotoma flavescens; assembly: GCA_932526605.1. Classification (NCBI taxonomy): domain Eukaryota; kingdom Metazoa; phylum Arthropoda; class Insecta; order Diptera; family Tipulidae; genus Nephrotoma; species Nephrotoma flavescens. Next base: position 236,434,272 of record OW052220.1, read on the forward strand.
TCTTCGTTAACTACTAATACCGAACGTCCTCGATACCGCTAAATTCAGTTACAAAATCGGAGTATGTCTCTCCTGATACAAATAACACTTTCGTTCGTGGTAATGCTGCCACAAGCATAATTGTAAAATAATATCCCAGAAATGTAAATAGCGGAGAGACCGGCGAAATTATATGCCGCCATAATTGAAATGAATGAAATGCGCTTTCGTGGCCTGATGGACAATGGTGGAGGGAACTGCTGCGTAAAATCAATGCTAATTAAAAATCAATCACAGCGGAAGTATCAACGGTAGATGGTTCGAAAAGCTAAATCGTAGATTTTGTGGATTTACCGGCTAAATTCAATAATAAAACAAATCTATCTTGTTTCTACTTTACAAGGACAAATATGCCCAATTCGTGGAATCTATAGAATTACCTTCATGTTACCTTCATGTTTTTATCAAAAACGCCATTACATACTATGATTTTAAACTCACACATTTGTGTGGTTTGGAGTTTAATTAAGCCATTTTTTTATTTTTTGTGGTTGAAAAAGGGATAAACACATCCCTACTCAATCGATTGCATTAAATACAATTCTTCCAAATAGATGTTGGTGATAGTCCTCCCATCAAACAGCGGCATTATTCGGTTTCTCCGGCGACTCGGGAGCCGTTGTACAAAGAGCTTGATCGAATGTTGGCGCTCGGTGTCCTAGAAGAGAGCTCGAGTTCATGGTCGTCTCCAGTTGCGCTGGTTCGGAAGCCTAAGAAGATCAGGTTATGCGTCGATTCGCGAAAGGTCAATGCTTTGACGAAAAAAGATCTATATCCCTTGCTGGTAAATAACGGGCTTCTCGGCAGGTTAAACTCAACAAAGTATATATCCAGCATTGACCTTAAAGACGCCACTCGCCCACAGATACCACTCGCTCTTTCATCTACAGACAAAACGGCGTTCACAGTTCCTGGTCGACCGTATCGTTTGATGGCCAAAGTGAACCCTCATTGCTATCACCATCAAATAGTTGTCTATCTGGATGACCTCCTAATTACGTCCGCTACATTTGAAGAACATTTAAAACTCTTAGAAGTAGTAAGTTAAATGTTTCGAAACATTCATTTGTTTATGAAACGCATAGAATACTTGGCCTACATAGACTTAAAAACAGATTCCAAAAAAATAGAAGCCATTCAAAATTTTCCCGTGGAAAGAAGGGATGGTACCAGAGGTCTATAGCAAATTATGCGCAAGTTACAGCTCCGATCACTAACCTCTTAAAAAAGCAGTATAATTCGTTTTGAAGAAATCTGGAGAAACTAAAATATTTATTCGTTGAACCTTGACATTCCTCTATTTGTAGATTTTTCCTCGGTTGCTTTCAACGGCCAAGAGTATATAAACCTGAGAAACAAAATCATTGGGTGTCCAGAAAAATATCCTTCATTTAAAATTTCAACGGATAGGATCTATATTAAAATAGGAAACTTTCCGGAACCATCTCTCTCAGATACACCTAATTGAAAAATTTAACAAACATAAATCTGGCAATTACACGAGAATCCACTTGCATCGCACGGAGGAATAAAAAAAACCTTAGCACGAAACCTTAGAGGGAAACTTCTTTCGCTTCCCGACCATGGGAAAATGTATACGTTAATCTTATGGGTCCGTGGATCATTTCTTAGTCATACTAGACCAATTCTCTAAATTTGTATTGTTAGAGCCATTCAGCTCCAGTACTACGACTAAAATACCAAACTATCTAAGAAACGAGGTATTTGTAGTTTTTGGAATATCCAAAATAATTCGAACTTACAATGGACCGCAGGATATTAGATTATGGGTTGTTTTTGGTACTACCTTATGGACAGGTTTCCCCTGTAGTTCTTTTTTGTGTCAATGGCTGTTGCCACACGGGAAACACAAAAACCGTATTTTTCTTCGTTTTCTTTCCCCGTTTACCTATGATATACATGTTTTAAATAAATTTTCAGTGCAACCACACTAACACAAACATAAATGAAATAAAAAATATTTCAAGGCCATTTTTGACTTATGCCAGCGTTTCCCAAAGTTGGTTCCCGGGGTTCCGTGGCAATTTTTAGCGGTTCCACGAGTTAGTACCAGTTAAAATCCATGCCATAATTTTTCATTTCATACATTCACACTACATTTCATACATATATACCAAAATTAAACAATAACGATAATTATTGGGTAAAAAATCCTTTCAAAAGTAATGAAAAGCCAACGGGACTACTAACAGTAGATTACGAGATTTTAATTGAAATTAGTTAGGATACTCGCTAACTTCGAAGAGGTGCCGTTAGCAACTTTCTGCTGTAATATATTTGATGAATATAAAAATTTAGCCAAAAAGGCTATTAGAGCTATATTGCCGTTCTTAAACAACACATTTATGCGAAACAGGATTTTCTATGAAATTTGAAGAATCGGAAAAGGGTTCCGTGGCAAAATAAGTTTAGGAACCGCTGACTTATACAATTTAGTTTAAATTTTATTTTCGAGAGAGCTGAATAAAAAAAAAGAAAAAAATTTGGAGTTATCTAGAGATTTCAATAATTATCTTTTTTGTAAATTTTGTTACACATTCATTATCTATTACGACTCGTTGGCCTTGAAAAAAATACCAGAAACCTTGTGTGGAATTAGGCATTGGGGTTGTTAATTTTACTTTTTTGTGCTATTTTAATATTTAGTTTTTTTTGACAATCCTTATATAGAATTACTTTGCCTTCTGGTATCAATAAATAAGATTCTAACGGTTATGATAATTCTAGTTTTTCATTATTTTTATTTTTCAAAAAAAAAGAATGTTTCCTTAAATTAAATCTAACTATAGTGATGTACGTCAGATACAAAATTCTGGTTTGCAAAACCGCTTTTGATCGATGAACCCGCCATTTCCGGCGAGTAAACCTGAAAACATCTGGCGGGTCAAAAGCAGGCATAGTTTACAAGAGGATACCGATGAGGTTGTCTGATTCATTGCAAGGAAAATTATCCATGCAGTAGGTTTAGATTCGCATCCGCTTATCCAACTTTTCCTTCTTCTATAAATGTTCGGAATTATCAATCCAAAATCTTAGAAGAGGAGGTACGGATTTTTTATTGTAATGAATGACCCGACAAATGTTCTTCTTTTGTCATAGAGACATTGTTAGTTTCATAATTATGATTAACTCGAAATCATGATTTGGTACTAATATGTCATGGTTAACCATAGTTTCAAACTAAATTTGAAGTCAGTTTCGAAAAGAGATATTTTTTTTTCTCATTTCGATGTATTTTAGTACTCACAATACCGAATGCATCAAAAATGGGGATTCCTGACGCTACTTGTTTACCAAAAAAGGTCTAGTTTTCTGTTTGTTATGAATATTTATAGCAATTTCTTTCCACGTTCTTTCCAAGTAAAAAAATTAATTTCTTTTTTGATCGCAATCAATTTTGAAAAATCTCAACATTTCATTAGATTTTTTTTTGACGTTTAACAACACATAAATATGTTTACGTTAAAATATAAACATAAATATTTCAAAAAGTATAAACATAAACATTATAACTTTTTGACTAGTTGGCCGTGAGAATTTGACATACGAAATAATTTTATATCTCACATTAAAATAATTGTTTCGTTTTCATTGCGGTAAAATAATTGTGTTGACAAAAAAATGTATTGATAATTTGTTGACAATAAACTGTCAATATAAAATTTTTGAAAATCTAATGTCAATTTTTCACAAATATACTAACAAAAAAAATAAATCGCGTATCGTATTCTTTGACATACAAAAGAATTAATTTATTTTTGATTTTTGGAAAGAACTTGCTATTAGTGCGGGAGCAAATTTTTTTTTTCTGTCAATATAAAATTTATTTCTGACAATTTAAAAGTCAATTATATGTCAATCTTGACATTTTTGTCAGCGCCTACTCCATCACTATTTTAAAATCATGATCCCGAAATTATGGTTACGAAACTAGTAATGTGTCTGTAGTATTACCCTCCTTGCGGTCATTGATCTTCTAATTATTGACAAATGAGCCAGATTTAACCAAAAATCTACACACCAGTTTTGTAATTGTGGTTGTCGTAAAGAACAGTTAAATGGCATTTTTATATGATAATGAGATGGAATCAGTAACCCCCAGTATTATAAAAATGCTACTAACTACAATATTTAAGTTTAAGTACGTAAGCCTACGGGTAACTTGGCACTGAATTATTTAATTTCCACTACTGTATAAAATTTTATTATTTTTTCAATAACTCTTAAAAAATAATAAATACACAATAGAAGTAAGATGCAATTGTAATATTCAATAATTTTTTAGTGGTAAAGAAAAGATCGCGAACTCCCCCTCCACAGCATCTCTCCATATAAACATAAAGTAGTTTTATACGTATTTTTTTTTTTCATTTTTAAGTTGTTGTCTTTTTGATGGGTACCCAGAGATAAATTAGAAAAATGCACATTTCGAATGGATTTGTTTGGATTTTAATTTCCCGTGTAACATTTTAACACAAGCAGCGTATATTTAGTTGGTGGTTTTGCCAAGATGAAGAGATGCCATCGGGTGCATTGTTCGATTGTATTAAATATCATCTGTATTATAATATTCTAAGATAAATAAACCATTTGACATTTATGTAAAAAAAAAAAACATTTTGTTAATACACGAGATCTTGTTGATATTTTTATTTTAGCAAAGCAAAAGTAAACATTGTTGTAACTTGTTACAAGTGAGACAACTTTTCGGTGAAGAATAAATTTATAATAAAATTATAGTTTTATCGTTTAGATATTTTATAGATAATTTGCATATTAATCATGATTTGTGCTCGAAGGAAAATTTTTATGTGTGATAACTGATCGTATTTAATTTGGTAATAGGTGACACTTTATACGATTTACAAGATTTAAACTATACAAGTCTCTTAATCGGCCTCTTAATTGTTTGTGTGCGTGTGTCAAGGTACGTTCATACACACAGATCGCCAACATTTATTTTATTGATAGATCATCAATAAACTGGTGACTTTATATGGACAACTTATTAGACGAGTATGTGCCAGTATTTTTATGAATTGCGATGATCAATTACATCAGATAAGTGTACATATTTTGCAATAAAAACTACTCACATTGGATTAAAATGATATGCAACTATGATCTGTAGTAAGTATTTGAAATGGTTGTTTAATGATATTTATCAGTTAAACGATCAATATAAAGGTTTTAATGACATTTTTACTACATTTTGCTCTTTTATCGAACTATACGATCACGATCATTTTTAAAATTTTCGCATTCACAACATAAAAAATAAAAAAAATTGAATTTAATCGGATAAAGCACAAAATACATAAATTAATTAATTATATATGATGTGACCTTACAGAAAATTGAAGAAGCCGTGTTCAATACATCGAAACCAAATTAATTAATAAATTAATTAATTTTATTAATTTATAATCATTATAATTTTATAGTTCATCTTTTACACGACATCGCACTCTTGAAAATATCACCTCAATGGTTTTTTTTTATTGTTTGTTTGATTAGCGCATGTTCAGTTATAAATTCTTTATAACATTTCTTACACAATACGAGTTAGTGATTGAAAATCCCAACCGAATGATGAACATTTTTTTGGGCACTCCCACATTTTATTGAATTAAACAATACAGATTATTATTTGCTTTCCATTAAATGCTAATACTCGTCGCCTTCACGTGATTTTTAAAATGTTAGCGGTAGTTGTTGTGTGTATCTGTCAGTTATGGAAAATTATTATTCAAAATTGCAATTGAAACTGGATTGTTCTATAATGGAACCGAATGAACGGTATCGTGCCGAGAGATAAAATATTATTTAGTGAAATATAAGTTCAGATACCTATAGGCGACCTCTGAGGATATTGAGCAAAAGCAAAGGTGTTAAACACTTGCACGTTGGTGGCGAGCTTCAGAATTAGGTCTTTTCTGACGGCTTAGCAATATATAAACAAATAATACAATCGTGTTTGGTTAGAGTGGAAATCAAAAGACAATAATTAAGCGGTAACTGTCCCAGGACGCTCACTACTCATTTTCATTGAATAGGGCGTGAAGGTAAATTAAAAAATCTTCCGTGTAAAGATTTTGAACGATGCTTTATTAATTACGGATGGCTCGCAGCCAACCCGCAGCTTTCAACTAAGCACGCAGAGGCCTCTCTCACAGTGATGTTTTGGCGGCTAGATCTCAGGGTACTGGCATGGGCCGAAAGGCTGATGTATCTCTTTCGAATAACAGGAGTGCTGAAATAGGGAATTCATCGTTAGATGGATCCTCAAATTTGCTTAGCTGCTCTAACGAGTACATCCTTTTTAGCCATATGTTACCTGCGATTGGAAATCGTTTTGGAACGTCAATATGGGTTATATTCTGTTGCTTAACAGAAAGCAGCTTCTCTCCCCTAATCAGTACCACGTACTCGAAAAATTTTGTCGGTTGCAGATGCAGCGTATATGTGTGAATTACATTCGATACACTTAGTAAATGCTTTTAGAATTGTAATTATCTCATCACAATTGCGTTATACTTCTAGGCTAAATTAACCAAATTTTTTTCTCATCATTTGAGTCTTGTGTAAGGCGCACGCCCGCAGGAGCAGGCAAACCGCCAACAACTGCAAGACACATGGGTGAAATGGTGACAACCCGCTGAATCATAATGCGAAAGATCAAAGAGAAGAATGTGGTATCACATAAACGTAAGAAAGATGTCTACGAAAGAAGGTCTCAATTTTCCAGAATTGTTGCCGCAGTCTATGGAGACTGGAGGTATTACTATGCTGATCATTGGTTAATTTAAGATGAATGGTGCCAGGTCATGTAAATAGGTGTGCTCAATAAAGAATATGCTGGCTTCAATGGGTTGAGGTCGTCGTCTGAATAGGTCGTGAGTTGAGGATCGCGTTAAACCATCAAAAGCGTTATCATTTCTCCATAGGTCAGTAGGGCTTCCGACAATGTTCTTTTTAAGTGGTACTTTGTAGGCATTACTGCGGTCTCATATAGTGGATAAAATTTCCAAGTAATCTAGTTGTTCAATAAAATTAGAATTTGCATTATCATTTATAACGTCAAATAATTCACAGGTGTGGTGCCGGTTTTGCCCAAACGAAGTTTGATCCGTTGCCATTTATTATTTAAGATTTGACGTAAACTGGCGGAAGGCTGTACTGCATTGAATGGATCAATAAACAGAATGACAGGAAGCATATGAATAGGTTTTAGACCTCTATGTTTAGATAGCCAGGCCTAAAAAATGTGACCCGACTGAATGGTAGCTCGGCCATAATAAATTGAAGAATTTCTGGTGCTTGAAACTATGTCCCACATAAATTAAGAAGGAGCGCGGGGCGGTTCCAATCCAAGGCCAAACAATTGTGGAATCACTCCATAAATATAGGGCATTTTCTCTATCAACTAGGTAGTAATTGTTGAGCTTTTGGTAAGTGGCAGTTGTTCGTTCAGGGAAACTCTGTACGTAGTAAAAATCTGACCTGGGATCGTATTCTTGAAATCGGTGGAAATTTCCCCAATCGGAATACAGTTTGCTTTGAAATTCTCTATATTATTTGAATTTTTTGCCGGCTAGAGAAGAAAAAAGGATTTAATTGATTTATTTTTTGTTGTACAAGTTTAGGTCCTCATAATTTTTAAATCTAAAATTTATTAAAAAAAAACTCTAATTTATTCAATATTGGAAAGTTTAATATGTGTATGGTTGAAATTAAATCTAGACACATTTTGAATCAAAATTGGATTGGAAAGCTATTATTATTTTGCAATAAATAAGAAAATCAAAGAATAAGCACTAAATGTTGTTGTTGTTTTGCTAATATCTAATGATTGTAATGAATTTTCGACATTGTCGACATTAGTTACTTTCCAATTGACCACCGCAAGTACTTGTAAGTGCAAAAATGTGTATTGGCTAAAGTGTCGATGGGAAAGCACAAAAAATTACAAAAGCAAAACATAACCTACGAATGTGTAGTTCATTTGTGATAACTTTTTAAAAAAAATATCTATACCGAAATTTTATTAGCGCTTCACATACGACATTCAAATATATTTTTGACAGAAAAATACTACACACAATCACCTAGCGAACAAATTTATCGTACCTGTTTTCAACTACTCATAATAAAATGGTAGAGCAGTTGTGAGTAGTTAATTACAAAAGACAAAAACCGTAAGTAGTACTTGAGGTGTTATGTATTTTGAAATACATTGTCTACACGTGTAGACAATGTATCAATTACGCCATGTAGACAATACGGCACAACAGTGCTCTCCACACGGAGAGACCTTCAGTTAATCTCCCATAATACACACTCCGATAGCTGGAAACTGCCAGACTGCCACGGGGAGATCGAGTGGATTTTACGGTTGTCCCCGAATGGACGAAACATACTCTGGGCTCACCACTCCGACCCTGTGGATGTTCCGCCAAGGGAATAAAGGGGAGTGGCAAGCCAAGCCTACAAATATGGCATTTTATTCATTGAACAAACGCAAAAAAATAAAATTAAAATAAAATAACCAGGTGAAATACCAAAAAAAAATAAAAAATAAGGAATGTTGGGCGTACTCCGCTTTTGATAAATGAAAACGACTGTCCTCGGTTGGCTACCTGTATATTCTCCAGCGATGGGCGTCTTCCCGCCTTAACCGTAGCAAAATTTCAAATTTTTTACAAACGGCCGGTTGGCCACCTGTGGTTGGGCGTTGGTTACCCGAAAAATTTCAAAAAAAAAATTACAAATGGCTTCGGCTGGCCATCTGTATGTCGCGGTTTTCACCGATACGCACCAAAATGTTGAGTAGCCGCATCGCAGCCAACCGCTGAATATACGATATCGTTGAAAAATTCTGCGCTCAGGATAACTTGCGGTGCTCGCATTAAATTGCAATGCCATCAGTAAAAGGTATTTTTCAAACAATCACAATTAAAAATTTGAAAACGAAATAGTAAAAAAAAATTAAGGTATTACCAGGGAGTCGTAACACTTTGTTGCTTTGGGCTCGTAAACAATTCGGTAGAAACAATTTTACGTTTCAACAAGACTCTGCACCATCCCATAAAGCCCATGAAACCCAACGTTTTTTACAAGAAAATGTTTCCAGCTTCATTTCTACACAACAATGGCCCCCAAATTTCTCAGACTTAAATCCAATGGGTTTTTCCATGTGGTCCATTCTGGAGGCCAAAGTATTAACTAAAGAAAAAAACGAACGGGGTTCAAGCTCCACCTGAACTGCAAATGTTTGGTAAAACATAAGGTCAAAACTTAAAAATCAATGTTTTTACGATATACTGAAGTTTTGAAATTAAAAAAATCAAAATTGACCAATTTACAGCATTTTTAATTGGTAACACTTCGAGTACCGTCATTAATCTTTTAAAAAAATATTTTATTTTTGGTAAAACATTTAGGGGACTAGTTTTTGGTTTCATTTTACACGCTGCGTGTAATACTGTTATGTTAAATGTTGCGTTGAATTGTTGCGTTGTTTACGTGACATTTTAACCTGATTGCCCGTTAAATCCGAATGTTTTTAAATTTAAACTTTACGATCGACTTAAATCTGGGATGGAACTCAGGCATTTCTTAGCCGAATATGTTGGCATTGGATTGGGTATGTTGGATGGAAGTGGGATTCTTAAATGATTTTGGGAAGAAATTCTAGAATTTGTTTACCTGGGGTGGAACCCGATCAATTCTTGACCAATTATGATGGAATTGGGTATGTTTGATGGAAATGCGGTTCTTAAATGATTTTTGGAAAAAGTTTTGGAATATCACCACCTTGTTATGCTAAGCAGTTTCAGGATAGGGTGTTTTAAATTTCACATTTCACATTTGACTTTATTACATTTTATTTATTAAAATTAACTTCACATTAAATTTACACTCAAAATAATCTTTGGTGGTTGCTGCTTATGACTCTCTGACTAATAATTTATAAACTATAACTATATCTTAAAACTAAAATGCGCGTTTTATGAACTAAAATTTAGAGGAAATGAAAATGTTATACAAGCACTACGGAAAACAAATGTAAATTTTCCGAGGTTTCAAGATTGCTTTTTCATTTCTTGTACGCAAATGTGTTTATTTTGTTAAAAATGAACGACCTTACTATTTTACTAACAATGCGGAAAACAAATAAATGAATCGACTTTTCCGGTATAATACACAACAACCTGAGACAGAACTCGATCAATTCTTAACCGATTCTGATGGTATTTTGGGTACGCTTGATGGGAATTTGATTCTTAAATTATTTTCGGAAGAAGTTCTGGAATAGGGCAACCTGGGACGGAACTCGATCAATTATTACCCGATTATGATGGGATTAGCTATGTTGGATGGAAATGCGATTGACTTTTAGAAGAAGCTCTGAAATATGGGCATCTGTGACGGAACCCAATCAATTCTTGATAGATTCTGATGGGATTGGGTATGTTGGATGGTAATAGGACTCTCAAATGATTTTGGAAAGAAGTTCTGGAATAAGGCCGCCAGGAAATGAATTCAATCGATTCTTAACCGATTATATGGTGGGATTAAGTGTACTGGATCGAAATGGGGTTCTTAAATAATTTTTGGAAGTAGTTCTGGTATATGGCTAGCTGGAACGAAACGCGATCAATTCGTAACCGATTATGATAGCAGTAGGTATGTTAGATGGAAATGGGATTTATTTTTGATGTGTAAACATCTTTGATCGCGCCTACCAAAAATTTTTGTATTAGAGTAAACTTGTAAATGAAACGAACGGAAATGACACACCTACTTCGTTTGAAAAAAATGCAACAAACTCAAAAACAAAATTTTATACTATCCATGGCATGCTTGTTTGTATATGTATAATAGTAGGGAAAACAAAAAAACTAACTTAAAAAATGAAATAGAAACCATCAACAATTCCATCGATCAGAAAAATCAAAAAATAAAAAATTCCGATACGAAATACGAATTTCGATTACGAAATTACATACTCTTACCATTAAAAACACAGCCAACAACTTATATATATTGCTTTATCACAAGTAACGAGTTTGTAGGAGCTGTCCCTCACGTCGGGTATCAATGATAAGTCTTCTACTAAATGGGGTTATAATGAAGTCTAGTTTTAAACATTGAAATGCCAAAGTCTCAGGTCACAGTCACGCAGGGATGCTCAATTCATTTGCTTTCCGAGATCTGTGCTCTAATTCTCTAAAAACCAAGATAAACTGCAATGTGTAAAAGTTTTACACATGAAAAAAATTATCGTAGAAGTCTAGATTTATATTGGGTATCGTGATGTTTTAGTAAATTCGCATTCTCTAAGTTTTTTTCAAGATAAAATGTAAAGTTTATGTCAAAAAGTAACACATGTAATTTATCGCGGAATATCTTTGCTTTAATGTGTAAAACGCTTTCGTTTGAATATTATTAATAATTAATTGCAATTTTTGATATTTTAGTTTATAGTTTTATTTTAGAATTAAACAAGCCAAGTTCTATCAATTTAAATAACTGCGATACTTTACATAAAAAAGTTATAAAATTCTATCCATTTAGAATGTAAAAATGGACTGTTATCGTTGGAATTAAAATATTATTTCAAGCCAAACTTCACTTTTACCTATACTTGTGCTTAGTTTTATCTCCAGTATTTTTACAAAAACAACAAAACAAATAAATTTATTATTCATAATTTTATGTTTAAAGTAGGGAATAAATAATGTACCTATTTATATTATAAGAAGAAGACTTAAGGGGTAGAACATCCTAGAACAAGATGGTCTGTGGGTTACAGCAAAAGCAATTTTGGTTGCTCAATTTTCAAATATAAATGTCAAGTGTTTCAAGTGTCTGATTTGACAACATCTAAAATGGGCCCCCCATAGCTTTCATCTTGGTTACACTTGCAATATTTTACTTGATCATAACACTTGCACAATTAAGAAAACAGACGAGTGCATTAAATCTGTCGGCCTATAGAAAATCTAGATTAGTAAACAAATTTCAGTTTGTTGTTGTTTAATATTTCATTTAGAGACACTATCAGCTCTCAGCAATCTTTAAGATCTTACAATGTTTTAATCCTAGACAATTTATTAATCTTGTGTTTGAGAAATTGATAATTAGGACAAATTTCGAACAGAAATGAACTAGTACAAAATTTAGTTATATTATGCATTAAAACTAGCTTTTAACTATAAGATGTATATTGCATAAAATCTATTTAAAGTGCAGGTAAATGTTCAAAGTCTCACCTCCTACTAGTTACCGATTCTTAAGATTAACCCAAACAATTTACAAAGATTAAAAATTTACTCGCAAGGTAAAAAAACAAATCGTAACACTAAAACCTCCCTCCATAACTAGACCTACATCAAATACTAGGAATGGCTTCGATTAACAAATTTTCAGTGTTATTGAGGAGGCACATAAAAAAAATATTGGTTGAGGAATTCGTGGAGTTCGGAAAACTTGCAGTGACTAACTAAATTTGATGGTTAAATGAGCTTCGTTGCTTAAAACGCATAGCTTTTTATAGTTTACTCGAAATTCTAAAATTCTAGTAAGACCCCGGGCTTTCCGAGATCCATCTATTATACTTAGGTATTGTCAACTCGCATGTGTGGAAAGAGCTAAATAGGACATTTCGTCTTCAACAACAAAATACACTGAAATTCTGCCTAAGACAGATTTGATTGGATTTCAAAAACATATCGCAAATAATCATTACATAATAATGCGATTTTGCACTTAGTATAAAGAATAACATTTAAGCAGATTAGAATACACAACATTAATCAAAATTCAACGGATCGATTAATTATAAATAAGACTTATATAGTACACATCTTTACCATACGAAGTAAACAAATAAACATATAATTTACATTTGTTTTTAATACGCATAAAAATGCATGCGTAATTTCACATTTTTAAGAAAATGGTTTCTTGTTTTTCTTGTTACAGTTTTTTGTTGTATTGCAGAGAAACATAAAAAACATGCATTTCATAAATTTCATTTGTGAATTATTATTTGTGAAGTAATTATGAATTAAAATATGCATTTTTTAATTCATTTTGAAATTTGCAATTGTTTTTGCACATTTTCACAGACGAATGCATTAGTTGAAAATTTTTAATTTTCATTTTACATTAAAAGCCCGATTATCCGGCATCAAATTAACTGGAACACTCGGTTAACCGGAATTTTAATTTTTACGATTTTTTTTTGCTTTTTTCTGTTTCTTTTGTCTTTCATATGCATTGATTTTATTTTGAAATTTGCAATTGTTTCTTGCATTTTTTCATTAATGAAAGCATTAGTCGAAAATTTGGAATGGCTGTAATTTTCATATTACAGTAAAATCTCAATTATCCGGCATCCAATTAACCGGAACACTCAGCTAACCGGAAATTTAATTTTTAGGATTTTTTTCTTGCATTTTTCTCTTTCTTTTCTCTTTCATATTCATTTTTAATTCTTTTGAAATTTACAATTGGTTTTTGAATTTTTCAATTTTTTGACATTTTCATTAATGAAAGCATTAGTTTAAAATTTTGAATGGCTTTCATTTTCATATTACAGTAAAAGCCTAATTATCCGGCATCCAGTTAGCCGAAACACTCAGTTAACCGGAAATTTAACTTTTTGAAATAGTTTTTTGCTTTTTTCTTTTTCAGAAGGGAACTTTTTTTTTATTATTCACTTCATTCACATATTATGTATACGAGTACACCTATACGAGTTCCCAATATTTAATAATAAATACATATATTCAATATTTCCCTAACCCTAGTTGGGTTACGACTTTACACATTATATTCAAATAGAATAATGCATAAAATAGAAAAAAATTTAAGGAAAGTATATTTTCTCTAAATCACGGAATAATAAAAAAATAATATGCCTTGTGAAAAAGAAAGAAGTAAAAGAAAATCCTAAAAGTTAAAATTCCGGTTAACTGAGTGTTCCGGCAATTGGATGCAGGATAATCGGGCAAAAAATTGCAACTTTCAAAATGAATTGAAAAATGCATATGAAATAGAAAAGAAAGAAAAATGCAAAAAATATCCTTAAAACTAAAATTCAGGTTAGCTGAGTGTTCAGGTTAATAGGATGCCGGATAATCAGTAAAATGAAAATTAAAGCCATTCCAAATTTTCAACTAATGCTTTCATTAGTGAAAATGTGCAAGGAACAATTGCAAATTTCCAAAATGAATTCAAAAATGCATATGAAAGAGAAAAATGCATAAAAAAATCGTAAACATTAAAATTCCGGTTAACTGAGTGTTCCGGTTAATTGGATGCCGGATAATCGGGCTTTTACTGTAATATGAAAATTAAAGCCATTCTAAATTTTCAACTAATGCTTTCAGTAATGGAAATGTGCAAAAAACAATTGCAAATTTCAAAATGAATAAAAAATGCATATGAAAGAGAAAAAAGCAAAAACTAATCGTAAACTTAAAATTCCGGTTAACTGGGTGTTCCGGTTAATTCGATGCCGGATAATAGGGCTTCTACTGTAATATGAAAATTAAAGCCATTCCAAATTTTTTAACTAATGCTTTCATTAATGAAAATGTGCAAGGAACAATTGCAAAAAAATCCTAAAAATTAAAATTCCGGTTAACTGAGTGTTCCGGTTAATTGGATGCCAGATAATCGGGCTTTTACTGTAAAATGAAAATTAAAAATTTTCAACTAATGCTTTCATTAATGAGTATGTGCAAAAAACAATTGCAAATTTCAAAATGCAAAAATATTCCAAAAATTAAAATTCCAGTTAACTGAATGTTCCGGTTAATTGGATGCCAGATAATCGGGCTTTTACTGTTATACATTTTAACGTTTTATTTCGATCTTAAATGCACATATTATTTCATTTTCAAAATGACTTAAAAATACACATTTTATATCATTTATAAACACACTTCTTAAATCATTTTCAAAGTGACTTATGATATGCATTAATAAAGTCAGCTTTTTTATTTTTTATTTTATTACAGATTTTATGTCAATTTTAAAATAAAATAACGCTGGTTTTAAGCCCGAAATACACCACTTTTAAGTCAGCCTTTTTTAATTCAGGGAGCCTTATTACGACTATAAAATGGCAAAAGCGCATGAAAAGTTGCAATTGGAGAACGATTATTTTGATAATAATACTGAATAATTTGTAAACGTTGATCTTGCGTATATATCATCATGATGAAATTGTAAACATTACTGAATACAATGAAACAAAAAATGACAGATCATGACATATTACAAATGGCCGAAACGTCACTTAAAAATCATATCATTCCCATTGGAAAACCCAATATGTTAAAGTGCAAGTTAAAATATCACCTTTCAAACACACATAACACGAATTTCCCGATACGATCAATGGTTACTGAGATATATGCATGTAAAGCCATCTACCGAGAAAAAGGCCACGAATAATCGCCCCTACATATTATTTGTTTTTATTGTAATCTTACTTGATTTATTTGGATTTTCTTCGATCTCGGCTACATTTTATTTTTTATTTTATTTTACACGTGGAATAAATTATTCGTTTTATTTTATATTCACTTCACGTGTTTTTCATTATTTTTGCTTTAGGCACGCATATAATTTTATTTTAAATATTTTTGTAGTATTTTTATTTTTAATTTTCTCTTCTTTATTTTTTTATTTCCATATAAGATGGCACCACCATGACACGATTCAACTAACTTTATTTTTGCTATAATGGTATACTATAAAGGTACGTTCACACTTTTACTTAAAGGTAGGTTTATATGTTATAGTATTGATCTATTGCTACCGATTACTTCTAGATGATTAGATTGAAAATTCATTTCTAGGAATTTCAAAATTTTGCTTGGGTTTTCTAAAAAACTTTCAGGTGAACGCCGTAACTCGGTGTCCAAGTTTTTTTAATAAGGTGAAGATAATGAGCTGACTCAATAACGTATTCAGGTGACTAAATATGAGTATTCGTTACGAGTGAAAATCTCTATTTTGAAACGATCCTCTAAAATTTAAAAGCTTCATCGTGGTTGTCACCTGTAGGTTCCAAATGGCTCACTGATTTTCCAGCGGGGTCTTGAGCGTGGCGTTTTAGCTAGTTTATTTTGTAAGTTTGTTGTTGTTGTTGAAATTATTGTAATGTTCTACAAAGTATTTTAAATTAACTTCATTTTCTTTGGAAGCGTCTCCATGTTTTTAATTTAATTTAAACCGTAAAGCTGGTCTGGATCGGTTGTTGCTTTCCAGTATATCATCAGCTGCATATTTTTGACATAATCCCCGCACTCGGACGTATTGTTGTTTTAACTGTTGGCTGAGTTTTGGTAGTTGATCTTGCTGAAATTAAGCACTTAGATCAGTTTTTGATGTCTTGGATGATTGCATTTGAGTAGGGTTGCTGAAATATGCATTCTCATTTTCTATGTCATTTTTGTTTGATTCTTTCAACTATGGATGAAATAAATTTTGAAATTGTTTTCGATGCAACTGGAGCTGATGGCAAAGATGAACCGAAGAGACGTCGACGCATTTCGACAATATTTTTTGATAGTTTTCCCATACCGTTTGCACATCTTTGTAATATTGGTGCGTCAATCCAAGTTATGGTTGAAAATCTCTGATTTTTTGGTCATCATCCACGTACTCGTTGTACGCCAACTCTTACTCGATATTTTGTGCTCCAAATATTTTTTGGTTGATCGAGCTGCACCATTTTTTTATAATTTGGGATGATCTGCTCTATCTCTCTCGCCTTGTTAGCCTCTGCTTTGCTTGCCGGTTGTTAATTGGCTTTAGATTGTTTTGTTTGCCGCTTTGTTGTTTGGTTGTTTTTGGTGCCGATTCCTTTGGCGGCTCGAATAATATGAAAATTATGTATATGTCATATATGGGAAGAATAAAGGAATGAAGAATGCAGCAAAGTGAATATTTTATAATTTAATTTCCATTTTCATAAAACACGACACTCAATAATAATTTTATTTAGACCTTCACATTTATAATTATGTACGAGTACCTAAAATGTTGAGTTATTCTAAGATTTATATTTTTTTAATGTCTCGTGCTGGAATGCACATAAGATGAGTATATTATATCGATTGATTCTTTTCAACGATAAATAAATTGAAATCATGATCTTGTTGATTTATTCAATTATAGAAGGCAATCAAATGCCATATTGGCAAGATTATCAGAATATTAAGATATATAACTTATGTATACGATTAATTCAATTTTACAAAATGCCGCGTACATAAAATTTCAATCGAGCCATGTTATGAAATATAGTTATATAGATTTTAATGGCACACGCGCTCCGTTCACACAAAATAATTGTGTAATTTGTATAAACAAGTTGTTTACGTATGTTTTATAATATTACAGAGTGTAATGCCAAATGATAATGATTTCGCGGTTTAATCTTTAACAGCAGTCAAACAAGTTGCATATTCTGTATATTAAGTAATCATCCATTTGTATAATAAAAAAAAATCCAATTATAATAAAAATTATATTACGTCTATCCGTTTTTAAGTGTTTAATGGGCGGGGAAGTCCAATGTCAATCTATAAAAATAATTAAGAATATTCCACATCTTATACAGGTTGCTAATCGGGTCAAAATATGAAGTGTTTCCAGTTTGCGACAAAATGTTTATGTCTGATCAGACATATCGGCTCACTGTCTAGAATGTTGACTCAATTAAACCACTGACAAACGCTAAGAATGTTGAACCACTGAATGTTGAATGTTGAACGTAAGAACCACTGACAAACGCTACGATGGTGGCTACAGCTCTATCAATAGCGTTAATTGTTAATCGATATATTTTTGTAAGTATTGAAGTCATCATCGAATTCTGAACAAAATTGTTTCAACCAAATGCCATATATTCGGCCTCCGTGCTTGATAACCGTTGATTGTCTTTTGCTACTCCACGTTATTGCCCCATTGCACGCAGCTTAAAGACATAGCTTGTGCACGATCGCCGTTTTTCGATGCCACATCCCCAGTTCGCATCTGAATAACCAACCTGCTGAATAGTTGAATAAAATTTTAATTTTGAATAACCAAATCGTGGTTATTTAATTTTTAACTTATATAACCAAAAACATATTATGGTTAATTTATTGGATAGAAATGGAAAATAATTGGTAACAGTGACCAACAATTTTGTTAAATCAACGAAGGGAAAAAATTATTTTACAGTAATGACTTGTTAATTCTACCAATTTTTTTTAGTAAATGCAACCAAATTTGCGGTTAATGTTGCAAACGTTTTAGGTTCATCACTGCACTGCAGTGACCAATCTACAAAAATATTGAAAATACTTTGAACTTACATATACAGTATAATCACAATGTCTTAGTGAATTTTTTTGATTCGCTACGCAATTGTCAACCCAATTGTAATTTTTAACAAGCCGTAGTTTATATGACAAAACTTATAGGTCAAAATAAGTAATTAAGATAAACCAAAATTCTTGGTTAATTTTCTTTATTTTTAATTGGAGGAACCTAAAGTTTGGGTCTTTTAAGATTCTTAAGGCGTAACCAGCGAGTCTGTAAGAAATTTAAGTAACAAAGCGAAAAATGTATGAATGTATCTGAAAAATGTATGTTTATTGACATTACTGACCAGCGAAACTCAAAGTACTTTTTGTTCAGTTTCGTTAAATTTGAATTGTCATTTAGCAATCCGTAACAAGAGCGAAACTTATCGCTCAAACTGAAGGAAACGTCATAATTGTATATTTGAAATGGCGGTATGTTGATATGTGTTACATTTTTATAATTTATGTGCTCAAATATTTATTTATATTTTAATAATTTAAATAATATTTTATGTACATTTTCATCAGCTCTTTTCAGCTCAATAGATCCCGATTGTTCACCAACATTTGTGGCCGCACAAGGTACATCAGCATGTTTAAAACCTCATGTCATTCGAATACGGATAAAAAATTGCTGTTGACATATAGTAATCTACATACTTGTTACATACATAGTAATCTGTCTCTTGTGCGATTTATTTCTCGTACCACAAAAGTCGGTTTTTTTATTGTTTGCCCCCTCGTCCTTTAAATAGGGTTAAATTTTCTCAAATAGATTCATTTTTGACTAAAATCGTGATGTGGTTAATTTGTTATTTTGCAAATTGACATTTACAAATTCAATTGACAATAATAATCGTGTTACAGATTCGCTGGTCAAAATGTCAAATATTCTGTAATAAAACGTTCTCGTTAAATTTTGTAAGGTTTCGTTGCTGACTCTTACAGACTCGCTGGTCAAAGCTTTAGTTGCTTTCCATAATGAATAATCAGTATCTTTTTGCCCAGTTAGAGTGCTGAGGTATTTATAAACTGACTGATTTTTAATGTCTTGTATTAGATATTTTAATTTGTTACACAAATGGTTAAATACCCTCTTATTTTCCGGGTTTGATGTTTTGCCAATTCTTCTGTGCTTTTCTTTTATTTTTTAGATGTTCTCTCACTTCCTCTGGATAGCTAGCATCCTTACTATTAATAGGAGTGCTTTCCCACGCTGCACTTTGCATATTAAGGATGAGTTTATCTAGTTCCTCTTCTATTTGGGCTTGGGTTCTGCAGACTAATTCTTTCTGTTAACTGTGTTTGGAAGAAATCCCAATTGGTTTTGAAGCTTGCTAGTTTCGCGTTGCACTCTTTCATAATAATTGTTTGGCTAAGTATCATAATAACTGGTGAATGATCTGATGATAGACTTTCACTGTTCTCTTTATAGCTGATCCACCTCAAGCTTTGTTCTCTGGATGTAATGCATGGTAGCAATTATACTTTTTATTTTACAGAATGAAGTTTTGGTGAAATGCAAGTTCAATGTTTTGTTTTACTCTTTTATTGAAACTAGTTTGTGATTTCATTTCTTCTAGTGTGCTCTGCAGACTCATTTCCTTCGAAATGAGTCTTTTGTTGAGGATCTCTAGATTTTTCAGTATGTCCCGTAAAACACCGGAGTGAAATTTTCAACATTTATCAAAAGTGTAGCCCCACAAATTAACAAAAAAACAAAAATGTAGCTACACAATTTAACAAAAAGTGTAGTATTACATAAATAAATTATGACAAGGTTGAATTTGTTATTTATCCCACTAAATCTAGCCTAATCTAATTCGCGGCATATCACTGGGACTTTCTGCGAATTTTTTTTGTAAATAATAATGAAAAAAGTGCAAACCGAGTCTTGTGGATGATTAAGGGCCATTAACGCTTAATTCTAGAGACGACACTGGTCAAGAAAAGCAAGAGAACTTGTTATTCGTTCGGTGGAAAGAAGGTTCTTGCCAGTCTCAGTATGTAACGATTTTCTTAGGAAAAGAATTCCTCTGTGGCGGTTGCCACAGGGATTGCCTGAGACTTCGGCTACCGTCGAGAATTCGTGTAGGCCATCTGGAATCCAAATATTGCAGCTCCAAATTTGTACGAGGTGGAAAGAAGGTTCGTGCCAGTCTCAGTATGTAACGATTTTCAACAAAATTTTTACTGGGCCCCAAAATTAATGACTCATTCAGATACCATGAAAGGTGTTGCTTGCTTAAAACAGAATCCACGTTTTAAATTCGATGGATGTTGTAAAAACCTCCTTTTTAGACTTTAGAAAATAAACAAAATCGTTAATGAAAGTCGAAAAAAACCTGGCACCGCCGATTGATTTTTTTTTCGATCGGCAATCATAAATCTGAGTAAATTAGATCCAGTTTATTTTCACTACGGCCTCAATGTCGTCTGCAAAATTTTATTCCGAAAACCACACCATCTCGCATTTTACATAAATCTCTGTGATTTATATGGCCAAGCCGTTTGTGATAAAATATAAAAACCATAAAGTTTTCTTCTTTCGCCGTCAACATACATCTTGATCATTATGGACAGTGTAGCCCTCACTGTTGAAAGTAATTGTATTTCCTTCTTCACCCATTTTCGATATAGACAGTAAATCCGCCGATAGTTCTTTACCTTGAGGTTCACCTTTTCTTTTCCATTTACTTTCATCGTTGAATTTTTGCTGCTGTAATTTGATTTACTGCAGACGTGACATGATTTTTGATCAAATTTTCATTTGAACAAAACAATTTTCATTTGATCAAATTTTCATACACACGACACGCGTATTGACGCGCTCGCCGCTATCAATAAACCAGTGGCTTGATTTGTTTTTCATTCCATCATTTGATGCGAAAGCAAGAAATGCCTTCTTGAAATTTGGTTTCTTGTTGACGGTTGGCTTATTCGTTTCATTCGAGTTTTTATTCGGACAATCAGCAGCCTTATGGCGTTTTTAATTGCATTTACTGCATTTGAAAGGGAAAACCCTAATGAATTGAATTCTTCTGGTAAACTCAATATTATAATGATTCCAGTCAATCATTTGTCACTAACTGGGAAATCCAAATACTCTAACTTGCTTTTTATATCTAATAATTCGTCAATATACGACTGCATCGAATCATGATTTTCTAGTCCAATGGATACGAATTTATGCAATAAACCAACACACTTTTGTGCTCCAAATTGTCGCACATGCTGTACGGCATGCCAAGCCACAATTGGTGTTTCATATTTCTTCACCAATGGATAGAGCGATTTTCCAACATTTAAAACCAAATATGACAAACCCTGATCAAGTTTTTCTTCTTTGTCTTCAACAGCAACGCGATTTTCTTCGGTTGATGTAGCATTCTTTGTAAACATCTTCTGTTTTATAGCGAATGACTAGGAATCATAATTTTCGCTGCCTTTCAGCATTCCCAAACTATCATCCTGCTTGGACATTCTGTATCTATCGTCTTTTTCTTTTATATCGGCCGGAGAGTCCGTTTCTCTACTCTTTTTCGACAAAATTCAAGAAAAAATTTCAAAATATTCGATTTAAAAATTCTTTTTGCACACATTTAAATTTGTTTAATAAAATTTATTTAGCCAGATGCCAGAGAATCTAATGGCATCTGTTGAAATAATGAAAACGCGTCTTTGTAGTTTTGTGTATTTCACTTGAATGAACTTAATATCAAAAACAAATTGCACCTAGCACCTTGTACTTTGCGCCTTGAACCTTGAACCTTGCACCTTACACCGTGAACCTTGCACCTTCCACATTAGCACTGCACCTTATACCTTGCACATTGCAGCTTCTACCTTGCACTTTTCATCTGCACCTAGCACCTTGCAGCTTGTACCTTGAACCTTGCACCTTACACCTAGTACCTTGCACCTTACTTCTTGAACCTTGCACATTGCACCTTGCACCTTCAGCTTTGCTCCTTACACCCAGTACCTTGCACCTTACACTTTTCACCTTGCACTTTCCACCTTGTACCTTGCAACCTTGCATCTTTCACCTTGCACCTTGAACCTTGCACTTTGCACTTTGAACCTTGCACCTTACACCTAGTACCTTGCACCTTACACATTGCACCTTACAACTTCAAGTTTCAATGGCAATAGTAAACCTGAAATAAAAGAAAGTCCTTGGTCAAGCGAGCCTCTCTCGGTCACTTGGTTGAACTGGAAGTTTTTTGTGGCATTAAGTATAAACATTTTAAAATTAGAAATATTATGATAAATTAGCATATCGCCAAAAAATTAAACACATTCCACTATAGAATCGTCCTTACTTTTTGAAGTAGTAAATTGCCGGGGCTAAATTGCATGAAATAATTACCCCACACTTGGTTAAGCAACGGCTTATTTCTATTCAATTTAAAGAACCCATGGGTTTATTTCAATTAAATTCCATGCTATTCGTTTGAGAAAGGTTTTAGTTCCATCCAATTTAGATATTTTCCAAAATCGTATTTGGAACTCGGTTTGTTATGTTTCACAAGTTTAACATAAAAAGGGGGTTGTATCTCAATCGGTTAAGAAATGGCTTAGGTTCAGCGGCCAAATCAGAGCACCTCTATACAAATTTCCTTAAATCAAGATCCATTCAAATCATTTCTTTATATTTGAAAATATCCTCTCTCAAATTTTTTATCAAAATCGTTAGAGTTCTTATTTTAAATAGGGACCCGGATCCCATTTGGGAACCTTCTAAATAAATAAAACAAAATTAAATAAAGAGGGCCGCACCAGAGGACATCAAAATCATTTGAGGCGGAACAAATTGTGAAAAAAGTTCAAGGCCAACACATTAATTAGATGGCCAGTACTACAAAATAATAGTATTGTTCCTCATAACAACCAATATTTTTAAAAGGATGCAATTCTAGTGCAACTATGTACTAATGTGACCTTAACGCAACCAACATAACATAACTGCATGAAGCAACATAACGCAACATAGTACAAAATCACACAACATGGTACACAAGGTTCAACATGGTGCAATATCTAGCTGCACCTCACAAACATGACGCAATATGGTACAACATCATGCAACTTCAAAAAACATTGCTCAACATGGTGCTCGTAATGCAACATGGTGAATCATGATGGAAGATTATGCAATATGCTAAGACATTACGCAACATGGTGCAACTCGGAGGAAATCTAAAAGAATTATCCAGAAATCAGAACTCCTTATAATCAGTTTCTGGGCCCCATTAGGCTTTCGAAACCCTTGTCCCGCCAAATTTAATCAAAATCGTTTGCGCCAAATAAAATATTAAAAGAAGGCTCCAAGCCAACTAGATGCAACATTAAGCAACATAGTGCGATATGACCAAACATGACGCGACATTTTTATGTTGCGCATCATTGTAAGATGCAACAACATCATGCAACATGGAGCAACATGACGTAAGGTGGTGCAACGCAACATGATGGGATGCAACATGACGACCTAACCGAGAAATCCTAAATGAATAATCAGAAATTAGAACTGCTTGTAACCGTTTCCTTGCATTCGAAAGCCATATCACACTAAATTTTATCAAAATCGTCCAAGCCCAATAAATTGTTCAAAGAAGGCTCCAAGCACCACAACTCAAATTCATTGCGTTCTAACACGACAAATTATAAACATGGGATGCAGCAGTTTACGAATTGGCTAACTTCACCCAGTAAAAAAAAAAAAATGAGTGAGTCCATTAGTACTCTCAAGGAGATGTGTAAACATGGCGTGTGTATAGTACGTGGGTACAGTTTACTTTGAAGGAAGAAGGAATGCAATTTTACTAACCAGAGTTTTTCATTTGTTTATTATCGTTAAATTGGTCTATTACTCTTTCGGTATAATCGACACAATTGAATTTTGGTAGCTAAAATAAGATATATTATATACTGTCGACTCTAACTTTAAAAATTTTCATTGAAAAACAGCACAATATGGTCGTCCCATATCTAGTAGTAAATATATTTCGATCTGAGTTCATGTGCAAATCGAATTCGTCTCGCAGGAAGTTTATAAGTGGTTCAGCTTGAGGAACAGCAACATTAATATTGAAATCCCCGCTCATAATCACCGGCAAAAGATGATAGTCTCCTTGGAGAATTTTTGAAATTCTTTAGGATATGGGGCAAGGACGAAATGTATGAACTTCATTATGTCTTCGAAAGATTTATTCGGCGAGGTTAATACAACTACAGAAAGCATCTTATTCCCATTGAAAAGCTGAAGTTCAGCCGTATATATATCATCAATGAGTTGTGTTGTTACGCTCATACCAGTTGTTTGTCCAACGATGATTTCTTTATGCGAGGTGACTGTATGGTATGAGTATTCTATTTGAATTTTTATATATTGTTACTTCGGCAGCTCACTCACCGTCTCTCTTGAACTGAACGTAGATCTGGAAAAGCAAGAAAATTGAGCATCCTTGCGTGACTGTGTCAGTTAGGTCGAGGTGATGTGTATGACCTAAGACTCTGGCAGTTCAGTGTTAAAAACCAGACGTCATTATTATCTCGTACAAAATTCGCCATTACAACGGATAAAGCGGATTTGTGGGGAAGCGCGATAGCTAATTTTGAAGAAGACCCATTGAGGTCCCATTTTTACGTCCATGGTAGACGACATGATCATCGATAGCCGACGTGATGAACAGTCCTTCGAGACTCGTTGCTCGTGCTAAAGCAATATACACAATTTGTTAACTGTGTCTTTTATCGTAAGAGTATATACTGACTATCTCATTGTAGGTACCACCGTGTGATGCATGAATTGTGGTGGCACATGAAGGTACGACGCTTTACATTAATTGAAATCCATCCAGAGTCGTTTGACATTTTTTACTGTAGACATTTCATCGTTCTCGTTGTCCTGGTTAGGATGCCTATGCATTCGATATACTTTAGACAGCCCATAGTTCCATTCGCCAGTTCATTTGTTACGTCAATATTGGTTTTGAAAAAGTACGGCAAATTATTTGTGTCCACTATGTTCATTTTATGGATCTTTTGACGGAATTGCTACTCCGGCAGCCCACTGACCATCTCTATTGAACTGAAAACAGCATTCAAACGTAGGAATATTAACAAGTTCGTCATTGCGCAGCCAGGTCTCGAAAACCAAATGAATTGAGCATACCTGCGTGACTGTGACCTGAGACTCTGGCAGTTCAATGTTAAAAACGAGATGTCATTATAACCCCATTCAGTAGAAGACATGATCATTGATAGCCGACGTGATGAACAGCGCCTAGAGACTCGTCACTCGTGATAAAGCAATATACAGCAGTTGTTGACTGTGTTTTTAATCGTATGAGTATGCAATTTTATGAAACCTCATTTGAGGCGGCCAAATCCCTTGATGGGATATAGTGCCAGAGAGAGAGAGAGAGAGAGTATGCAATTTCGTAATCGTAATTCGTATTTCGTATCGTAATTTTTTTTTTTGATTTTTCTGATCGATAGGAATGTCGATGGTTTCTATTTCATTCTATAATTAATTTTTTCATTTTCCCTACTATTATACATATACATAAAAGCATGCCATGTATAGTAAAAATTGTTTTTGTTGAGTTTCTTGCTTTTTTTTCAAACGAAGTAGGTATACGTCATTTCCGTTCGTTTCATTTACAAGTTTACTCTAATACAAAAAATTTTAGTAGGCGCGCGTAAAGATGTTTACACATCAAAAAAAAAGATTATTGTTTGTATGGGGAGCCGCACTTTATCCTTCATTTCAAAATCCACTGTTACTAAAATCCATCTTTTTAGAAGAAAACCACTTTTTAGCAAATCCATCATTGTCAAAATTTATCTTTGCTAAAATCCGTACCCAATTTTGTCAAAATCCACTATTGACAAAATCAATTATTTACGAAATCTACGGACAGGGAGACGGACACTGACGCAGACACAGACATCTGACATCAGACATCAAACGTCAGACACCAGAGATGAAACATCAGACATCAGACAAAGGCAAAGACATCAGACATCAGACTTCAAACATTGGACATCAGACACAGACGCAGACACAAACATCAAAAATCAGGCATCAGACACCAGACATTAGACATCAGACGAACATCCAACACAGACACAGATACATGCGCTGACACATACATCAGACATCAGGCATCAAACATCAGATGCAGACCTAGACACAGACGCAGAGACAGACACATACACAGACACAAACATCAGACATTAGACATCAGATACCGACACAGATACAGTTCTCAGACATCAGACGTTAGGCATTAGACATCAGATATTAGATTTCAGACATCAGATATGAGACATCACACATCGAGCGTCAGATGTGAGACATCAGACAACAGACATCACACATCAGACGCAGACATAAGACATCAGGCATCAGAGACCAGACATCAGATACGACACAGACATCAGACACAGATACAGACACAGCCCAAGTAGCACCAAATAACTTTATAGTTTTATGACCAAATCCCGACGTCAGTGCAACCGCTAGAAACATGAAAAATTAGACATTTTGAACTTAAAACTAAAATTTATTATCTACCGGTCGGTCCGACCACCATACGACGGTATCTTTTACCAGTCAGTATCAAGTTATTTTTTATCGAGTTGACCAACTTATTTCACATTTTCTAACTATTATCCGACTACTATAACTTAATGGTCATTATTTACCCACGTGCCGACTCTTTAGTTTACCGGTCGTTTTATCTGATATTTAATGACCACTTGGCGACTTTATTGTCATTTAAAAACTGAAATCTAACTTAAATAAGGTATTTGACATATGCACGACGACGAAATAACATTTTTATATCACAATTTTGTTGACTCGCTTGACAATTTTATCGAGAATATTATTTATCGACAAACGTAAAATGTACAAAAATTTATTATTTATAAATAATTAAATATGGATCATTTTAAATTAAAAAAGAAGCCATTTAAACATTCGACATTATTTTTCCGGCAAGTGAAATTTTACTTAAACAAACCCTTAAATCTAAAAGTCAATAGAAAAAGTAATTTTGACAATATTAAGTTAAAAAAATAACCAAGTTGTTGCCAGAGTGACAAATTTGTTGGGAAAATAATTTGTTTGATTTTGAAATAACTTTTTTGTGTTTTTTGAGTCTTTATTATAACTTTTTTGTCATTTTCATACACATTATGAAACTGTTACGAGCATGAAGTTTCTGGCATCTTTCTGGCAAACCTTATAAATCCTATTAAACTTCTAACAAACGTTATAAATGTAAATAAATCCTGACAAATGCAAATTGACTCATGATGCAATATAATATTTAAATTTCATTTACAGATGTTTTGTAGACCACAATCTGAGTTGAATTTCAAAAACAAATAATCTAATTACTCGAGACTACCAAAAACTAATTTACTTATCAATATCGAGTAAAAAATTAATTAACGTTAAGGTAAAATTAAGATGATTAATAATATCATTAAACAACGAATTATTAATGCCATTTAGGAAAGTTTACACAAACAGCCACCATAAACAAATTAACCATAAAGGTCTAGGCAAACAAAAACACACTTTAGGTTTTGGAAATACAGAGAAGGGGTGCGGCCACGTGGCTTCAAATAAGACAGATACTGCTTGAAATGGTGTCATTGGCAGCTTGTTAATTACCATTTACTAAAGTTTACACGAACAGCTACCTAAAGTGTGTTTTACCTAAAGTAAGTAAAGTAACCTAAAGTGTGTTTTTGTTTGCCTAGACCTTTGTGGTTAATTTGTATATGGTGTCTGTTCGTATAAGCTTTATTAAATGGTAATTAACAAGCTGTCAATGACGTCATTTGAAGCAATATCTGTCGTATTTGAAGCCACGTGGCCGATCGCCTTCTCTGTATTTCCAAAACCTAAAGTGTGTTTTTGTTTGCCTAGACCTTTATGGTTAATTTGTATATGGTGGCTGTTCGTGTAAACTTTAGTAAATGGTAATTAACAAGCTGTTAGTGACGTCATTTGAAGCATTTTGAAGCCACGTGGCCGCTCCCCTTTTCTGTATTTCCAAAACCTAAAGTGTGTTTTTGTTTGCCTAGACCTTTATGGTTAATTTGTATATGGTGGCATTTCGTGTAAACTTTAGTAATTAGTAATTAACAAGCTGTTAGTGACGTCATTTGAAGCAATATCTGTCTTATTTGAAGCCACGTGGCCGCTCTCCTTTTCTGTATTTCCAAAACCTAAAGTGTGTTTTTGTTTGCCTAGACCTTTAAGGTTAATTTGTTTATGGTGGCAGTTCATATAAACTTTAGTAATTAGTAAAAATAACAAGCTGTTAGTGACGTCATTTGAAGCAATATCTGTCTTATTTGAAGCCACGTGGCCGCTCCCCTTTTCTGTATTTCCAAAACCTAAAGTGTGTTTTTGTTTGCCTAGACCTTTAAGGTTAATTTGTTTATGGTGGCAGTTCATATAAACTTTAGTAATTAGTAATTAACAAGCTGTTAGTGACGTCATTTGAAGCAATATCTGTCTTATTTGAAGCCACGTGGCCGCTCCCCTTTTCTGTATTTCCAAAACCTAAAGTGTGTTTTTGTTTGCCTAGACCTTTATGGTTAATTTGTATATGGTGGCATTTCGTGTAAACTTTAGTAAATGGTAATTAACAAGCTGTTAGTGACGTCATTTGAAGCAATATCTGTCTTATTTGAAGCCACGTGGCCGCTCCCCTTTTCTGTATTTCCAAAACCTAAAGTGTGTTTTTGTTTGCCTAGACCTTTAAGGTTAATTTGTTTATGGTGGCAGTTCATATAAACTTTAGTAATTAGTAATTAACAAGCTGTTAGTGACGTCATTTGAAGCAATATCTGTCTTATTTGAAGCCACGTGGCCGCTCCCCTTTTCTGTATTTCCAAAACCTAAAGTGTGTTTTTGTTTGCCTAGACCTTTAAGGTTAATTTGTTTATGGTGGCAGTTCATATAAACTTTAGTAATTAGTAATTAACAAGCTGTTAGTGACGTCATTTGAAGCAATATCTGTCTTATTTGAAGCCACGTGGCCGCTCCCCTTTTCTGTATTTCCAAAACCTAAAGTGTGTTTTTGTTTGCCTAGACCTTTATGGTTAATTTGTATATGGTGGCATTTCGTGTAAACTTTAGTAATTAGTAATTAACAAGCTGTTAGTGACGTCATTTGAAGCAATATCTGTCTTATTTGAAGCCACGTGGCCAATCCCCTTCTCTGTATTTCCAAAACCTAAAGTGTGTTTTTGTTTGCCTAGACCTTTATGGTTAATTTGTTTATGGTGGCTGTTTGTGTAAACTTTCCTAAATGGCATTAATAATTCGTTGTTTAATGATATTATTAATCATCTTAATTTTACCTTAACGTTAATTAATTTTTTACTCGATATTGATAAGTAAATTAGTTTTTGGTAGTCTCGAGTAATTAGATTATTTGTTTTTGAAATTCAACTCAGATTGTGGTCTACAAAACATCTGTAAATGAAATTTAAATATTATATTGCATCATGAGTCAATTTGCATTTGTCAGGATTTATTTACATTTATAACGTTTGTTAGAAGTTTAATAGGATTTATAAGGTTTGCCAGAAAGTTGCCAGAAACTTCATGCTCGTATGAAACTCGCCATTTTTTCTTTAGGTTTCATTAAAAATTATTTACTTC
The DNA here is from genome assembly GCA_932526605.1 of Nephrotoma flavescens. Lineage (NCBI taxonomy): Eukaryota > Metazoa > Arthropoda > Insecta > Diptera > Tipulidae > Nephrotoma > Nephrotoma flavescens. The sequence goes on from OW052220.1 coordinate 236,464,416, forward strand.
TGAAAAACAAAATTTATTATTTTGATAATTTTCATGACTATATGTCAATATAGTATCATAATTTTAATGACGGGGATGTTTTCGAACAGATTTTCTCTGCTTTTAGAGTAATTTAATCATATTTATTTATTTTTTTTTTTTTGAAATATCAACTTATTTTTTAAAATAAAGAAATTATGGAAGCCCATAAGTTTTGAGTTGGGAGACAGGTACATATTTACTATAAAACTTAATTTATTTGAAAAAATAAGCCGTAATTAACACCAAATTTGAATTATTAGTTTAACAATGATTCTATAAATTTTAATTTTTATAAAGAACCTTTCAAAGTATTAACATTTGAACATTTGTATTTTTTTATAAAACAAGAAAAAGAAATAAATAACGTTATGAAAAAGACAGCACGATTATTTACATATTTTGAAAAAAAGTTCCCTCTCTACAAAATATAATCCGAATGACGGACGAAATTAGTTTTTTTACGAACGTAATAGTCATTGAAATAGTCAGTCATTTGAAAAGACAAATAGTGGTTATTACGACGTTATAACAACCTAAGATTTCTTCCCCAATACCGTTGTAGCACCGTTACCATACCGTTGTACCAACGTCGGCTAGCCGACCACTAGTCATCCAGCCAACGGCGGTACGACGTTATCCCAACCCATTTGTGCTACTTGGGAGGCGCAGACACAGACACTGACATCAGGCATCAGACACGACACATACATCAAACATACACACAAACACAGCTGCATGCACTGACACATACATCAGACATCAGACGCAGACACATTAGATATCAGACATCAGACACAGACATCAGATACAGACACAGACACAGTTGTCAGACATCAGACTTCAAACATCAGATATGAGACATCATATATCCAGACATCAGACGTCAAATGTCAGACAAGAGACATCAGACACAGACATCAGACATCAGTCATCAGAGACCAGACATTAGACATCAGACACGACACAGACATCAGACACAGAGTCAGACACAGGCGCAGACACAGACACTGACATCAGACACTAGACATCAGACACGATACACACATCAGACATAGACACAAACAGAGACACATGACAGACATTAGACACAGTTGCAGATGCAGACACAGATACGCAATCAATTTCGCAATTATTTTTCGATATTAACGATCCGATATTAAAAATCCAACGAATCCATCGTTCTTATTACTTTTGCAAGCCCGGCGCCGGGCTTACAAAAGTAATAAAAACGATGGATTCGCAGGATTTTTATGGATTTTGGAAAAATGGATTTTCACTGAAATTGCCTTCGACATAAATGGATTTTGTCATGATAATGGAAACAGGACAAAGTGGATTTTACCAAATTTGATTTTAGAGAAATGGATTTTGATATAATGGATTTCGTGGGTAACCCATTTGTATGTGATGAATTCATCCCGTGCACCCACGCGGGAACCGGTTTTATAGGTAAAGGGGAAACCGACGAAAATTGAAACCGACTTCATGACATCCTGTGTGGATGCACGGATCGAGTATCTTCTGCTATGGCATGCTCCCTTTTTATCGAGTTGTTTTACAGCACAGTATGCGTAAACCGACAGAATCAGAACAACCATCGCTTTTAAATCTACAAACAAATTCTTTTTGTTTTAACACGCGTTAGGAAAAATGGCATTGCAAGCGCTTAAGGATTTTTGTGCAGTAAATAAAATTTATTTATATATTTTTAATATTTTTAAGCTTTATTTGAAATATATATTTGCAGAGAATTCACCAATTAATACTTCAAATATGTTTCGTATTTTGCTGCTTTTTCCCAATTTACGTCATTTATGGTATACGGAATTTAAATCAAGCACGTTCGAATACAACACGCTTAATATTTTATTTCGATTAATTGCAGATTCTCATGCCGATTTTCTCAGATCAAAAACGCCATTTGGTCCGGACGAAATTAACAACGTAACAATATGTTTCATGGTGAGCGTAATCTTAGGCGTAGTACTCGGTACAGGCTTTTGGGCCATATACGGTTCTTTTGATCTTTTATTGCAAGTATTGCTACTGGAAATATTAACAAATATAATATTAATATTCTTCTCGATGATCGATACGCAATACGGTTACCGGTTAGTTATAATATTGTTGGTGCTCGGAATATTATTTGGTGCCATGCAAATTACGGTTACAACATATTTTGGTGAACTTTATCAGGGAGGCGCACGGTACACCTTATGGTATCACTATTTGATTTTCTTTATTATTCACATCGTGGCTTACGTATTATCACATTTTTTTACGACAATACCGCAACAACATCATATTTATGGAACAAAACCGAGCCAAATTGATTTCTTTTTTTGGGAGTTTATGCTAATTTTGCTATGTAGTATTATTGCGCTAAGTACTACCAATATGCATTTATGTATAGATGAGATGAGTGAAACATTAATTTTATTTTTTTCAGTTCTAGTACTAAAAATTAAACATACAGCTGCAGGCGAAGAAGCTCGAACTTTTAAAATTGAGCGAATCCAGAATATCAATCCAAAACAGCTGCGAATGACGTTTCTGCTATTTTGCCCTCTAATATTTGTCCATATATGCGTACGGCTGATACATAAACAGTTTATGTTTCAGTGCCAAAATGTGGACCCGATAATGGAACGGATGGTAATTGTTTGTGATTATCATTTGTATATAATTGAACCGTTCTTCATGTTTTTGTGTATGGTGCTCATAATGTTTGCATTTAAAATTCCGCGGGAGGACATTTTTCGTATAAGGCTAGGTTGCACTTTAATTCTGTTATCCATATTTATATCAGGATATATTCATACGAATATGGAGGACTCTTATTACCCAATTTACCGTAAAATTCTGAAGACTGAAGGCAAAGCGCGAACCTTCTGTAACGATGGCAAAGATTATAATATGAAATATCCGGAAAGTGGAGTATTTCATTTGAATGAAGAAATTCCTATAAAGTTTCAAGTCTTAAATACTATAATTAATGTATCACTGGCATGGGAACAATATAATCTAACTAACCTATCGGCCCAAGTGATTGACCAGGTTACGTTACGAAAAGAGTGTGAGTTTTTTTTTTGTATACTTTCAAAATTAGTTGTAATGGTTTTAATTATCATTTTTCCTTTTTAAGATTTTGCGCAGCAATGGACCGTTCGTCCATTTACATTCGAGCTAGGTGCAGAGATATGGAATATATATCATACAGTTAAAAATTCCGATAAGACAACCTTCCTCCAAGCTTATGTTTATAGACGCCCGATTCCAATGCCAATTGTTTTTTTTATTGAAAATCAACAGCATGGACAACTGAAACTCATCTCGAATCATACAGATGTAATAGAACTAACAGATTTTTTTTTTCACCAGATCGTAGATGGTGTTTATCAACTCTTCGAGGGCAATTATTATTGGAACACATATCATTTCAAACGTGGCGGCATATATGTTGTATTTTTATACAGATGGTATGATGGGGATCCTTTAGATGAAGGTAGAGATAATGTGAGTATTTCTAGGCAATTTTGGTTACCTATGTTTTATTTGAATGTAATGCTAAATATTTTGGCAGATCACAACAGTCGTGACAGTTATACCAGCATTTATGTATAACATATTCTACCTAATTCCACAGTATTTATTGCTTGCAATGGGATTGGTTTTGATAATCCCGTCTGTATTAGAACTATCATATTATATACCGAGCCCGACCATAAAATGTGAAGCTATTGCCGCATTATTTCTTGTTTACGACATTGGATATTTACTCTACTTTATATTATATGAAGTTATAAATTCCAAAGTATTCTATAATTATATAATGATGGTGACACTTATGATTACTTCAATATGTGCTATTTACACGTTTGAATATATTTGGGACTATCAACTTTCACCCAACACGAAAATTGAAACAATTGTGCCAAAAATAGTTGAAAAGTCGCAAGAGCTGGGGCCGGCCGAAGTGGTAGCACCCGAAACCCCCGACGAAGAGACAACGGAAGCACGAAAAAAATCCAAGAAAAAATAAACAATAAATAAAACAAATTAAATTATTTCAATTTATTTCATACTCATTACATCGTCTGCCACCAGGGGAAGACGAAAGTAGAGACTTTTTTTTTAAAGCAATGATGCGGAATACAACGGTGCTAGCCGAAGCGAAACAGCTTGTCGCAACAGGGGACGAACTGAAAGCGATAGCATCTGAAAGAGTAAGATGGCATGGTCTAGTAGGGGCCCGTTGCTCAAAAATCGGGAATAAATAAAAAAATGTCGCAAGAATTACCGTCCTTCTACATTGCCTAAAGGTGTCAAGTGGATTTATTAAGGTGCTTAACGTAGTTCAATTATATTATCTGCTTTGTAAAGACAACTAAGTGTCTCTCTAATATTTAAAGAGCGAGCTACATTCAGTTACGTAATAAACTGGAATTTTTAAACTCATCACTCTAATTTTGTCTGTATATCTAAAAATGTATGATTGATTTAGCATACATTTTCTTCATTTGTTTTTCGACAATTTCAATTCGTTTCAATTCGATACATTTAGATCAGCGCTTTTCCAAATTTTTTTGGCAATCCCAAAAATATGAGTTTACGATCTTTGTCTAATGCACCTCTGTTTCAGCGATGACCTCGTTTGATTTGATTCAATTTCCACCAATCAATTTCTGGAGGGTTTAATATTTTTCACGTTTGAAATTACACCCCAATTGTTGAAGTCGTCTCACTTCAAGTGACGTGACTACAGTCGTGTCACGTCGCGCCAAAATTGGTATTGTTGAAGTCGTTTTAAACGACACGCATACTACAATAGAAATATCGGGCAGCACTTATTATTTCCTCAAATTTGACAAGCCATTCGATGTCAAAAATCAAAATATTTACGAATATTTTATTGTAAAAGCCACGTAAATTGAAAATAGGTAACTAAAATCTAATTATTTAATTATTAAATTACACCCCAATTGTCGAAGTCGTCTCACTTCAAGTGACGTGACTACAGTCGTGTCACGTCGTGCCAAAATTGGTATTGTTGAAGTCGTTTTAAACGACACGCATACTACAATAGAAATATCGGGCAGCACTAATAATTTCCTCAAATTTGACAAGCCATTCGACGTCAAAAATCAAAATATTTACGAATATTTTATTGTAAAAGCCACGTAAATTGAAAATAGGTAACTAAAATCTAATTATTTAATTATTAAATTACACCCCAATTGTCGAAGTCGTCTCACTTCAAGTGACGTGACTACAGTCGTGTCACGTCGTGCCAAAATTGGTATTGTTGAAGTCGTTTTAAACGACACGCATACTACAATAGAAATATCGGGCAGCACTAATAATTTCCTCAAATTTGACAAGCCATTCGACGTCAAAAATCAAAATATTTACGAATATTTTATTGTAAAAGCCACGTAAATTGAAAATAGGTAACTAAAATCTAATTATTTAATTATTAAATTACACCCCAATTGTCGAAGTCGTCTCACTTCAAGTGACGTGACTACAGTCGTGTCACGTCGTGCCAAAATTGGTATTGTTGAAGTCGTTTTAAACGACACGCATACTACAATAGAAATATCGGGCAGCACTAATAATTTCCTCAAATTTGACAAGCCATTCGACGTCAAAAATCAAAATATTTACGAATATTTTATTGTAAAAAACACGAAAATTGAAAATAGGTAACTAAAATCTAATTATTTAATTATTAAATTAATTTCCAGAAACCATACAGTAATTTATGATGAAGGCAAAATATCCATGATGTTTTCCATCGTAATTAAAAATTCCAAATTTTCAACAAAACCTTTCGATTATTGAATGATAAATTTATCATATATATTTACTAAAACAGTAAAATATTTGCAAAATGAATATAAATTGTATTACAAAAAAATCATAAATGTGTTTCATTAATGAACGTCGCATAAAATATTCTTGTCACTTGAAAAAATTAGGTGACTGTTGTCGTATCATGCGACTAGAGTCGTAGCAGACGACTTCGATAATAGCAAAAATGAAGTGACGTGACTATAGTCGTCTAAAATGACGTGAGACGACTTCGACAATTGGGGTGTTAATTTCCAGAAATCATACTGTAATTTGTGATGAAGGTAAAATATCCATGATGTACATAATTTGTAATTTTCCATCGTAATTAAAAATTCAGAAGGGGTGGTTTGAGGCATCCAAATTTTCAACAAAACCCTTCGATTATTGAATGGTAAATTTATCTTATATATTTACTAAAGCAGTAAAATATTTGCAAAATGAATATAACTTCGACAATTGGGGTGTTAAACGAAATCGACAGAATAAAGTGGATAACAGAAAATCGTAGCGTAATTCCTTTTTTTTGGTTTAAAGCCCCTATTATGGTTCTCACCTCACCTCACCTCACCTCACCGAGTGAGTCACCTCACCAATCCAAGTCGTGTGAGCTAGATTTTTGTATTATGGTGCTCCTTTTTATTTTTTGGCGTTTTGGACATACATTTTTCACAATATTGTCGTTTCGTGTGTTTTTAATTAAAAATTCTTAATTCTAATTCTTTTAATCTTAATTCTGCTTTTAATTAGAAATTTTATGCCTAGAAATATTGTTTTATTATGCAATAATTTTATAAAATGAAATCCTATATAAAAATTATTATGAAAAAAATCTTACGTTTTTTGCTATCCACCGTGATTATTTACGTTTTCGTTTTTTGCTATCCATCTTGAAAAATTACTAGGAACTCACCAGTATATTGTTCACCGCAACAAGTATAACACCAAATATTCCAAAATGGTGAGTTGAAGTCTCCATTATGACGTATTTCTCGGGGGTGACGGTCTCTTTATCGTAAACAATTTATCGTGTTTCAATTTAACGTGAACATTTAATCGTAGAACAGTTTATCGTGGACACAATTTACCGTGGACACAATTTACCGTGGGACAATTTATCGTAGAACAGTTTTTCTTGGACAATTTATCGTAGAAAGGTTTTATGCGTGGTATCAAAAAATTAGTGGGATTCTTTAATGATTTTTAGAAGAAGTTCTGGAATATTGGCATGTGGGACGGAACTCGGTAGTGTCTTAACCGATTATGATGGGATTGGGTATGTTGGATGGAAATGGGATTATTGAATGATTTTGGGAAGAAGTTCTGGAATATTGCCATGTGGGACAGAACTCGGTTGTTTCTTAACTGATTATGATGGGATTTGGTATGTTGGATGGAAATGGGATTATTGAATGATTTTGGGAAGAAGTTCTGGAATATGGCCATGTGGGACGGAGCTCGGTAGTTTCTTAACCGATTATGATGGGATTGGGTATGTTTAATGGAAATGGGATTATTGAATGATTTTTGGAAGAAGTACTGGAATATTGCCATGTGGGACGGAACTCGGTAGTATCTTAACCGATTATGATGGGATTTGGTATGTTGGATGGAAATGGGATTATTGAATGATTTTTGGAAGAAGTTCTGTAATATTGCCATGTGGGACGGAACTCGGTAGTTTCTTAACCGATTATGATGGGATTGGGTATGTTGGATGGAAATGGGATTATTGAATGATTTTTTGAAAGAAGTTCTGGAATATGGCCATGTGAGACGGAACTCGGTAGTTTCTTAACCGATTAAAGATCCCGGCTCCTACGCCCCCCGAAATTAAAATCTAAAGAGCCCCGCAGGGCTACGGGGAGGAGCGTAGGTGTCATTAATAGATTCTATATAATCCGCTCCTACGTGCGGCACGCAGTGCGACTCCCACTCTCAATTTAACATATTCATAAAAAATATTAAATTTCATTTATTTTTAAATGAGATTCAATATTTTTTTATTAAATTTTTTTAGCACGTCTTAAAGTATTTTTTAAAATTTTAGTTCGTTTTTATTCCAATAGATGGCACGAGGTCCAAAATGCTAAGCAAAGGCAAATTTTTAGTTATAAACAATTCCGCTCTTGTTCCAAACTGTTATACGATAAATTGTCCACGATAAACTGTTCTACGATAAATTGTTCCACGGTAAATTGATTCCACGATAAATTGTTTCCACGATAAATTGTTCTACGATAAATTGTTCTACGATAAATTGCTCACGATAAATTGTTCACGATAAACTGACAGTAAATCATTTCTCGGTGAGGTGAGGTGAGAACCATAATAGGGCCTTTAAATCCCTACAATCTGTTCTGGGGCCGAAGCACTTTCAACTCTTTCGCGACGTACTGTTATAGGTCCGGTTTACATAGAACCATCTGCACATTGCGTAGCTCCATGCAAGCCTCTATGCCAGGGTCGTAGTCGTGTAAATCGTAATCTGTTGATGAAAATTACCTTTTGCATCCTATCCGTATCGGTATTCGAACCCGGTACCTCTCGATCCAAACTCCAACGCTTTAACCACTGTGCCATTTGGTCGGTAGTAATTCCTTTATTTTTTCTGTAGCAAAATTGTGTAAAATTTATGAATAAATAACAGGTGAAAAGTCTTGCGGTCAGTTTAATCTGTATTTGAAATTAATTAACATGTATTGCTGTTGTCGTGCACCAGGATAGTGAAGCAATGTTAAATGAAAAACGATCAATACAAAAAAGCGAATGAGGTTCAAGCTCCACCTGCACCGCAAAAGTTTGGTAAAACATAAGGTCAACACTTAAAAATCACGTATGTCATCGCTAATTACAAGAAGTAGATGGTTATCGAGTTCGCGCATTTTGGGAGTGCGATTTTGGAGGCGATGGAAAAATTTGAAATTGTTTTTAGTGATAAACAGTAAACCCTCGATTTAACGGCCCTGATTTAATGGACGCTCGATTTAACGGACGCTCGATTTAACTGACCCTTAATTTAACGGACAATTGTTATTTTCCATTTTTCGGCTATCGATTATGATGGATGGATTTGAGGATTCTTAAATGACTTTTGGAAGAAATTCTGCAATATGGCCTCCTGGGATGGAACTCGATCAGTTCATAACCGATTATGTTAGATGGAAATGTTGGATGAGAATTCTTAAATGATTTATGAAACAAGTTTTGGAATATGGCCACGAGCGTCGGAACTCAGGCAACTCAACAAATTGGATTTGTTTATTGAAAATGAGATTCATTAATGATTTGTAGAAGAATTTTTCAATATAACCTCGCGGAACAAGGCACGGCTGTTACTTGACCGATAGTGATCGAATTCGGCACGTTGGATAAATATGGGATTACAAAATGATAGAGTGCTGTACTCGCCAGAGGACGAGAAACCGAATCATAATTTTCCTCTTACCTGATTATTACTGTAGTGGAGAGTGTAATTATTGGTTGTTTTATGGAGTTAACTCCCAGACCAAACCCAGGTCAAAAATATAAATTTCCGCTTGGTTCGAAATGTTCTGAAAATCTCAAGGTCTTAAGAAGATATCATATTCCATGTTCTCGTGAACAGTTTTCGAAGTCTTTTTTGATAGGTTAGGTTAGGTTAGGTTAGAGTGGCTGCTATCGCACACTTAGGCCAATAATGGCCCATTGTCATACCACAGGATCCAATCTCCCCTTACTCCCGCTGAAACCAACCAGAGCTACTGATGTAGCGTAAAATATCTCGCACCCCAAAGTCCGCGAGTTCAGAAAGGCTGTCCATGTTGTACACACCCAAGTACTTACGTCTTTTGTATGATAGTGCTGGACACGAGCATAGGAAGTGAACTAACGTCTCTTCCTCCTCTTCGTCCATACAACTTCTACAAAAGTCATTCGTCTCTAGACCCAACCTTCTCGCATGTTCCCCAAAAAGGCAGTGTCCTGTCAGTATCCCTACGACCAATCCTAAATCTCGTTTTCCCAGAGATACAAGTGCCTTGGAGCGCCGCAGGTCCAGTTTTGGCCAAACCTGTTTTGCTACCCTGCACGTGAGAGTGTTGGTCCACCTCTCATCTGTCAAGGCGATTGCCTTTTTACTGAGCGTCAATTTGAGCGCTGCTATAGGCCTCCCCAGACCTGCCCTTTCCGGTTGCATCTGGAGAGTCGTACCGTGCCTAGCTAGTTCGTCTGCCCTGCAGTTTCCCGTGACGTCCGAGTGACCAGGGACCCAGATTATCTGGATACTGAAATACTCGCTCATCTCATTAAGAGATGATCGGCAATCCAGCGCCACCCGTGACTTCAGAGAAACCGCCTCTAGTGACCTGAGTGCCGCTTGACTGTCCACATAAATCGCGATATCACTAACAGATACCACGTTATGCTTCAACCATGTCACGACTTCCCCTATCGCCACCACTTCAGCCTGGTACACGCTGCAGTAGTCAGGGAGACGAACAGAAATATTAACATTGAGCTTCTCACAGAAGACTCCGGCTCCTACTTTGCCGTCTAGCTTAGAGCCGTCCGTGAAAAATTTCAGTGCCTCGTTTTCCAGTATTGATCCATTCCTCCAGGATTCCCTAGAAGGACAGATGATCCGGAAACCTATATCGAAGCACAACGTTGGTTTAATATAATCTAGATTCACCAGTTCCTCCCCTAGTGATCTAACTATCGTCGAGTGTCCCGCCTGAAGACACTTCCACTGAGAGACAGCCGAGAGCCTTGTAGCCACATTGGCTGCCATCTGCTTACCAAAAAATTCGATTGGAATAAGATGGAACATAACCTCTAAAGCGCGTGTAGGTGTTGTCCTAAGCGCCCCGCTTATAAGCATACAGGCCGTTCTTTGCACCTTCTCCAACATCCTTATGTAGGTTACCTTTTCCAGAGCTGGCCACCACACGCCCACCCCGTACATCAGCACAGGCCTTACCACTGCGGTATAGAGCCAGTGTACCAGCTCTGGTTTCAAACCCCATTTCTTCCCTATGGCGTTTCTACACGAATAAATGGCTACATTAGCCTTATTTACCCTTTCTACAATGTTAGGCTTCCAGCTGAGCTTACCGTCCAAGATTATGCCCAAAAATCTCGCTCTGTCAGCAAAAGCCAGTCTAATGCCGTTCACGGTAGGAGGGCTAACTACCGGAATTTTATATTTCTTAGTAAATAGTACCAGCTCTGTCTTGGACGGGTTGATCCCTAATCCACATTTGCTGGCTCATTTCGTAACGATCAGGAGTGCATTCTGCATAACATCCCTAATCGTATCCAGATATTTGCCTGAGACAGCTATCGCTACATCATCCGCATACGCTACAACCCCTATCCCCTCTTTCTCCAGTTCCAACAGCAATCCATTCACCACTACACTCCAGAGAAAGGGGGACATTACTCCTCCCTGCGGAGTTCCTCTAGCCACCCGCCTTCTAATGGTGGACTCTCCCAGTTCCGAGATAATAATCCTGCTTACCAGCATCTGATTTATCAACCTACTTATAGGATAATCCACCTTCAAAAATGAGAATCCTTCCATGATCGCCTCCGTTTTTACATTATTAAAGGCACCCTCAATGTCGAGAAATGCTACCATACAATACTCTTGCGAGTAAATCGACTTCTCAATCATGCGTACTAGATCGTGCAGAGCTGTGTCCACCGACTTTCCCTTACAGTACGCATGCTGCGACATTGCCCAATTCCTTGGCTCAACTTTTGTTCGAATGAGTACGTCTATCAATCTTTCCAAGGTTTTCAACAGAAAGGATGATAGAGTTATAGGCCTCAGGTCCTTTGGATAAGCCTGTGAGCTTTTTCCCGATTTCGGGATAAAAACCACTTTGACTTCCGTCCATTTCCTGGGAATATAGACCAACTGCAGACATCCCCTGAAGATAACCTCCAGCCAGGTGAGGATAACTGCAGAGTTCCTTTGGACCTCTGCTGGTATAATCCGATCCGGGCCCGCCGATTTATAAGGCTTAAAACCGTTCAGCGCCCACAGGATTCGTTTCCTGTCCACGATGCCATCCACATCTGTTAAAGGTGTTCCTCGATGAGCTTCAGGCTCCATCGAGTCATCAATGCTTCCCGGAAAATGGGTCTCAATGAGAAGCTCCAATGATTCCGCACTTGAAGCTGTCCATAACCCGTCCGGCCTAATTAAGTAACTAGGACTGGTTGGGTTAGTAGATAGAATTTTCCTAAGGCGAGAAGTCTCAGAGACTTCCTCCATTCTACAACAGAAGAGTCTCCAAGACCCCCTTTGTGCCTTCCTCAACTCTTTCTTGTATTCTCTCAGGTCTTCCTTATAGGAATCCCAATCCCGATTTTCCCTGGTGTTCTTAGCCTTATTAAAGGCTGTCCTACACGCTCTCCGATAGGTTCCCAACTCCGTGGTCCACCATGTCGGTTTCTGCCTGCCCCTAGGTTTTATCAGGGGACACGCAGCATTAAATGACAGATTGCATGCTTTTGTGACAATATCAACCATGCCATCTAATTCCTCTATTGTCGCCGGAAGTCCAGGAGCCTCCAGCGGCAATAGTTCCTTCAACACCTCCCCATATTTGTTTCAGTTTGTCCTTCTGGGATTTCTAAAGGCTTTCCGGGCAACAGGTTTGATGTTGAGGTTATATGTAATATATCGGTGATCAGAGAATGAGTGCTCCTTCGCAACTCTCCACCCACTGATCATATCAAAAATTGTATCTGACGCACAGGTTACATCTAGAACCTCCTGTCGATTTCTAACAATGAATGTTGGTTCACACCCAATATTGCAAACTACAAGGTTAGTATTTAATAAGTAATCAAAAAATAACTCACCTCTTTCGTTAATGTCTGTGCTTCCCCAGATTGTGTGATGCGCGTTTGCATCACATCCAAGTATCACACCTACCTTTTTCTGACCTGCATCCCGGATCAGTTCCCCCAGATTATCCGGTGGAACCTCCTTCTCACGATCCATATAGGCTGAGGCTAGCCATAGTTTTCCACAGCCTACCTCAGCGCTCACCGCTGTAACGTCCCCGCTACTAAATTGTGGAAGAAGAAAAATATTCAAATTATTTTTCGCTAAGATACACGATCTGATCTTTTCAGAGTTGCTTGAGTATAATAATTTATACCCTTTCATTCTGAGGCCACAGATCCTGTTATTGTTAATCCAAGGTTCTTGGATTAACACCAAGTCCTCATCTGACTTAGTCAGTCTGAGCACGAGAGCTGCCGAGGCAGCCTTCGTGTGATGTAGGTTTATTTGTACAATGCTAACCATTGTAATCTACCTTACCCACCACTTCATGCACTCCCTGCATCAGGATAGTGTCATCTGGCTCGTTGGTTTGATCGCCAACCCCCTCTCGTCGTGTGTTCGACGGATTGCCCCCATCGGACTTCAGAGAGAGGAGGCTGCCTCCCATCACCAACTTCTCTTTATCCGAAATATCGGAACGGCTACCCTGGTCGTCCTCAGCCCGCTTGACCGTTTCCTGCCGGGTCCGTTCGCCGTCACCCCCAGGCTGGTCTTCCGCGCCCTTATCGACCTTGTCTTTCTTATAAACTTTAAGAGTGATCGACCCGAAACCGAAGTTGATCACTCCCTTAGATCTAGCAAGGGAAGCCAAGGATTCCTTATTGATCAACATCATTGCCAATCTAAAGCCCCCCCTGGCCTCCTCCTGCTTCACAATCCTCCATCCTTCTGTTGGAAGATCGGGATTACTGGCCCGGATAATCTCAATGATCTCCTCTGGCTTATCCGGCTCGGTTGGTAACCAGACGCGTGCCCTCGGCCTGCTCGGGATTTCCCCTCTGCTTACTGCTTCAAGCCTCGCGCCCGGCCCCACCTCGCCTACCTCGGCCACTGCCCTTTTATAGAGATCGACCGATCTCTGGTCCGAGCACGCAGTTAGCTTAACGCGCCCTTGGTGCCATCCCGCATCTCTGCAGGACGGGGGGGATCCCGGATTTTCACTCAGGATCCTCAAGAAAATGGAGTTTAGTTCATTATACACTACCCTCCACTTTTCCGATGTGATGCTTCCATCTTCCTGACCTTTGTCAATGACGGCTAGCACCAGCACGTGCTCCTTCAGGATTTCACTGAATAATTTCAGTTTCTGCTCCTTAGGAGCACCCGACGTCATGTCTGCTTGCACTTTGGCTCGCTTACTGCCTTCTGCTTCAAGCTCATCCTGGGACCTCTGTCTTTTAGACACAAAGACCCTCTCCGAGCTATTGCAGCCGACAGTTTTCTTAGCCCATGCTACAGATTCCTTCTGCGCAACTGTAAGCTGCCCCTCAGGGGTCGCAGCCAGTTTCTCCAGAATTCTAAACGCCGACCGTCTCTCTCTGTACCGTCGCTTTGCTGGGGGGATCTCTTTCGGTCTCCCGCTCTTCTGTTTGGCGGTTCCGCTTTCACCTGGCTTCGATGCCATGGTGTTGCTTACCCCTGCCTCAGACAAGGGAGCCCCACCTTTCTGGTTAAAGTTACTCCCCTCTATAGTACTTTCCGGCTTTTGGTGGGTACCGGTCCCCTTGTTTTTATTATTTTTAAAAACTTTCATTTATTCCCACGAGTATCGGAGAAATAAGTCCACCTGCGCAGAGATCCGTATACGCAGGTAAGGCTAAATACAACTGGAGGTCGCCAGGTATCCAGAGGGCTCCGTTCACGACTGGGCTTTGTTAAATGGGCCCCCAGTCTAGTCGATCATCAGCACGGGTCGCGTAACACCTTAATCCAGCCCATTGGCTCACCGAGTACCCCACCCCCACGCCCCCGCCCCGTCCAACATCCACCCACTCATTCACTCATCTATATGGATATCCCAAACAAATGGGACCCATTTCATTCAGGGGATTACCGTTTATAGGGTTCCCTACTCACCTACTCACTACCTGGAGGCTCGAGAGCGCAGAGAGACGTGACGCTCAGTTCACCGTGGTTGTGGTTGATGGTTTTATGGCGCCATTAGTTCGCCTTTCCCTACTGGGTATCATAGGCACTCAGAATTTAGTGAACAGAGGTTAACCACTCCCCCGTTCTCTGAGACTCTCCTTCCAGCAGAGCTGCGGTTGGGGACGGCTTATTTAATTCACCGCTAACCTACCTATCGATAGGCCGTTCACAATCCACCACCTGTGACCCCCCCGATAGCTGCAGCTCGCCACGGGTCTTTTTTGATAAGAATACTATAAATTTATCCGAGCTTTTTATGTAGGGTTCATAACTAGATTTTTGTGAGAGTAGGTAGTTGGCCTACCGCTCAACTCACTAATTACATGAGTGGGTCACGTATATAGATGTTAAGACATCCAGCTTTATCAGAAACATGTTAACATCACGAGGCGCTTGCTTCAAGAAAGACGCCTGTTCATACCGAGTTCCGCCCTAGTATAAATTACCTATTTCCGTCCCATGTGGCCATATTCCAGAGCTTCTTCCAAAAATCATTTAAAAATCCCATTTCCATCCAGCATACTCAATCCCATCATAATCAGTTAAGAATTGATCGAGTTCCATCCCAGGTGGCCATATTCCAGAGCTTCTTCCCAAAATCATTTAAGAATCCCATTTCCATCCAGCATACTCTTAAGGCTTTCTGCGAACTGTTTATTCCACATTAACATCCAAGTATTGACACAATTTCAAATGCTTTCATAACAGTACCAAGTTCAATTGGGATTTCAATTTCTTCGTTAAGCTCGTTCAAACAACCCTTTTGCTAATGAGGTATCTCGATGCAAATTGGCAAACTAATACTAATAGTACTAGGCAACAGCGCACTCCGGTTGCTGAATCCTTTCGTCGATAGTAACGGTATACTATGCATCGGAGGGCTATTTTACTAATTGAATTTGCTGTATACTGGGAAGCATCCGATAGTCTTTCCTTAAAAGGAAAAACTCATCCGGTTAATCCTAAGCATCGAAACCTTGTTGCGTTATGCACAATTACAATTGGTGTTATCGTCATCGTACAACTATAAGCCAGCAACCCCTAGGTTACTTCTTGATCGAAGGAACCGCCAGCAGAACCAACAGTGTTCTAAGTGAAAATGTTGTCAGCCTTTCACGATAAAAATTTTGTTTTTTGGGTTTAAATTTTTTTTAAATTTATTTATCGCCTCCAGCAACGTCAAAAGTGGTTAAGAATCATAAAAAAACTTGATATTAGCCTAGCGGTTCTCATCAAAGACCCAATATGTCTATGTATACCGTTTCTCATGGCCTTTCGGTAAATATGGTTTGTCATCCATAACATTTTGTTTGGTGCTTTGGTAGTTTTACAAACTTCACAATTCGTGACATTTATAAATGTGTTTATCAGTTACCATCCTAGGCCAGTAGTAAAAGTCCCTAATTCTCTCAAGAGTTTTTTCTACACCCCTGAGCAGCTAGCATGATGATTTGTATGGTCATTGGTTGGGGAATATATGCTGGTTATTCAGGAGAGCTTAAATCTATTCTTGTGGTGGACAAATCTATTTTATCACACATTTCATCCAGTGAGTCGCAACATACCCGTGAAAGTGCATCAGGCCCTACGTTTTTGATGTTCTATACGAAATAAAACTCCTGGAGCGTTAGACTCCAGCGAGCAAGCCTTCCGTCCAAATCGTGCTGCATCATTAGCCATTTCAGTATATGCTCTGAAGTTCCTTATTGATTTTAACACCGCCTACCATAATTAAGCCGACATAAATTCAATCGGCTTTTCACTGCTGTCTTCAGATTTTTGAAACAAGACACCACCTAAACCTTCCGTACTGGCCTCAGCCCTTATATAAAATCGTCTACTATAATCCGGGTTAACTACTACCGTATTTAATTTTATGAAAGACTGTCTGAATTTCTGGACTCCAAACAAAAAGGATGTCGTTCCTTAGCAAGGATGTTATGGGTTCGGGCACTTCAGCGAAATTGGAAACAAATCGACGATACCAACTGCGGCTATGCCAATAAAGAGTTAAGGAGAACAGAGGTTGAGTCTGCTTAGTACAAGCAGATTAAAATTGAAAAATGTAGCAGTCAACTAATAAAATTGCATAAAATTTGATAAATAAAACAAAATAAAATGTAACAAAACAAAATGTTATAAAAGTTATAAAATATTAAAGGCCAAACCAGTCAAGTTAAATAAAAAAGTTGTTTTAAAGTGCGTTTCGTCAAATTAAAATCAACGAAGTGGGAGTATTGATTAGTATCGTGAAGCATCCTAGATACAGGTTCATTTTTACCATAGTCAGTCCTATGATGGTCGATTCGAAACATAGGTACCGATCTCAAGGCTCGTGAATTAAAATTTAGATTGATTTTTCCTAAGAGGAAAGGAGAGTCGGTACTGCCGGTCAGCAATTGATGAACAAAAACCACGTCTGCAACAACCCTGCGCCTATGAAGTGGTTGTAAATCAATTAGCTTGAGGCGATCTAGGTATGGAGGTAGGTGAAACATGTCCACCCACGGTAGCCCGCGTAAAGCAAAGCGAAGAAATCTACGCTGAACTGCTTCAATCCTTTTTATGTGAACCACATGATAAGGCGACCACACCTGGCAAGCATACTCGAGCAGGGGACGAACGAATGTTAAATAGAGAGCCTTCGTAACATAAGGATCGTCGAATTCTTTCGACCAACGCTTAATGAAACCGAGCGCAGCGTTACCTTGATTGACAATGCGATCTGCGTGATTTCTGAAGTTCAATTCGCTGTCACAAACGACCCCCAGATCACGAACAGAACTAATTCTGGTAACGGCATCGTTGTTAATATAATAGTCACGAGAAATGGACTGTGCACGCTTCCGAGAGTAGGTGACCGTCTGGCATTTACCCACATTCAGCTCAAGGTTGTTCTTTACACACCATACGGAAAATGTATTGAGGTCGGATTGTAATAGGATCCTGTCGGTGGTGTTTGAAATCTGTTTGTAAATCTTCATGCCATCGGCATGTAGTTGAATTTTTAATTAAACATGCAACGTCGTTAATAGATAGAATGAAAAAGATCGGCCCCAGATGGCTGCCTTGGGGCACTCCGGATGTTGCTGAAAAATGAGCTGATACTGATGTCCTAAACAGAACTTGATAAATATGGTCTTTAAGATAAGAACCCACCCAACGAAGAAATTGTGGGGGAAATCCAAGAGCCCTGAGCTTAAACAAAATAACTTTATGGGAAATCCAGTCAGACGCCTTGCTGAAATCGGTCAAGATAACATCGACCTCATTCCCTGCTTCAATCATATTTAATGTTTGTGAAGTGAATTCCACAAGGTTTGTGGTCGTGGAGCGAGCTTTGAGAAAACCATGCTGATTGTCGGAAAACAACGGTTTACAATAAAAGTACAATGAGTCATATATAATACTTTCGAACAGCTTGGGAATACAAGATAACTTTGCAATCGGCCTGTAATTACAAATCTCTGATTTGGAGCCGTTTTTATGGATCGGAACTATAAAGGAACTTTTCCAAATAGATGGGAAAATTCCAAGTAAAAGCGACTTTTGGAAAGGTGCCGTCAGCGGCTGAGCAAGAATATCACTGCAGTTTTTTAGGACGATGGATGGTAGACCGTCAGGACCAGGTGAAAAATCATCTTTAAGTTTGGAAATCTTTTGTACCACGTATTCGTAATCGATTTGAACCGAAGTTAGTGTTGTTTGAACACAGTTATTCATGTGTATGAAGTAATCTTCATCGGGTTCAAAATCACTGTTTGCAAAAGCCAGACTGAAAAAGTTAGCAAAATGATTTGTTATGATTTTAGGATCATTAGAAGAATGATCTTTATAATTCAGAGTGGAAGGGTATCCGTCGGATTTTTTTTTCAAATTAACAAACCGCCAGAAACTCCTAGGATCGGCTATAAGATTTGACTGCATGAGTCTGATGTAATTCCCATAAAGTTCGTCCGATAAACTACTGAAATCATTATAACTAATCAAATAGTTAGAGTGATCAGAGTCCAATTTAGTTCTTAGAAATCTATGCCAAAGTTTGTTTCTACGCTTGCGTAATGCTCGTAATTCGCTATTATACCAAGGAGGTGATGGCAATACAGTTTTTTTGCGAGTATACGGAATGGATTGTTCAAAGCAATCAAAAACTACAGAATAAAAATTTACAGTTTGTGTTTCTATGTCATTATTATCATTCAAAATGGTGTCAAAGTTGATATTTGACAACAAATCATTAAGTTTCACAAAGTCGGCCATACGAAATTTAAAACATGGCGGAGTTTCGACATTAAAACTGCCTTGATCCAGACAAAATGTAATTAAAATGGGAGGATGGTATACATCTATGGCACAAAGGATGAGATTGGTTTCCGATTCGACGCTATTGTTGGTACCAGATGAAAATACCAAATCGAGCTGTCTGTTCAAACTGTTCTTAACATTGCTGATCTGAAATAATCCAGAGTTCAACATATTATCAGTAAATAAAGCTTCTTTGGTGGTTAGTACATTCGACGCAACATAATGACTGTTAT
Organism: Nephrotoma flavescens; assembly: GCA_932526605.1. Classification (NCBI taxonomy): domain Eukaryota; kingdom Metazoa; phylum Arthropoda; class Insecta; order Diptera; family Tipulidae; genus Nephrotoma; species Nephrotoma flavescens. The sequence continues at coordinate 236,483,820 of OW052220.1, forward strand.
CGTCTGAAAAGTCCCATTTCAGACCGGGGAGATTAAAATCACCCACGACAAAGATGTCATCTTGAGTATCCATCAGGTCAAAGATGAAGTCAACAGCGTTAGAAAGAAGCTGATAGGTTACGACCTGGCTAAGTGGGCGAATATATCAACATAAAATAAAAACATTACTTTTATTCTTCTTTATTTTGACGCATATTAACTCGATATTAGCAGTGTTGGGAATGGTAACAATTGTACTATCAAAATTGATGTGCACTGCAATAAGAACCCCTCTGCCTGTTGAATTTGTGTCAGGACAGTAAAAACCATCTTTGCGGAAGACGTTGAAATCCGAGTAAAAAAACTCGTTACTGTTGAAATCACTGTTCAAGTTAGTCTCTGTGAGTGCAAAGATATCAAATGGAAGTCTTTGAACTGCTGAAAAAACGGCGTGAGATTTGGTTCTAAGGCTGTTTTCCAAAGGGATACTTATTTCAGACTTATTGACTTATTTGACGCCATCTTGAATAAGTAAGTAAATCCATTCCAATTGAGTTGGCATACTTATTTTGACATCGACATGAAAACATTGATTGTTTTCATCGCAAAATTTTTCGAGGCATAATATTTTCGTTTGCATTAATTTATATTAATAAATTAACAATTATTGTATATTTATGCAATTAAAAGGATTGGCGACACATGTTGCATACAAAAATGTTTATATGATTTTTAGGTATACGGTTCGGCTGGATTTTTATATTTCAATTTTCGTTTAGACAGACAATCAAAGAAGTTCGAATGGGCTCCAGTTAATGGGAAAATATGTATATATTTTATGTAAATATATATTTTATGTCTGTCTATAATCAGTACATATGTATTGATTGTTTCGTAAAGCTAGTATATATTAATACGCCGTGTGGTCTTGCGAGTTCTGTAGTTAACCTCAATTCATTTGTGTAAGACATGCATACATTACGTAATTAGGATGCTACATATATCTTTATTGTAATCATTTTTTTTATCTTAATTTTGATTTTAATCTACAAAGATCCATTCGTTATCAAGAAATAGTTATTATCCAAATTCTAAAAGTCATAAATTGATATAAATAACAACAAAAAATTGACAACCAATTTAGATTTTTCGGTTAAAAGGGGACAGAAAATAAGTCACCTCGCCAGCTTACTTATTTGAATAAGTTAGGTTCCACAAATAAGTATTCGTTTGGAAAACAGCCTTAAGGATGAAACACACCAAGAGCAGCGCAACATATTCCAAACAATCCACACTAACGGTTGCTTATGGGCGTGCACACCAAGCAGTGCAGCAGATTGTTTTGTTTTAGTAGTAAAATTGAATTGTGCAAATTGTATCGAGGTTATGAGTAGCAGCAAAGAACAGCAAATTGAAGCTGCTGGGTGTGGAACCTATTGATGCCGCGACAGATGCAACTTCATTCAATACAATTTCTTTAAATTTAAATTTTTCAATTATAATTACAAAATACTTAATGCCTTTTAATGGAAATACCTATATTTATACGCAAACTATGATTTTGTATCATTGAATAAGCGAATAAGTCAATATTTAAATTTGCTGCTCGCTGCTGCTGCTTGATGTGTTTCATCCTTTAGTCCCCTTACATTCTGGTAGTAGATGGACAAGCGTTTAAGTTTTTTGGCTCTGCTATGTTATTATTATTAATTCGGAAGTCGACAAATTCTTTAAGAAAAGTTGTTTCGGGCCATGATTCAGGGGAGAGCAACGTATCAAATACAGCTTCAGGGATCATTAAACGAAGCAACTTGTCCATTGAACCGGGATATATTTTTACATTTGATACTTTGTCCCTGGATGTTATGCCGATTCAATATAGAATTGACATGTGATATAACATCGGCATTAGTTGTGGTGTTACACAATCTGGATACAAATAAAAATTTCGGTTTAGGGACTGCTCTAAGGATACATGGCGGATTAGCAGGGTTATTGGAGAAGTGAGCGGATATAGGGGCTATTAGTGTTGGAGGTGTAGAATTGTTTATTGAAGTAGTGTGAGAAACGAGAGTTGCAGATGTTGAAGGTGAAATACGGCTGTTGCTTGACTGAGAATTTGTTGATAGAAGTTCCTGTTGAAGAGAGATGGCATTTGGAGGAGCTTCTGATGCTGCAGGTTGGTTTGTTATCGCGCAGTTCATCAATTCGCTACAAATGTCTTTCGTAGTTTTGAGTTCATTCTCAAAGCAGGAGATAGATGAATGTATATGTTCGGAGATGTTAATAGTGTTTTTCTCAAAACCATCACTAAGAGCGAAACTGAGATCATCGAATTTACGAGAGAGGTCTGCTATATCCTTCGAGTGTGATAATAAGTGTTCATTAGTGAGCTGGCTGTGATTCCTAAATTCACTTGTAAGTTGATTGTTGTGTTGTTTAATTAGTGACATATTCGTATTCATGTCCGAAAAAATTAAATCAAATTTGTTACAAAACATCTCATTCACCATATAGCATCAAAATTATCGATAAATTTTACAACTTTTACAAAGTATTTATCATGACTGAAGTTGTTAAGCGCGATCGATTTGGTGTTGCTTGCAATACTGTCGTCAATGCGGTCAAGCGAACTCGACATATCATCACACTAGCGCACAATAAATTTAGTTTTTTTCCATATTAAAAAGACGGTTACAGTTTGCGTCAAAGTCTAATTTACAGTCCTCCACGCGATTTGCAATTGTAGTAATGGATTCGGTTATAAACGGAATTTTGACATACATATTGCTTCTATTTTTGCATTCAATGCTGATGAAGGAAAACTTCTTTAAAAAAGCGGAATCGGCGCGCAAGTGAGGTACTCTCTCAGAGGAGTGACCGAACGCTGAGCCGCAGAAGCAGCATACAATTATAGTATTCATAATTAAAAGTAAAATAAAAAAAATAATATGCACGCGAATACGGAACAAATTCAACCGTTAAAACATAAAAGAAAAAAAGATACTTAGCTGCAGTAATCGTGTTATATTTGTTGTATGATGTCCAATGCGTCTCTTCTAATCCCGTTAAATGTCAGTATTGGTTGTGAATGGCCGCACAAATTGATGGAACAAAATTAATTTGTGATGTCGACACTAAACGGCAGTTACGATATTTAACGTCACAACAACAACAACAACACACACCAACCAAAACTCGATTATTTCTCTCTCTCGGTACTAGTTCAATATAAATAAGTATTCTACGCCACAAAAAATTATAGAAACACAATTCAGAAAACCGTAGTAATGCAATGTACCAAAAGTAGTGTTATGTATTATACGCACAGTTAATATATTTTACACAAATTTTAATTAAAAAAAAATAATAATAATAATTATTATTCACTTAATTCAATAAACACTGTTATTTATAATATGTATGTAGTATAAATATTCACGTTTCACAAATATTTGAATACAGATACAAACATGTAATTCTTAAACTTGTTTGACTGAGATTGGTTGGGGAAAATTAAAAATCGTCTCGATTTTGGCCGGATCGCCTCGCAGACCATCCGCTCCTACTACGTATCATAAATATTTTAGTTGGCGCATTACGAAATCACTTTTACTCATCTCGCAGTTACGCTGCTACTATTCGTAATGCCGAAGCGTTACAAAGGCCACATATCATTACACGAAAATGATACATCTGTTGGCCAGGTATGGAAAACGCAGTTTTTGATTTTGACTTTTCGTTCGCGGCATTTACCAGTATGTATCTTTTAGGTCTAAACTTGTTATCTTTTTTGTATCATCAAGCATACCTATAACAATCTCTTCATATGAGAAGCCGGATATGCGTTCTTCTTCGTCACTAAATTTAGTTTACGCGAGTCACTAATAATATCGACGAACTCCAAGTAGTATTGGTCTCCTCCGTAATGTCGCTGTTTTATGAGTTGTGCGTCTTCTACGTCTATCTTGTGTTTGTATAATGTAGTTTATCCTAAACTTTGTTTCTCGAACGTTGGAAAAGGTTCTTTGACCTGCTTAAGTAAAGATGCTTGGAATTCGGTAAGTGTGTGCTGCACGGAGGTGTTAATTCATTAACTTGGATTGTAGCTGGGGCTATTACGAACGCGGCCCAAAAGATTTACTGTCAGTTTATCGTGAACAATTTATCGTGAGCAATTTATCGTAGAACAATTTGTCGTAGAACAATTTATCGTGGAAACAATTTATCGTGGAATCAATTTATCGTGGAACAATTTATCGTAGAACAGTTTATCGTGGGCAATTTATCGTATAACTGTTTATTGTGGACAATTAATCGTATAACAGTTTGGAACAGCTTTAGTATCGCAGTCAAATTTTTTTTGACAGTCTGAGTGACGGTAGCGCCGCTTTGGCCAAGAGCGGAATTGTTTATAACTAAAGTGCTTTTGCTTAGCATTTTGAACCTAGTGCCATCTATTGGAATAAAAACGAGAAACTACCGAGTTCCGTCCCACATGGCCATATTCCAGAACTTCTTCCAAAAATCATTCAATAATCCCATTTCTATCCAACATACCCAATCCCATCATAATCGGTTAAGAAGCTACCGAGCTCCATCCCACATGGCAATATTCCAGAACTTCTTCCTTCTTCTACGATAAATTTTTCTACGATAAATTGCTCACGATAAATTGTTCACGATAAACTGACACTAAATCATAAGTTTCATGTTTGGTAAAAGATTTAGGGGACTATTTTCTGGTTCATGTTACACAATGTTGTGTTAAATGTTGCGTTAAATTGTTAATGTAAAATGTTATACAGAAAAACCTCGATTTAACGGATTAATTGGGTAGTCCGTTAAATCCGATTGCCCGTTAAATCCGAATGTTTTTAAATTTAATCTATTCGATCGAATCTAATCTGGGATAGAACTCAGGCATTTCTTAGCCCATTATGTTGGGATTGGGTATGTTGGATTGAAGTGGGATTCTTAAATGATTTTTGGAAGAAGTTCTGGAATATAGCCACAATAATTTGTGTATTATGGGTGTAAATTTATACTAAAAATTAGTAATATCAATTGGAAATATCAATATGCAATTTTTATTTTAACAAACAAAATTTATTTTTTAAGTAAAATTCGATTAAAATATTAATAAAAACCAAGTAAGCATAGGCTGTGGGCCAATTCTCAAGTAAATCGATTAGTACAGTAAATTGAAATTTTAGTACAAATTACATTTCAAATCGTACCAATTCTCTAGTAAATAAAATTAGGTAAATGCGGCTTAAAGGGATACATGGTTTGTAGGAATATACAAAAATTGGTATGTAGGTACACGAACTAATGTCAAATTTTATTGTTGTTGTTCCATTTATAAGTATTGTTTATACGAATAAATTTAAATTGTATATCTGCTCATATTTATTGCGTAATTTATACAATAAACTTATTGAAAAAATAAATAAAAATTTTAAAATATTAAACTGTGTTCATAAATATACAAGTAAATTTTCATTTCATGGGAAATGCTAGTGAATATAAAAAAATTATGTTTAGAAACATGGCCGCTATATTTTTATGATTTGTTTAGCAAAAACAAAAACCACTACTATTTACCTTTTGTGTCTTCGCTTTACCCTACTTTTTAGTACAGTATTTCAATTTACCGCATACACTGCTAAAACGACATTTACCCTAGATTTACCTTAGAATTGGCCCACAGCCATAGTAAACTATTTTTATTCATTTGTTTTTTTGTTTTATTACGGTTGCATGACGACCTCGAGTAATTAAATTGTTTTCCCGTAAATTTATTCCCCAATCGCCAGAATTAACTTTTGTAAAACGGAGAATTGGGGAAAATGTCTGGGGAATAGCTGCTATAAAAATAAATTATTCTCTATTCCCGGGGAATTACCCCAGAATAGGGCCACTGGATGGAAATGGGATTCTTAAATGATTTTGGGAGTACAATCAATTTTTAACCGATTATGTTGAGATTGGGTATGCTAGATGGAAATAGGATTCTTAAATGATTTTGGGAAGGAATTGGGACGGAACTCGATCAATTCTTAACCGATTATGATGTGATTGGGTATTCTGGATGGAAATGGGATTCTTAAATGATTTTGGGAAGGAATTCTGGAATACGGCCTCCTTGGACGGAACTCGATCAATTCTTAACCGATTAGGATGTGATTGGGTATTCTGGATCGAAATGAGATTCTTAAATGATTTTGGGAAGGAATTCTAGGATATGGCTACCTGGGACTGAACTCGATCAATACTTAACTTATTAGGATTGGATTGCGCATGTTGGAGGGAAGTAGGATTGTTAAATGATTTTTTTAAGAAGTTCTGGAATATGGCTACGTAGGACGGAATGCTGGATAGAAATGGTATCCTTAAATAATTTTGGGAAGGAATTCTGGAATATGGCCACCTGAGATAGAGCTCTATCAATTCTTAACCGATTACGATGGGATTGGGATTCTTAAATGATTGTTAGGAAATGTTCTGGAATATGGCCATCTGGAATGGAACTCGATCAATTCTTAATCGATTATGATTGGGTTGGGTATTCTGGATGCAAAGAGATTCTTAAAATGTTTTGGGAGGAAGTTCTGGAATATGGCCACTTCGGACGGAACTCGATCAATTCTTAATCGATTATGATGGGATTGGGTATGCTTGATGGAAATTGGATTCATTTTTTTCTTTATTTGTTTTTATTTAATTCAGTTATGAAATACAGTTTTTATATCACATTAGCGCTTATGTAAACTGAATATAAAACAGTTTACGTCGATCCCTTTGGAATCATTGTGCAGAAATATATGAATTTTCTTTTAATGCGCTTGAAGTAGAATTATACAATAGTTACAACAATATTAATGTTAATAAATATTTTGATGATTATAATAGTTTATAACTACAAGCTGCCGTTGTTGAAAATTTCTAAAGAATACAAGAGCAGAATTCATTAATTAGATTGGAGATGGAAAGACACAATGTCAGTCGCAGATATACTTGTTAATCAATTCATTTCGGAATTTCTAATGTGTTGTAAAGCTATACTTGCTTAAAACGTTTCATATTAATTTCTTGTCTTATAGAATTACCAAAGTGTTCGCAAACATGTTTGATAACGCTAGAAGTTATAACTCGACCCAATAAATGAACTTATCCAATTTCACTTTGATCTTCTCTCCAATAAACTTAATTGCAGGTAATAATTAAACAATATTCAAAATTTTAAAATTTTATTTTATAATATTTTTATGATTTGGTTTATGATGTGATGCTTTCGCTAGATAGAAAAAGAAGAAGTTCGAGTTTGAATTTGAGACCAGGATACGAGAAAACAAAGCTGGCTATATACAAAAATCCTTCGTACATCAAAATACACAACTTCACCAGCTGCAATCTTGTAAACAATTAAATACACAACTGTACAAATACTGCGTACAGCCAAGTGAACTGTACCGCAAGCGTCGAATCACCTTGAAACATAAATGGATATATAAACAAAATTCATTCCGCCATTCTACACTTTGTTTCTTCCGTCGTTATTCTTTCCTCGTTTCGTTCCCCTTCGCCAACAAACTGTTGTTAGTTTGTAGGTGAACGTGAAGGAAACATAGAAAGAATCACGACGGAAGAATCAAAATGCGGAACCGCGAATTCAATTTCAAGGTTAATGATGTTTTAGCAATCCAGCAAATAATTCGTATGATTATCAACAGAGGTTCCAACTGTCTTAAATGATTTTGGGGAGGAATTCTGGAATATGGCCACGATGAAACACGATCAATTTTTAACCGATTATGTTGGAATTGGGTATGTTGGATGGTAACTGTATATCGCTAAAAACAATTTCTAATTTTTCCATCACCTGCAAAATCACACTCTCAAAATGCTCGAACTTCTCAAGGAACTGCAATGTTTGGATAACCATCAACTTCCTGTAGTTATAGCGATGACATACGTGATTTTTATTTTTTGACCTTATGTTCCTTAAAATGACTTGTGATCCTTAAAATGACAAATTGATTGATCTCCGAAGTAAAGGAACTCGGTATATGTGATCTTGAAATTTAACAATATTCCATCTTTCCGCCATTTATCAACGAACTACGATGAAATTTGAATGTTAGTATTGATCAGGAATTTTAAAGTAAGTTGCGACAAAATTCTAGGATCTGTTCATGCTGGACTAAACTTGGCAATTTCTTAACCAATCCTTATGAAATTTGTTTTCTAGATTGATTTTTGAAAGAAGTATAAATTTTAGATGAGAAAATGAGACTACATAAAAAATTTGAGGAAAATTTATGGGTTAGAATTTTCCATGTAGTCTTAGTATGACCGAAGCTACTAGAAAAACAACCGATAGTATTGGTTACTAGTGGAAGTTTTCGAGATATCAGCCAGGAACTGAAAATAACGTATATGGCCGCAGAAATTCCAAAATTTACATTGAAAATTCTAATCAATAAATTGTGCCCGAATTATACCAGTATGCGATGAAAATTTTACAATTATTAATTAAAAAATAGTCGAGTTCTCTCCAGTTTAAAATCCATTTAAATCGTATAGAATGTACAGATACCACTTTCCCATCTAAAATTTATATTTCAATCAAAAATCAACCTAGAAACCAATTTTCATAAGGATTGGTTATGAAATGGCCAAGTTTAGTCAAACACGAACAGATCCTAGAATTGTGTCCAAAACTTAATTTAAAATCCCTGATCCCTGAAATTTCATCGTAGTTCGTTAAGAAATGGCGGAGAGACGGAATAATACTAAATTTTAAGATTTCATATACCGAGTTCCTTTACTTCGAAGGTCAATCAATTTGTCATTTTAAGGATCACTTTTAATATTTTATTCCGCTGAAGTGTTTTATTTAGTGAAAAAAACGAACGGAGTTCAAGCTCCGTATAATATTTTATTCCGGTGGGATGTTTTATTTAGTGAAAAAAAGAGATACAAAAGGAATAACAAATTTCCGCTGGTAATTTTATAACAAAAAAATCTTTTTGGGATGGTGCTGCCACTTGCGGCGAGTAGCGCAATTTTTATTTTCCGCTGTCAAATTTCCGCTATCTTATACATCATGGATTTTATATTTATTTTGATATCTGACTGGCGCGCTGATATTGCCAATTAACTGACGTGAAATAATTCCTAAAAAAAATCCTCGTGTGTATTAGTGATTAAACACAAAAAACCAACATTTAGGCATAAATAATTTTTTTAACAAATTTCAAAAATTCCACGCAAAAGTGAACATATTGTATAATTTTAATATGTATATATCTCCAAAATCCATCGTACCAGTACGTTTAAAATGCCATTAATTATAAAACAATTAATAACGTGATGTAAAAACATTATACTATATATTGTAGCTATAAACTTAAAATTTAATTGAAGTTTGTTGAATTTTCTAGATTTCATAGATACACTATGTTTTTATGTTATTTCTATCAAATGCCTATGTTAATTTTCGAAATTTTGTCATAGTTCTGGCATGGGCAAATATGGCCCCGAAACGTGTGAGTTATGATTTACAGTATTTTTGCAGTTCCAACGATTATTAATCGATATTTTGCGCGATTCTCGACGATCCAGTTATGTTTTCCAGAAAGATATATCAAATGCCAATGTGCATGTTAATTTTCAGAATTTTTTCATAGTTAATTAACATGGGCATTGGCATTTTATATACCTTCCTACAGTTTTCAATCTGTATTAAGTTCTTTAGCAGAGTTTAATTGAAGATGATATTTGTGTTTAGCTTTACTTTAAATTTTTTTTAATTCGTTTGTACTGCTAACTTCCATATTTTTTTAAATACGAGTTTCCCTAAAATATCGGTCGCCTAAATGTTCGCTTTTAAGACTATACCGGGTGTTTCTTTTAAACTGAGACGATCAAATATCTCGGTAGAGCTGGTCCGATAAATTGGCCCGCCAGATCACCAGATCTTATTTCGCCAGATTTCTTTTTGTGGGGCTATCTCAAAGACAAAGTTTACAAACAAGAACCAACAACACGTGAGAACATGATTGAGCGAATCAGAAATGCGTGTGCTGAAATTCAACCAAACACACTTCTTAGTTGTGTACAATCATTGGAAATGCATATTAATAAGTGCATTGAAGTCGCAGGCCATCATTTTGAACACTTATTTTAAGCTAAAATTATTTTATTCACCTGCCATTTACATTAATAAACTGTTTTGATGACGAATTTCGAGTATTTCCAATGAAAACGTGATGTATTTTATTTCAAACTTATTGCAGAATCGAATGCGTGTGTTCTAAGAAGAAGAAATTGAAAAAATTGAATTTCGTCGATTACAACGCCATCTATCATGAACCGAACAAAATATTTCATTCAAATCATACGTACTTTTAGTCGTAGAATCCGTATCTGCAATAAAAAATATAGCTTCCAATCTTAGTTTAAAAGTTACCCCCGCCCCACCTACAAAGCGGGGGGTGGGAGACTTTTTTCTTGCACTAATGTATTTCCCCCGCGGTATGATTAAATTTTGATTATGGACATTTTTTTCGTAGAGTGGCTATTTTTCGAGATATTTGATCGTCTCAGTTTAAAAGAAACACCCGGTATATACACTAACACTAGGTAGCCTACGTAGGATTTCATTAGAAAATATATTTCACGGCTGTGTGTTGGAGTATGAAATTTTTCCTAAACTTTTTTTACTAAAAAGTTTTTACACTCAGGAGTCAGGATAGATTTAGTAAATATTTCACGCGCTTATCCAATTATTGTGTTAGGTGTTCCGTCAGTTGTCTGAACAACCAAGTTTATTTTATGTACTTTCAACCGCCTATTGCTAAACATTTTAATGAGTTATTTCCTAATATATTAGTTGTGGCCTCGGAGCTGTCCATTAAACCTCGTTTAGTGATTCCAACAATTACAACATCCGTGTATATGGTCTTGGTTCGGGATTGCTCACCTCTTACTCACCTCTTGGAAATCGTTGTTACACGGTCATTTAGTAAGGTAATTCGATTGACAGAACAATGTAGAATGAACTTATTATGCTGGATATCTACATTTATTTTTCTTCCGTCTCCTGATAGATCTTAATTGGTTTGGGTGGCTTGCATGAACTCTCCAAACGCATTGTCCGTTCGTCTACGTGTTTCCCCCTCATGAGCTTACTTTTATATAGAATCCTTAATGAAAATCCTTAAAAAATGGCCTACAAATCTGATCTTTTCGTATCGGTGTTCCTGGTGAGATTTTGACGGCTGATATATCTGGAACGTATTCTGGCTGCCTAAATTCGACTGATATCGTGGTCTTGGTATTCATTATCATGAGTTTCTTCAAGGGCAGATATTTCGGCGATTTGTATCAAAAAGCTTCTCATCCGGATCCAGGAAACGCAAAATAAAAGCATTTCTTATTTCATCCCAAGTTCCATTAGCATTCTTTCGCATAAAAAGCAGCATCCAAGTCTGAGCTTGACCCTCCGCAGGTAATTACAAATAATACAATGAAGCTGATTAGCAGCATAAGAACTAAGGACTGCTTGGTTTTCCAGTTGGAATACAAAGTTGCATACATGAATGTTTCTAGGGTTCTGATATATGTGTGTTGTCCAGAGAATTTTGACACATTTCAATTTGGTAATTTAAACATACAATTGAATGGGGATCTGAAAAACTGTGTGGTTTCGTAAGTAGCAGGATGGATACGTCCGGGCGTTAACAAAAGTAGGCTTAGACGCATTTTGTCCTGCAATTTCAAAATTATCACTTCCATATAATCTCTTGGGTCTAATTTGTGGCACGCTGAAATAATTTGGTAACAAGTGATGCTTCCTATTTCGATATAAACCTGCTCCTTGGTCAGACTGGGCCAAACGAGTTGCAGGATATTGTTTTGTGGGGTCTTGTACTGTCCAGACTTTTCTAGCCAAATGCAGCTGGAATTCTATGAAGTTTTGTTTTAACATTTGACACGTACGCCTGAGTTTAACGTTGGTTTTGTCAGGCTCATGAGTATTATTACCAAATGAGTTTTTTGCCCTGATGCCCTTTGAAACCAATGAGTAGTACAAGTTAAGGCTGCGACTAACAGATATAAGGCAGTTTCTGCAGTGTATCTATCAGTTATTTAGTTAGTAGACTTAATACACAAATGTACTTTCTGTTTGCCTGACCCACGTGAGAATCAATTAAAAAATAAACCTAAATTCAGCTTCAACTAGCAGGAGGCCTCGTTCGTCAAAATTTAGTACATTATGCAGATATCTTCTATAACGTTATAAAACCATGTCAGCGACTAAATGGAGGCTCGGCATTATCGAAACCGTCCTTGGTGAAATGGTCGAGTTCGCGTCGCGATGGTAAAATGCCCAAAAACCGTTTACGAGCTACATGAGACAAAGCTGCTATGTCTACCACCAATCCCGAAAAACAACAACGCGAGCTGAAGCGTAAATGTTCTTAGGCGGCCGGCAATTTTGGATGGACACGCTGATTCTTTTTTTTCTTGCTCCAACTCCCCAGTAGAGCAATAATTTGTCATGTATCGCTCTAACCGATCTTTACCGAATTTCATTTTTCCTTGACGATAAAATATATAGGAGGATTTCAGAAATTCCACTCATTTCGTAAGCCTTGAGGAAACATGTTCCATGAAGTTCAAAGTTTGTCACTATGGTGGTCTTTAATTTCTGTAAGTTGTTTTTGTTCTTCTATGCTTGTACATTGACGGTTAGAGATCTGTTAAGCTGTTAAAATAAATAATCGCTTTGATTTTCGGACGTAAAATAATCGACTTTTGGGCGTAAAAATATTTTATAATTTCTAACCAGTATACACAGAGACATCTAACAATTGACGTAGGAAACTGTGCTTTCTGTACCATAAGGTATTTATGATACAGAATACCCCTATTTCGCACTTATGTTTGTTGCTTAGCGGCATCGAAAGGTCAAGTGCCTCTTTCTGAAACCACCTTTATCCGAATCCAAATTGTTTCTTGTAGAATTATGGGGATCTTAGAGCGAGCACTAACTTAAACCAGTAAAGTAAAATTCTAACAAATGTCAATAGCGTGGGTTACATAAAGAACAAAATGCTAAATTTGAACTTCAGAAGCAGAAACTCGATTAAATTAATCGAATTTCAGGAGCTTCAAATGAAATAGCTTAAACAGCAGATACAGATTCATAAAGTCGAAGTTCATGGTCAGTGCCAACTGTTGGAGAAGCCGAGCAGAATAAAATATTTTTGACAGAACTAGCGGAACCCAGCGGCGTAGAGTAGTGTTAGTGCGTATTCAAAAAACTCGAAATGAAGTATGGAAAAACCTGTAAGACTTCGTTCAATAATCGAACAAGAGATTAGAGGCAAATGCAATGTTCATTATCAAAAAATTAAATTCAAAATGGCATATTTTTAGAGGGTGAGTCAGGAGTTGGGTGTAATCACTGGAGAGGGAGCTAACTCTAACAAGACGAGCACCAAGTATAAAACGAAGGTGTAAAACGATCAGTATGTGGAAGTTATAGTGATTTTCAACAAGGTTATTTGGTTTTGTCCTCTGCCTTCGTAATTCGTAGAAAAGGAGTTTAATTAAAACCAAGTAGTAAAATTTTAGTTCTGTTAATCATAAATGTTATAATCAACATAGAAACATAATAAAAAATTTTAATTACAGATTGGTTTAGAATCTTTTGCCTGATTTTTCGGTGGCTTGTTCGTGTTTTGCAAGATAGGCTAATAGTCTTACGACATGGTCTGGTACTGGGGGTGCAGTTGGAATGTGATCGCCCTAAAATTAAAAAAAATTACAATTAAGAAATATTACATTTTAAAATAATACAATTTTCGACTTACCACTGGTTGGAATCCTAATTCATTCGCAACATATTGAACAGTAATTTTTTGGCCTTCTGGTGACGTATAGGAATATTGTCCTTGAGCCTCTGATCCAGCATTTTCTTCGTCGAATATTTTTGATTTTCCAACCTCTTGTGCAGTAATACCATTATCAGTTTCATAACTGTAAATATAAAAAAATATTTAACGGTTCCGCTACCCCATACAAAATAATAAATTCTTTACATGTATTGATAGTCGCCATTGTGATGAAGCATTTGATCTTGTATTATTATCTTGGCATATCCATCTTTTGTTAAACCGGCTTGTTGTGGATGTACTTGATTTGCACCACGTCCAAATTGATTACCAGATTCGGAAAATTTGCCTCCTCCTCCATTGGATTGAGAGTGTCTGGATGCCGGTAAATCATATGGATTTGTAGATATTTGCTTTACGGGGCCTGCGTAAGTTGCAGAAATGATGCAAAACTAAATGAAAAAGAAATATTTTGTTCATTTAATATTCTTAATTTGCGGTGAAACTCATTTGTAGTGTGGATTTTTCTATTGGATGACTTAATGCTGTGTGCCTTGATTGAGTTCAATGATATGCATAAATATTCTATTGCTGATAACAAAATCGGTCTTCATTCTAAAACTTAATCAAAAACGATATGCCACATGATCATATCAGAATAAAACAAAATGTATCTGTATTCAGCGCCACATTGGTGATTTGTAATACTAATATGCTTCAGGTAAATTTGTGACATTCTTCAAGACCTGTACATTGGCATGTCACACTTATTTATTCTGTAACACATCAATAATTAGGTACCAGCACCAAAAGGTTTTGAAGTAAGTCGCAAAATAAGTGGAAACACATTAGTACTCAAAACTACCGCTGTGGCGCTGGAAGCCGTTATATTTAGCTCAGTCCAATAAAATTATGTGACATAAAAATCATTCAACGAGGTCTTGGAAATACAACAATTTTATTACCAGCACGTTAGTTCAGAATTTTGCTGCTTTGGCGCTGATTACAAATTAATCCGAGTTTGATTTATTAAAACCCTGATTTTGTTATATATCAAATTATTTTTAAACAGAGAACGAACGCAAAGATGGAGAGCACGACAAACACTTGAAGAAGTTAAAAGACACCCACAAGCACCTCGTTGGCATGCTTCAGCATGCTTCTTCCAGCGACCGGAGATCCCGAGTTCGATTCCCAGTGGTGATCACGGCTGGTTTAGGATCAATGAATTAATCACTCATTATCCGAATTGAAAATATGATCATGAAACCTCATTTGAGGCGGTCAAATCCCTTGATGAGATATAGTGTCAGAGAGAGAGAGAGAGACAAGCACAAGCTGCGTCACAAAGACAGCATCTTCAAATCAAACACCTGAAAAAACTGATGCACATCTACAAACGCATGCTGAAGTACAGAGACAACGAATTACACATCAAAAGGCTGATCAGAGTCAAATTATTCAAAATGAAGTAATTCATTTTGTTGGGGATCCATAACTGTGGGCCTTTCAACGCGAGTTCTGCGGCTCGAATAATTTTCTCAAAGAGCGTCCAGCAGATGGAAAGTTTACAAGCTGCTGCCCCAAAGAAAAAGTTAGGCTTCCACGACCAATAGACGAGAACGGCATTGAACTACCTTATCCTGAATTTCTGACAGCTGTTAGATCTAAATGCTCCCAGTCGCACTAATTTTCGCCATTTGCTTCCCTGGGTGCAAAACTTGTCGAGGTCCCAGGTCGCGGCCCATTTGTTTTCAAAGTGCATGGCCAGACATATCGCACTTCACATGTTCAGCCACAGACCCAACAAGCACCACAATATACTCAACTATATGTGATTGACACCATGTAAGCTTCTGATGCTCGACCACTTCATTCAGCTATTGAACAGTGTTTTTCACGTAATTTTGATAAAATTGATCGCTTCTTCCGGCAAAATAACAGAATCGCTAAATGTTATCAAATGATGCGTGAAGTTGAAGCGGAAGCAACAGCACCAGCAGCAGCTTCTGATGAGGATATACCTGTCATTAGCCTAATATTTAGGCGTCGCGTTACAACGCTCCAACATCCAACGATGTTGCCATGGTGTTTACCAACGAAGATGGTATGCCTCCATGTGAACGTAACATTCGGGTATACACAAGAAATCCTGAAGATCGCACAAAGTATTTCGTAAACAAAAACATTTTGAGTCCGAACTTAGAACCCATATGCCATCCTTTTCCCGTATGGCGAGCCCGGATGACAGCCAAATTGGACATGCGAAACGTACGAGGGAGCGCAATAAAACAGTACTCGCAATAAAGTCACTATGCTACAATATAAAGTAGCACAAACAGCAATTCGTGACTATTTCAATCCCATTATGAGCGCAGGAAAACTCACGTAGCAGTGGTTGGTTCAAAACCTCTTGATCTCTGGATGAAGTATGCAGATGACATGACTCTCGATTACAGCCGACACCATAATGAAAATGTAGCAAACAATTTGGCTCTCCACAATATCAACATAATTCATTACAACTCTATCGGAAAGTCACGTAGAAGTGCAAGTCTTCGATCCACTTCGAGAAGCTGAATTGCGAATTCAACTGCTAAAAGAAAAACATTTGGATGCATTTCATAAAATAACTGCTGCGGTCGATAATGAAAATGTCTTCGGCCGAAGTTTCTATCTTGATGAACCTGGAGGATCTGACATATTTCTATACGCAACACTGAAAGCCTTCATTCAGGGAAAATGAAAAATTGTGCTTCCATTTGCAACAACGGGAATCGCAGCTACTTTGCTGAAGGGATGGTCGAGCAGTTCACAGCGGATTTAAATTACCAGTACCACTGATTAACATTTTCTGTCTCTCAATTTCAATGTTGACAAAGCACGGACTCCGCTTCATTGACAAGCTGTTGCGTGAAATAATGTGTTGCAAAATGCCTTTCGGCGGAAAGATTTTCGTTGTTGGTAGAGACTTTCGACAGACACTTCCAGTTTATGTAAGAGGAACACGAGCTGACATCATCGAGTACTATATAAAGTCGAGCAATCTGTGGAGAAACTTTCTTCTATTGTTTTTTACGATAAACATGGGAAGTGCAGGTCAAGAAGAGAACAGTCTTCGCGAATCGACAGCTGTACGTTGCATTGTCACGCAGCAGAAATCTTGCACATATGAAAGTCCGCATAATGGAAAACCCTCAACAAGGGAAGTTGCTGCGAGATGAACGTCATTTCACTCGAAACATAGTTTTCGCGAAGTATTCCAAATGACGGATGTAAAGTTTTTAACAAAACGACAAAATTAACAAAAAATAAATTTGTCAAATTAACAAAATGAAACAGTCAGTAAAAGCAATGTTAACAATGGAAACCTGACAACAGACAAATTTCATTTAACTGAAAACTATAGATATATAGTTTGATAAACTTAAGTTTTATTAAAATAAAACATAACTTAAATTACAATTTAAAAATATTGACATAAGTAAGACAAACCATTTTATGCAATTTAATAATGTTAATAAATTTTAGTATTTACCATTAAAGATTCAGTTATAGGGATATTGCCGCAACAATGAAATCGGGTTACATATACGTATATAAAATGATGGCTAAGAGGTGCTCTGTGAAATAAAATTGGTCTCATCCAAAAACTACCAGATTTTCCCATTTGTTAATGAGTCGAAAAATTGAATCGCATACAACATTTTGACGAATTTTGGGTTTCAGTGTATTAATTATAGGCCAGATCACAGAGACATTACCGAGTTAAAATCGTTTGAGTTGAGAAAAAAAGTCGCGTTTTTTTCTTAACTCAAACGATTTTAATGAATATTTCTGGAAAGAGTTTTTCGAGTATCAGGAACCGATGAACCGATGGCGATGTATCCTGATTTCGGGAAAAATCGTGTAATGGTTTTTCTCGTAAGCCCCGGGTTTGTTTTTAGTGTTTTTGCTCAACTCAATCGATTTTAATGAATATTTCCGGACGGAGGTTTTCGAGTACCAGGAACCGATGGCGATGGATTCTGATTTCGGGAAAAATCGTGTAAGGTGTTTTCTGGTGAGCTCCGGTTTTTTTTTTAAATTTTTTGCTCAACTCAAACGATTTTAATGAACATTTCTGGAAGGAAGTTTTCGAGTACTAGGAACCGATGGCGATGGGTGTAATGGGGTTTCTCGTAAGCCCCGGGTTTGTTTTTAGTATTTTTGCTCAACTCCATCGATTTTAATGAATATTTCTGGACGGAGGTTTTCGAGTACCAGGAACCGATGGCGATGGATCCTGATTTCGGGAAAAATCGTGTAAGGGGTTTTCTGGTGAGCTCCGGTTTTTTTTTTAAATTTTTTGCTCAACTCAAACGGTTTTAATGAACATTTCTGGAAGGAGTTTTTCGAGTATCAGGAACCGATGGTGATGGATCCTGATTTCGAGAAAAATCGTGTAAGGGGTTTTCTGGTGAGCTCCGGGTTTATTTTTAATTATTTTGCTCAATTCAAACGATTTTAATGAATATTTCTGGATGGATGTTTTCGAGTACTAGGAACCGATCGCGATGTGTGTAATGGGTTTTCTCGTAAGCCCCGGGTTTGTTTTTAGTATTTTTGCTCAACTCCATCGATTTTAATGAACATTTCTGGAAGGAGCTTTTCGACCACCAGGAACCGACGGCAATGAAATCCTGATTTTGGGAAAAATCGTGTAAGGGGTTTTCTGGTGAGTACCGGGTTTATTTATAATATTTTTGCTCAACACAAACGATTTAAATGAAAATTCCTGGAAGGAGGTTTTCGAGTACCAAAAACTGATGGCGACGGATCCTGATTTTGGGAGCACCTCTTATGCCATCGTTTGATACTAGCCACTACTCGGTAGTGTCTCTGTTATCTGGCGATTCGATTTTCCAACGCATTAACAAATGGGGAAATCTGGTAGTTTTTGGATGAGACCAATTTTATTTCACAGAGCACCTCTTAGCCATCATTTTATATACGTATATGTAACCCGATTTCATTGTTGCGGCAATATCCCTATAACTGAATCTTTAATGGTAAATACTAAAATTTATTAACATTATTTAATTATATAAAATGTTTTGTCTTACTTATGTCAATATTTTTAAATTGTAATTTTAGTTTTTTTTTATTTCTATAAAAATTAAGTTTATTATACTATATCTATAGTTTTCAGTTAAATGAAATTTGTCTGTTGTCAGGTTTCCATTGTTAACATTTCTTTTACCGACTGTTTCTTTTTGTTAATTTAACAAATTTGTTTTTTATTAATTTTGTCGTTTTGTTATAAACTTCACATCCGTTCCAAATGTAAAAATGTAAGCAATAAAAATTGATTTTAAATTTAGTCGAATAGTAGTTATTTAACTTTTTGTATTTGACAGAATATTTCAAACCAAGCTTCATTCATTGTCTTGTTGTGTACTATGCTTGCTGAGCGCTTTCTATTATGTGCATTTTCGCTTTTCGCGAGTTTTAAATTAGTGCGAAGGATCACTCACCTACCCAGCACCCACCTACCTAACCAAAACCACCTATCACCAAATTAAAACTATCTGTCTAGCGAAATTCAACTAAGAATCAGAAAAGTTTACTGAGTCGTTTTATGGAGCGTTTTTTAATGGAAATTTCCGAATTTCCTTTTATGTGAATTTTTCAGGCTGGTGCAATGAAAATTATATTGTTCGATAAGTTTTTCTTCATCTACATATATTTCTTACCAAATTGTTGGCAAATTAGAACTCTTTTAATTTTTCAATTCATTATGTATCATGAAAACTGTTAAGACTAATTTCTTACTGGAGATTTCTAGTGAATTTTTTGGGCTTGTCAATTTCCAGACCGAAGTTTTAATTAGTTTCTGAGGTTTCAGCCTTCCTGGAATCGGCCATAGTGTAGCAAGCATTTTGACGAATATTAGAATATTCATTAAAATTACCGATGTTTAAGTTGTCGTTAAGCAACCCCAGGTCTTTTTATTTTAATGTGGTTTACTGTTTTGAACAGCTCGAGTTATTTACTAATAGATGTCATATGCCTTTACTTGGTATAACATCTCCGAGATATTTTTAATCGGCCATAGTGTCGTTGATTTTTGTAATCGGCCATTTTTACTCGTAATAACCTTAACTTTTAGACGAGAATTATTATGATAAAGTTTGACCCCGAAATTTACATGAAATATACATTTTGACGATCTTCTTTAGTAAAGGTGTGCTATTTACACTTTTAATTGCCACACTTTTTAGAAGGCCCACTTGTCGTTAATTTGCGTAGATACACTTTTCATTAATTTGTGTAGCTACACTTTTCGTTAATTTATGTAGCTACACTTTTCATTAATTTGTGTAGCTACACTTTTCGTTAAAAACTTCACACCGGTCCTCAAATGAGGCTTCATAATCAGATTTTAACTAAACCAGCTGTACAATTTTGTTCTTGTCACCACCGGGAATCGAACCCGGGACTTCCGGTTAGTAGAACAAGCATGTTGACCACTTTCCCACTGGGGCGGCAGTTGATTCCGGAGGTCAATAAATATGAAAACATAAGGAACTCTTTTAAGGTTTTATTCCGCTGGAATGTTTTTTGTTTGAAAAAAGGGTACACAACCATGGATTAAAAATTTGCGTTGGCTATAAAAGTGAGACTCCGACTTCCTTCGCCCCTTTCATTTATTTGATTTGGTCGGTTCATTTTGTGTCGCTATGTGGTTGCATCTTAAAATGATAAACATGCAAATCTGCTACAAAATCTGTACAACCTCTGTACAAAGAATGAAATATATGTTGTAATCACGGATTATCCCTCAAAATAGTAGAAATTTATCTTGACGGTATCATGACAGACTATCGTCGAATAGTCAAATAACAAAATATTGAATTTTAGTGTCCATGAAAAACGGCTTTTTGGTGCTGGCATCTCCATCTATTGAAAATATAAACAAATATTTCAATCGACCCCAATATGCGAAATAAAAAAAAAAAAGAGAAATTATTTTTTTTCTCCTCTCATCGATTTATGTTTTGTTTTTGATGAACGAAGAAACGAGGCGAAAAACAAATATTTTTTTGTCTGACAGTTCTATTTTGATTTTGATAGAATGAAGATTTGCACAAAAAAAAAATATTTTATTTTGGCATTCCATAGTTCCATAGTGAATATCGTGTTTTTGCGGGCGTGAGCCCATTCAGTGGTGATGTGGTGTAGTGTTTCGGCAAATTTAGAGGCCGCGGCCATAAATTATCGTAAGTCGCATAGTGTACATCATTTCGTGTTAAACTTATACAGGCGACCAACATGTGGCACGCCTAATTTTAAACGGCAAGAGGAGGACGCCGCAACCATATAGCCTAACAAGGCCGACAGGTACCGAATACTTTGTAATTATTTTTTGTAATTTAAATTTTGGTATACATTTTCTTTAATTTATTCAAATAAATATTTTTTTTTGTTGATCGATATTTTGAGATTGTTCGTGAGAATTGAACAAACCCTTCAATTGTTTAAAAAGTACAAATTGATTTATAGTCTGGTTTGGCGTATCGTTACTGCATATTTTGTGTTCGATAGATGCATTTTCTCCCAAAAGTTTAATTATTTTTACGTCATTTATAATTAATTAAAAATTATTTTCACAGCGATATTTTTTGTTCGATTTATTTTAATTTTTCCTCGGATACCAGTATATGCGTTGTCCATTTGGAGTCGAGCGTAAAAAGTACAGGGATTCCTTGTTCCACTCTAGTAGTTTGTGCAAATTGTCGAGTGAGTAATGTGGGAAAGCTTAAAATGGTCGAGAGACAATTAGAAAAGCTTTATCTGCTGTTGAAAGGTCCACACAGACCTGTGTTAGTAAATGCTTTTATATTCTAACGCTAGCGGAATCCAAATTGATAAGCGCGTCGAAATTATTCTTTAGAACGCAAAACCAGATATTTCAAGCCTTTAATTTTGAATGAGACATTTGGTTAGTCTATAAAGCCCGCAAGGACATTAGTTCATGTGTCACATTCTAAATTGGGGTTTGGTCCGATTTGCGATTTAGGTCGGGCTAGCTTTAGGTGAAAAGCTCGATATAAATGGGTGAATTTCAAAATTTATGCCATAACGAGCCGATGACTATTTGAATGTTAATAGTCCCTGTTTTGTATAGTAAATTATATTTTCGATCCCATTTTCAATTTTGGTCCTAATAACTTTAAAATGATGAAAAATACAAGTACCAATATTTTATCACGAGTGTACCAAGAAAAATTTTATAAGGCATTTAAATAGTTTGAAATTTTGAATAGTTTGTAAATAGCCTATAACTTTCCATAGTTTCTTGTAAGTTGCTCCTTGCCTCGTATGATGAAATGTTGGTTCTAACATGATTCTTGAATGATCTTCTGATTCAACATAAATTTGATTGTATGTGATGTTGAAGTGAAGTAAGTTTGGAACAAAATTTAAAATTTTTTGGTGAAACTCTTATTGGCGCACCCTTTGTCATCATTGCTTTAACTATGGCCTTCGTAAAGGCTACTAAATTAAAAAGGTTATATCTTTCTCATTAATATCTAGATCAGCAAAATCCTCTTAATTATCAAGCAGCACACGGGATTAATATTATCCACATAGCCCTACACAGACGCGAAAATACGAGGAATGTTTGAAAGATTTTGAGCCATAACATGAAGGTGGTACCCTACTTCCACTCCAATCAGACATGCCCCATTAAAAAGGGTATCGACTTACAAGAACACTGTTGTGAACAATAAAAGTGAAATTTTTATAATACGTTTCGTATTTGTTAGAACATTTAGGGCCAATTAGATTACTTATAAAATGTTGACTGCATTCATGGAATAGGGAATTGGGAAAAATATTTCCAATGCATTTATGACTGAATTGTATTTTACTGGCCTACTGAAACAAAGTTAAATGGTAATTTAGTTTTCGCAATAAAAATTTTATAGAACAAAATGTCCTCGATCAACTTTGTTCCTAGAATATTGCACTAAACAGATTAGAACGCTGTAAATATACGGTTCAGTCAAAAATGCTTTGAAAATATTTTTCCCAATCCTCCATACCCAAGCAAAACCAAAATAGTCATAGGTTATGCTGCTCGAGCTAAGCTAAATTTTCTATACACGATTCCCACGACTTTGATAATCGGGGTGCGCAGCTCTACTACTAATAATTCCATTTACGCACAGCGCATTATATTGAATGATAAATTTTGACAAACAAACAGCTTTGTTATTTGAAGTTTCAAAATACCGTCAATTAAAATTTTAAATATAAAATAATTTAATTTAAAAAACAATCAAATGTGAAAGGAACTTTTGAGATTGGCGATTTATCTGTGACGCAGACGTCAAACGTTAAAAAAAAAATTAAAAATTTAGGCGCAGTCTAATTTCTAAAATGTTCGAAATTTCTAAAAATCAATATGGCAAAATTTATCTTTAATTTGCTGTAAAAACTGTATTTTGACTAATGGAGCTGCACATCTATCAGATGAATTGGTTCCTAAGTAATTTTAGATTCCTAAATTTTACATTAAAATAGATAATTTAAATTAGCTCAAGCTAATTTAGCTCAAGAGCGTGATTTATTTCTATTAACTAAGGGTTGAACATTTTTCCGTCCGATTGCTTATCGGTGCTGTGTTAAATCGGCCAAAACTAAATTGCACTAAAATCCAAAAATGAAAAATTGCTCAAAAGTTTTTACAATATCTTTGGCCTCTTAAGTCCTTTTAAATCGTGGGCGGCTGTGTGTTTTGGAAAATGTATACATTTTTCATTGTTCAGGATCACCAAAAATTATCTTTTCATGTTGTAAAAAATCCGCCAAAAAATCAAAAATGAATTACAATAAAAAAATGTTTGGTCACCCGAATAACACAAAATCGTCCGAAAGTCAAGGTCAACCAACTCCTTCAAGAGCAAAAATGAAAAACCCATTAAATTTGACAGAATTTAGTCACTCGCAGCTCTTCCCTTCGTGAAAATAACGCCTATTTTTGCCCTTCCCATCCACGAGGCCACACCCATTGTCTTCAGCAATCTCCTTCACCTACTATCATTCCGAATCACGTTACGTCATTGTGTCACGCACCGCCCACTCCACACCAGCCTTAGTCAATTATTTTAATTAAAATTACAAATTTATTTCCGATTTTGGGTGAATCTTAATTTTTTTGGATCTTTTTGTGAATTTTTTGGGCTACTGTATCCAAAAACTTTATGTGATTATTCATATTTTGTTTTTGGACAATTCTACACGACGACATTTTGCGAGGAAGGTTGCCTATTTTGCATATTTTTTGATGCTCTTATTTATAAAAATATATTGTTAAAAAAGTCGTATTTCAAAAAAATTCAAAGTGCAAAGCAAATGTCAACTAAAAATAATTTCAAAACTTTCTACAAAAAAGCATTGTATTTTCCAAATTTCTTTAAAATCGAACCAACCATTCGGTCAAAGCAAGTATTTATTTAAAGGGGGCTAAAGTTCAAGAGGGACGCACGAAATTTGTTAGGTTATAGCAGCCATGTTGTTAAAATAACATCAGCCAAATTTTTCGTAAAGTGTGGAGTTGTATTTGGCAAATCACCATGGGAGATTATAGCGTTGATCAACGTGTTCAAATTTCAAATCAATCTCCGTTCGAATCAACCTTTTCGATAAATAACCAAACCGCACGCCACCGAAACGCAAGGTCTAATGTAAACCCGAGACAGTAAATTTCTCGTAGTTCGCAAGAGCTTAGCCTTTCTACAATTTTAACTTGGTGAATTTAAATAAGATGTTTACATCGAGTCGGGCCCATGCATTGCCTTGAAATTGAATAGAGTTAAATAGGTCGGAACGAGTTATTTAAACAAAAAATGTTTTGTGTCTGACAATCAAATAAAACTTATAGTTCACGATACTCTGAGTAGTTATATGTATAAGAAACTGAAGAAGATGTGACATATGAAAATTCTGATAACGCCTATTCCTCATATTAAAAACAGCATTTTTACATTTATTAACACTGAGTTTTATACAGATAATGACGAACTTACAAGAGAAACTAATTCGATTTATAAACGAAAGAAACCTCCAAAAAACAATAATTAGAATTCTCGGCAGAGGTAGGGGCAAGCAAACAAAATTAATAACAGTATCAAACCATCATTCAAGGCACTCAGAAATACTTAGAACACGAACAACGTAAGCTTCCGTTTGACAATATTGAAGCTGTGATGGGATCGGTGTTCACCAACGAGTATATTAATAAAGAGTAGTGACACTAAACAACCCTATTAAAATTACCCTATAGTTTCCAGCCAAATAATGGTAATGCAGATAGTGTCTTTGGAAAACCCGGTCGAAAAATTTTTATAGCTGCAAGATACATTTCATGTTACTGGATATACCTAGTTCTACTACCACCTCCCAATAATCAGATTACACCAAAAATCTGTGAAGAGCTTCATAATTTCTCCAGATTGGCTCAAATACTGTGACATGTAAATTACAATAAAATTTAGAAATTGTGATACTGTTAAAGTTAGCCGAAAGTTGCCAGCAAAAGGTGAAAAAATCGATAATGCAGATAGTGCCTCGACTACAAATGTATCGAAAAATTTGTAAAAAAACTTAACGTTTAAAGTGTTATGTCTAGAAAAGGTCTCGTTGGACTTGGTTCGTCGATGGTTATCGCTGAAAAATTTTCTAGGTCAAGTTTCATGTTGAGAGTCTGTGAAAATTGGGGGAGTGCAATACAAGTGCAAATTCCATAAATTTGTTAAAACTCAAGGTTTAAAGTGTTATGTCTGGTAAACGTTAAGTTTTTACAAAATTTGTGAAATTTGCACGTGTATTTAACTACCCCCAATTTTCCCGAACTCCCAACTTAAAAATAACTTGACCTAAACATTTTTTCAGCTATAACCATTTTCCAGCGATTCAAACAAAATCTTTTCCAAACATAACACTTTATATGTTAAGTTTTACAAATTTTTGAAATTTGCACGTGTCCTTAAACCCCCTCAATTTTCCCAAACTACCAACATAAAACTTGACCTGAAAAATTATCCAGCGATAACGAGTTCTTTTCCAGACATAACACTTTAAACATTAAGTTTTCACAAATTTGTGACATTTGCACGTGTATTTTACTCCCCCCAATTTTCCCGAACTCCCAACATAAAACTTTACCTGAAAAATGTTCCAGCGATAACCATCGACGAACCGATTCAAACGAGACCTTCTCCAGACATAACACTTTAAACGTTAAGTTTTTACAAATTTTTGAAATTTGCATGTGTATTTCAATCCCCCGAATTTTCCCAAACTCCCAACATAAAATTTGACTTAAAAAAATTTCCAGCGATAATCATCGACGAACCGATTCAAACGAGACCTTTTCCAGGAATAACACTTTAAACGTTAAGTTTTTACAAATTTGTGAAATTTGCACGTGTATATCACTCCTCCCAATTTTCCCGAACTCCCAACATAAAACTTGACCTGAAAATTTTCCCAGCGATAACCATCGACGAACCGATTCAAACGAGACCTTTTCCAGGAATAACACTTTAAACGTTAAGTTTTTACAAATTTGTGAAATTTGCACGTGTACTCCACTCCCCCAATTTTTCCGATCTCCCAACATAAAACTTGTCTTGAAAAATATTCCAGCGATAATCATCGACGAACCGATTCAAACGAGACCTTTTCCAGACATACCACTTTAAACGTTAAGTTTTTACAAATTTGTAAAATTTGCGCGTGTATTTCACTCCCCCCAATTTTCCCAAACTCCCAACATAAAACTTAATCTGAAAAATTTTACAGCGACAACCATCGTCAAACCGATTCAACCGTGACCTTATCCAGACATAACACTTTAATTTGTCCCCAATTTTCCCGGACTCTCAACATGAAACTTGACCTGGATAATTTTTAAGCGGTAACCCTCGACAACTTTTGAGTTACCCAATTGCCAAACGATCCTACTCTGTCCAGGTGGAGTTTGGATAAAGTTTGAAGTTGTATACTATACCCATTAGGTATAGTGAGCTATAATTCTTCCAGAAAATCATAAATTCTTCTATTCCAACTCGGGCCAGCAAATCGGTTACAAACCTAGGTAACCATAACTAACTTGAAGTAACTTGAAAATCAGAAAATTTCGAAACTATACTATTTAATTTTATCCATCAGATTTATCCCAAGTGCAGCACGACTTTAGCTAGAATTAGAACCTATTCAATATTGTGAACAGATGATTTTTTTTTATCCTAGGTAAGCCCATGCAGAGTTGGGAGTAAATCTGACTTTGATAGAGGGGTGTAATGTATTACACCCCTCTATCCCAGTCAGTCTTACTCCCAACTCTGCATGGGCTTACCTAGGATAATAATCTGATGGCCGTAGTATAAGATTGATGGGCAAGCATGTAACTCAAAAAAGTCACAAAACATTTTATTAATTTAGTTTTGAGAATTTCGGAATTTATAATTTACACGTCATAGGATTAGGAATAATCTGATAAAATTATATCAAACTCTTGACAGATTTTTGGGGTAGTCTGATTATTTGGAGGTAATATTGAATCTAGGTATATCGAGTTTTCGGCTATAAACAATTTTTCAGCTGGGATAGCAAGGACACTATGGAGGATAAAAATAATCGAGTGATTAAAGGGTCACTGGTCTTAATCCCCTTATTATTGCCACACTGCCGAATTGGGATCCAAGAAAAATAGAACGAGTTGGAATACCAAAAAAACAAGAGAAATCGACAATTGTAATAAAGCCAGTAATAATCAGTTGCTTTTTCTGCACTACGTAGAAGTAGCATCGAGTCTGTACGATGAATTACTGAGACTAGATCCTGCAGGTCTCAATAATAAATTGTAGCAACAACAAGACGTCTCGGCCACGAACAAAGCCATTATGAGCCTTTTTCACCGGCCACCAATACCAGGCCTATATAATCTTAAAAACAGGATGACATGGCACAGACAAACTCTGGGGCGCTAAAGAACTAGGACATGACCACAGAAAAAAAAGGTTCATACAAAATTTTGCGAATTTTTTGATAGTAAAAAAGCAGGAAAATTCGAGTCTATTATTTAAGTCGTAAAATGAGTTTGAATTCTAGGGTTACCTTATTTAATTATTTATACATAGCCTAGACGTGACCATCTTTAATGTCGTACGAGTTTGGGTACTGGATCTTATTTTATCAGACCCGGGCACGACGGGCTTCGAATTCTTCCGACTCTTACAAATTCCCAGTGGGAGATGGATGCATCATATATTTCCTCAACGAGGCCCAGAATTAATAGAATTTCGATCTATATCAAAAGGGCGAAACATATTCCCAAGGTCGCAGATCATATAGACAGTGCGATTTCGAGAGCACCAGTAAGTGAAACACATGCTAAAGAGCAAGGAGCTGCCCTCTAAGTTAAGTTAGTAAGTTAGGTAAGTATTTAGTTTTCACAACTTTGCACTGACATACCAAAGATATGGCCGGTGCTAAAGCCATCAAACTGAAATTTTTAAATCAAATCAAACCGAGATTATGGCAGTGTCTCGACCAAATTAAATCTGGCAAATGAAATTTTAAAAATGATCAGACTCGATGATACCGAGTTTTCAGAGAAATTTTTCGATCAGAATTCCCAAATGAGGCCAAGTTGAGAACAGGGACTGGAGCTCAACTATCAGGATCTAGGATCCTTAACCTTATTTCATTAGGTATTAGTGAACAAATTTCCAAATTATTCTCAATTCATTAAATCGTTGCAACGCGTAGACAAACTTTAAATGTTTAAAATATGCCGTTTTATTATTCCACGGCATGGAAAAATTTATCAGCCCAATTTAATTTTTCCTTGAGGATATCTAATAATTTTTGATTATTGTGTTTTAACTCTTTTTTCATTAAAGTAAAAGTCGAGTGTCTTTATACATACGTTTCTTTATCAACCTGGCAGAAAAATCTTCTAATCCTTGAATATGCAGGCATCTAAATCGCTCATTTGCTGCAACAGTGACACAACTTAAATTCACTCATTTCTAAGATATTCGAATCAAACGATTCCCAATAAATCATATTTTTATTATTTTGTCTCAAAAAATACTCTCTTATGTAGTTATTTCAAGCAAATTAGGTAAAATTCCATATCAAGAATCACTCAATTCGCGAATGGAATTAACGTTTTATGAAATTGGAAACTATCCTAAGAAAACTTGTAAATTATTAAAGAATTATAAAAATTAGGATCCGACTGAGGATGTAGGAAAAGAAAAAAAATTGTTTTACTAATCAGAATGTATTTTTATTTACATTTGAAAATCGCCATTTTTACAAATAATTTTGAGTGATATTTTCAAATCGCTCTACTGAAAAATTAAAATTTTTTGGTTGTGTCACTCTTGCAGCAAATGAGCGAAATATTTTTGTGAAATATTGTAGTATATTGCGATGCGTCCGAAACAAAAAGGCTAGATTTATCTGAATTATTATATAATTTTAATCCATTTTTACACCTAATATCTCGTTATTCTTGATCCAATTCATATTTCAAGTAGATGATAAAAATATTCAAGAGAATTGACTTTTCCAAAGTCTTCATTGGTCCATTTTTTCATGAACAAAAAATGGATGTATCGTGATGACTTTACGATTAAATTCGATAGTTCTTCCTCATCTTTTTGAATCTTGTCGAATTCCACTTGACTTTTACACTTTGAGTGTAATCCTCCACACATTATATTAACTATTTTTTTAGGGGGATCACTATTATTTTTGGCATTTTGGTCAAGAATAAAACTAAATAAAGGGTCCACCTTTTATAGATAATATAATATTATACAATTATATTCTATACGGTCGAATACGCATATGTGTATAATGGACTCGAAAGGGATACCAAAATGGCCAGGTTTTCGTAATATTTTCGAAGGGGTCGAACCACTGGATCTAGGTGCCCCCGTGCAATTTTTTTTTAAAATCCCAATTTTTTTTCATTTTTTCATGGGAAAGAGTTTAAATAGAATTAATTGTATTCTCGGATCCCTTGAGAGGGGTTGGACTCTTCGATCTATAAGTCATTGTTTGTTTTTGTATACTTTTTTAAATAAAGCTACACACGCCTTTGAATCAAACTCTACACAAACATTAGTAAATACCTAAGGAAGGTCAATGAGCATTTCTCACGCCTCCTCCTTCTCTCTCATGGGGGGGGGGCGGTGAATGATAACGGGCACCAAAGTTACTATGGAGAAATGTCTAAAACTTCACGGAATAATGTCTGAAAAATAAAGCATGGTCATAGTTTGAAGGTATGATGTTATGATGGTGATGATGATGATCATGTTGGGCGGTAGATGGTTGATGGTGGATGGGTGGATGGTGGACTGTGGATGGTGGATGGTGGATGATCGATGGTGGATTTTGGATGTTGGATTGTGAATGATGGATGGTGCATATTGGATGGTCGATTTTCGATGGTGGATGAACCTCAATGCTTAGTTTTTTTAACCAAGTTTGGATAGTACAAATTATGAACGGGATAAAAACAACATTGAAGGAGGTTGTCGCAAACATCGCTTGGGATGGGCAAAAGTAAAAAGCTTTTTAAAAACAACATAGGAAATTTAGACGGAGCACTCAAGTTCACTGAAATTCTTAGTATCGTACATAACACGTTCTCTTAATGACCACTTGGATAAAATAAGAAAATCAGGGAGAGATGGTTTATCATAAATTTCATTATTTTGTCTGAATAATGGCTTTTTTCATGGAACTAAATTTTCTTGTTACGTGATAGGCTAACTAGGATGCAAAATAGATCGTAAGGTCGAAAAGCACAATGATCTTCTCTAACTCTACATAATAAAACAAAATATCTAAACAACTCAAAGAGTAGAAAGACCACTATTAATAGAATTACAAGATTTTATATCACTTTCAGATACTTAGGCGAGGTAATGGTAAATATATGACACATTAGTTCCTTTAATTTGCAATTAGGGCTCTGGGGATGGTTCCTTCTATAAGCTCAAGGTAAAAAACAAGTTTGAGATACTTTTACCAAAGAGTTGCTCATCTCCAGTAGATTTCGATTACAAAAATCTGTTTGGTGTAGCGAGAAGCCAAATGGTGAATTCACTATTTCAAGGGAGGCCGTTTAAGGATTCTGATTGTATGGTCTGAACCGTAGAAGCTTGTACTATACGACATAGAATTCATGAAACTTCTACTTGACAGGATGTTCAAGGCCAACTAATTCTAAAGAAAAGTTCCATAGTGCTTTTTACATCATAAGATGAGAAGAAATTCGCATCAGATCATACAGATCGATCTGCTTTACGTTATTTATCCTTAAAATTGCGAAAACATCATATCGTAACTTCGTTAATAACTAAGTAAATATAGGGACTGTGGCAGGCTCATTCAAGGCTCGAATCGAATGCAGCAAACCCCAACGAAAATCATCAATGCGGAGAACAGCCTAAAAGCATGTTAATTAAAATATTGGACATAGGAAGTATTTTCGATCACTTAACAAAAATATAGAAAACTTTAAAGCTGCTCTAAATATACCCCTTTATTCTTGTTAAAAATGCCTCAAAGTCGGTTCAGGCTTAGCAAATCAAACCTTATCAGAACGTATTCCAGTTTTCCAAACTTCATATTAATTTGTTTTTAAAATTTCAAAATTCCTAGAAACCTCATTTCCAGATCCTCGTCAGACTTGCTAAAAACTTCAATTGGGCTCGTTTAAAATCTGGGTCTATCAGATGGCCACAATATAATCTATAAGCTCTTCAGAACATGTTATTAACCCAATTTTTAAGAACTTACCTTAAACTGTGTTTTTGCTTACAAAGGCTCGGGGTCTATGTGATAGCCATAGCAGAATTAAGAACCAAGGTGGGGTAGGTTGTTTTTTTTCAGAGCATTGTATAAATTTAGTTACGAAAATTCAGCCTTTTTTGCCTACCTAAGATTTCTGAGCAAATTTATCAAAACTACACCCTCATTAGATTTGCATCTACGCTTACCTAAAATTAGGGCCTATCCATGGTAGGATCTATGAGCAAGCGGGAAAATTCGATGTTTTTAGAACAATTTATTTATTTAGTATTGAAAATTTTGGAATATTAGTCAGTTACACCTCATTATCCTCATTAGACTTGTCTCAAACTCCGCTTTGGCATACCTAGGCCCAGTACCTATTTGATGGCCATAGGATTTTGTGGGTAATACTAACGTTACAGAGAATTTTATTTTAGTTTTGAAAATTTCGGATTATTTAGTAAACTGTACTCCCTATCCTCGCCAGATTTGCACCAAATTCAACTTGGGATTACTTAAGATTAGGGCTAATGGGATGAAATTTATCAAATTACATCGTCTATCCTATCAGACTTCATTTGGCCTTACATTTAAATTTTAAATCTTTTCTGCTTTATCGTTTTTCTTTTTTTGCATCTGCCAACTTTTCGCTATGGTTAAAAGTATAAATTATTTTTTATTTGAAAGAAAAAAATAATGAAGAATATGATATTTGGCAAAAATTGGAACTATATTCCCTAAATTCGATTTTAGAAAATATAGTGGCTTGGTGTATCAGCCGAACTAAAACAGTTCCTTTTGGCTGCGAATATCGATTTCACTTCAGAAAATAAATTAGAAATTCCCGATTTCATTACACAAACTAAAACATGGACGCTTTTGAATTAATTTGTACTGGCGTCCCAAGGGTTAATTTGTCAAATTACATAAGAGCTGGAGCTATATTCTCTTTACTTCAACTTTAATTAAATCCTTGAGGAACAAGAACCTCATAATATACCTCAAATCATAATATAAAATGTACCAGTGATGTTGTTGATTGGATCAACAGTTAATCTGCTTTGATATCAGATTTTAGGGCACCTTATTGAAACACTTGCTACTCAAATATGATAAAAAATAAATATTAAACAAGTCAGATACGCCTGAACCCAGAAACAGTAAGAAAATATTAAAACGCGATTGGAGATTTTAATCGGTTGAAAATTGTATTGTAGCCCAACTTGAACTTTGCTTATAGCAAAACGGAAAAGGAAAATTCACTAACCACACTTTCAAATCGAAAATAACGTAAATTGATTCCATTATGCCTTAAGTAAAATATGCCACCATAACAAATCTATTTAAGCACAGTAGCACAAATTAAATTAAATAACCATAAAAACAAAAATCAAATATTATTTTAATCCGCGCGATGAACAAATTAATCATCATTAACCGCACACAGAATCATTATATAAAAACCCACAAAACAATGAGAACACACACACCACATATCTTAATTAAATATAAAAATTAAATTAAAAACAAAAAAAAAATTAATCCAATTTCTACGTTACCAAAATTAAAAATTTCATCTTTATCTTAAAAATTCTAAATGAAAACTAACTTTCATAAATTACAAACATTTTCATTATATAATTTTAAAAGTCCAAAAATGCTTTTTTATCTTTCGTTTTTTTTTGTTTAGTGCCAAAAGACAACTTTTATTTTTTGTTGTTGGTTTTATCCAAAATTCTTCGAGGCGGCCAAATAAATAACAACCATAAAAAAAAAAAAATTAAAAACGAAAGAGAGCAAAATGTCCTTCCCACAAGCAAAATCGCGAAAAAGCTTTAAAATTTAAACTTGGTCGACTCGAGACAAGGTATTTTTAAAATGGTCATCTCTTCATAATCATCTTACCAATAATTTTATTACTTCGTCTTTATCGTCTTGTTTTCTAAGACTACATCAATTTTAAGTTTTTTTTTTATATTTTTGTTTAGCTATTTACTATTTTTATTTTTTTTTTTGTGTGCGGCTCAAAGTGTTTGTACAGTGTGTGACGGAACAATAATAATATACATCAGACTCGCGTGTGCACCGATTTGTATGGTCACTAACTTATATTAGATCACCAGTCAATAAATTTTGCTTAACATGCGCATGTAATCTCTGGATAGAATTGGGCGGGCTAAACAACACTTTCTAATTTTAGTTAATGTATGATGCTAATTTTATTCTGAGGAACAATATGCAAATTTTTTTTTTTTTTTTTTTTTTGGGGTTTCATGTGAAATCTTGTTTATATTTATAGAAATGAATGTCGTTATAATAATATTGATTCCATCATTCCGTCATTCTATTGTGTGGGGGTGGACTGACTGACGCATGAACTTTGGATTATAAAATACCAGGATATCAATTGCCGGCGTTCTGAAGCTATAAATAAATATTTAATAATTTTGCTGAATTCTATAGCGAAATGCATTAAACACGGTAATCAATTAATATACACGGCATGTAATTAATCTTGGTTGTGTGTACGAAAGGATGATTTTCAAAAATTTCATTGTTTTCCTTGGCATTATGATTTATATTTAATAGATGTGACGTCACATAACTATTTCGGACAAACTGCGAATAATATCTGCGGGTTGTAAAAAAAAAAATATTTTATTACTACTGGCGTTTAATTCGCGTGTCAAATTAATTGCTCCACTTAATTATTTTGTATAATTAATTAGGCATTTACAAGCATTTTTTTTTACAATCAAATGTGCCATTTGCTATTCAAAATATATAATACATATCACATAGTGTAAGGTTAATTTTCGAAATAAAAAATCGTACAAAAAACGTCTTTTGAATATGTTAAAAGTTGAGAATGGACGCCAACAATAGTGAATGATATAATATGAACAAGGAATATCGCACTAATTGATATGACCGGTATCTATTTAGAAATCGATTTTTTATTTCTTTTGTATTATTTCTAAATTGATTATGGGGGAAGTCATCGAGGCCACAATGTCACTAATTCGTGTAGTTCCTAGTGCACTAACGGATTTTATATGCACAGTGCGTCGATGTA
Organism: Nephrotoma flavescens; assembly: GCA_932526605.1. Lineage (NCBI taxonomy): Eukaryota > Metazoa > Arthropoda > Insecta > Diptera > Tipulidae > Nephrotoma > Nephrotoma flavescens. The sequence goes on from OW052220.1 coordinate 236,518,662, forward strand.
CAGACTACGCTTGCGAAATCTCATGGTAGAATTACAAAACTAAACTTGAATTGAGAAATTTTGAGTTTGCCTTAAAATTTTAAAACTCAAGTACCAGCCTTCAAACGATATGCGTTAAAATTTCACGAAATTTCATTCATTTCTTTAATTTTACAGTGTAAAAAACGATATAGATGCCTGTGACCTCCACAGCCCAGAAATGGTATCAAATTTTGAGATCAATAGTAGCAAATTTTAGGCCAAATTAGAAGAAACTCTTACACTGTTCTCAAAAATGAACTGTGGGGTAGGAATGTCTTGATGTTTATTTAAATTTTTGTCTCGCTCGATCAATCGAAAATTATTTCGCCAAAACAAAAATGTTTCGGATTAGGGCTCCAAGATTTTGAGATCAATAGAAAGCCAAATTACAATAGAAGAACATTTTTCAGTGGCATGTTCCCGAAAATGATCTCTGGTGTTGGAATTTCATTGATTTTTATTTAAATTTTTGTCTCGCTCGATAAATCGAAAACTATTTCGCCAAAACAAAAATGTCTCGGATTAGGCCTTCATGATTTTGAGATTAATGTTCTAGTAGCTAATTTAAGGGCAAAATAGAAGAAATACTTTCAGTGGCATGTTCCCGAAAATGAACTCTGGGTTTGGAATTTCATTGATTTTTATTTAAATTTTTGTCTCGCTCGATAAATCGCAAATTATTTCGCCAAAACGGAAAATATCTCGGACTAGCGCGACATGATTTTGAGATATACGTACTAGTAGCTAAATCTAGGCCAAAGTAGAAGAACATGTTTCAGTGGCATGTTCCCGAAAATGAACTCTGGGCTTGGAATTTCATTGATTTTTATTTAAATTTTTGTCTAATCGAAAATTATTTCGCCAAAACAAAAAATATCTTTGATTAGGGCTACATGATTTTGAGATCTAATCAGCTAACTTTGGGCCAAAAATGAAAAAAATGTTTCAGTGGCATGTTCCCGAAAATGAACTCTGGTAGGAATTTCATTGATTTTTATTTAAATTTTTGTCTCGCTCGATAAATCAAAAACTATTTCACAAACACAAAAAATATCTCGGACTAGGGCTACATGATTTTGAGATCAATGTACTAACTAGTAGCTAATTTTAGCCCAAACTAGGTGAACCTGATTCAGTAGCATGTTCTCGAAAATGAACTCTGGGCTTGGAATTTCATTGATTTTTATTTAAATTTTTGTTTCGCTCGATAAATCGAAAGTTATTTCGCCAAAACAAAAAAATGGCTCGGATTTTGGCTGCATGAATTTGAGATCAATGTACTAGTAGCTAATTTTAGGCAAAACTAGACGAACATGTTTCAGTGGCATGTTCCCGAAATTGAACTATGGGCTTGGAACTTCATTGATTTTTATTTAAATTTTTGTCTGGCTCGATAAATCGAAAATTATTTCGCCAAAACAAAAACTGTCTGGGATTTGGGCTGCATGATTTGAGCATCAATGATCTAGTAGCTAATTTTAGGCCAAACTAGAAGAAATTGTTTCAGTGGTATGTTCCCGAAAATGATCTCTGGGGTAGGAATTTCATTGAATTTTCTTTAAATTGTTGCCGCGCTCGATAAATCGAAAGTTATTTCGCCATAAGGAAAATGTCTCGGATTAGGGCTACAAGATTTTGAGATCAATGGAAGAAAATCTTTCAGTGGCAGGTTTCTGAAAACGAACTATGGGCTAGGAATTTCATTGTATTTTTTTAAATTTTTGTCTCGCTCGATACATCGAAAGTTATTTCGCCAAAACAAAAAATGTCTCGAATTAGGGCTGTGTGTTTTAGAAATTTGTGTACTAGTAGCTAATTTTAGGCCAAACAAGAAGACAATCTTTCAGTGGCATGTTCCCGAAAATGATCGGGGTAGGAATTTCATTGATTTTTATTTAAATTTTTGTTTCGCTCGATAAACCGAAAATTATTTCGCCGAAACAAAAAATTTCGGATAAGGACTAAGTAATTTTGAGATCATTTTATTAGTAGCTCATTTTAGGCCAAACTAGAAGAAAATCTTTCAGTGGCATGTTCCCAAAAATGAACTCTGGGGTAGACATTTCCTTGATTTTTATTTCAATTTTTGTCAAATTGTATCGCCCAAAACATAAATGTTTCGGATTAGGACTACGTGTTTTTGAGATCAATGGAAGAAAATCTTTCAGTGGCATGTTCCGGAAAATAAACTATGGGCTAGGAATTTCATTGATTTTTATTTAAATTTTTCTCTCGCTCGATAAATTGAAAATTATTTCCCCAAAACAAAAAATGTCTCGGATTAAGGGACCATAGATTTTGAGATCAAGGTACTAGCAGCTAAGTTTAGGTCAAGTAAGAAACAAAGCGTTTAATGGTAAGTTCCCGAAAATTCCCAATGGTCGGTTTTTTATCGACGAAACAACGGAAAAGCATCGCCGTTTGATACGGATTTGCACATTACTGGTTAAATTACAACTGTCGCTGTGTCCTTCGGATTATTACTTGTCTATCGCTATTCCAGATTATTCTTTTTATTCATCTGGCGATGTATTTGTATTGCAATTGTAAATCACTTCCACCAATTCCACGTCATCATTTCCCCTGTTTTGATGATTAACGGCCGTTGTTAATTCCAGTATTTTTGATGATGATTATTGTCGCCGTTTACAACTGCTCTTGTTATCTTCACATTCCCCTCCACATATAATGTCTTTCTTACATCCAAATCGCAATCAGTAATGAAGTAATACTTGATCTGACCGCCACAGTAAAATTATTGACAGAGGTCAGATAGTACAGTCGGATCGGCGTTCCATCTGGCAAAATTTTGATATGAAACATATTATCATTTATAAATGTGACTATTACCTGACTATTGTATAAATGTCTGTTACTGACATTTTCGGCTCCAAATTTATGTTTTCATTTGTTACATTTAAATCTGTATTATCGAGATTTTTCGGTTGAACATTGAATTTGATCTTCTTTTTGGACTCAATCTGCATTATCGACATTTTTCGGCTAAAGGCTTTAAATTTAAATTAAGAAATGAATTATATAAAGAATATATATTAGAATATGATGCTCTACACCATTAGGTTTTGAGACTTATTAGCCGTTCCAGCTACTTGTTCTCGCCGTAAATATGAAATTTGAAATATCAAAATAAATAGATAAGTTACGCGTAGCGTAGTAGTAAAAATTAAGAATAATTAGAACATTATATGTATATGTGCACAAATATTCATGATTAGAATATAATTTGTATTTGCATTTAAAATTTAATTAAATTATAGAATAATTATAATAATGTTTTCCTGTATAGAAATCATGTACTTCTTTTTGGAAAATAAATAAATAAATAATAAAAAAAAAAAATGCATGAAAGAGATTCTTATATTCGATTCTAAGTCTTGGAAATTTTACGAAACTGAACTAGCATATTTTTGTAAATTTCTAAATTGATTTTGCTCAACGATCAGCTATATTTGACATCGTACTGAATGGAATCAGAAAAAATTATTTGAACCAACTTCTAGAATGTGACCAATTATGGCGAAAGAGCGTAGCTTCCCTTAAATGCAAGTAGCAAGTTGGCTACTTGCATTTAATGGATTGAATGCTTGAATGGCGAGAAGATATGTTAATATTACGTTGCGCTGTCCCTGATTTCCACTATACCGCAGTCTAAAATGGTTTTAGGTTGGAATCCCATATATATGACATCGACTGGCGTCTCGTTGGGAATCACTTAGAGCTATTTGTTGGTAATCGGAAATTTGAACCAGTGACTACTAGATTTTATTGCCCTAGTGCTGCATACGTTATCTACTCCATTCACTCGCTTAAGGTCCTTATTCCATTCGAATAACAGCTCGTTGCCTGTTATTAGATTTGTATTGCATTGCATAGAAGTTGCTGTAAAAAGACAGCCACCTATAAGTTTTACTTTCGTTTGTGATTGGTGTCTCGGAGCTGGGTTTGCTCCGACAAAGTAAGTTTCGATTCCTGTTTTGGTAAATACACTGGCTGGTTGTACTCTGGCAGCTGGTAATGTTCATGAGTGTGAAGTTTCTAACAAATAACAAAAATAAATATGTATTAGTAAGTACAATGTTAAAATATTTCTTATAAGAATTTTTGAGTGAAATAAAAAAGACTCAGGTAAACCGAAAGTAAAAACTAAAATGAAAGAATACATTGTGTGTGTTACTAACAAAAAAATAACAGCAATATGTATACATACCATTATTAACTCCAATTTTTCTAAAAATATTTCATCGAAATGTAAATCATAATTTTGATCAAACAATAAAATTTTCCATCACCAGATTTATGTTTAATTAAAACTTATTTATTTAAAAAAAGTAGGTGGGACATATTAAAGTTCCAACAACAGACCACCGGGAAGTTAATACCAAACGGATTGATACCTTAAGATTTTTGAGTATAACATATTTGGAGAATGACATTCCAAAATGGATGGACGTCGGAAAATTTTTGAGAAAAATTTGTTCAGTGCACTCATGTAGTCTGAGTGGAATACGTTTAATGGCCAATAACATGTCATCGCAGAGTTTGTACCAAAATGCCACTAATATCAGATGTTTGCTACAGGCTTAACCTTTTAAATAGAACATGTTTAATTACAAAAAGGATCATGGAATTCATTGAGTGGCACACGTTGTATGACCAATAACAGGACATCGTAGAGTTTGTACCAAAATTTCATAATAAACTGATGACACCTACGGGCTTACCCTTTCAAATGACATCAGTGATATTCCAAAACGGATGGTCGTCAGAAATTTGTTGAGTAGAATTTGTTCAGTGCACTCATGGAAGCTGAGTGGCATGCTTTTAACAGCCAAGACATCGCAGAATTTCTATATATGAATGATTGCTTTAGACCTAACCTTACCATTTAATCGGCTAATAACAGAACATCGCAAGATTTGTACCAAAATGCCACTTTTATCAGATAATTCTTATAAGCTTAACATTTCTTTTTCGAATATAGAACTGATTTTCTGAAGAACTGGTTAGGATAGATTTTTTTTGGGCTTATTTCATTTATCGACTTCGTTAAATTTCAATCTTCAGCTTTTACATTACGTGAATGAATTTTACCTCCTGCACTGTGGGCTTCTCAGTGCAATAGTCTAGCGCAACGTCGTTACACCAGTGCAATGAGGGTCTTCCTCTACGATGCCCTCCGGGTAGTTGTTGATGGAAAACTTTATCACGCGTTAGGATTGGTACCTGGCAACGGGGCTCAGCGATCTCTATAATATAGACTAAAATTGATGTATGATTATATTGTACTTCAATTTTTTTTTTAAATCTTTCTCATGGTTAAGCATTGGTCATTGGTTGATCGGTTGGGCCGAAAATCATGCTGATATAGTCACCAACTATATTTTCAATGAGTTGTCCAATTATCCGGCAGCTCTTCTTGGTCAACATAGACGATAATATCGTACAGATTTGATGCAAGATTAGTGCTTGCGAATATAATTTTGTGGGTTATTCGACAAAGGCCTCTTCTATTAAGCCTCTAACCTGTTCTATTTGAAAAGTTAAGCCTGTAACAGTCATCCGATAATAGTGGCATTTTGGTACAAACTCAGCGATTGTACAAACTCATCGAATATCTTCTACTCAAAAATCTTTCGGTACCAATCCGTTTGATATAAACTTTACAGTGGTCTGTTATTAATATTTTAAAATGTGACACCTATTTTTTAAATAAATGAGTTTTGTTTATACATACTTTGGGGCGATGAAAAATTTAATTGTTTGATCAAAATTATTATTTACATCTCGATGAAATATTTTTGGAAAGGTTGAATTTAATAATCAAACACTCAACATAAGTAAATCGGAATCCAACATGAGTTGTATATGAAAAAGCGAGTGAGCTGAATATCATTAGAAAGAGACAAAGTTCACTTCTTATTTGAAAAAACATGGCGAGCATTTCATCTCTTTCTAATATCGTAGAGCTATCTCTTTCAACAATGTGTTTAACAGTGTAAAAACTAACACATGCAGTTTTCTAGAATATTCTTATTCGATTCTTATACATATAATGTTAACATTAATTATTCCGCCATGTTTTAGCGGAAACCACTTTAGAAAATTTTGAATAACGTTTCATACTGCCTGCTTACCATCAATAATCCAGTATTTGTTCTTTAAATATGCTGATGTTAATTGAATTGGTTGGCATAAGTAAGATTTATTCCATTGTTATCTAAAACCGCTTTCAAAGGTCTGAGTCTGCTTTCTTTGGTTATAAATGCCTTGATGATTTGAGTCAGTGAATTTCGTTATATTCTTGTTCTTGGACGATTTTGGGGATTGTATAGTTTCTGACGCGTTTTAGTTTATTGTAACTTGAATCTCGCTCAAATAATTGTAAAAATGGGTGGACTTTTTTTACGTTAACCAAATTGACTATTGAGCATTCTTTTAATTCCTCCATATGTGCTACATTAAGAATGTTGTTTGTTGAGATCCACCACTAATTCACATTGAGGAAAATCTGGACCCTTCTACCGTAAATTATTGTTAGGATGTCTACAGGATTCTAATTTGATTTTTTATGATGCCAGGTACTGGTTGGTAGAATATACCACTGCAGCATATGCGTGATTATTCGCGTCACAGCTGGTGTAGTTTATGCAAATATGAATTTTAAAATAGCCATTTTGCCTTTGGTTGTGTTATTTGCCGGTTGTTATTTGACTGCAAGATGCTTTGTTTCGTTTAATTTTTTTTGATATCTTCATGCTCTGCTCGGATTGACGCCATGCTCTTCAGGTCGATTTATTACTGAACTGGTGATACATCTGCTTGAACGAAACATTTTAAAGTTCCTTTCGAGCTGTAATAGTCTGACTACAGCCATTTTTTTTATTCTCCTAGAGTGCTATGGCTCGTTTTAAAAGGGTGTATCTTCGGCGTAGAAATTATTCAATTTTTATTTCCTCCACGTTGAGATTTCTTTCTTTTGGAATCTTATCTTTCTCAACGAATAATTGTATTTGTGCTTGGATTGGTTTTGTTGTAACCATAGCTGTTGCTACTTTAACCAGTTGTTTCTTGTTTTACCCTGTTCTCCCCGGGAATATGGAATTGAGGGAAAAATTTACATATAAATGGCATGCTAAGGTAAAAACTTAGTGGTAATTTTTTTGATAACAAAATAAAATTAGGAATCATTCCCCGGTAATTTCGCTATGGAAAAATTATTCCCAATTTACAAAAATTTACATCAATTTTTTGTCTCAGTAGGCTAGAAAAAACTGGTTTATAGATGTAAAATCTTTTCCTAGTTCCCTATTTCCAGGGAATTACCAGAATAGGGCTATTGGTGGGGTTTAAGTAACTGGAGTGAGAACTACTTGGTAAAATGTCTTATTAAAGACATTTTACAGTGTAGTTCTTACTCTGATTACATACAATTTCTGCTGTCTAAAATATTTGACGAGTTTTTAACACTTAAAATTATTTGCCCACTTTCGTACAATTTAAAAAATTTTCATTAGGTGACAAGATTATTGATGATGTAAACTTTTTCACTCATATTTTAATAAAAAAGAAACCAAACAAAAAAATAATATTTCTGGCGTAGGCTTGGCTTAATTAAATTCTTAAAAGAAAAAGGTTGCAAACGTATTAGATTTTGGGAAGCCGCGTGTTGTTATTGGCACTGTTGGCCAAATTTTATAAGACCCCCCAAAATATAAAATATTTTCGAAGATACCATTTACCAATTACAACAACTGGATTATTTTAAACCTTTCCACGGATGCTCAATATCACGTCAAATTTGCACAAACGACTGTAGCACGCCAGTTGAAAAGTCCCCCTTAGGGAAGTGACCTCCGGAGGAACTCCCTGCAGGAACTGACATTTTCCATTGGAGCTTTTTCGAAATTGATTGATTGATCGAGATGAAATATCATATATCTATTTACATAAATTTGGAGACCCCGGTGATTTTTGGGTCCACCGGAAGTTTTTTGCAAATATTTTAAAAATTATCTTTAATCTCTGTTACTAAAAAATAATTAAAAAAAAAAAAGGATTTTAAATTAAATTTGAAACGAAATGACGAGATTCGAAAATTTTTTGGAAGTAAACATTTAGGCGAAGCACGACGTTTCTTCAAATCAAATAGTCTTGAAATTTAATTGAAAAATCAAAACCCAATCCCAGAAAATAATAATTTTATTAAAATTGCTCTTTTTGATATGTTAAAAATACTTAATTTCTACAACGATGAAATATTAATTTTTCAGCAGTCGTAAATAAATCTGAAAAGTTCTGGCTAATACTAAACAACTCTGGGCTCACAGTTCATGTAATCTGAGTGGTGGGAGTAAATGATATAAGAAAAAATAAATGAATGGTTTTAACTAAAAACATAGTGGTATAATGATGAACAGTTAACCCAGAGTGGTTTAGTATTAACTATTAGCAAAAACTTCCGAATTAAATAGAACTTTTGTATTTCCCATATAAGGTGTCACCATGTAATCTGAAAATGTGGGGGAAATAACCTTAAAAAATGTAAAATAACACAGGCCTACTCGTAACTAAAACCCATATTGGCAATCGAAATAATGAACCGGTTGTCCGGAGTCTTTTATAGGATTAACCGGACCTTGCAAATTTCTCACACGACATCTCAATCGACACTTATTATAGTGAAGAATGTTATTTAATCACATTAGTTGAGGGATCCTTGCGAAATTCGTTGGAAATCTGTGTACCAGAAGTGACAGTTTCCATGGGAACTTTTTTAATTTCCGCAATAATGTTTAAAAGTTTAACATCTACAAAAATAGACAAAGCATTAAAAGATTTAAGTAACTTTAAAAATTTCATTTTCATTCACTCCATTTTATATCTTGTGGAGCTCTGTTTTGATGTTCCGTTTTCCTCGAATTTCTTTTGACCCTCAAGACATTCGTTATTTCGTTATTTAATGATCTGATTTGAAGTTCTGGCTCTCCTCAACTTTCATAAAATTGTTCGAAGTATTTTTAATTACAAAGAAATTTATTTGATCAAATAATTTTCTTCGTTCAGTGGGCCAGTACGTGGTTTTTTTAAAGCGCTGCATAACTCACAGTATTGGTTTTGGTGATAGAATGGCTTGGTGGACAGCATAAATCTGACACGATAACATGATAAATTTTGGTTTTCATATTTATAATTGTAACTTGTATTTCCATTTCTTGTCATCTTCGTGCTTCAAAATGACCTCTAAAGCCTCTAAACTTAATATGAGAATGCTGAGTAAAGTGAGTTTCTGAGGTGACACGCATCTGTTTTCTACATCGAAGACTGCTTGTAGTTCTTGTTGTTATCTTAGTAGACCATAAGCATTTCATAACAATATTTTAGTATATTTCTAAGTTTAGTTAGATTTGGGTTTAGCTCTCAAAGATCTATCTTCCAACTTTACCTTTTTTACCTGAGGTTTAGTTTCCATGCTAATAATTTTATTCTTCAAACATTTTTCGTACATCTTCTATGGCTATCGGGGTAGGCTTTTCCGTAATGTGTACACTTCCCCCTATGCCCCGATTCTAGTAAGCGGTCATTCCCCTCACATAGAAAGGCACCCGATGGGGTCACAAGTTTCCCTTTTCCTAAGAAAAAATAAACCACGAACAGATTGTTCTTCAATTTAAAAGCAAATAAAAAAACTTAATGCAACAAGAAGCAATTGTACTTGTTATTAACTAAAAAAATGGATGGAGATGAACAACAATAATAAATATAATTTGAAGGTTATAATTTGCTTATTTATGCCAGCACAATGAACTAATGAATGAAAGTAACTAATCGATTCCATGTGCTTCGCACGATCGTTAATCTTTTTCCAATAAAAAATTATAAACAATTCCCGCCTTTGTTTTGAATCCCAAATTTAGTGCGGCCTGCAGAATTATCGCCCCCAAAATCCAGTTTTTCTAGTTCCCACTTTTACTTTATATAAATCTTAATTAAATAGAAAAATATTATAGATAATCGTAAAAATTAAAAAAAAAAACAATTTAATATCTCTTCGCTCCATGTATACATCAATAATCGAGTGGTCCAATATCTATTTTGGGGATTATTCGAATATGGGTTGAATGTTCCACATAAATTAAAATCCAATCCAATCCAGATTTTTTAATTTTGAGAATTAGAAATTTTCCAATAATGTAGACAACCTTTCAAGGCCTTTACCGAATATTATTTTTACAATTTAGTTCACCATAATTTGAAAATCTGTAATTGGTAAGTTTTCAATTTGCTGGCCGTTTAAAATCAAATAAATTATTTTGTTTGTTTAAATTTATAATTTTTAAATTATATAATTTCTGTTTAGATTTTGTGATTTATGACTAATTAATTCAGAATGTAGTTTGAAGTGGAGGAACATGTTTTTTGTTTTTGTTGTTCTATCATTCTATCAGTCTCGAGTGTGTTTGAATCCGAAATGCAAGTTGATTGTGGTTTTGTAAAACTTGATTTTATTTGATTTACTTAATATGTTGATTAATTTGGCAATCGATAAGCTTTCACTAATAAAGGTATAAATTCGTCATTATATGCAATCCAAACAGCAATTATTAATGGATATTAAGCCATCCATTGGAAATTAAATGTTTATGTATTAAAAAGCCCGTAAGCGCCCGTTACGTAGTAAACTGATCGATTTGTACAAACCAAGGCTCACACACGTTTCTCAATCTCTTCTCGCTGCTACTGTTTCAACATATCCAATAACATCGTTTAATCAACTATACAATGATTAAGCCGCTATCAACAAAGGGTCATCAAGAGATTTCCGTAAGTGGGCCATCTACTTCAACGATACTATTACCAATGAGAACAATCGGAAGAAGTCATCTCTTAAGTTGGGAAACCCATTCAGCAGAACAAGACTCTATGTAAAATTTATTCTCATTCTCATTAAAACCAGAAGCCAAATTAAAAAGACATTTTAAACCATAATGCTAAACTTAGCTGACTAATGAGTTTGATATAACCTAGATTTTTTTTTTAAATAAACAGAACCTAAAAACCCGGTTACAAATTTACAATGAAAATAAATCTTCACACAAGAAACGAAAAATTAATTATAGCTTAATTAAATGTCACATTAAAAATGATTAGGCTCCACTCGTTCTTAGCAATACTTTTAGTTTTGCTAGAGCAAGCATAAGCAGAACCCCATAACTTGAAACTTACGTTGATAAGTATCATCATCACGGGTCTACATTTACGAAAACTTGTGCCGAACGCATTCGTCAAAAATATTTTTGCCGCAAATGTTTAAACCGACTATAGTACTAGATCGTGTGTGTTGAATGTGGGATAAATTTTTGTATAGTTCACACTTCATAATTTTCTCTTCGCACACGTCCACACTTCATAATAATTAAATATGTATTTAAATTTATAGATAGAACATGATAACAGTATAAAGAACGATATTCAAAATTAAACACACTCAAACTCACATATCGCTGCTCGCAAGGATTGCCGTGTACATTGGATGATGGAACTAACTCGATTAGATCATTTCTGACTTATATTCGGTAACCTAGTTGTCATACGATAGAGATTAGGAGTATTTTTGGGCCCAAATTTAACCAATGTTTATTGTATATGAAAAGCCCCCATTAATACTCACATATCGTCGCTCACAATGATTGCCGTGTATATTGGATGATGGAATTGACTCGATTAGATCATTTCTGACTTATATTCGGTAACCTAGTTGCCATACGATAAGGATTAGGAGTATTTCTGGACCCAGATTTAACCAATGTTTATTGTATATGAAAAGCTCCCATTAATACTCACATATCGTCGCTCGCATGGATTGCCGAGTACCTTGGTTGACAGGATTGACTCGATTACATCATTTCTGACTTGTATTCTGTAACCCAGTTGCAAAACAATGAGAATAAGGGATATTTCTGGGCCCAAAATAACCTAATGTTTGTTGTTATTATGAAAGTCTTTCATATACAATAAACATTAGTTAAATCTAATCCCAGAAATATTCCAAATCCCCATCGTAAGGCAACTAGATTACCGAATATAAGTCAGAAATGATCCAGTCGAGTTAATGTTATCAACCAATGTACTCGGAAATCCTTGTGAGCGCGACATGTGAGTATTAATGTGAGCTTTTCATAAAAGGTTTTTAAATCAATTTTTTTTATTGGTTTAGAGTGTAATTTTGAGATGTTTCATGTTGTTTTTCGGAACAAAAGGTTTTTACCGCATTTAGCGGAGACTCAACCCAATTTTCGAAAAGTCATTTTTCGGGTTGGTTTTCGGGCTAACTTTACATACGTATATAAGATTGTGTATTTCACCCAGCAGTTACTAGCGGTATTTGTTTTAATGGAACTGAACACAACCGAGTTCCAAACTATTCGTTTGAGGAAGGTCTTCGTCAAAATTATTCATTTTTCAAAATTACATTCGATACTCATTTTGTAATCCTTTCTATGTTTAACATTTTGAGAACCCTTTACACAAATTTTTTCCAATTTAGAACCCATCGCTATCGATTCTTAGCACTATCCCTCTTCCCGAAATTAGTACTCGTCGCAATCCATTCCTGCGATATTATATTTTTAGCAAAAACAATCAAGCCAAAAAAATTATTAGTGAGTCCTGCCCCTCTACGAATCACCTTCTAAAAATAGTTTCCCGAAATTAGAACCCATTGAAATCGATTGGTATTTATTTATCTACGTTTACAAAAATTTTGAGAACTACACCCCCATAGCGTATCGATTTCTTTCGTTTAGCAATTTATGTCGATGGTTCCTATCTCTGGCCGTAATTGGACGTATGATCAAATAAATGATTAATTTTTTTTTATTATCCTTTTTAGTTATACGTTAACCGCGGCGAAAGTAGTAGTAAGTCTACAATAATATCAATTAAAAATTATATTATGCGGGTTATTGGTAAGAATACCCCTAAATATTAAGTATTTTAGACATAAATTTGATGACGTATCAAGCTTTCTGCCTGGTACTCTAGAAGCATTGAGTAAAACCAAACAAGCACTTCATAAATATCGGTAAATTTACGTGGTTGGTTTTGCTAAAGCTCAATTTACATTCGGCAAAACCTAATCGGTTGTACACAACCTCCACGCGTTTCCGCTATGTCTGTCTACCGCCCGTGCTGGATGGATGCAGTATTTGTTTTGAAGATGTATACGGCCAAACGGCATATTAAGCAGAGAATTTTTAGTTTCGTTTAGTAACCGTTATGATTATCAATGAAACCCATGAAAGGACATAATCAACATTGAATTTGGTTTCGTTAAGAACGTCACTCGATTCTGGCCAGAGCTGTAATGATTACTTTTAATAGTAACAAAGCTTGAATCTTTCTGTAGGTAAAGATGGGTCCGCATTTACAAAAATTTATGCCCAAAACGCTCGGCGAAACATTTTCGCTGCAAATTAGGAAGTGTCACCAAGTCTGTACCACATTCAACGCACACGATCCAGCGCTTGTCGGTTTAAACATTTGCGGTGAAAATATTTTGGTGGGCTAGATATGCGAGGAATAAATTTCAACTCAACCAACATTACTAACTATTGATAATAGAATTTTGAATACGATCATGTATGGTTGTCCCAATATCGGTTACCCACAGGCTAGTCCAACCGTTAGACTGAACCTCACCGTATTTTAGGTTGTGTAGTACTGCATGGGGTTATAACATCAATTTGGATGATAAAACAATTCCAGAAATTCAACGCTTAGGCAATGCACTCATTTTAATATCATCATTGATCGCATAGTCGGTGAAAATGTCCGCATCCGGAATATAATTTGCTACTTTGATCGTTTTTTCAAATTTGTTTTCAACTTTTTTATTATTTATTCCCTACTAAAAAAATCGGTAGAAATTTCCGGCTGAGTAGATCGATGCGGATTTGAAAAAAAAACGATTAAAGTAGCCGGCGAAAAATTCGAACAAAAAAGAGATTTTTTTTTACGCGCCCTGGACAGTGAAATGGTCAAATGTTTTGAAGAAATTGTCGCGATAGCGGCAAACGGATATCGCCCGATAACTTTTATCACGTCAACGACGCGTACAGATGCTCGCATCGAAAGTAAATTATTGCTAAATGTCTCGCCAAACTATTAAAACTGAAACATTTGGGGTATCGAACGAATAAGAAAAAGAGGCCGGCAGATTTATCTAAAGGTCAAGTTGATATTTTTGATTGAAATTTTTTTATTATACAACCATAAAAAATTGTTCGCAAAAATTTTAATTTGAATTACCGAGCGCGACATATTGAATAGTTTATCCGTTATTAACGCTGGTGATAATTTGATAATTACTGTACCGAGTTTACGACGTTCAATTCGGTTTATGTTCTTGCAGTTTTGTTTCAAATTTCAAACAATTAGTAATCAAGATTTGTTGATGATCTTACAGATGTCTAATCGCCCACTAGGGAGCACAAAATATAAAATGACTAATGAAATTTCAAATAATTCTGAGTTGCACGATTATTACGTAACTTGAACACAACCTTGGTGGTTACCATTTTACCAAATGTCAATTTTTACATGATTGATACAATCAATAATATTCCAAAGACTAATTTATTTCATATTGAGATCACACATGAGAATAAATTATGCAGAACAGAGAAAGGCTTCGGGCAAAATGCACCTACACTATATACATACATCAATGGTAAAGCGCGCACTAATTCAACAAAATTTTGAAAAAGCTCAGCCGCCTATAGACCAAACAAATCAAGTTTTAAATGCAGTTTCGCTCGGCATTGAGTATAGACACTCAAGGTCGTATTCTAAAAACTTGTTATCCTAATATACATTTTTTGAATGACCAATCTGGTATGAATTTAATTTGATCTTAATGTTTACACCAAAAAATTCAAATTTTGAGATGTGCGAACGTACGAGTATGTATATCGAAATAATAACGAGGTTCAAAACAGCGTCATTATCTAACTAATCTAATTTGAAAACAACATTTTTGGTTAAATTACAGCTTTATTATTTTTTAACGCGTCGTTTGTGTTAAAATGCGCGATATGCTGCTGGAAATATTGAACCGTTTGTACTTGCAGATGATATATACCGAAAATCCCAACCCTTAAATTTTTTAGAGACATTTCGTTAAAATTTTCAATATAAATGCTATTTTTATCTCCCACCTTACACCTTGATCTTTATCTTTATTAACGCTCAATTAGTACAAAAATAAAAAAATAAAGATTGCCAAAATTATTTACTAACTAGCTTAACTTGATTTTTTGACTAAATATCTCATAAAATAGAACAATAAAATTATATAATTATACCAGAATTTTATTTTAACAAACATTTTTGTGTCATTTGTTCCACTTGCGGTTTATTTTAAAGGCGCAGTCCTAAACAAATTGGAATTTTATGATCAAAAAACTCTTTTTGACGATCGCTCGCCATTTTCAAATGCGGCTTGTAAAATCCTACGACTTAATAAAAATGTTTATAGTATACTTAAGAGAAATGGCGATTTGAAACTTTAATGTTCAACAAATTTTATTATTTTTATTGTGCGACGGGCGTTGAGCCTTCAAACTGTACAAGAAAATTCAATCTCCTTCTCGGCGCAGAAAATTGTACTTGAAAAATGATAAAGCGATCATTTTTCAATGGTTAACTTCTAGATTGGGGTTAGGAACAAGTTCGTGGCCTTTTTTGGGTGATATAGAAATAAAGAATTTTCTTATTTCAAATGAACTTTATTACACCAAATATGTGCCATTTTGATCGAAGACCTTTTGGCATTTTTCTGGTAGAGCCATGATCCTATCACTGTAGAACTCCTGTTGTTTAGAGACCCTCGGAGAATTTTCTGTCGAATTTATAAGAAAACAAAATTATGAAAAGTGTACGAACAGCCTTGAAGATGATTGATGGCTGTTAACACAGGGTTCTAAAGATGTCTAAGCAAATCTGGTTATACCAGAATTTGGGAGATACTTTTGACCATTTTTAACGATATGCGGTATATCGATGCGACCCTCGGGGCATTTTTTATCGGATTTACAATAAAATAAAAATATGAAAAGAGTACGACAACTCTTGAAGTTGTTTGATGGCCGTTAACACAGAGTTCTAAAGATGTCTACGTAAATCTGGTTATACCGACATTTTGGAGATAATTTTGATAATTTTTAATGATATGCGGTATATCGATGCGACCCTCGGGGCATTTTTTTTATTGAATTTACAAGAAAATAAAATTATGAAAAGTGTACGAACAATCTTGAAAATGTTTGAAGACCGTTAACACAGAGTTCTAAAGATGGCTACGTAAATCTGGTTATACCGGCATTTTGGGGATACTTTTGACAATTTTTAATGATATGCGGTATATTGATGTGACCATCGGTGCATTTTTTATCGGATTTACAAGAAACTAAAATTATGAAAATTGTATGAACAATCTTGAAGTTGTTTGATGGCCGACATTTTGGAGATACTTTTTACAATTTTTAATGATATGCGGTATATCGATGCGACTCTCAGAGAAATTTTTATCGAATTTACAAGCAAATAAAATTATGAAAAGTACGCACGGTCTTAAAGATGTTTGATGGCCGTTAACACAGAGTTCTACAGATGTCTTAGCAAATCTGGTTATACCGGCATTTTGGAGATCCTTTTGAGAATTTTTAACGATATGCGGTATATCGATGCGACCCTCGGAGATATTTTTATCGAACATTCAAGAAAATAAAATTATGGAAAGTACGCATGGTCTTGAAGATGTTTGATGGCCGTTAACACAGAGTTCTAAAGATGTCTACGCAAATCTGCCCCCCTATTCCGGAATACGATATGAAAACGAAAATGCAAAATTCATATTTGAATTGAATCAGTTCAGTTTCGTACGATTCTTATTTAAAATTGAATAGGAATCCCATACTTTCGTTTTCGTATCGTATTCAGGAATAGGGCTGGTTATACCGGCTTTTTAGAAATACAATTTTTAACGATACGCTATATCGATGTGACTCTCGGAGAAGTTTTTATCGAATTTACAAAAAAATAAAATTATGAAAAGTGTACGCACGATCTTGAAGATGTTTGATGGTCGTTAACACAGAGTTCTAAAGATGTCTACGCAAATCTGGTTATACTGGCATTTTGGAGATACTTTTGACCATTTTTAACGATATGCAGTATATCGATGCGACCCTCGGGGCATTTTTTATCGAATTTACAAGAAAATAAAATTATGAAAAGTGTACGAACAATCTTGAAGATGTTTGATGGCCGTTAACACAGAGTTCTAATGATGTCTACGCAAATCTGGTTATATCGGCATTTTGGAGATCCTTTTGAGAATTTTTAACGATATGCGGTATATCGATGCGACCCTCGGAGATATTTTTATCGAATATTCAAGAAAATAAAATTATGGAAAGTACGCATGGTCTTGAAAATGTTTGATGGCCGTTAACACAGAGTTCTAAAGATGTTTACGTAAAGCTGATTATACCGGCATTTTGGGGATACTTTTGACAATTTTTAAAAATATGCGGTATATCAATGCGACCCTCGGGGCATTTTTTATCGAATTTACAAAAAAATAAAATTATGAAAAGTGTACGAACAATCTTGAAGATCTTTGATGGCCGTTAACACAGAGTTCTAATGATGTCTACGCAAATCTGGTTATATTGGCATTTTGGAGATCCTTTTGAGAATTTTTAACGATATGCGGTATATCGATGCGACCCTCGAAGATATTTTTATCGAATATTCAAGAAAATAAAATTATGGAAAGTACGCACGCTCTTGAAGATGTTTGATGGCCGTTAACACAGAGTTCTAAAGATGTCTACGCAAATCTGGTTATACCGGCATTTTGGAGATACTTTTGACAATTTTTAAAAATATGCGGTATATCAATGCGACACTCGGGGCATTTTTTATCGAATTTACAAGAAAATAAAATTATGAAAAGTGTACGAACAATCTTGAAGATGTTTGATGGCCGATAACACAGAGTTCTAATGATGTCTACGCAAATCTGGTTATATCGGCATTTTGGAGATCCTTTTGAGAATTTTTAACGATATGCGGTATATCGATGCGACCCTCGGAGATATTTTTATCGAATATTCAAGAAAATAAAATTATGGAAAGTACGCATGGTCTTGAAAATGTTTGATGGCCGTTAACACAGAGTTCTAAAGATGTCTTAGCAAATCTGGTTATACCGGCATTTTGGAGATACTTTTGACAATTTTTAAAAATATGCAGAATATCAATGCGACCCTCGGTGCATTTTTTATCGAATATTCAAGAAAATAAAATTATGAAAAGTGTACGAACGGTCTGTAAGATGTTTGATGACCATTAACAAATAATTCGAGGGATCTCTTTGCAAATCTGGTTGTTTCGGCATTTTGGGGATACTTTTGAGAATTTTTAATGATATGCGATATATCGATGCGACCCTCGGAGAAGTTTTTATTGAGTTTACAAGAAAATAAAATTATGAAAAGTGTACGCATGATCTTGAAGATGTTTGATGGCCATTAACATATAATTCTAAAGATGTCTACCCAATTCTGGTTATACCGGCATTTTGGAGATACTTTTGACAATTATTAACGATATGCGGTATATCGATGCGACCCTCGGGGCATTTTTTATCGAATTTACAAGAAAATAAAATTATGAAAAGGTAAGAACAGTCTTGAAGATGTTTAATGGCCATTAACACATAATTCAAAGAATTTCTACGCAAATCTAGTTATTCTGGCATTTTGGGGATACTTTTGAGAATTTTTAACGATATGCGGTATATCGATGCGACCCTCGGGGAATTTTTTATCGGATTTACAAGAAAACAAAATTATGAAAAGTGTATGAACAGTCATCTTCAAGACTTGATGGCCAATCTAAAGATGTCTACGTAAATCTGGTTATACCGGAGTTTTGGAGATACTTTTGAGAATTTTGAACGATATGCGGTATATCGAAGCGACCCTCGGAGAATGTTTTATCAAATTTACAAGAAAATAAAATTATGAAAAATTTACGTCTTGAAGATGTTTGATGGTCGTTAACACATAATTCAAGGGATGTCGCACGTACACTTTTCATAATTTTATTTTCTTGTAAATTCGATAAAAAATTTCCCGAGTGTCGTTTATTTGAATATTCGTTTTTTATTTTCTTGTAAAATCGGTTTTTAATGAGAAAATTTACAAAATCTACTCTACCATATTTTTTTGTGTACAGCTACACATTTTATTTTTTATGTAACTACACTTTTGTTATTTGTTAATTTGTGTAGCTACACTTTTGATAAATGTTAAATAGTTCACACCGGTGCACAATGATACATAATACAATGTGCTTCTTGTGCCATAGTTGAATTGGTTCCAGCTGATATGGTTCTGGCTGGCGTATATGTTAAGATATATGTTAAGATAATAAGTTTCGTTGCGTCTAATTTCGATTTCAGCGTAATTTCAATGGAATTTATTTTTCATCTTAAATTTGAACTTGATACGGTATTTTATTTCCGTGTTTAACAGAAATAAAATCAAACAACTCTTTCATTAAATATTCTAAAACGACTATTTTGAAAAATCCATTGAAAATTTGAGACGTCAATAAGCTTAATACTATAATCTAAATTCCAAATTCAACATGACACTCGTCGCGATATAAAGAATTTTTTTAACTTAAATCATAGCATTTGTAATCTACAAAACAATACAAACGATATCGAATTTAAATATAAAATATTTGACCTGCATGACATCGATAATCTTAAACCATCAAGTTTTTTTGTATAAAATTATTCAAATTATATTTTTTTTTACGAAATCAAAGCTAACAACTTTTTTTGGTATCTTTATATTCATCGTCTAATTTAAAGAGCAATTTGCCATCACAATACAGTAGTAAATGTGTTCTACAAAAAACTCAATCGCGTTCGATTAATGCTGACCGTATAAAATATTGGCAAAAATTTAATAAGAAAATATTTCCCTAAATGTCAGCTGCGCTATGTATATTTCGAGTTGTGCGTGTTTAATATATATTCGCCTAAATTTATACTATTCATAACGAGCGCAATTTTGTTCGATCATTTTACGCTTTTTTTACTTGCATAAATTATGATAATTTATTATATCTTAATTAATAATTTAAATTTAGATACAAAAATTTTCGATTGGTATATTTATGAATAATTAAATGAATATTAAAATCAAATTAATTAAACCACGATTTATGGGCAAAGTTAAATCATTTTATGTGTGGGGAGATATAATATCAAATGAATTTGGCCACATTTTTTTTAATAGTTCGTGTAATGAATTAATGATCGAAACAGGAATTTATGAATAAGATACACACACTCTGCTTGGAAAGCGGTTAACCTTTCTTTGATGACTCAAATTTCACATATAAAGTTTGTTCGAGACCACAAAAAATGTTGCACTAAATATTTATTTTAATCTGGGTAAACGCCTGTAATATGTGAGTCATTCTTGAATGCGGCCGGCGCGGTTCCTATAAACGTGTATTTATTATCTATATAGTTGCGATTTATCATCGTGGAGGCGTCGTATCATTGCATTTTATCTGACCGCTAAAAAATATTTAAAAATCGAAAATTTGTTACCAAGTTGTAAGATGTAAAATTTACTTGATATATACATATATCTAAAATTATGTTATGTAATTACTGTTTCAATTTAACGACTTTTCCATAAAATTCATTAGTTTATTTTAATTTTATTAAAATTTTCTTAAGTGATTTTTATATTCGTTTTTAGACAAATTTAAATATTTTTATGTTAGATTATGGTACCGGAATACTTAATCAGCATAGCAGTCATATAAAACTGCCATACGAATTTTCAAATAATATAAAAATTTTATGTTTATTAGAATGGGATTAGTTAAATAATAAAGTAGAGTGGGGTTGCAAATTACACGTGCAATTTTTTATGAAAATAGTGAAATCATATTATATGTTTTTGGCATTTCGGCATTTTGTAACATTATCCACAACACATTTAGTTAGAGCCATATGATATCTGGAGTTTTCAGTTAAGAGCGATAGGAACTGTAATAATAGGTCACGGATGTAGCCGGGTATTGTTTTAAACCAGGTTGTATAGTTGCATTACTAAAACAATTGAGATTTAAGTAATTTATTTATCTATTCTGGTGGCGCTACCTCATTGTCGAGATTACAGAATCAAACTATCTTCGGATTAATGGTTAATTTTCCTCGTTGCGTTCTTTCCTAATCCCAGAGCTGCTGGAGATGCTGCACACTACTGTATAGATGTACAGCATATACTGCACTAACCCAAGCAACGGTTGCTTGTCAAATAATTCATGAAAAAACAATTATGAAAACTATAATTTTACAATAGCCAATTGTTGTGCGTGTAATTTAATTTTGAAACATCATTTCATCGTAAAAATGTTGGTTGAACTAATTGAGTCATCTAGAAACCATACTGGAGATAACTACGAAGCAGCTTGGGCAATTTTAGAAAACCGATATAACGACAGAAGATTGCTCATTTCCAACCTTCTGAACACTTTGCTGAACCAACAAGCTTGCACCACTGAATCGGCTGCACCAATAAAAAGCTTACACGACATAACAACAGAGTGTTTATACGCCATCAGAAATACGAGGATCAGAATTGAAACGTGGAGCCCTTTCATCATTTTCACCTTACTGAAGAAATTAGATGCCGAATCACGAAGTCTATGCGAAATCTCACTCAAGAGAATTTCAAGAAACAAGCCAATTTTTGATGTTTCTAAAGAGGCGTTTTCAATCTCTAGAATCAGTTGGTCCCACCAAACAAATACCACCTCATCAAACAAGGTTTCAAGCTCAACCATTGAGACGCGCCTTCTTATCTGCTACACAACCGAATCATATTTGCATATGCTGTCAGAAAAACCACAGAGTCGACATATGCCCGTGTTTTAAAACTATGACCACCTCCGAAAGAAATCTAATGGTCATTCTATACACTTTGTACAGAATTTGTCTTGGCCAAAATCCTACGGCAACAGGCTGTAAGAACAACACAACATGTTCTTCCTGCCAGGGCAACCATCACACCTTGCTACACATAAATAATCGGGAACGAGAGAACATGCAAAGCTGAACGTATCAACATTCAATAAAGATTGCGACCCAGTTCTACTAGTTACAGCCCTAGTCAGAGTACAGAATGTTTACGGTAGTTCCAACATTCTACGGGTACTGATCGATCCAGGATCACAGGCCACGTTTATCACAGAGCAAGCTGCACAACAATTAGGTTTGCCAAGAAGAAGGGTTCTAGCCGAAATGTCCGGAATAACAACAACAAAAGGAAAATTACACCAACAGATAACAATTGATATAAGTCCCAGATTTCCATCAATTTTTAACATACAAACAAATTTCTTGGTTTTGAGAACCATAACAAAACCACTTCCAGACATCTTGGGTTTGGATGGAGATCTACAAAGGGAAATAATTATAGTTATAGATCCTACCTTTGACACTCCTGGACCTATTGATATTTTAATAGGTGCTGATATTTATGGAGAGATAATGTTAGAAGGCATAAAAAGGGATATACAACACAAGTGTATTGCTCAAAAATCACAATTTAAGCGCCTCTGGGAATATGAAGAACTACATCCAAAGCGAACCCTAACTACGGATGAAGTGGAGTGTGAAGAGCATTATAAAAACACACACAAGAGATTGAAAAATGGGCGCTATGAGGTTCAAATACCAAGATTGGTTCAAATCGAAAAAATTATTCATGAAAGATGACAACCATAAAAGGGAATACCATAAGTTCATCAACGAGTATATCCAGTTCAACCATATGGAACTAATTAAAAATGATTCCGGCACGGATTCTTCCCGAGTATACTACATGCCACATCATGCCGTTTTAAAAGAAGATAGCACAGTGACGAAATTAAGAGAGTATTCGATGGTTCCTGCAAAACAACAGCGGGCACTTCTATAAACGAAATGACGAGACAATAAAAAGTCTAGGACTCCTCTGGAACTCTGCAACAGATACGTTTCAATTTAAAGTGTCTTTGCAGAGAACTAAACCAGCGACAGCCAAACGAACAATTCTATTGGAAGCAACTATGCTTTTTGATCAGGCAAAAATCTTGATTCAAGATTTATGGGAATCTGGCGTAGGATCGGATGAAAAACTTAATTCAAAATTTGAAGAGAGATGGTGAAACTACAAACTAGAACTACCACGACTCAAAACAAATCAATATTTACAAAAGAGAAGCGCAATCATATCTCTCATAAGCAACAAAAGGGTTAAAACGACCAAAAACGCAGATCCCCCCAATCAAAACAAACGATGGGAACTGGGCTAGAAGTGCGAAAGATAAAGCTGACCTGTTTGCTGAATATCTTGAAGAAACAATTCAACCTCTAGGTCGGCAGACCAGTTACGAAAACACTGCTGATACGCCCAGAATATCTGATTTCGAAGATATCAGGCCTGTAACATTGAAAGAACTAAAAGCAGAAATTAAGAACATAAAAACAAAGAAAGCTCCTGGTTACGATCTGATAACAGGGCAAATAATAAAGGAGCTGCCTGAAAAAGGGACCCGTAAATTACTGCACATAATCAATGCGATCATCAGGAAAAAACATGTGCCAATGCAGTGGAAAGTAGCAGAAGTAATAATGATTCCGAAACCGGGCAAGCCACCGAATGATAGAAAATCTTATCGGCCAATTTCACTTCTACCAACACTAGCGAAATTGTTTGAGAGGCTGCTGCTCAAAAGATTGAAAATAACCATAGAACAACGAAACCTTATCCCAGAATATCAGTTTGGTTTCAGGGAGAAACACTCCACTATTGAGCAGGTTCACAGGCCTACAGATGTCATTGAGAATACATTAGAAAGGAAAAAGGTTTGCTCTGGTATCTTCTTAGATGTGGCACAGGCCTTCGATAAGGTATGGCACAGAGGTTTACTCTTTAAACTACATAGAGATTTACCAAAACAATATTACATGATTTTAAAATCATACATAGAGAATCGCCACTTTCGGGTGAAATATGAAGATGAATACTCCGAGCTAAAAAAGATCTCGGCAGGAATCCCACAGGGTAGTGTTTTGGGACCAATTCTTTACTTACTCTACACCAGAGATTTACCTCATTTAAACGATGTTACCGTTGCAACATTTGCTGATGACACTGCAGTTCTCTCAGTAGGAGACACTATCGAGGAATCGACAACGAAACTTCAAGAAGCATGTGACAAAATCATAAAATGGACAAAAAAGTGGCGAATCGGGCTCAATGAATCAAAATCCACGCATGTGAATTTTACTAATCTAAAAGTCAGTTACAAACCTGTAATCATTAACGGTCAGCAGATTCCGTATGCAAATAAGGCTAAATATCTAGGGATGACCTTAGATACCAGGCTCAGATGGAAAGAGCACGTTAAAAAGAAAAAAGAAGAACTTAATATGAAATATCGAAAAATGTATTGGCTGCTCGGGAAAAACTCGGAATTGTCAACCGAAAATAAATTGCTACTATATCAACAGGTGCTAAAGCCTGTATGGACTTACGGAATACAGCTCTGGGGCTGTACAAAGAAAACCAACACTAAAATAATACAAACTTTTCAAAACAAAGTGCTACGTGGTATAGTTAACGCTCCGTGGTACATTAGGAATGATGACCTTCATCGGGATCTAAATATCCCGACGGTCCAAGAAGAAATAAAAAAACTTGCAGTAATACATGGACAACGTATTTATCAACACGTAAATGAAGAGCTTCGTGGTATGTTGGACACCTCCCATGCAGTAAGACGATTGCAGAGAACGAAACCAATTGATTTAATAGATTAAGGACACCAAAGCAAAGACTACTTCAGTAAATAACCTATAAATGGAGCCGGCCAATGGGCGTCTTCTCATTCACAAGTGATTAAATTAAGAAAGAAAAATTACTAGATGAATTGTATTCAGTTGTAATAATTTAAATAAAAAAAAAAAAAAAAAAAAATCATAACTCTCACTCCATTCAGCAACGAAAATGGTGTAATTAGGTTCGGAGGGAGACTGTCAAATTCGGAGCTTTCATGTGAAGAAAAGCACCCAATAATACTGCCGAGAAGTCACAAATTATCAAAACTAATCATCAAGGATGCTCACTTAAAAACATTACATGGTGGTAATCAAGCAACATTAGCACACCTGAGAGGGCGATATTGGATAATAAATGCTAAAAAAACAATTCGTCGATACATATACACGAATGTATAATCTGTATTAGGTCAATGAAGTTGGCATCGAACCAACTAATGGGAATATTACCAAAAGAAAGGGTAAGCCCTGCACCACCATTCACAAATAGCGGAGTAGACTATGCAGGTCTAATCAGCATAAAATTGTGGAAAGGCCGCTGTAACAAAACAACAAAGGGTTACATTGTGTGGAGGCATAATTATAATCACATTATTTTATTACATATAAAATACGTCGATTATTATCTGAGCCAGTTGTAAGCCCTTTTTTCACAACAACACTCAACGCGGACATTATACTCGCTTCTCTAACAATTTTGTACTGCCTAGATTGTTCTGCTATCTACTTATTTAAAATACCTATTTCTATCTCATCCTACCTATCTCATTCTAACTATAGACTATTAACCCTAGCATTGCTATTATAAACTACTAACCCTATAACATTAGTCTTTGTTGATGTGTTTTGCCAAGTGAACGAGGTCACCCTCGTCATCTTGTACAACTGACCCATTCGACATGATATTTACGCGATGCCAGTACCAGCAGGGACTTTGCTCACAGGCTACGTGGAACATATTCATTATTCGTTCATTCTAAACCCAACATTCGGCCTTTCCTGACTCAACACTGCCCTCAGTGTTAATTTCTAAAACTATTTATAAACCCGCTTTGAACGATATTAATGAATATTCCTTCGTATGTACGATGTACAAACAGGCCTCGTATTGCGACCCCTACTACTCTTTCCATTCACTCGGATAAGGTAACCTAACTTCCGAATACTCGACTTTTTGCCACTCTGGACAAGGTAGTCTAACACCCGATCACTCGACTTTTTGCCACTCCGGACAAGGTAGTCTACCACCCGATCACTCGACTTTTTGCCACTCCAGACAAGGTAGTCTACCACCCGATCACTCGACTTTTTGCCACTCTGGACAAGGTAGTCTAACACCCGTCCACTCGACTTTTGAATCTCCATTTCTATGAGCGTATGCTTATACTGGTCTTCCCGCAGTATAATATCTTTGAGAGATGACTCAGTTATCGTCAACCAGATTATATATACTCCATATACCTCTCGTTTCCAAGCGCACGAATTTCATTCCGGTTTTACATGAAATTTAAAAAAAATATTTAATCATAATACCATAAAACAAAATTTCAAAAGGTTTATTCATTAGGTCAAATTTACTGAAAGCAACAATCAAATCATACAAAGTAAACTCAACAACGATGCAAATCTAATACTGCATTTAAAAACAATAAAAAATAATATCCATGGAAAAAAAAAACAAATCTGTTTCAATACATCGAAATAAAGATAATTTTACATCCTTTCAGGCAAATTCATTCGTCACTATCATCCTGATCCTCATTGATTTTGAACATATCATCGTCCGTTATTCCCCACCGTTTCATGTTATCCGCTGCGTATATGGAGCGAAACGGTTTTTGCGTAATTTGTATTCCTGGTACATCAACTATCTCATAACGATCAGCGCCTAGTACTTTATCGATAATGTATGGACCTCTATATTTCTGCATTAATTTTCGTGAACTACCCGTAGTTGGTGGATCATATCTTATAAGAACTAATTCTCCTTCATTATACTTGGTAGGCGGTAGGTGCGTTTCATTATATGATTTCGTTACTTGTTCATTCTTATTCTCTATACGTTCAACGACAATTTTCCGTATTTTATCCACAGGTTCCTGATCAACATCATCTTCTGGAGAATTCATTAATGCAGACAATAGTTTATTCCCCAAAACATTACGAGGATTAAATCCAAATAACACACGTTGAGGTGTCTCGCCAGTCGTTCTATTAACTGAAGAATTCATAGCCCACTGTATCGTACTTAAATGGATATCCCAATTCCGTTCATTATCTTTATTGCACAATGTTTTTAGAGATTCGCCTATCAATCGAAAACATCTCTCTATTTGTCCGTTTGCTCGTGGCGTTTTTGCTGCAACTAGTGAATGTTTTATTGAATTATATTCACAATATTCTTTAAATTGTTTTGATATAAAAGCAGTCCCTCGATCCGTTACCAATACTTTAGGCATACCGAGATATTGTGCAACCTCATCCAAAATAACTATAATACCTTTAGTGTTAGCTGCTCTCACTGGTTTCAATACAACAAATTTAGTCAATCGACATATCACTGCCACAATATACTCATTCTGTTTTTTACTCTTAATTAGCGGTCCATAAAAGTCTGCATGGACCACTTGATACGGGATTGTTGGACATGGTATTTCATGTAATTGATATCTTGTCTCATCTTTTCCTCTTTTAGCATACATACATGGAATACACTGTTCGATATATTTCTTTACAACATTTGTCATTTTCGGAAACCAAAAATCGTTTTGAATATGCTGTTTGGTTCTATTTAGCGCAGGATGTCCTAATTTGTCATGAGCATATTGTAAAATATATATTCTTGCAATGGACGGGACGGCAAATTTTAATCCATTATCAGTTTTTCTATAAACCCTGCCATCCTTTAGTTGATAATCTGTTTTTACTTGTCTTTCGATTTTACGTTCTACATGTTTGCCTTCCAATACATCCTTAATTTCTTTTAATTTATTATCCTTGATTTGTAATGCAACTATCCAATCGGTTCCATCAGTATTTATTTTACATACATTACGGCTAAGACTATCAATATGGCTCATATCACTCCCTCGTCTATATTTGATATCGAAATCAAACTGCTGGATTGATAACCACCATCTGGCAATTTTCGAATTCAACTCTGTTTGTAGTTTGGTGTTTGCTAGCGATTTACAATCAGTATACAAAATGAAGTGGCGGTTCAACAAATAATACTTAAAACGTTTCAAGGTTTCCACTACAGCAAGAGTTTCCAACTCAAAACTATGTCGTTTTGCCTCTGCGAGGGTGGTAGTACGACTAAAATAAGCAACTGCATGTGGTAATCGATTTTCATCCAACTGAATTAAACAACCAGACAAACCGATAGATGAGGCATCACAAAATACTTCATGAACAGCCTTGGGATCGAATAAAGCTAGCACAGGTTCCGTTGTTAGTGCTGTTTTTAAGTTTTGGAATGCATTTTCTTGATCTAGTTCCCATCGAAATATAACATCTTTCTTTGTTAATTTTGACAGCGGCTGTGCTATTATCGAAAATTTTGGTATAAATCGTCTGAAATAGCTGCACAATCCGAGAAATTGTCGAACATTTCGAATACTGGTGGGAGTAGGAAACTTTGCAACTGCAGTTACCTTAGTTTCTCCTGGTTTGGCTCCATTAATATCGATTTCGTGACCCAAGTAAGTTATTTTTGATGAAAGAAAATTACATTTCTCAATGTTCAACGTAAGCCCTGCGTCTTTCAGCGCTGTAAGAACTTGTTTGAATATTTTTAATGTTTCATCTACAGATGTCCCAGCAATCAATATATCGTCTAAGTACCAAATAAGACCATCTTGTTTTATAGGTCGTAGAACTTTATCCACAACACGCATGAATATGAAACCACTATTTGCTAGACCAAAAGGGCAACGACGATATTGAAAATGTCCAACTGGGCAGATGAATGCAGTTAAGTGTTTGGATTGTTCGTTAATTTTTATTTGATGATAACCAGACTTCATATCTAATGAGATGAATACGGATTTTCCACAAAGACGATGCAATTCCTCTTCAATCAATGGCGTAGGAAATTGTTCTCGTTGAATAATTGTATTCAGCATTCTATAGTCAACACAAAAACGAAACCCGCCTGATTTTTTAGTTACCATCACGACAGGGCTAGCATATTCGGATGTTGATGGTTCTATTATTTTCGCATCCAGCATCTCTTTAATAGCACGTTCCATTTCTGGTAGCATACCATACGGTACACGATATGGTACTAATCCGATATTCGAAAGATTGTCTGAAAAACATTCACTGTATCTTTCTATGATACTTCTAAGACGGTGTGTATCATAATCCGACGTGTCTTGCCCAACTTTTATGTCCCCTAGAACAAAACGATTTGCTTCTGTCACCCTTTCACTTTTCGATCGATCTATGATCTTCAACTGATCTTTCCCATATACTACCTCGACGTTCGGATTATCAAAATAGTTCAAACCTATTAACAATCCTTCTTGTTGTATATAATCTGGGACAATCAATATTTCACATTTATTTTTGTAGTTGTCGATGATAATTTCTTTTGATGATTTGCCTACAGCATAACCTACTCCACCTGCATATCCTTTAATTCTAATTTTATTATCGTCCCATTTCCAATTTAATTGTTTCGCTGTAGCTTCATTGATGATTGTTGAATCACTCCCCATATCTATGAATGCTGCTAAGGTAGTACCATCAATTTCTGCTGTTTTCATTAATGATGCCGTTAATATTCGTATATTTCGTTCCTATAATCGAAGCCATCATGAAAAGGTAAATTATTATAAATGATTATAAAGAAAAAATAACGTTAATTAATTCAAATTATTTTAATCTAGTAATCCGTACATCTGTACAAAACAAAAAAAAACTAACAAAGAAATTCTATTTTTTATACATGTCTGTAACAATTCGTTTACCCACCCCGGAATAATTTTGTTTTTTTGGGCAATTATTTTTGATATGATTGACATCACCACAGGTAAAACACTTTCTTTGAGCTTTCTTTGGACATTGCGACATTAGATGATCGTTGTTTCCACATATAAAACAATTCCGGTTGATATCAATATGGTTGCGTTTTCTATTACGACGTTCGTGCTGATCCTCATCTTTTGAGTGGCTTATTTCAACCATAAGTTTTAATAATGACGGTAATGTTGACGGTTTTGCAGCAATAATTACACTTCTGGCGATATACGATGTCATTCCTTGGATAATGTATTCTTGTATTGTCTTATCATCTAAGTCTATTTGGCGAGCCAAACGTACGGTTCGATGAAAATAATTCTCAATTGACTCATTATCCACCTTTTTATTCTGATCCAGATTTCTTAAGATTTTTATACGTTGATTATGATTTGGGAAATTCTCTTCAATTTGTCGTTTAAAATCATCCCAAGTTAAAATTTGGGTCTGCGCACCCTCGTACCAAATTTTTGCCGGACCATTCAGTCTCATGGTTGCGTTGATCATCTGGCGAAGTTGGCTCCATTGATACACTTGTCCGAGATTTTCGATTCGTTTTATCCATACTGATGTAGATAATGAATTATTGTTGTCTGGATCAAACATTGGTACGATTTTTTCTATTTCATGTGCTGATAAATTAATTGTCACATTTTCTTGATTATTAGATTGCAATGATGCATTTTTACTTGAACCACTTCTTTGTCTACCTGACATTTGAATCAGTATTATCAATATCAGTCGTATTATATACACTTTATATCAACCACGCACAAAATTCGATAGTATTGAAAAATGAAAAATTAAAAACAAAAAAAAAATGGCAACGATGTATCGAACATGTTCAAATCATCACGAATACAACACAAATGAGTGAAAACAAAAAAAACAATAAAAATAAAACAAAAACGTTCGGAGTGTAAATAGAACAGACCGTCCTTGTATAAATGTTGTTGTCCCTTTCGAACACTATACGCCTATGCATAAGCTCAAATTTATTATAAAAAAAATTGGTTTATCTCTTTTTTTTTTTTTATATATATATACAATAAACGTTCCGTCGCACAAATCGTTTGTTTTTTTACACACCAAACCAATCTTATGCATTACGTCTAATATTGTATATATTTTCCCATCTATCCAGATGCAATTTTAACCTTATTTATGTAATATTTATATGATATACTACATATATCTTACCGACATTTGTTTCTCTCCATGATAATGCATAATAAAATGTACTTACATGTGATGGTATAATACCTATTAGAATTTATAATTCTAATAATTTTACCTGCCATTTCGTTTATTTCCCGTGACAACATTTATTTTATTTTATTTTATACACATTAAATTTGCTTTACTGGGTTGTTTTATCCCACTTCTGAATTTGTGGAGGCATAATTATAATCACATTATTTTATTATATATAAAATACGTCGATTATTATCTGAGCCAGTTGTAAGCCCTTTTTTCACAACAACACTCAACGCGGACATTATACTCGCTTCTCTAACAATTTTGTACTTCCTAGATTGTTCTGCTATCTACTTATTTAAAATACCTATTTCTATCTCATCCTACCTATCTCATTCTAACTATAGACTATTAACCCTAGCATTGCTATTATAAACTACTAACCCTATAACATTAGTCTTTGTTGATGTGTTTTGCCAAGTGAACGAGGTCACCCTCGTCATCTTGTACAACTGACCCATTCGACATGATATTTACGCGATGCCAGTACCAGCAGGGACTTTGCTCACAGGCTACGTGGAACATATTCATTATTCGTTCATTCTAAACCCAACAATTGCTATTTTCATATGTCTAGCCATAAAGGCAATTCATTTCGAACTCGTGAGTGACCTATCAACAGATGCCTTCCTAGCCGCATACAAGCGATTCATATCAAGACGAGGAATTTGTCTGAAAATATTCGGTGATTGTGGGACAAACTTCGTCGGAGCAGACAAACAACTACGAAAGCAGGCTAAACAACAAGAAGCTGAATTTAAAAGCAAAACAGCACAGGTGGGCATTACTTGGCATTTTGTGCCCCCGGGAAGTCCTCACTTCGGAGGATTATGGGAAGCAGAAGTAAAATCGACGAAACAACATCTCCGCAAAATAGTCGGAATTCATACTTTAACCTTTAGGAACTTTCAACACTTCTAGCACAAATAGAGGCAAGCTTGAATTCTAGGCTACTAGATGATTTAGAAGGTGATGGTTTCTTAAGTCGAGCGCATTTCCTAACAGGGAGATCCATCATAGCAATGCCACAGCCTGACATCGAAGGTACCCAGATTACAACAAGATGAAATCTGCTAACCAAACTAAGTCAAGTATTTTGGAAGAAATGGAACACGGATTACCTTTCGCGATTACAACATAGGCCAAAATGGTTGCTTGAACAACCTAGCCTTCGAGTAGGAGAATTGGTGATCCTCAAGGACGAACATTTACCTCCCACGCACTGGCCACTGGCAAGGTTATTCGACACCCTGGACAAGATGGACTCGTCAGAGTAGTTTCTCTTATATACAAAGATAACACGCTTAAACGAAATATCACAAAAGTATGTTGCCTACCTAGTTATGGGTAGGCAACATACTTTTGTGATATTTCGTTTAAGCGTGTTATCTTTGTATTTAAGGGAAACTACTCTGACGAGTCAACTCAGAGGATCATATGAACATGAATCAGGATCATATGAACATGAATCAACAAAATAGTGACTGTGTCTGTTCAACAACAACTAAGGATGGAAACAAAACACAGCAGCAACCATCAAAGAGCCTAGACAAATGCACGTCAGATGCAACAATTGCACCAGAGCGTAATGATACCACACAGCTCCATGCAGCAAAGGACAACCAATTCCTGAGACGGCAGCCCCATAGACATGCGAAGGGCGCGACAAAAGAAAATTATCTAGCCCTAACAATATTTTCAATTTGCTGCATACTAGGTTTGGCACAGGCCCAGATCGATGTCAACCATTCGGTTAGGATATATTTCGAGGATATAGGCAAACTTAAAGTGGTAGCCACGAAGTGGACGATAGTAATTTACTACAACATGAGAAGTTATTGGGAGGTGGTAGAAGTCTTTAAAGAAGCTAAGGTCGAATTGGAAGCAGCTTGCAATGAGCTCTCTAACTTAAAATACGACATAATCCTACAACAACTTCCGTGGTAATTGAAAAACTTGGTCGCAGATAACGAGTTTCTTTTGACAATCAACAAGAAACGGCGGCGAGTAAAACGGGGCTTTAGAGACACAGTAGGTCTTATGCTTGGTGACATGTTTGGACTTCTCACCCAGCGTAAAGCTGATCAGCATATAGTTCAATTTGAGAATATTAACAACAACGAAAATCATCTAATGGCACTGATGAAAAACAAAACATCAATAATAGATAACACACTTAAGTTGGTGAAGCATAACTCTAATCTAACAGTCACATCGTTGAACAATCTAATTAAAGAACAGAAACTAAGATTGGAAATGGAGCTGTTGAACGAGTATCGAACATACGAAGACATGGTCCGCTGAATATTAATGAACATGACCGAATTGACCCTAATATTAAAGAACCTAGAGTATACTCAACAAGGCCGTCTTGATGTCGATAAACTATGCACATCATAACATCTTGCACCCATCAATACTTGCGCCGACATAATTAGAGGATCAACTACAAGGAATTCGACAACTCATACCAGCTTCAATAACCAACCAGGCCACGATATTCATAATCTCTTGCACATATAACAAACAATCATCATACCGCTGTCCTTTGCAGTTGATTATAATCTACTAGCCATAATAAACTTCCTGACATTAACCATAACAACACCAAATCGCGCATCATCACATCAACAAAATACTTAGCAGTGGGGAATCATCGAGAACATTTCGCATTTCTAACAACAGAAGAAG
Source organism: Nephrotoma flavescens (assembly GCA_932526605.1). Lineage (NCBI taxonomy): Eukaryota > Metazoa > Arthropoda > Insecta > Diptera > Tipulidae > Nephrotoma > Nephrotoma flavescens. The sequence goes on from OW052220.1 coordinate 236,552,665, forward strand.
TGAATCGTTGCCAAAGAGTTGAACCTTCGCAATTTTTATGCGAAATATATCACCGATCTTTAACACCGATATCTTAGCAATCCTGCAGCGAAAAACGACGCTTGATACATTAAGCAATGTTGAATCAATAAATGCAGCCAAACATTGGATACAACTCAACGATCCGAATCACTGGATATACGTAGTTCCCAATGAAATAACGGTTGACGTCATATGTGAATCCAAAGTCCACTCATCTAATTTTCATGGATCCGGTTTAGTGACGATGAATGCCGGCTGCACATTAAATGACGAAAATCTTCAAATTATTGCCATCGGCACAGCACGTAACAATATCAACAATGAATTTCACAAGTCATCTAAACGTATAAACGGAGTCATCAATCTAAAGGAATTCGGTTCACAAATAAAAACCAGAACAATAGTGAACGATAATCTGAAATCAATAACGCCATTGGACACAACAAATTTGGAGAAGGTGCTGGCAATAATAAAAGGAAATCAACAACTGCCGACAAGGATAAATCACCATGATGTTCATCACTATACGGTTTCCTACTCAATCATAGGAATTTTGATCATTTGCATCATCATTTGTTACTTCAAATTTAAACCTCAGTCAGTGCCACCACTTCCTCGACCAAATTCACCGTAAAGAACTCCCACATAATCCAACTGTAGCACAACCAATAAGTTCATTGCTGCCTGGGAGTATGTTCAACTCATGGTTGAACAGTATAAAGTTATTTCTGGTTTTTTCTTACATCGCACTAAAAACTAAATTTATAGCTCAAAACTAATCGACACTAATTTTGCTAACAATGCATTTTAGATGAATATAATTTTATTTTTTCTATGTCGCGCTACAATGTAATAAGACACCTATTTTTCCTATCGTTGCACTTTATGTGAATATAATTAAGTAAATTTTTGTTATTAGTGTAATCAATGTAAATTGTTGTTAGTATAATTCTACGACAAAAATTGTATAAAATCAGGAATTTTTTCTAAATAAATTCATTCTATTCTGTTCACTTAAACAGTTCAGTTTCGTTCTTAGAGTATTTGAGGCCTCACCCGTGGTAACCTCAAATTTCTCTCTCTCTCTCTCTCTGGCTTTCACATCCCATGAAGGGATTTCGCCGCCCGCACAATGGCCCTCCATCCATCCCGATCCATTGCTCTCGTCCTCCAGTTTCGACATCCTAATGCTTGCAGATCTTGTTCAATGTCGTCACGCCAGCGTAGTCGGGGTCTTCCTCTACGACGTACTCCGGTTGGTTGTTGGTGAAACACTTTATTTATCATCCGTTGTTGTGGGGACCTTGTAACGTGGCCGAGCCATCTCACTCGATTGGATTTAATGAATCCGATGATATCGCTGCCTCCGAGGAGTTGCTTTATTTCGTGATTCATACGAATCCGATATTCGTTGTTCGCAACTTTAATTGGACCAAAAATTGAACGGATGACCTTCCTTTCGAATGTAGATAACAATCTACAATCATTAGAGGTCATGGTCCAGCTCTCGCTTCCGAAAGTCAGCACAGGTCTTATTAGTGCTTTATAAAGTGCGAGCTTGCACGACTGCGATAGATGTTTCGATCGCAATAATCTTGATTGGACGTAGAAAACTCGTTATCCGACAGCGATTCGGGCTTTTATTTCTGCCTGCATTTCATTCAGTGATGTTATAACTGACCCGAGGTATTTAAAGTTTTCGACACCATCAAAATTGTGGTCGCCAATTCCGAGATTCGCCATAGAGATATTCCTGGGTGTTGCTAGATATTTGGTTTTACTGCTGTTCACCTCCAAACCAAGTCTTATTGCGCAGCGATCGAGCGGTATGAAACTGTCTTTGATATCGCTAGGTCTTCGGCCAAGAAGCACGATATCATCTGCATATCCAAGAATTTGGCCTGATTTATTGAATATACAGCGCGAAGTTTCGATGTTGCTGTTCCTCACTACGTACTCAAGCGCCAAATTGAACAGAAAAGTCACGAGTGCATCACCTTGTCGAACGCCAGATGTTATTTCAAAGGAGTCTGACACAGTTCCTTCAATTACGATTCTACATACAGACCCAGTCGTTGTTAATTTGCACAGCGAAACGAGTTTCTCTGGGATTCCTAGGCATATGAGCGCGGCCCATAGGTTGTCGCGGTTTATACTGTCATATGCCTGTCGGAAGTCTATATATAGTTGATGTATGGATATGTTGTACTCCCAACATTTTTCCAAGATCATCCTCATGGTAAAACACTGGTCCGTGGTTGATCGGTTGGGTCGAAAACCACACTGATAGTCGCCAATGATGTTTTCGGGGAAACGATGAGTCTGGCAAGTACAACATTAGCCAACACTTTGTAAGCAGCGTTCAATAGAGCTATGCCACGATAGTTTTAGGCAGCTCTTCTTGGTCCCAAATACAGACGACGAGGTCGTATAGACTTGTTGCAAGAGTACCGCCTCCGAGTTTAATCAATTCTTCGAGGATTCCATCGAGACCGGGTGCCTTTCCGTTTTTCAATCGACTAATAGCTGCGTCTACTTTCTCCACTGTGGGATATTCGACAAAGACCTCTTCACCTGGAGAAGCTATTGCTCTAATGGGGGTCATGTCGTTATTCCGATTTAGCAGGTTTTGAAAGTAGGTTTGCGATACTGAGAGAACATCAGCCACGTTTGTTCTCAACTCTCCATTCCCGTCTTTGATGGCTGTACTTCTTGGGTGGAAGGCTTTAGTGAGATTCCTGGCGTTGGCAAAACAGTCCCTTGAGTTTCCTAGTTCCGCTTGGAAGCTGATGTTTTCGATGCATAATCTCATATGTTCACGCGTTTTTTGTCGAAGGTATTTAGTCGTGGCTTTCCTAGCGCGGAGATTTTCTGCTAGAGTGCTTCTAGTGTTGCGAGTCAACCATTTTTCACGAAGCGTTCGTTTATTTTCGACGACCCTACGGCATTGGTCATCGAACCAATCATTGCGGGCCCTCGGAGGTCTTCTTCCGATGGTATTTTGCGCCACGGTGGTTATGGCTGACTGTATAGCGTGCCACTGCTCCTCGATGTTAGAGGGAGCTTCTTCGTTGTTGCTGGGCCGCTCTAAATAGTTAGTGACAGCTGATTGGTAACTCTGCAATGACGCTTGGTCTTTTAGAGCATTGATATTCCATCGAACGGTCTTTTGTGCTTGTCTGTTAAACGTAGATGACAGTTTGCACTTTATTTAAATATGACAAGCATATGATCGCTGTCCATGTCTGCACCTCTGTAAGATCTAACGTCAGATATGCTGGTGGAGTGTCTCTTAGTAACCTCAAATACTCTCCAATAATTAGATCTAAATTATAACTGGATTTAACAGTGTTATTATCGGATACAACGGGGCGCCACAACATAAGATATTTACGGTTGCCTAGCGGCTTGATAATTTTGTTGGGTGGCCAACAACAACATCGTGGCCATTAACTTTGTTTTTTATTTTTACAGTGAAAATAATTTACACCGCAACGGGTGGCTAGTTAAGGCCACTTCATTGTTTTGCGGATTTTGGCGAGACAACGCCTAACATTTTGTTTTGGCGGCTTATTAAGACCAAACTTACGGTATTTAGGCGAGCCAACGCCCAACATATTTTGGCGGCCAGTCCAGGCCCAATACATTTATCGGCGGATAGGCCGCAACATTTAAACAGTTTAAGGCGAACCAACGCCCAACGGTCCAGGTGTAATAACCACCCGTGGTACGACGGCCACAAGGCAACATTAACAGTTAAGGCGAATGCGCCCAATGATACGGGTGACCAGTTGAGGCCACTCCTCTTACGACGGATCTGGCGGCCAGTCGATGCCCTCCGTATTGCTTTCGGAGGTTAGTGGTGGTTGTTTCGCATCGGTGGAACGGGGAAACGGCATAACCAAGCCGCAATGGTCCGGATGGGGCATCATCACCTGTGGCATGACGGCTATCCGGCCGCACCAGTAGAGGTACTGATTTTTATTTTTTTTTATTCTATTTCTTTTTTTTATTAATTTTAAAATTTTCTTGGTTGGATCTTTAATTTTTTCTCTTTTGCAAAATAAAGTCAATTTAATTTTTTTTTTGTAATTTTTCTTTTCATTTTATTTTCCTTTTCATTTTTTTTATAAATTGATTTGCGTCTCAAACATTTTGAGGCGATTATGTTTATTATTAATTTTTATATTTCCTTACAGATTTTTGTTTTTCTGTTATATTGGCCACGTTTTGGAATTAGTAATTACTTACTTTTTCTGTTCCGCTTCTCTTCAGTTATAAATAAAAAAAAACTGCACTGCGATTTTCATAGGCATCCGGATTTATTTATCTTTCCTTTTGTTTTTCTTCGCCTTTCGTCGTAATTTTTTTTTTTAAATGAATTACTAAATTTCCGGCTCAGTATGATGAGAGGGGATACTTCATTCTGTCGGTTCCATATGTACAGGCTGGGCTTGCCACTCCCCGTCATCCCCTTGGCAGGACATCCACAGAGTCGGAGTGGTAAGTTCAATGAATGTGTCGTCCATTCGGGGCGACCATAAAATCCACGAGGTTTCCTCGTGGCACTTCGGTAGTCTCATGTTGTCGAAGTGTGAATTGTGGGAGATTTGCTGGAGGTCTCTCCAGGTGCAGAGAGGCTTGGTCTGTTGAGGAGACTTCCCTTCCCTCTAATGCTGCTTCGTTGCGGGTGGGCATCGGCCTTTCGGGGTCGAGGGGCATTCGTTGAGGTTTCTTGGTTATAATTAGTTTACTCCGGTCCTCAAGTTTCGTTCGACAAATTTTTCCAGATCATCCGGTTTTTTTATTTATTTGAAATTTGCGTTTTACTTTTTAATTTTCTGTAAACACGGTGTAGGTCAGAGCCCTCAAGCCTCAAAATCCCTACGACCCAATACCCTGAGTATTACCCGGCTTCTGCATGATTAGTTGATAACTGCAGGCTGGCTAAGTGCCGTCCGTAACAATTCCTTTGTCCCATTGATCAGTTAAATTTTACAAGTGTCATTGCTAGTAATCCGAAAGTTGAGTCTTATTGCTGTGTCACAACTGTTATAGAAGTGTATTAATGTAGTAAAATACGATGGATGTCTTTGCTTATATTACATTAGTTTACATAAGTCTGCCTTTGGTTGTAAATTCGTTTCGCTATTTCTGGTCCAGGTTTGATCAACTACATGACTTCAAGTAGAGCACTCTCATTACACTTGGTAACTCTCAGTTTAGATAATTTCCATTTTCCTCTATAGCTGTGTTATTATGCTGTCAAAACACTCTTCCCAATCTATCTAACTCTCAATGTATTGGGTGTTATGGTCTCCCGATGTGCTAACGAAAATCTTGTCCAGCAAGAGTGGAGGAAACTAAACGTACAAAGAGTGCATCTACATATACATCTGTCCCACAATGCCCTTAATATCAAATCAATCAAAACTCATCTTAAAACATGTGTAGCTTGCACGTATGCCACTATTCGGATTTGAGAGTCATTCACTTGCCATGATATCTGAACCAACCATTCTGTACCTTTCCGCCGCTGCGTCAAATTGATAATTCTATTGTTATTAACCCGAAAGTCATTCTCCAAGTCACACGAACGCTATAGAAAGTTGGGTTCAGACAGAGACTCTTCAGCGGTCGGCTAAGCATCAGGATTTAGGCGTGGGATTTGAAGAGTATATGTGAGCCAAGAATAACCGCAGGGAAGGGAACGATGTCAACTACCTACCTATCTCTGACCGGGTCGTTAATTTATTTTCCCATTTCACTTTTATAAATTTCACTCAAAAACAATTATCCACCAAAACGAAAGCGAAAACAAAGCAAATGAAAAAAAAACAAAATTTTGGTTTGACCGTGATCAGAAAAAAATTTAACAATTTCTATTTATTTCACAAAAATCTATAAAGCAAAAACAACAAATTCATGAAAAAATGGAATGAAAACAAAATCTAAATTCCCTACTAACTAGCTAAACCTAAGATTATACAAAAAAAATGGAAGTTGAAAAAAAAATAATTTTGCTAAAAAAATGAATAAAATTTGTGTTACTCTCTTACGTGAATTAAAGCAACAAAACAATTAAAAGATAATTATTGTTGGGTACCTTATTCGATGATGATGTTGATGTGACGTCACAAACAACTTATTATTACGGTTTTTTGGTGATTTGTCTTTTTTTTCACAATTCTCACTATTCAATTAAATGAAAGGAGCGGGTGTATCAAAGTGTATTCAAAGTGTAAGTGTTTTCGACGCGAATCTTCATTTTTAGAAGTTGGGTGGGTAAATTCCGAATATAATCTCTTTAAAACGGTATATTTACACTCATTTGAACGAATTGCGTTTGACTTGCCCTTAAATCGTCGAATCGAAATCGGCCATTATTTCTTGTCATGGATTGGAGCTGCATATGTTGCGGTGAACGATAGCTTATGATTTTCCAAGATCCCGGAATCAAATAAGAAAGAGGTCAAACAAGGTGGCGAGTGCTATATAGTACATACTCTTATTTATATAAAGATGCATTAAAAAATTTTGAAAATTGCAGAATTTTATACAGGGTGGGCCAAAAGTCACCATGGGTTTAAATATTTAATAACTTTTTCGTTTATATATTTTTTTCCAGATTATAAAATATAAAAAATGGAATTTTTTAGGCTAAGGCTGCGGGCCAATACTCGGGTAAATCATTTACTATGGTAAAAATCGGATTTGGAACAGATTTTTCGATCAGTTTGCCACAGAGTTTTTGAAAAATAAATGAATTTACCGAAAAATTTACTTAAAATTGACTTTTACCCGACTATTGGCCCACAGCCTAAGCATGGAAAATAACGTCACTTAAATGACCCCCGTTTTCATCTTCGCAATGATGGGCTCGTTTTACAGCATTTTCCATTATTACATCTTTCAAAATTTGCGTTCTGCAACAATGTTGGCCTTGAGTTCAAGAATTTTCTCCGACCAATTAATTCCTGAATTTTGGAAATTATTCGCTCTCCAAAAATTTGCTTTAAAAGTGCCATTGTGTCAAGGGCAGTGTGTGCAGTGGCTCCATCCTACTGAAACCACGTCTCATGTCTGTTTTCAAGAGCAGGTCGTAAAAATTGTTCAATCATAAACCGATACCGCTCCCCATTTACGGTTACAGCACTTCCATCTTCATTTTCGAAGAAGTAAGGCCCAATGATATTTTCAGATGTAATGCCACACCATACAGTACACTTAATAGGATGCAATTGGCGTTGATGAATGGCTCTTGGGTTTTCAGAACCCCAGAACCTGCAGTTTTTTCATTTCTAGCAAACTGTTGAAATTTAACTGGAAAAATTAAACGTTGCCAGATTTTAATTATATGATCTCCAGATTTTAATTATATGGGATCCAGATTTTATTATATGAATTATATGGGAATAACAGTAAATCATTTTTTAAAATGCGCCGTAGTGACGTACGAGACATTCCTAGCTGAGCAAAAAGCTTTATGGTAGATGTTTCTGTTGTTTCGTTAACACTTTGCTCTACACGTTCAATATTTTCCGCAGTGCGAATTAAACGTGATCAACCGGTTCGAGGCAAATCTCTTACGGTGTCATGTTTTGGTTGGACGACCAACTAAGAAATGAATCATCGCTTCAGAGGGCTAAATTCTGGCATTAAAATGGCGGCGATATGCTCTATGCGTTAAAATAATTGATCGCTGATTTAAATAATAAAATTCTATTGTTCTGGTTCTTCAGTTGTGAATCTTCATTATTTATTCTTCAGGCGTTATTTATATAACCTGAAAAAAATATAATAACGAAAAAGTTATTAAATTTTTAAACCCCATGGTGACTTTTGGCCCACAATGTAAAAACAGATTTCATCTGATTTACGCATCACAGAATATTATCAATTAAAAAAAAATCGCGTTAGAAAGAATTTTTCATAAATTTATTTGAGATTGCATGAACAAGGTACAAGTCTATCAAATTTGGTGAGTGATAATTCATGTGAATTATCAAGGAGAACAACCATCCCGGTTTCATCGGTATTATGAACCTCTAAAGTAACATAACAACCCTATCACTTCAGCATAAATTCAGTGCGGAAACGGTAAAATTGTCCCTGAAAACACGTACGCTGCACGCAATCTATGTTCCACTAGAGCGATTTGAAAATATCACTCAAAATTGTGCGTAAAAACGGCGTCTTTCAGAAGTAAATAAAAATATATTCTGATTGGCTGATGCCACACTAGGGTAACTTTTATCTGGTATTTTTGTTCGTTTCTTTCCCCTTTACCAATAAACTCAAAAAATTGCGGCGCAGATAAAACGGATTTCATTGGTAAAGAGGAAAGAAACGGAAAAAATACCAGATAAAAGTTATCCTAGTGTGGATAAGCACATTAGTAAAACAATTTTTTTTATTCCTCTTCCAACCGAATTTTATAATTCTTTAAAATTTTTTTCGAATAGTTTTCAATATCTCAAGATAATAATTTATCTTGAGTGATTTTTATCTGGAATTTTACGGAATTTACTAGTAATAACTACATAAGAGAGCAGGGGTTGATACAAAATAATTTGTATCATAATGATTTATGGTAATCTTATCTTTCAAGAGAGAGCTCGAGCAATGTTTAAAATAAGCTTGTGAATAAACAAGATTTGTTTCTTGCATCAAATACTAGTTCAGAACCACTTCGACCGCTGCTGTGCGATTCGAAGTGTGTTTTTTTTTTTGACTAATTTCATTTTATATGTAAAGTTCACTCAAAACTATTCACAAAATTAAAGTGTATAAATAATAGTGTAAAAATTTTCAAATATTATTATGAAAGTTCAGATTTTGAGTGTTTTTTTCAATTCTAAGTACTTATAGCCCACATTCTAAGTACTTATAGTATATTTTGTTATTTTTCGCATAAACTTCATTCCGATCAAAAACTCTGCTATTCACAGACTCAAAAATAATTCTGGATTAGTTTTCAGCACATCCCAGGCGTTGAACAACCTTCGTAGCCAATAGAACGAGAGGCAACATTGACACATACAAGCGAGACAATTGGGGGCACGTTGGATTTAAGGGGTACTTCAGTTTTTAAACATGACAAAAGGAATTGGTATTTATAAGGCGGTTCCTCACCAACTGAAGATGAGCCATAATTCCACGTAAACTAAGATGAAAGTTTGCTGGGAACATTTTCAAGATTTACATCAAGAAGCGGAAATTGTCACACTATCTACAGTGACAATGGCACAAATTTGAAGAGAGATAATTCTTGTGAACTACCAAGCGTGACACACTTATCTAAGCTACTGTAATCGTAAATAGATCAACTTAACAATATTCAATTCTCCTACACATAAGCGGTGAATACGAAACGACTCCGCCTTTTCAATGCGTTTGACACAGAATTATGGTCTTAAACCATTTTGAAGGACAACTGCGTTTAGTGGATGACCAATCAAATAGACAGCAAAACCATAAATTAAAAATTATGTAAATTTTTATTTTATGTTTGGCTTAAAACGCGACATTGTGCGAGGCGAAACTATTTTTAAAGATCAACTTAAGAAATACAATAAGCTTGGGAGAAAGATTAATTGGCGCGTGGCTTGGGACTTTAAAAATTATAATTTAAATTTTTTTGTGTAAAATTTTATTTTTTGTCGTTTTTTTTTGTATAAATTATCATAAAAAATAAAGTTTTCAATTTTTTGTTGTTGTTGTAATCTATGGTGTGTTAAAATATAGACAGTTGAGTATTAAGTTCATGAAAGCTTTTTGTTCCGTATAACTTTAACGCAAATTAAAATGAAATTAATTTGATAAATTTGTTTAGCGCACTCTAGTCTCCTATTTTCCATTTCGGGCTGCAACATAAGCTAAAGCACGTTGAATGGCTTCTGGTACGGGTGGTGGGGTTGGAAGATGGGCACCAACGGGTTGGAAACCATTTTCATCGGCAGTATAATCGACACGGTAAGTCTTTCCATCGTCACCAACATATTCGAAGAAACCTGTTGCTTTCATACCTTCTAAATCGGTTCCACGGTTGAAGAGGCGACCTTGTTCAGCGGCCGAGATTTTGTTCTCGGTTTCGTACTCATACGCGTATCCATCTTGATCGAGATGTTTTACATCACGGAATATTCTCCATTGGCCTTCATTGTTGTATCCGAATTTACGACCGTATGGTGATACGGTTGGTCCAGCGGCAACTGGTCGGGCAACGTAAGCACTTGTTGGTGATGGTTTGTAGGCACCATCTCGTATCTTATCTCCTTGATGTCTATTTTTTTTTTTTTTTTTGATAAATAATGAGATGTTATTTGAGAATACCCGATAAATAATAACTGTGTGATTACTTACTGGTAGGGGTTGGCAACACCACTGTATTGTCCTGAGTTATCCCCGTTGTATTTACCACCGGCACCTGAATATTTTCCATCATTGCCTCCACGATATTTACCATCATCGGATGGCCGGTATTGGCCATCATTACCAGCCCGGTATTTACCATCGGTTATAGGACTTATGGGACGGAATGGTTGGTATCGTGGTGGTTGTGTTGTAAATGAGAATGGTTGGTATCGTGGTGCTTGGGTAGTGAATCCAAATGAACCGCCGAATGGCCGGTAACTAGTTTGGGCAACAGCAACCCCAATGAGAGCAATAAACACTAACTATAATATTTTTATAAACAAAACAAAAAAATTAATTTTCCATAATTATTTCACATAACACAGTAATAAAAATATTTTTCACTTAATAATATTCACAAAATTACCAATTTCATTTTTAAACTGTCACAAGATAGGATACTTTATTCCAATGAGTATCAATTGCAAAGTGCTCCATGATTGTATAATCTAATGCTTTTATACCCCAAATTTTTTTAGAAAAAAGTAATAAAATTTAGTAAGTCAAAAACGCACACATTGAATAAAACGCGATCGCAACATCAATATAGCGATCATGATGATCATCATCTCACACTCATTCCTCGTCAAAATAGCAAGGTAAATGTTAATCGCTTTGAATTTGGATATTTAAAATAAAATAAAAGTGAGAATAATTTATGTTTTGATATCGCTCATTGGAGCATGTTTGAGCTGAAACATTTTGGCCTTGTAAGGTTTAAACCTTTTACAGTTTGTCGCACCGTTACCGTATTGGTAAGATTCGCACACGTTTCATTATTTATCAGTTCTTAAAAAAAAAATTAGAGTAAAATGTTAGGCGCGGTTTTCCGGTATAATTTGATATAAAATGTATCGCGTGTGCGCGTACCGCCAGTATTTAATGACCTTGATCGTGCCTAATTTGGAAGAATCAATTTAGTCTAGTCTATATGTATGTGAATCGTATATGCGTAATCGAGGATGTGCACAATTAAATCGTTTTTGTGAAATTTTACAAAACAAGTATGCGATTTGGTATATGGGTGGAATACTTAAGCCGAAATATTATGGCGTCGAGGTGAAATAATACGAGAAGTTTTAGAAAGTGTTTTTGCCAAAAATACATGCTATACAAAGAGTTCACTTTATAAATTTATCCTAGACAAAACGAATTTTTGGATCGTTAATTAATTCAAAGTATGTCAAATTTTACTAGATGTTCATGCATTTTAACTAAAACGTGTTGTACTCAGGTCTTTGATGATTCAAACTCAAAAATTGAATTTTGCCAAAAATACGCTTCCCTGGTGGCGTTGCCGATCAATTAATAGGCCCGTTATTGTGTAAGAAATTAGCAGTTTTCTTTCATTTGGAAGGCGCGGTTATTGGAAATTTCGTATTTTGAAATCCGGTTATGTTTCATGTTGAAATCCGGTTACATTCAGAATCTGTGACAATAAATTTTATCCGTTCAAAATCGGTAAGGCTAACCATCAGGGATTTTTGCAAAAAAATTGAAAATATTTTATTGTTGAAATTCCGGTTCAAAATGATTATAGGTAATGAAAGAAATATATTGAGTAAGAAATTAGCAGTTTTGTTGCATTTGGAAAGCGCGGTTATTGGAAATTTCGTATTTTGAAATTCGGTCATATTTTGTCATCGAACTTGGATTGCAGGCGAATGAGGTGACATATTGCAGCAACTTAAACGCTGATCAACTCAAAATTACATCATAACCGTAAAATAACCGAAACATTCAGAATCTGTGACCATAAATTTTATCCGTTCAAAATCGGTAAGGCTATCAGCAACTATCAAGCATTTTTGCAAAAAATTGAAAATATTTTATTGTTGAAATTCCGGTTCATAATGATTATAGGTAATGAAAGAAATATATTGAGTAAGAAATTAGCAGTTTTGTTGCATTTGGAAAGCGCGGTTTTTGGGAATTTCGTATTTTGAAATTCGGTCATATTTTGTCATCGAACTTGGATTGCAGGCGAATGAGGTGACATATTGCAGCAACTTAAACGCTGATCAACTCAAAATTACATCATAACCCTAAAATAACCGAAACATTCAGAATGACAATAAATTTTATCCGTTCAAAATCGGTAAGGCTAACCATCAGGGATTTTTGCAAAAAATTTGAAAATATTTTATTGTTGAAATTCCGGTTCATAATGGTTATAGGTAATGAAAGAAATATATTGAGTAAGAAATTAGCAGTTTTGTTGCATTTGAAAAGCGCGGTTATTGGGAATTTCGTATTTTGAAATTCGGTCATATTTTGTCATCGAACTTGGATTGCAGGCGAATGAGGTGACATATTGCAGCAACTTAAACGCTGATCAACTCAAAATTACATCATAACCGTAAAATAACCGAAACATTCAGAATCAGTGACAATAAATTTTATCCGTTCAAAATCGGTAAGGCTAACCATCAGGGATTTTTGCAAAAAAATTGAAAATATTTTATTGTTGAAATTCCGGTTCATAATGGTTATAGGTAATGAAAGAAATATATTGAGTAAGAAATTAGCAGTTTTGTTGCATTTGGAAAGCGCGGTTATTGGAAATTTCGTATTTTGAAATTCGGTCATATTTTGTCATCGAACTTGGATTGCAGGCGAATGAGGTGACATATTGCAGCAACTTAAACGCTGATCAACTCAAAATTACATCATAACCGTAAAATAACCGAAACATTCAGAATCTGTGACAATAAATTTTATCCGTTCAAAATCGGTAAGGCTAACCATCAAGGATTTTTGCAAAAAATTGAAAATATTTTATTGTTGAAATTCCGGTTCATAATGATTATAGGTAATGAAAGAAATATATTGAGTAAGAAATTAGCAGTTTTGTTGCATTTGGAAAGCGCGGTTATTGGAAATTTCGTATTTTGAAATTCGGTCATATTTTGTCATCGAACTTGGATTGCAGGCGAATGAGGTGACATATTGCAGCAACTTAAACGCTGATCAACTCAAAATTACATCATAACCGTAAAATAACCGAAACATTCAGAATCTGTGACAATAAATTTTATCCGTTCAAAATCGGTAAGGCTAACCATCAGGGATTTTTGCAAAAAAATTGAAAATATTTTATTGTTGAAATTCCGGTTCATAATGGTTATAGGTAATGAAAGAAATATATTGAGTAAGAAATTAGCAGTTTTGTTGCATTTGAAAAGCGTGGTTATTGGGAATTTCGTATTTTGAAATTCGGTCATATTTTGTCATCGAACTTGGATTGCAGGCGAATGAGGTGACATATTGCAGCAACTTAAACGCTGATCAACTCAAAATTACATTATAACCGTAAAATAACCGATACATTCAGAATCTGTGACAATAAATTTTATCCGTTCAAAATCGGTAAGGCTAACCATCAGGGATTTTTGCAAAAAATTTGAAAATATTTTATTGTTGAAATTCCGGTTCATAATGGTTATAGGTAATGAAAGAAATATATTGAGTAAGAAATTAGCAGTTTTGTTGCATTTGAAAAGCGCGGTTATTGGGAATTTCGTATTTTGAAATTCGGTCATATTTTGTCATCGAACTTGGATTGCAGGCGAATGAGGTGACATATTGCAGCAACTTAAACGCTGATCAACTCAAAATTACATCATAACCGTAAAATAACCGAAACATTCAGAACCTGTGACAATAAATTTTATCCGTTCAAAATCGGTAAGGCTAACCATCAGGGATTTTTGCAAAAAAATTGAAAATATATTATTGTTGAAATTCCGGTTCAAAATGATTATAGGTAATGTAAGAAATATATTGAGTAAGAAATTAACGGTTTTGTTGCATTTTGAAAGCGCCGTTATTGAAAATTGAAAATATTTTATTGTTGAAATTCCGGTTCAAAATGATTATAGGTAATGTAAGAAATATATTGAGTAAGAAATTAACGGTTTTGTTGCATTTTGAAAGCGCCGTTATTGAAAATTTCGTATTTTGAAATTCGGTCATATTTTGTCTTCGAACCTGGATTGCAGGCGAATGAGGTGACATATTGCAGCAACTTAAACGCTGATCAACTCAAAATTTCATCATAACCGTAAAATAACCGAAACATTCAGAATCTGTGACAATAAATTTTATCCGTTCAAAATCGGTAAGGCTAACCATCAGGGATTTTTGCAAAAAAATTGAAAATATTTTATTGTTGAAATTCCGGTTCAAAATGATTATAGGTAATGTAAGAAATATATTGAGTAAGAAATTAACGGTTTTGTTGCATTTTGAAAGCGCCGTTATTGAAAATTTCGTATTTTGAAATTCGGTCATATTTTGTCTTCGAACCTGGATTGCAGGCGAATGAGGTGACATATTGCAGCAACTTAAACGCTGATCAACTCAAAATTTCATCATAACCGTAAAATAACCGAAACATTCAGAATCTGTGACAATAAATTTTATCCTTTCAAAATCGGTAAGGCTAACAATCAGTGATTTTTGCGAAGAAATTGAAAATATTTTATTGTTGAAATTCCGGTTCAAAATGATTATAGGTAATGAAAAAAATATATTGAGTAAGAAATTAACGGTTTTGTTGCATTTTGAAAGCGCCGTTATTGGAAATTTCGTACTTTGAAATTCGGTCATATTTTGTCTTCGAACCTGGATTGCAGGCGAATGAGGTGACATATTGCAGCAACTTAAACGCTGATCAACTCAAAATTTCATCATAACCGTAAAATAACCGAAACATTCAGAATCTGTGACAATAAATTTTATCCGTTCAAAATCGGTAAGGCTAACAATCAGTGATTTTTGCGAAGAAATTGAAAATATTTTATTGTTGAAATTCCGGTTCAAAATGATTATAGGTAATGTAAGAAATATATTGAGTAAGAAATTAACGGTTTTGTTGCATTTTGAAAGCGCGGTTATTGGAAATTTCGTATTTTGAAATTCGGTCATATTTTGTCATCGGACCTGGATTGCACGCGAATGAGGTGACATATTGCAGCAACTTAAACGCTGATCAACTCAAAATTTCATCATAACCGTAAAATAACTGAAACATTCAGAATCTGTGACAATAAATTTTATCCGTTCAAAATCGGTAAGGCTAACCATCAGGAATTTTTGCAAAAAATTGAAAATATTTTATTGTTGAAATTCCGGTTCAAAATGATTATAGGTTATGTAAGAAATATATTGAGTAAGAAATTAACGGTTTTGTTGCATTTCTAAAGCGCGGTTATTGGAAATTTCGTATTTTGAAATTCGGTCATATTTTGTCATCGGACTTGGATTGCAGGCGAATGAGGCGACATATTGCAGCAACTTAAACGCTGATCAACTCAAAATTTTATCATAACCGTAAAATAACCGAAACATTCAGAATCTGTGACAATAAATTTTATCCTTTCAAAATCGGTAAGGCTAACCATCAGGGATTTTTGCAAAAAAATTGAAAATATTTTATTGTTGAAATTCCGGTTCAAAATGATTATAGGTAATGAAAGAAATATATTGAGTAAGAAATTAACGGTTTTGTTGCATTTGGAAAACGCGGTTATTGTAAATTTCGTATTTGGAAAATTCGGTCATATTTTGTCATCGGACCTGGATTGCAGGCGAATGAGGTGACATATTGCAGCAACTTAAACGCTGATCAACTCAAAATTTCATCATAACCGTAAAATAACCGAAACATTCAGAATCTGTGACAATAAATTTTATCCGTTCAAAATCGGTAAGGCTTAACCATCAGGGATTTTTGCAAAAAAATTGAAAATATTTTATTGTTGAAATTCCGGTTCAAAATGATTATAGGTTATGTAAGAAATATATTGAGTAAGAAATTAACGGTTTTGTTGCATTTCTAAAGCGCGGTTATTGGAAATTTCGTATTTTGAAATTCGGTCATATTTTGTCATCGGACCTGGATTGCAGGCGAATGAGGCGACATATTGCAGCAACTTAAACGCTGATCAACTCAAAATTTCATCATAACCGTAAAATAACCGAAACATTCAGAATCTGTGACAATAAATTTTATCCGTTCAAAATCGATAAGGCTAACAATCAGGGATTTTTGCAAAAAATTGAAAATATTTTATTGTTGAAATTCCGGTTCAAAATGATTAAAAGTAATGAAAAAAATATATTGAGTAAGAAATTAACGGTTTTGTTGCATTTGGAAAGCGCGGTTATTGGAAATTTCGTATTTTGAAATTCGGTCATATTTTGTCATCGAACCTGGATTGCAGGCGAATGAGGCGACATATTGCAGCAACTTAAACGCTGAAAAACTCAAAATTTCATCATAACCGTAAAATAACCGAAACATTCAGAATCTGTGACAATAAATTTTATCCGTTCAAAATTGATAAGGCTAACCATCAGGGATTTTTGCAAATAAATTGAAAATATTTTATTGTTGAAATTCCGGTTCAAAATGATTATAGGTAATGAAAGAAATATATTGAGTAAGAAATTAACGGTTTTGTTGCATTTGGAAAGCGCGGTTATTGGAAATTTCGTATTTTGAAATTCGGTCATATTTTGTCATCGAACCTGGATTGCAGGCGAATGAGGTGACATATTGCAGCAACTTAAACGCTGATCAACTCAAAATTACATCATAACCGTAAAATACCCGAAACGTTCAGAATATGTGACAATAAATTTTAGCCGTTCAAAATCGGTAACGCTAAAAATTGAAAATATTTTATTGTTGAAATTCCGGTTCAAAATGATTATAGGTAATGTAAGAAATATATTGAGTAAGAAATTAACGGTTTTGTTGCATTTTGAAAGTGCGGTTATTGGAATTTTCGTATTTTGAAATTCGGTCATATTTTGTCATCGGACCTGGATTGCAGGCGAATGAGGTGACATATTGCAGCAACTTAAACGCTGATCAACTCAAAATTTCATCATAACCGTAAAATAACCGAAACATTCAGAATCTGTGACAATAAATTTTTTCCGTTCAAAATCGGTAAGGCTAACAATCAGTGATTTTTGCGAAGAAATTGAAAATATTTTATTGTTGAAATTCCGGTTCAAAATGATTATAGGTAATGAAAGAAATATATTGAGTAAGAAATTAACGGTTTTGTTGCATTTTGAAAGCGCCGTTATTGAAAATTTCGTATTTTGAAATTCGGTCATATTTTGTCTTCGAACCTGGATTGCAGGCGAATGAGGTGACATATTGCAGCAACTTAAACGCTGATCAACTCAAAATTTCATCATAACCGTAAAATAACCGAAACTTTCAGAATCTGTGACAATAAATTTTATCCGTTCAAAATCGGTAAGGCTAACCATCAGGGATTTTTGCAAAAAAATTGAAAATATTTTATTGTTGAAATTCCGGTTCAAAATGATTATAGGTAATGAAAGAAATATATTGAGTAAGAAATTAACGGAAATTTCGTATTTTGAAATTCGGTCATATTTTGTCATCGAACCTGGATTGCAGGCGAATGAGGCGACATATTGCAGCAACTTAAACGCTGATCAACTCAAAATTTCATCATAACCATAAAATAACTGAAACATTCAGAATCTGTGACAATAAATTGTATCCGTTCAAAATCGGTAAGGCTAACCATCAGGGGTTTTTGCAAAAAAATTGAAAATATTTTATTGTTGAAATTCCGGTTCAAAATGATTATAGGTAATGTAAGAAATATATTGAGTAAGAAATTAACGGTTTTGTTGCATTTTGAAAGCGCGGTTATTGGAAATTTCGTATTTTGAAATTCGGTCATATTTTGTCTTCGAACCTGGATTGCAGGCGAATGAGGTGACATATTGCAGCAACTTAAACGCTGATCAACTCAAAATTTCATCATAACCGTAAAATAACCGAAACATTCAGATTCTGTGACAATAAATTTTATCCGTTCAAAATCGGTAAGGCTAACCATCAGGGATTTTTGCAAAAAAATTGAAAATATTTTATTGTTGAAATTCCGGTTCAAAATGATTATAGGTAATGTAAGAAATATATTGAGTAAGAAATTAACGGAAATTTCGTATTTTGAAATTCGGTCATATTTTGTCATCGAACCTGGATTGCAGGCGAATGAGGCGACATATTGCAGCAACTTAAACGCTGATCAACTCAAAATTTCATCATAACCATAAAATAACTGAAACATTCAGAATCTGTGACAATAAATTTTATCCGTTCAAAATCGATAAGGCTAACAATCAGGGATTTTTGCAAAAAATTGAAAATATTTTATTGTTGAAATTCCGGTTCAAAATGATTAAAGGTAATGAAAAAAATATATTTTTTAAGAAATTAAATATATAAAATATAATATATTGAGTAAGAAATTAACGGTTTTGTTGCATTTGGAAAGCGCGGTTATTGGAAATTTCGTATTTTGAAATTCGGTCATATTTTGTCATCGAACCTGGATTGCAGGCGAATGAGGCGACATATTGCAGCAACTTAAACGCTGAAAAACTCAAAATTTCATCATAACCGTAAAATAACCGAAACATTCAGAATCTGTGACAATAAATTGTATCCGTTCAAAATCGGTAAGGCTAACCATCAGGGATTTTTGCAAAAAAATTGAAAATATTTTATTGTTGAAATTCCGGTTCAAAATGATTAAAGGTTATGTAAGAAATATATTGAGTAAGAAATTAACGGTTTTGTTGCATTTTGAAAGCGCGGTTATTGGAAATTTCGTATTTTGAAATTCGGTCAAATTTTGTCATCGAACCTGGATTGCAGGCGAATGAGGCGACATATTGCAGCAACTTAAACGCTGATCAACTCAAAATTTCATCATAACCATAAAATAACTGAAACATTCAGAATCTGTGACAATAAATTTTATCCGTTCAAAATCGGTAAGGCTTAACCATCAGGGATTTTTGCAAAAAAATTGAAAATATTTTATTGTTGAAATTCCGGTTCAAAATGATTATAGGTTATGTAAGAAATATATTGAGTAAGAAATTAACGGTTTTGTTGCATTTCTAAAGCGCGGTTATTGGAAATTTCGTATTTTGAAATTCGGTCATATTTTGTCTTCGAACCTGGATTGCAGGCGAATGAGGTGACATATTGCAGCAACTTAAACGCTGATCAACTGAAAATTTCATCATAACCGTAAAATAACCGAAACATTCAGATTCTGTGACAATAAATTTTATCCGTTCAAAATCGGTAAGGCTAACCATCAGGGATTTTTGCAAAAAAATTGAAAATATTTTATTGTTGAAATTCCGGTTCAAAATGATTATAGGTAATGTAAGAAATATATTGAGTAAGAAATTAACGGTTTTGTTGCATTTTGAAAGCGCCGTTATTGAAAATTTCGTATTTTGAAATTCGGTCATATTTTGTCTTCGAACCTGGATTGCAGGCGAATGAGGTGACATATTGCAGCAACTTAAACGCTGATCAACTCAAAATTTCATCATAACCGTAAAATAACCGAAACATTCAGAATCTGTGACAATAAATTTTATCCTTTCAAAATCGGTAAGGCTAACAATCAGTGATTTTTGCGAAGAAATTGAAAATATTTTATTGTTGAAATTCCGGTTCAAAATGATTATAGGTAATGAAAAAAATATATTGAGCAAAAAATTAACGGAAATTTCGTATTTTGAAATTCGGTCATATTTTGTCATCGAACCTGGATTGCAGGCGAATGAGGCGACATATTGCAGCAACTTAAACGCTGATCAACTCAAAATTTCATCATAACCATAAAATAACTGAAACATTCAGAATCTGTGACAATAAATTGTATCCGTTCAAAATCGGTAAGGCTAACCATCAGGGGTTTTTGCAAAAAAATTGAAAATATTTTATTGTTGAAATTCCGGTTCAAAATGATTATAGGTAATGTAAGAAATATATTGAGTAAGAAATTAACGGTTTTGTTGCATTTTGAAAGCGCGGTTATTGGAAATTTCGTATTTTGAAATTCGGTCATATTTTGTCATCGAACCTGGATTGCAGGCGAATGAGGTGACATATTGCAGCAACTTAAACGCTGATCAACTGAAAATTTCATCATAACCGTAAAATAACCGAAACATTCAGATTCTGTGACAATAAATTTTATCCGTTCAAAATCGGTAAGGCTAACCATCAGGGATTTTTGCAAAAAAATTGAAAATATTTTATTGTTGAAATTCCGGTTCAAAATGATTATAGGTAATGTAAGAAATATATTGAGTAAGAAATTAACGGTTTTGTTGCATTTTGAAAGCGCCGTTATTGGAAATTTCGTATTTTGAAATTCGGTCATATTTTGTCTTCGAACCTGGATTGCAGGCGAATGAGGTGATATATTGCAGCAACTTAAACGCTGATCAACTCAAAATTTCATCATAACCGTAAAATAACCGAAACATTCAGAATCTGTGACAATAAATTTTATCCGTTCAAAATCGGTAAGGCTTAACCATCAGGGATTTTTGCAAAAAAATTGAAAATATTTTATTGTTGAAATTCCGGTTCAAAATGATTATAGGTTATGTAAGAAATATATTGAGTAAGAAATTAACGGTTTTGTTGCATTTTGAAAGCGCGGTTATTGGAAATTTCGTATTTTGAAATTCGGTCATATTTTGTCTTCGAACCTGGATTGCAGGCGAATGAGGTGACATATTGCAGCAACTTAAACGCTGATCAACTGAAAATTTCATCATAACCGTAAAATAACCGAAACATTCAGAATCTGTGACAATAAATTTTATCCGTTCAAAATCGGTAAGGCTAACCATCAGGGATTTTTGCAAAAAAATTGAAAATATTTTATTGTTGAAATTCCGGTTCAAAATGATTAAAGGTAATGAAAAAAATATATTGAGTAAGAAATTAACGGTTTTGTTGCATTTTGAAAGCGCGGTTATTGGAAATTTCGTATTTTGAAATTCGGTCATATTTTGTCATCGGACCTGGATTGCAGGCGAATGAGGTGACATATTGCAGCAACTTAAACGCTGATCAACTGAAAATTTCATCATAACCGTAAAATAACCGAAACATTCAGAATCTGTGACAATAAATTTTATCCGTTCAAAATCGGTAAGGCTAACCATCAGGGATTTTTGCAAAAAAATTTAAAATATTTTATTGTTGAAATTCCGGTTCAAAATGATTATAGGTAATGAAAGAAATATATTGAGTAAGAAATTAACGGTTTTGTTGCATTTTGAAAGCGCGGTTATTGGAAATTTCGTATTTTGAAATTCGGTCATATTTTGTCATCGAACCTGGATTGCAGGCGAATGAGGTGACATATTGCAGCAACTTAAACGCTGATCAACTCAAAATTACATCATAACCGTAAAATAACTGAAACATTCAGAATCTGTGACAATAAATTTTATCCGTTCAAAATCGATAAGGCTAACCATCAGGGATTTTTGCAAAAAAATTGAAAATGTTTTATTGTTGAAATTCCGGTTCAAAATGATTATAGGTAATGAAAGAAATATATTGAGTAAGAAATTAGCAGTTTTGTTGCATTTGGAAAGCGAGGTTATTGGGAATTTCGTATTTTGAAATTCGGTCATATTTTGTCATCGGACCTGGATTGCAGGCGAATGAGGTGACATATTGCAGCAACTTAAACGCTGATCAACTGAAAATTTCATCATAACCGTAAAATAACCGAAACATTCAGAATCTGTGACAATAAATTTTATCCGTTCAAAATCGGTAAGGCTAACCATCAGGGATTTTTGCGAAGAAATTGAAAATATTTTATTGTTGAAATTCCGGTTCAAAATGATTATAGGTTATGTAAGAAATATATTGAGTAAGAAATTAACGGTTTTGTTGCATTTCTAAAGCGCGGTTATTGGAAATTTCGTATTTTGAAATTCGGTCATATTTTGTCTTCGAACCTGGATTGCAGGCGAATGAGGTGACATATTGCAGCAACTTAAACGCTGATCAACTGAAAATTTCATCATAACCGTAAAATAACCGAAACATTCAGATTCTGTGACAATAAATTTTATCCGTTCAAAATCGGTAAGGCTAACCATCAGGGATTTTTGCAAAAAAATTGAAAATATTTTATTGTTGAAATTCCGGTTCAAAATGATTATAGGTAATGTAAGAAATATATTGAGTAAGAAATTAACGGTTTTGTTGCATTTTGAAAGCGCCGTTATTGAAAATTTCGTATTTTGAAATTCGGTCATATTTTGTCTTCGAACCTGGATTGCAGGCGAATGAGGTGACATATTGCAGCAACTTAAACGCTGATCAACTCAAAATTTCATCATAACCGTAAAATAACCGAAACATTCAGAATCTGTGACAATAAATTTTATCCTTTCAAAATCGGTAAGGCTAACAATCAGTGATTTTTGCGAAGAAATTGAAAATATTTTATTGTTGAAATTCCGGTTCAAAATGATTATAGGTAATGAAAAAAATATATTGAGCAAAAAATTAACGGAAATTTCGTATTTTGAAATTCGGTCATATTTTGTCATCGAACCTGGATTGCAGGCGAATGAGGCGACATATTGCAGCAACTTAAACGCTGATCAACTCAAAATTTCATCATAACCATAAAATAACTGAAACATTCAGAATCTGTGACAATAAATTGTATCCGTTCAAAATCGGTAAGGCTAACCATCAGGGGTTTTTGCAAAAAAATTGAAAATATTTTATTGTTGAAATTCCGGTTCAAAATGATTATAGGTAATGTAAGAAATATATTGAGTAAGAAATTAACGGTTTTGTTGCATTTTGAAAGCGCGGTTATTGGAAATTTCGTATTTTGAAATTCGGTCATATTTTGTCATCGAACCTGGATTGCAGGCGAATGAGGTGACATATTGCAGCAACTTAAACGCTGATCAACTGAAAATTTCATCATAACCGTAAAATAACCGAAACATTCAGATTCTGTGACAATAAATTTTATCCGTTCAAAATCGGTAAGGCTAACCATCAGGGATTTTTGCAAAAAAATTGAAAATATTTTATTGTTGAAATTCCGGTTCAAAATGATTATAGGTAATGTAAGAAATATATTGAGTAAGAAATTAACGGTTTTGTTGCATTTTGAAAGCGCCGTTATTGGAAATTTCGTATTTTGAAATTCGGTCATATTTTGTCTTCGAACCTGGATTGCAGGCGAATGAGGCGACATATTGCAGCAACTTAAACGCTGATCTACTCAAAATTTCATCATAACCATAAAATAACTGAAACATTCAGAATCTGTGACAATAAATTTTATCCGTTCAAAATCGGTAAGGCTTAACATCAGGGATTTTTGCAAAAAAATTGAAAATATTTTATTGTTGAAATTCCGGTTCAAAATGATTATAGGTTATGTAAGAAATATATTGAGTAAGAAATTAACGGTTTTGTTGCATTTCTAAAGCGCGGTTATTGGAAATTTCGTATTTTGAAATTCGGTCATATTTTGTCTTCGAACCTGGATTGCAGGCGAATGAGGTGATATATTGCAGCAACTTAAACGCTGATCAACTCAAAATTTCATCATAACCGTAAAATAACCGAAACATTCAGAATCTGTGACAATAAATTTTATCCGTTCAAAATCGGTAAGGCTTAACCATCAGGGATTTTTGCAAAAAAATTGAAAATATTTTATTGTTGAAATTCCGGTTCAAAATGATTATAGGTTATGTAAGAAATATATTGAGTAAGAAATTAACGGTTTTGTTGCATTTTGAAAGCGCGGTTATTGGAAATTTCGTATTTTGAAATTCGGTCATATTTTGTCTTCGAACCTGGATTGCAGGCGAATGAGGTGACATATTGCAGCAACTTAAACGCTGATCAACTGAAAATTTCATCATAACCGTAAAATAACCGAAACATTCAGAATCTGTGACAATAAATTTTATCCGTTCAAAATCGGTAAGGCTAACCATCAGGGATTTTTGCAAAAAAATTGAAAATATTTTATTGTTGAAATTCCGGTTCAAAATGATTAAAGGTAATGAAAAAAATATATTGAGTAAGAAATTAACGGTTTTGTTGCATTTTGAAAGCGCGGTTATTGGAAATTTCGTATTTTGAAATTCGGTCATATTTTGTCATCGGACCTGGATTGCAGGCGAATGAGGTGACATATTGCAGCAACTTAAACGCTGATCAACTGAAAATTTCATCATAACCGTAAAATAACCGAAACATTCAGATTCTGTGACAATAAATTTTATCCGTTCAAAATCGGTAAGGCTTAACCATCAGGGATTTTTGCAAAAAAATTGAAAATATTTTATTGTTGAAATTCCGGTTCAAAATGATTATAGGTTATGTAAGAAATATATTGAGTAAGAAATTAACGGTTTTGTTGCATTTTGAAAGCGCGGTTATTGGAAATTTCGTATTTTGAAATTCGGTCATATTTTGTCTTCGAACCTGGATTGCAGGCGAATGAGGTGACATATTGCAGCAACTTAAACGCTGATCAACTGAAAATTTCATCATAACCGTAAAATAACCGAAACATTCAGATTCTGTGACAATAAATTTTATCCGTTCAAAATCGGTAAGGCTAACCATCAGGGATTTTTGCAAAAAAATTGAAAATATTTTATTGTTGAAATTCCGGTTCAAAATGATTATAGGTTATGTAAGAAATATATTGAGTAAGAAATTAACGGTTTTGTTGCATTTCTAAAGCGCGGTTATTGGAAATTTCGTATTTTGAAATTCGGTCATATTTTGTCTTCGAACCTGGATTGCAGGCGAATGAGGTGACATATTGCAGCAACTTAAACGCTGATCAACTGAAAATTTCATCATAACCGTAAAATAACCGAAACATTCAGATTCTGTGACAATAAATTTTATCCGTTCAAAATCGGTAAGGCTAACCATCAGGGATTTTTGCAAAAAAATTGAAAATATTTTATTGTTGAAATTCCGGTTCAAAATGATTATAGGTAATGTAAGAAATATATTGAGTAAGAAATTAACGGTTTTGTTGCATTTTGAAAGCGCCGTTATTGAAAATTTCGTATTTTGAAATTCGGTCATATTTTGTCTTCGAACCTGGATTGCAGGCGAATGAGGTGACATATTGCAGCAACTTAAACGCTGATCAACTCAAAATTTCATCATAACCGTAAAATAACCGAAACATTCAGAATCTGTGACAATAAATTTTATCCTTTCAAAATCGGTAAGGCTAACAATCAGTGATTTTTGCGAAGAAATTGAAAATATTTTATTGTTGAAATTCCGGTTCAAAATGATTATAGGTAATGAAAAAAATATATTGAGCAAAAAATTAACGGAAATTTCGTATTTTGAAATTCGGTCATATTTTGTCATCGAACCTGGATTGCAGGCGAATGAGGCGACATATTGCAGCAACTTAAACGCTGATCAACTCAAAATTTCATCATAACCATAAAATAACTGAAACATTCAGAATCTGTGACAATAAATTGTATCCGTTCAAAATCGGTAAGGCTAACCATCAGGGGTTTTTGCAAAAAAATTGAAAATATTTTATTGTTGAAATTCCGGTTCAAAATGATTATAGGTAATGTAAGAAATATATTGAGTAAGAAATTAACGGTTTTGTTGCATTTTGAAAGCGCGGTTATTGGAAATTTCGTATTTTGAAATTCGGTCATATTTTGTCATCGAACCTGGATTGCAGGCGAATGAGGTGACATATTGCAGCAACTTAAACGCTGATCAACTGAAAATTTCATCATAACCGTAAAATAACCGAAACATTCAGATTCTGTGACAATAAATTTTATCCGTTCAAAATCGGTAAGGCTAACCATCAGGGATTTTTGCAAAAAAATTGAAAATATTTTATTGTTGAAATTCCGGTTCAAAATGATTATAGGTAATGTAAGAAATATATTGAGTAAGAAATTAACGGTTTTGTTGCATTTTGAAAGCGCCGTTATTGGAAATTTCGTATTTTGAAATTCGGTCATATTTTGTCTTCGAACCTGGATTGCAGGCGAATGAGGCGACATATTGCAGCAACTTAAACGCTGATCTACTCAAAATTTCATCATAACCATAAAATAACTGAAACATTCAGAATCTGTGACAATAAATTTTATCCGTTCAAAATCGGTAAGGCTTAACATCAGGGATTTTTGCAAAAAAATTGAAAATATTTTATTGTTGAAATTCCGGTTCAAAATGATTATAGGTTATGTAAGAAATATATTGAGTAAGAAATTAACGGTTTTGTTGCATTTCTAAAGCGCGGTTATTGGAAATTTCGTATTTTGAAATTCGGTCATATTTTGTCTTCGAACCTGGATTGCAGGCGAATGAGGTGATATATTGCAGCAACTTAAACGCTGATCAACTCAAAATTTCATCATAACCGTAAAATAACCGAAACATTCAGAATCTGTGACAATAAATTTTATCCGTTCAAAATCGGTAAGGCTTAACCATCAGGGATTTTTGCAAAAAAATTGAAAATATTTTATTGTTGAAATTCCGGTTCAAAATGATTATAGGTTATGTAAGAAATATATTGAGTAAGAAATTAACGGTTTTGTTGCATTTTGAAAGCGCGGTTATTGGAAATTTCGTATTTTGAAATTCGGTCATATTTTGTCTTCGAACCTGGATTGCAGGCGAATGAGGTGACATATTGCAGCAACTTAAACGCTGATCAACTGAAAATTTCATCATAACCGTAAAATAACCGAAACATTCAGAATCTGTGACAATAAATTTTATCCGTTCAAAATCGGTAAGGCTAACCATCAGGGATTTTTGCAAAAAAATTGAAAATATTTTATTGTTGAAATTCCGGTTCAAAATGATTAAAGGTAATGAAAAAAATATATTGAGTAAGAAATTAACGGTTTTGTTGCATTTTGAAAGCGCGGTTATTGGAAATTTCGTATTTTGAAATTCGGTCATATTTTGTCATCGGACCTGGATTGCAGGCGAATGAGGTGACATATTGCAGCAACTTAAACGCTGATCAACTGAAAATTTCATCATAACCGTAAAATAACCGAAACATTCAGAATCTGTGACAATAAATTTTATCCGTTCAAAATCGGTAAGGCTAACCATCAGGGATTTTTGCAAAAAAATTTAAAATATTTTATTGTTGAAATTCCGGTTCAAAATGATTATAGGTAATGAAAGAAATATATTGAGTAAGAAATTAACGGTTTTGTTGCATTTTGAAAGCGCGGTTATTGGAAATTTCGTATTTTGAAATTCGGTCATATTTTGTCATCGAACCTGGATTGCAGGCGAATGAGGTGACATATTGCAGCAACTTAAACGCTGATCAACTCAAAATTACATCATAACCGTAAAATAACTGAAACATTCAGAATCTGTGACAATAAATTTTATCCGTTCAAAATCGATAAGGCTAACCATCAGGGATTTTTGCAAAAAAATTGAAAATGTTTTATTGTTGAAATTCCGGTTCAAAATGATTATAGGTAATGAAAGAAATATATTGAGTAAGAAATTAGCAGTTTTGTTGCATTTGGAAAGCGAGGTTATTGGGAATTTCGTATTTTGAAATTCGGTCATATTTTGTCATCGGACCTGGATTGCAGGCGAATGAGGTGACATATTGCAGCAACTTAAACGCTGATCAACTGAAAATTTCATCATAACCGTAAAATAACCGAAACATTCAGAATCTGTGACAATAAATTTTATCCGTTCAAAATCGGTAAGGCTAACCATCAGGGATTTTTGCAAAAAAATTTAAAATATTTTATTGTTGAAATTCCGGTTCAAAATGATTATAGGTAATGAAAGAAATATATTGAGTAAGAAATTAACGGTTTTGTTGCATTTGGAAAGCGCGGTTATTGGAAATTTCGTATTTTGAAAATCGGTCATATTTTGTCATCGGACCTGGATTTCAGGCGAATGAGGTGACATATTGCAGCAACTTAAACGCAGATCAAGTCAAAATTTCATCATAACCGTAAAATAACCGAAACATTCAGAATCTGTGACAATAAATTTTATCCGTTCAAAATCGGTAAGGCTAACTAACCATCAGGGATTTTTGCAAAACAATTGAAAATATTTTATTGTTCAAATTCCGGTTCAAAATGATTATAGGTAATGTAAGAAATATATTGAGTAAGAAATTAACGGTTTTGTTGCATTTTGAAAGCGCGGTTATTGGAAATTTCGTATTTTGAAATTCGGTCATATTTTGTCATCGAACCTGGATTGCAGGCGAATGAGGCGACATATTGCAGCAACTTAAACGCTGATCAACTCAAAATTTCATCATAACCGTAAAATAACCGAAACATTCAGAATCTGTGACAATAAACTTTATCCGTTCAAAATCGGTAAGGCTAACCATCAGGGATTTTTGCAAAACAATTGAAAATATTTTATTGTTGAAATTCCGGTTCAAAATGATTATAGGTAATGTAAGAAATATATTGAGTAAGAAATTAACGGTTTTGTTGCATTTTGAAAGCGCGGTTATTGGAAATTTCGTATTTTGAAATTCGGTCATATTTTGTCATCGAACCTGGATTGCAGGCGAATGAGGCGACATA
This sequence comes from Nephrotoma flavescens, assembly GCA_932526605.1. Taxonomy (NCBI): domain Eukaryota; kingdom Metazoa; phylum Arthropoda; class Insecta; order Diptera; family Tipulidae; genus Nephrotoma; species Nephrotoma flavescens. The sequence continues at coordinate 236,581,615 of OW052220.1, forward strand.
TTGCAGCAACTTAAACGCTGATCAACTCAAAATTTCATCATAACCGTAAAATAACCGAAACATTCAGAATCTGTGACAATAAACTTTATCCGTTCAAAATCGGTAAGGCTAACCATCAGGGATTTTTGCAAAACAATTGAAAATATTTTATTGTTCAAATTCCGGTTCAAAATGATTATAGGTAATGTAAGAAATATATTGAGTAAGAAATTAACGGTTTTGTTGCATTTTGAAAGCGCGGTTATTGGAAATTTCGTATTTTGAAATTCGGTCAAATTTTGTCATCGAACCTGGATTGCAGGCGAATGAGGTGACATATTGCAGCAACTTAAACGCTGATCAACTGAAAATTTCATCATAACCGTAAAATAACCGAAACATTCAGAATCTGTGACAATAAATTTTATCCGTTCAAAATCGGTAAGGCTAACCATCAGTGATTTTTGCAAAAAAATTGAAAATATTTTATTGTTGAAATTCCGGTTCAAAATGATTATAGGTAATGAAAGAAATATATTGAGTAAGAAATTAACGGTTTTGTTGCATTTTGAAAGCGCGGTTATTGGAAATTTCGTATTTTGAAATTCGGTCATATTTTGTCATCGCACCTGGATTGCAGGCGAATGAGGCGACATATTGCAGCAACTTAAACCCTGATCAACTGAAAATTTCATCATAACCGTAAAATAACCGAAACATTCAGAATCTGTGACAATAAATTTTATCCGTTCAAAATCGGTAAGGCTAACCATCAGGGATTTTTGCAAAAAAATTGAAAATATTTTATTGTTGAAATTCCAGTTCAAAATGATTATAGGTAATGAAAGAAATATATTGAGTAAGAAATTAACGGTTTTGTTGCATTTGGAAAGCGTGGTTATTGGAAATTTCGTATTTTGAAATTCGGTCATATTTTGTCATCGGACCTGGATTGCAGGCGAATGAGGTGACATATTGCAGCAACTTAAACGCTGATCAACTCAAAATTTCATCATAACCGTAATATAACCGAAACATTCAGAATCTGTGACAATAAATTTTATCCGTTCAAAATCGTTAAGGCTAACCATCAGGGATTTTTGCAAAAAAATTTAAAATATTTTATTGTTGAAATTCCGGTTCAAAATGATTATAGGTAATGAAAGAAATATATTGAGTAAGAAATTAACGGTTTTGTTGCATTTTGAAAGCGCGGTTATTGGAAATTTCGTATTTTGAAATTCGGTCATATTTTGTCATCGAACCTGGATTGCAGGCGAATGAGGTGACATATTGCAGCAACTTAAACGCTGATCAACTCGAAATTACATCATAACCATAAAATAACTGAAACATTCAGAATCTGTGACAATAAATTTTATCCGTTCAAAATCGATAAGGCTAACAACCATCAGGGGTTTTTGCAAAAAAATTGAAAATATTTTATTGTTGAAATTCCGGTTCAAAATGATTATAGGTAATGAAAGAAATATATTGAGTAAGAAATTAACGGTTTTGTTGCATTTTGAAAGCGCGGTTATTGGAATTTTCGTATTTTGAAATTCGGTCATATTTTGTCTTCGAACCTGGATTGCAGGCGAATGAGGTGACATATTGCAGCAACTTAAACGCTGATCAACTCGAAATTTCATCATAACCGTAAAATAACCGAAACATTCAGATTCTGTGACAATAAATTTTATCCGTTCAAAATCGGTAAGGCTAACCATCAGGGATTTTTGCAAAAAAATTGAAAATATTTTATTGTTGAAATTCCGGTTCAAAATGATTATAGGTAATGTAAGAAATATATTGAGTAAGAAATTAACGGTTTTGTTGCATTTTGAAAGCGCCGTTATTGAAAATTTCGTATTTTGAAATTCGGTCATATTTTGTCTTCGAACCTGGATTGCAGGCGAATGAGGTGACATATTGCAGCAACTTAAACGCTGATCAACTCAAAATTTCATCATAACCGTAAAATAACCGAAACATTCAGAATCTGTGACAATAAATTTTATCCGTTCAAAATCGGTAAGGCTTAACCATCAGGGATTTTTGCAAAAAAATTGAAAATATTTTATTGTTGAAATTCCGGTTCAAAATGATTATAGGTAATGTAAGAAATATATTGAGTAAGAAATTAACGGAAATTTCGTATTTTGAAATTCGGTCATATTTTGTCATCGGACCTGGATTGCAGGCGAATGAGGCGACATATTGCAGCAACTTAAACGCTGATCAACTCAAAATTTCATCATAACCATAAAATAACTGAAACATTCAGAATCTGTGACAATAAATTTTATCCGTTCAAAATCGATAAGGCTAACAATCAGGGATTTTTGCAAAAAATTGAAAATATTTTATTGTTGAAATTCCGGTTCAAAATGATTATAGGAATGAAAGAAATATATTGAGTAAGAAATTAACGGTTTTGTTGCATTTGGAAAGCGCGGTTATTGGAAATTTCGTATTTTGAAATTCGGTCATATTTTGTCATCGAACCTGGATTGCAGGCGAATGAGGTGACATATTGCAGCAACTTAAACGCTGATCAACTCAAAATTACATCATAACCGTAAAATACCCGAAACGTTCAGAATATGTGACAATAAATTTTAGCCGTTCAAAATCGGTAACGCTAAAAATTGAAAATATTTTATTGTTGAAATTCCGGTTCAAAATGATTATAGGTAATGTAAGAAATATATTGAGTAAGAAATTAACGGTTTTGTTGCATTTTGAAAGCGCGGTTATTGGAATTTTCGTATTTTGAAATTCGGTCATATTTTGTCATCGGACCTGGATTGCAGGCGAATGAGGTGACATATTGCAGCAACTTAAACGCTGATCAACTCAAAATTTCATCATAACCGTAAAATAACCGAAATACCCCCATTACACGGTCAGTAATAATGTCATTACCAATAATGTCATTACTTGCCTTATTCCTCTCTTCAGTTTTGTTACCATTACACGGTCATTCCTACGCGTCAATATTATCGTGATTACTGAAGTTCTATTAATCGATTTGTATACAAATTTAGTTTTACTCTAAATATATAAAATTGTTTTTCAAGAGTTGCCGACGGCAAAAAAAAAATGTCATCGGCTAAATTTTTTTTAACAAGTATAGATAGCTAATATGTATATCAAAATGTTGATAGAATATTTACATATTAATATTTATGTTAAAATTATATTTTTTTATGACGACTGAATTAAAATATAATATAGTATTTATATGCATAATCCTGAACTTGTCCCAAAAATTATTTAAGAATCCCATTTCAACCCAACTTACCCAATCCCATCATAATCGGTAATCGAAAAATGGAAAATAAAAAATTGTCCATTAAATCGAGGGTCCATTAGATGTCCGTTAAATCGAGCTTCCGTTAAATTGGGGTCCATAAAATTGGTGGTTTACCGTACCGAAATAAATACTACATTATATTTCCATTTATTTGTGATAAAACAAATATAATTTTAATATAACTATTGATATATCAACATTTTGATATAATATGTATACTCGTTAAAAAAAAAATTTAGCCAACGACAATTTTTTTTTTGCCGTCGGTAATCTTGAAAATCAATTTTATATGCATATTTAAATAGTGTAGAACTAAAGAAAAGTATGTAATGATGTTCAATAGTAATGACGAAAACCCTACACTATCATTAATAATGACAGTATTGACGTCACACACAAGTAATGATGTCTCGAAATCAGAAAATCCGGATTTCCATCATTACTAAGCATCATTCTTCAATATCACACATTACATGATCATTATTAATGTCATTCCCAGCAAGTAATGACATTATTACTGACCGTGTAATGGGGGTAAAACATTCAGAATCTGTGACAATAAATTTTTTCCGTTCAAAATCGGTAAGGCTAACAATCAGTGATTTTTGCGAAGAAATTGAAAATATTTTATTGTTGAAATTCCGGTTCAAAATGATTATAGGTAATGAAAGAAATATATTGAGTAAGAAATTAACGGTTTTGTTGCATTTTGAAAGCGCCGTTATTGAAAATTTCGTATTTTGAAATTCGGTCATATTTTGTCTTCGAACCTGGATTGCAGGCGAATGAGGTGACATATTGCAGCAACTTAAACGCTGATCAACTCAAAATTTCATCATAACCGTAAAATAACCGAAACTTTCAGAATCTGTGACAATAAATTTTATCCGTTCAAAATCGGTAAGGCTAACCATCAGGGATTTTTGCAAAAAAATTGAAAATATTTTATTGTTGAAATTCCGGTTCAAAAGATTATAGGTAATGAAAGAAATATATTGAGTAAGAAATTAACGGAAATTTCGTATTTTGAAATTCGGTCATATTTTGTCATCGAACCTGGATTGCAGGCGAATGAGGCGACATATTGCAGCAACTTAAACGCTGATCAACTCAAAATTTCATCATAACCATAAAATAACTGAAACATTCAGAATCTGTGACAATAAATTGTATCCGTTCAAAATCGGTAAGGCTAACCATCAGGGGTTTTTGCAAAAAAATTGAAAATATTTTATTGTTGAAATTCCGGTTCAAAATGATTATAGGTAATGTAAGAAATATATTGAGTAAGAAATTAACGGTTTTGTTGCCTTTTGAAAGCGCGGTTATTGGAAATTTCGTATTTTGAAATTCGGTCATATTTTGTCTTCGAACCTGGATTGCAGGCGAATGAGGTGACATATTGCAGCAACTTAAACGCTGATCAACTCAAAATTTCATCATAACCGTAAAATAACCGAAACATTCAGATTCTGTGACAATAAATTTTATCCGTTCAAAATCGGTAAGGCTAACCATCAGGGATTTTTGCAAAAAAATTGAAAATATTTTATTGTTGAAATTCCGGTTCAAAATGATTATAGGTAATGTAAGAAATATATTGAGTAAGAAATTAACGGTTTTGTTGCATTTTGAAAGCGCCGTTATTGAAAATTTCGTATTTTGAAATTCGGTCATATTTTGTCTTCGAACCTGGATTGCAGGCGAATGAGGTGACATATTGCAGCAACTTAAACGCTGATCAACTCAAAATTTCATCATAACCGTAAAATAACCGAAACATTCAGAATCTGTGACAATAAATTTTATCCTTTCAAAATCGGTAAGGCTAACAATCAGTGATTTTTGCGAAGAAATTGAAAATATTTTATTGTTGAAATTCCGGTTCAAAATGATTATAGGTAATGAAAAAAATATATTGAGCAAAAAATTAACGGAAATTTCGTATTTTGAAATTCGGTCATATTTTGTCATCGAACCTGGATTGCAGGCGAGTGAGGCGACATATTGCAGCAACTTAAACGCTGATCAACTCAAAATTTCATCATAACCATAAAATAACTGAAACATTCAGAATCTGTGACAATAAATTGTATCCGTTCAAAATCGGTAAGGCTAACCATCAGGGGTTTTTGCAAAAAAATTGAAAATATTTTATTGTTGAAATTCCGGTTCAAAATGATTATAGGTAATGTAAGAAATATATTGAGTAAGAAATTAACGGTTTTGTTGCATTTTGAAAGCGCGGTTATTGGAAATTTCGTATTTTGAAATTCGGTCATATTTTGTCTTCGAACCTGGATTGCAGGCGAATGAGGTGACATATTGCAGCAACTTAAACGCTGATCAACTGAAAATTTCATCATAACCGTAAAATAACCGAAACATTCAGATTCTGTGACAATAAATTTTATCCGTTCAAAATCGGTAAGGCTAACCATCAGGGATTTTTGCAAAAAAATTGAAAATATTTTATTGTTGAAATTCCGGTTCAAAATGATTATAGGTAATGTAAGAAATATATTGAGTAAGAAATTAACGGTTTTGTTGCATTTTGAAAGCGCCGTTATTGGAAATTTCGTATTTTGAAATTCGGTCATATTTTGTCTTCGAACCTGGATTGCAGGCGAATGAGGCGACATATTGCAGCAACTTAAACGCTGATCAACTCAAAATTTCATCATAACCATAAAATAACTGAAACATTCAGAATCTGTGACAATAAATTTTATCCGTTCAAAATCGATAAGGCTAACTAACCATCAGGGATTTTTGCAAAAAAATTGAAAATATTTTATTGTTGAAATTCCGGTTCAAAATGATTAAAGGTTATGTAAGAAATATATTGAGTAAGAAATTAACGGTTTTGTTGCATTTTGAAAGCGCGGTTATTGGAAATTTCGTATTTTGAAATTCGGTCAAATTTTGTCATCGAACCTGGATTGCAGGCGAATGAGGCGACATATTGCAGCAACTTAAACGCTGATCAACTCAAAATTTCATCATAACCATAAAATAACTGAAACATTCAGAATCTGTGACAATAAATTTTATCCGTTCAAAATCGGTAAGGCTTAACCATCAGGGATTTTTGCAAAAAAATTGAAAATATTTTATTGTTGAAATTCCGGTTCAAAATGATTATAGGTTATGTAAGAAATATATTGAGTAAGAAATTAACGGTTTTGTTGCATTTCTAAAGCGCGGTTATTGGAAATTTCGTATTTTGAAATTCGGTCATATTTTGTCTTCGAACCTGGATTGCAGGCGAATGAGGTGACATATTGCAGCAACTTAAACGCTGATCAACTGAAAATTTCATCATAACCGTAAAATAACCGAAACATTCAGATTCTGTGACAATAAATTTTATCCGTTCAAAATCGGTAAGGCTAACCATCAGGGATTTTTGCAAAAAAATTGAAAATATTTTATTGTTGAAATTCCGGTTCAAAATGATTATAGGTAATGTAAGAAATATATTGAGTAAGAAATTAACGGTTTTGTTGCATTTTGAAAGCGCCGTTATTGAAAATTTCGTATTTTGAAATTCGGTCATATTTTGTCTTCGAACCTGGATTGCAGGCGAATGAGGTGACATATTGCAGCAACTTAAACGCTGATCAACTCAAAATTTCATCATAACCGTAAAATAACCGAAACATTCAGAATCTGTGACAATAAATTTTATCCTTTCAAAATCGGTAAGGCTAACAATCAGTGATTTTTGCGAAGAAATTGAAAATATTTTATTGTTGAAATTCCGGTTCAAAATGATTATAAGTAATGAAAAAAATATATTGAGTAAGAAATTAACGGTTTTGTTGCATTTTGAAAGCGCCGTTATTGGAAATTTCGTATTTTGAAATTCGGTCATATTTTGTCTTCGAACCTGGATTGCAGGCGAATGAGGTGACATATTGCAGCAACTTAAACGCTGATCAACTCAAAATTTCATCATAACCGTAAAATAACCGAAACATTCAGAATCTGTGACAATAAATTTTATCCGTTCAAAATCGGTAAGGCTAACAATCAGTGATTTTTGCGAAGAAATTGAAAATATTTTATTGTTGAAATTCCGGTTCAAAATGATTATAGGTAATGAAAAAAATATATTGAGCAAAAAATTAACGGAAATTTCGTATTTTGAAATTCGGTCATATTTTGTCATCGAACCTGGATTGCAGGCGAATGAGGCGACATATTGCAGCAACTTAAACGCTGATCAACTCAAAATTTCATCATAACCATAAAATAACTGAAACATTCAGAATCTGTGACAATAAATTGTATCCGTTCAAAATCGGTAAGGCTAACCATCAGGGATTTTTGCAAAAAATTGAAAATATTTTATTGTTGAAATTCCGGTTCAAAATGATTATAGGTAATGTAAGAAATATATTGAGTAAGAAATTAACGGTTTTGTTGCATTTTGAAAGCGCCGTTATTGAAAATTTCGTATTTTGAAATTCGGTCATATTTTGTCTTCGAACCTGGATTGCAGGCGAATGAGGTGACATATTGCAGCAACTTAAACGCTGATCAACTGAAAATTTCATCATAACCGTAAAATAACCGAAACATTCAGATTCTGTGACAATAAATTTTATCCGTTCAAAATCGGTAAGGCTAACCATCAGGGATTTTTGCAAAAAATTGAAAATATTTTATTGTTGAAATTCCGGTTCAAAATGATTATAGGTAATGTAAGAAATATATTGAGTAAGAAATTAACGGTTTTGTTGCATTTTGAAAGCGCCGTTATTGGAAATTTCGTATTTTGAAATTCGGTCATATTTTGTCTTCGAACCTGGATTGCAGGCGAATGAGGCGACATATTGCAGCAACTTAAACGCTGATCTACTCAAAATTTCATCATAACCATAAAATAACTGAAACATTCAGAATCTGTGACAATAAATTTTATCCGTTCAAAATCGGTAAGGCTTAACATCAGGGATTTTTGCAAAAAAATTGAAAATATTTTATTGTTGAAATTCCGGTTCAAAATGATTATAGGTTATGTAAGAAATATATTGAGTAAGAAATTAACGGTTTTGTTGCATTTCTAAAGCGCGGTTATTGGAAATTTCGTATTTTGAAATTCGGTCATATTTTGTCTTCGAACCTGGATTGCAGGCGAATGAGGTGATATATTGCAGCAACTTAAACGCTGATCAACTCAAAATTTCATCATAACCGTAAAATAACCGAAACATTCAGAATCTGTGACAATAAATTTTATCCGTTCAAAATCGGTAAGGCTTAACCATCAGGGATTTTTGCAAAAAAATTGAAAATATTTTATTGTTGAAATTCCGGTTCAAAATGATTAAAGGTAATGTAAAAAATATATTGAGTAAGAAATTAACGGTTTTGTTGCATTTTGAAAGCGCGGTTATTGGAAATTTCGTATTTTGAAATTCGGTCATATTTTGTCATCGGACCTGGATTGCAGGCGAATGAGGTGACATATTGCAGCAACTTAAACGCTGATCAACTGAAAATTTCATCATAACCGTAAAATAACCGAAACATTCAGAATCTGTGACAATAAATTTTATCCGTTCAAAATCGGTAAGGCTAACCATCAGGGATTTTTGCAAAAAAATTTAAAATATTTTATTGTTGAAATTCCGGTTCAAAATGATTATAGGTAATGAAAGAAATATATTGAGTAAGAAATTAACGGTTTTGTTGCATTTTGAAAGCGCGGTTATTGGAAATTTCGTATTTTGAAATTCGGTCATATTTTGTCATCGAACCTGGATTGCAGGCGAATGAGGTGACATATTGCAGCAACTTAAACGCTGATCAACTCAAAATTACATCATAACCGTAAAATAACTGAAACATTCAGAATCTGTGACAATAAATTTTATCCGTTCAAAATCGATAAGGCTAACCATCAGGGATTTTTGCAAAAAAATTGAAAATGTTTTATTGTTGAAATTCCGGTTCAAAATGATTATAGGTAATGAAAGAAATATATTGAGTAAGAAATTAGCAGTTTTGTTGCATTTGGAAAGCGAGGTTATTGGGAATTTCGTATTTTGAAATTCGGTCATATTTTGTCATCGGACCTGGATTGCAGGCGAATGAGGTGATATATTGCAGCAACTTAAACGCTGATCAACTGAAAATTTCATCATAACCGTAAAATAACCGAAACATTCAGAATCTGTGACAATAAATTTTATCCGTTCAAAATCGGTAAGGCTAACCATCAGGGATTTTTGCAAAAAAATTGAAAATATTTTATTGTTGAAATTCCGGTTCAAAATGATTATAGGTAATGAAAGAAATATATTGAGTAAGAAATTAACGGTTTTGTTGCATTTTGAAAGAGCGGTTATTGGAAATTTCGTATTTTGAAATTCGGTCAAATTTTGTCATCGAACCTGGATTGCAGGCGAATGAGGTGACATATTGCAGCAACTTAAACGCTGATCAACTGAAAATTTCATCATAACCGTAAAATAACCGAAACATTCAGAATCTGTGACAATAAATTTTATCCGTTCAAAATCGGTAAGGCTAACCATCAGGGATTTTTGCAAAAAAATTTAAAATATTTTATTGTTGAAATTCCGGTTCAAAATGATTATAGGTAATGAAAGAAATATATTGAGTAAGAAATTAACGGTTTTGTTGCATTTTGAAAGCGCGGTTATTGGAAATTTCGTATTTTGAAATTCGGTCATATTTTGTCATCGAACCTGGATTGCAGGCGAATGAGGTGACATATTGCAGCAACTTAAACGCTGATCAACTCGAAATTACATCATAACCATAAAATAACTGAAACATTCAGAATCTGTGACAATAAATTTTATCCGTTCAAAATCGATAAGGCTAACAACCATCAGGGGTTTTTGCAAAAAAATTGAAAATATTTTATTGTTGAAATTCCGGTTCAAAATGATTATAGGTAATGAAAGAAATATATTGAGTAAGAAATTAACGGTTTTGTTGCATTTTGAAAGCGCGGTTATTGGAAATTTCGTATTTTGAAATTCGGTCAAATTTTGTCATCGAACCTGGATTGCAGGCGAATGAGGTGACATATTGCAGCAACTTAAACGCTGATCAACTGAAAATTTCATCATAACCGTAAAATAACCGAAACATTCAGAATCTGTGACAATAAATTTTATCCGTTCAAAATCGGTAAGGCTAACCATCAGTGATTTTTGCAAAAAAATTGAAAATATTTTATTGTTGAAATTCCGGTTCAAAATGATTATAGGTAATGAAAGAAATATATTGAGTAAGAAATTAACGGTTTTGTTGCATTTTGAAAGCGCGGTTATTGGAAATTTCGTATTTTGAAATTCGGTCATATTTTGTCATCGCACCTGGATTGCAGGCGAATGAGGTGACATATTGCAGCAACTTAAACGCTGATCAACTGAAAATTTCATCATAACCGTAAAATAACCGAAACATTCAGAATCTGTGACAATAAATTTTATCCGTTCAAAATCGGTAAGGCTAACCATCAGGGATTTTTGCAAAAAAATTGAAAATATTTTATTGTTCAAATTCCGGTTCAAAATGATTATAGGTAATGAAAGAAATATATTGAGTAAGAAATTAACGGTTTTGTTGCATTTGGAAAGCGCGGTTATTGGAAATTTCGTATTTTGGAATTCGGTTATATTTTGTCATTGAACCTGGATTTCAGGCGAATGAGGCGACATATTGCAGCAACTTAAACGCTGATCAACTCAAAATTACATCATAACCGTAAAATAACCGAAACATTCAGAATCTGTGACAATAAATTTTAGCCGTTCAAAATCGGTAAGGCTAAAAATTGAAAATATTTTATTGTTGAAATTCCGGTTCAAAATGATTATACGTAATGAAAGAAATATATTGAGTTAGAAATTAATTTTAATTTCGGCAGACGATTATATTAAAATTTGAAACGTCGATTACATGAAAACCGGGCGATATTTTGCCCAATTTAAATTTATCTTTATTTAAAATGTAAATCTTGGTAATCTAATTGGTACAATATTCCAAGGATTGGAGCAATTTTTTTTTGAATTTTCCGTCGAAAAAACAGTAAGGGGTGGGTCTCTTGCGTAATTTGTAATAATTAATTTTTTTTTCTATACTAGGAAAATGGCGAGGTAGGAGCAGCTCACCCACCTTTTTTTGGAAGTAGTCAGCCTACCTTCACAAAGGCGACAGTCATCAATCATGTCGGCAGGCGTTATTTTCAATATTCTGCTAAGATAGCTTTTTGAATAATGAAATATGTATGGATTTTCAATTTCTTAGTTATTACTTGTCCATGAAGTTCTTAAACATTTGTTATTTTGGCCTTATTTTTGACTCTTTTAGTAGTTGTTCTTAATTTTTGAGATCAGAATGTTTTTTCAACTCGGGAATTCAATTGGGAACGGGTTCGGTGGATCATCATCCAAGAAGAGCACTTACAGTTGTTTTCACGTCCTTAGAACTTCTTTTATCTTAAAAGGGAAATGGTAAAACTATACAATTTTGCAACTATTTGAATAATTCACGTAAAATACTTTTAGTTGCAATAATTCCTATAATTTCAATAAAATTTGGTACCAGGTTCTGTCATACTCATATTTGTGGTTTATAAATCTTCTAAATTTTACTACTTTTCTTCTTTATATGAATCAGTTTGAAGTCTAAATGTCAATTGACTCATCGACCATTTTTATCTAATCGACCCACAATAAATTTTTGTTGTATACGAAATGCATTAAATAAACGATCAAATCTAGTTTATTCCCATAAAGCAGGTTTGTCGCTTACTCCGAAAGTCTTTTGTGTTTGCTTTACATTTAAATATTTAAATCAACAATAAAAAAAATATATAAAATTTATTCCATATTTGTAAAATTATAAATAATAATTTTATTTTAAATGTTATCAATAAACAGTATTCATTGATAAAATCTTAATCAGCGAGGAATTATTCAACACAATTTAATTCATAATACAAATTTAAATAATTTTTGACAGCCGTGGTTAAAAGGTGCACATGTCATTATTTTAAAATTTGCGTGTTATACAAAATATAAAACCGGCAACATTATAGACATAAACGAGGTGACGATAAACGTGCCAATTTAAATTATTTATTCATCCGAAATACAATTTTTCAATGTTATTTTAAAAAGTTGCCCAAGTCAACTCACTTGCAATAAATTTTAAAGAACACGTGTAATCGGCTGGAATTCGACATACGAAAATATTTTTGTATTTGTAACACACAAATTACCAGAACCAGAAACGATCTATTAATTTATGGTAATATAAAGCGGTTTTAAATATAGGTTAATGTTAAATTAAAATTTGTTAGAGAGCCGATAACTAACGATATGATAAATGTGTTCGTTCGAATCTGATTTATTATATTATGTTCCAATGAGCAGAGAGCAGCGCGACCATAAAATTAAAATTGAAATCGCATTAATCATTAATATTTATAAACAAATCGACAGCATTTTCACTACTGTCTTGATAAGACCAAAAGTTAAACCAAATACGCGATTAATCAACGAACTATACAACAAATTAATCTAACCTTGTGTTTAGAAACTTGTTTCTGTATATACAGATCACACCTAACGCATAAAACTTAATTAGTAAAAAATAATCTAAATCTTATAAAAATAATTTTGATCTCGCGCTTTATGACAATATACGTCCTGCATATGTCGTGTGGAAGTGAGTTGGTAAATTTATGGTTCTCGTCATGCTATATAAACCATTTAAACGTACCCTAGAACCAAGTGAAATATTTTTAATTAATTGAAAATTATGTACATCATTTGTTTTTACTTGCGTCAAGAATTTGTTTAAGTAGTCAATGACCGCACCGAATTTCAGGAACTACAAAATTTCATGATTTAATTAAATAAACACCCGTTGCGTTTCTGATTTTGCAATGTGAAGGTCAAAATTCTTGCAGAGATATAACGAGATTCACATAGTGATCAAATTACTTTAAAGAAATAAATAGAGCTAGGATGTCTGAACGTTTTCGTAGTCCATAAAATATATCAGGTTTTTTAAACATCAGGTCTGGAAACTGCGCGATGTATTAGGTCATACTATTATCTAAAGTGTAATACAAGAAATCGCGATATGTTAGTTTGGTCCATAAATCTTTTTACGATGTTAAATTTGTGGTATACGGGTATCCGATCGTCAGTGAAAGGTGTTTACTAAAAATAGTTGAATTAATCGCTTGTTTTGTCGATTTCGGATGCAAAAGTGACAATTTTAAACATCTTGGAATGTTAAATTAATCGTAAAATTTATTACTGATTGATTCGGTCAAGACTAAGCAGGGATCCCGGATACGCCGAGCCTACCGAGTACCCGCTTCTACGGGTGTACTACGAAATCCCGGTTTTCTTTTCCTCTAGTTCTAAAGTCTTTTCAAAAAAAAAAATATTAATTCAGGCCGGCCGGACTAATAATATTTTAACATTTACTAGAAAAAACCAAGGCTGCGAAGTCAGAGGCGGGAGTCGGTATCGTGGAGTCGGTGCTATTTTATCGGAGTCGGAGTCGGAAAAAACATTTTTCTTGTCAAATTACAACAACAGTGCCATGTATTGACACCCGCTCTGCCCGGATGTCAAAATTCCACGTATCCAGTCAGTGATACATTTTAGTGAAGGAAAATTTTATCAAGCAAATTCATTAACGTTTGATATAAAAATTACGAAATATTCGTCGCATTCGGCCCTTCCTTATTTTGCTCCTTTTTATTCGGTCCTTCGACATTCAGACTTTTGATATCATACCGTATTGTAGAGGCTTCAATATCTCTCGCGGGCACGCGGGAAGTCGTTTCGCTCTTGCCCCACCGTTAAGCCGTCCGAGAGCTTTTAGAAAAATATTCCAGGAGGGTGGGTTTCAAAAATATGTCGGGAATTAAGGATCAGTTTTAATAGTGTTATTCTAAGTTTATGATTCGAATTCAAATCAGATTTTTTGATACAGTTCTAGAGTACGACCGATAGGGATGGAACTTAACCATTTCTTTACTGGTTATGTTAAAACTCTACAGGTAAGGTCTAAATGGGATTCTAAAATGATTTTTTGCTAAAGCTCTAGAATATGGCCATTAGCAACAGAACTTGGCTCTTTCTTGACAGATTATGATTAAATTCGACATGTGTGATGAAAATAAGATGCTAAAATAATTCTTTGACTAAGTTCTGAAATATATCTCCTTTTTTGTCCAGATGCGCAGGGCTTTATCAAAAAATCACTTAAGAAACCCATTTCCATCACATGCGAGCGCCTTATTCCAGAACTTTATCAAAAATGCATTTTTTGAATCCCATTTAAGACCCATATGTTGACTTTAAATTAAATCGGTTAAAAATGGTCTAGTTCCATAGCGATGGCCATATTTCAAAAAATTCATTTTAGAAAACCATTTCCATCGCACGTGTACAATTTCAACAAAATCGGTTTAGAAATGGCCTAGTTCCTTTTCTATTGACCGCGTTAGAATCCGATTTCCATCTCTCTCTCTTTTTCTTTTTCTCTCTCTAGCTTCACATCCCATGAAAGAATTTGCAGCCTGCACTATGCGGTTGCATTCGTGGGTCTACGGCACTTGAAATTAAGGAAGATTTATGATAATCAAATCCAATGGATGTTAATCTATAGTAAAAATATCAATGGGACTGCAAACACAGTTAGATAATATGATTACCTTTACTACCATCTCAAGTGTTTCGTTCAATGCTAAACACACCTCAAGAATAATTTCGGCGATTACTTGATGTGATATTTTAAATAGAAAAGAGAGGCTATGGTAGCTATCTTCAGTTGCTAAAAATTGTAACATCACCGCTAGTCTCCCTTGAATTGAAATCGCTTTCCTCATATTAGTATCTTCTTTACAAATCGAGGGCCCAATTTTTTGCAGCAAAATCTCAAAATCTGATGAGGACATACGACAAAGGTTTTCAAACTTGCCCAAAGGTTCACACCGTAAATCTGTAAGAAGATTTAATCTACTATATCTGTAATAAAATACATATTTTAAATACAATTTTGTACAGAAAATGGTTTGTATATTTACTTAGCATTTACTTTGCTCTACTTTAATTAAGCGACACCATCCACCATCTCCGTTTCATTGCTTTTTTCGTGTTCTAGCTTTAATTTGGGCACACCAAAATTTTATTACAGTAATTTCATCCTAGATATCCTTCATGCATTATAAAATGTTTAAACAAATCTTTTTTTAAATTATTTAATAATTTTTAAACTATCAATCAAACTATCAAATATCACGATTTAATTCTAAAATTTTGATTAAAATTGATGAATGTTTTCGTCAAAAAATATAACTACTGCCATCAATAGTGACATCTAGCGACCAATATATATATATATATATATATATATATATATATATATATATATATATATATATATATATATATATATATATATATATATATATATATATATATATATATATATATATATATATATATATATATATATATATATATATATATATATATATATATATATATATATATATATATATATATATATATATAATATATATAAATATATATATATATATATATATATATATATATATATATATATATATATATATATATATATATATATATATATATATATATATATATATACATATATATATATATATATATATATATATATATATATATATATATATATATATATATATATATATATATATATATATATATATATATATATATATATATATATATATATATATATATATATATATATATATATATATATATATATATATATATATATATATATATATATATAGATATATATATATATATATATATATATATATATATATATATATATATATATATATATATATATATATATATATATATATATATATATATATATATATATATATATATATTTATATATATATATATATATACATATATATATATATATATATATTATATATATATATATATATATATATATATATATATATATATATATATATATATATATATATATATATATATATATATATATATATATATATATATATATATATATATATATATATATATATATATATATATATATATATATATATATATATATATATATATATATATATATAATATATATATATAAATATATATATATATATATATATATATATATATATATATATATATATATATATATATATATATATATATATATATATATATATATATATATATATATATATATATATATATATAAATATAAATATATATATATACACAAATCGTGTATATATATATATATATATATATATATATATATATATATATATATATATATATATATATATATATATATATATATATATATATATATATATATATATATATGTATATATATATATATATATATATATATATATATATATATATATATATATATATATATATATATATATATATATATATATATATATATATATATATATATATATATATATATATATATATATATATATATATATATATATATATATATATATATATATATATATATATATATATATATATATATATATATATATATATATATATATATATATATATATATGTATATATATATATATATATATATATATATATATATATATATATATATATATAAAATGAAAATGTGTAAATCAAGTGCGGTATATACCACCATCACTTCGAATCGAAAAAAGTCATTTTCGAGGTCATTTTCGAGTTTTATCGTTTTTTAATATTGCAATCGAGCAATTCGAGAATGAAATGTCAGTTACATTTATTATTACTTTGGTTTTAAATGATGAAACTTTATCATTTATCGCTAAAATGACACAACATACTGCCATTCGACTATTTTCGAATTTCGATTCGAAACGATGACATATACCGCCAAAAAATTTGTGCACATTCAACAAATCAAAAATTTCACAAATCGTGTAGACAGTAAAGTTTGTCAATTGTCATATTTTATCAATATTTGCCAAACATAAAATACACCAATGTTGGTTGATATTTGCATTCGCGTGGCTGTGGCTTTAAATATATTTATAGTCGAGGCAATGAAGCAAAAAAGTTCGAAGGTTTTGGGAGCAAGACGGATCGGAATGCGTTTTATTGCATTCGCTTGAGACGGCTTTTGGAAAATTAGAGAACTTTGTAAATAAGAGTCAGAACTAACCCCACTCGGCTTCCCGGGGGTTTTCGAGGTCGCTGATCACGATTCTGATGTTCAAATTGACCCACAGCCGACCAGGAACTCAGGAACGCCGATGAACGTCATATCCGTGGGACTCTCCCGAAAATCACGCGGGGAAGGAGAGAAACTCGGTACCCGGGGTTCTTTGGGTCGCTGAATCCAAATATTGCATCTGGGAAAACCCTCTGAACACCTGGTGTGCCGAACCTGGACGCGGACGTCATCCCCGAGAATTTTCCTGACAATATCGGCAAAAACAACCCGAAAATTATTGTGGGGGCGTTTTGTGGGATGCTGATGCATCGGAACTTGGTCCCGAACGTCGTCCCCGATGGTTTTCCTCACACGATCGAGAAAAGCGAACCGAAAATCAGCGTGGGGGTTTTTTGGTGCGCTGAATCTGAATTGCCCTTCGAAAACCACCTGCCGAACACCTCGTGCATCGAAACCTGGCCCTGAACGGCATCCCCGTCGGACTCTCCCAAAACTCACGGGGGAAACGAGGAAACTCGGCGCCCAGGGTTTTTTTGGGTCGCTGAATCCAAATATTGTATCGGCGAACACCCCCCGGACACCTGGTGCGCTGGAACCTGGACGCGGACGTCATTCCCGAGAATTTTTCTGGCAATATCGACAAATCAACCAGAAAATCATTGTTGGGCGTTTTTCGGACCGAATCCAAATTTCACGTCGAAAACGACCCCTGAACACCTGATGCATTGGCACCTTTATCTTGACATCGATGTCATTACCATGAATGTCAACAAAACATTATGTTTTAGAGACGGACATCAATACTGCAATATCTGGGTGGAATTGTTGATTTTATTTAAATTATGTGAGGAGGAAAGAAATCGAATGAACAGAAAGTAAATATTTATGTAATTGGCGTTTAAAAATTTTTTTTTGAACTCAAATCAAATACTATCTAACTGTAACTTTGCCTTATCTCATTAATTAATAACTTAAATGTTTAGATACGTAACTATATATCAAACTAGCGTGAGAAAAAAAATATTAAAAATCAAAAGTCCCCAATATTCGTGTATATAACGGGTGCTCGTCAGCTGACCCCACACGGAGAAAAAAACCGCGTCTCCCGCTTGTGGCTACGCATTAGCTGCGTGGATCCCAGTGCCAGCTACGGGAGAGCTCGACGCGGCTGGTGCGGATTTTTTTTCAGTACTATGTACTTAATACTTGCGTCTGGGTGCTGTTCACCCCTCAATCTACTGCATACAGGTTATTGAATTTTATTATAATGTTCTAAAAATTCAACTTACGGATTTACTGGTTCTGTCGTCATTATTTGATAAAACACAATGAATATTGTCCTTTGCTATATGTTTGTAATAGTAAAACTAAATACAATTGTTCCCGAATACTGGATATCTTCCGTTTATACTTCTCCTTATTGAGGGACTTCACAGGTATTTATTCTGGAACCATCAGAAGTTATAAAGGTTAAATTATGTCGAATAAAGTAACGCCAGTTACGAAAAATGTCACTCACTGATATGCAATATCACTCGCATAACTATTCGTAATAAATATATCTCGTGACAACATAAATGCTCTAAAAATATCGAGAAAATAAATACGTGTTTCTCCTGACTATAGAACTTTGGTAATGTTTTTCGGTAACGGTTTTCTACTGTTTTCTACACAAAAATGTTTCGAGCGTTGGGAGAAAAGTGAAAGGCCACTCAGCAAAGTTCGGAGATCTAGCCAGAGAATAATCTCGACATTCTCCTCGCTCTATTCAAACCCGGCATTAGAATTTTACAAGACTGAATCAACTTTTTCGAGGGCCCCAGACGAGAGTTACACATCAATGAATGTGTGAAATTATGAGACAATTTTCGGATAGTATTTTGCGATCGTGTGAGGAAACCCCTCGGAGACGACGTTCAGGCCCAAGTTCTGGTGCACTAGCAGTTCGGAGGATCGTTTTCGACGTGAAATTTGAATTTAACGCGCCAAAAAACGCCCAACAATGATTGTCAGATTGTTATTGCCGATATTGTCAGGAAAATTCTCGGGGATGACGTCCGCGTCCAGGTTCGCGCGCATCAAGTGTCCGGGGGGATCCGTCTTGCTCTCAAAAATTTCGAACTTTTGGCGTTTTTAGTGCTTCATTGCCTCGACTATTAATCAAGTTTGCGTCCGTTAGTGTATCACGAAAAATATATGACGTTTTGTAGTGTACCGTTCTCTTATCGTCGGTATATTTTCTGTAAATATTATTATAAAAATAAATTTATTAAATTTTGTTATTATTTTTATAAGTTTTATTTTTTCTAACTAAATATTTTACCTTGTTGCATGTTGTTGTTATAATTTGTTGTGACATCTTGTCGATAGAGAAATGTCCAATTAATGATATTTCGTAAAGGTATAATGAGTACGTATTATGCGAGAAATTATAGTTAGGTACAATTTGTTATAACTGGTATATAATCTGGCCTTAGTTGAACCGTTGATTGAACACATATGAACACATTGAACACATTATGTATTCAATCAACGGTTGAACCGACGAATCATAGTGTCCTTAGCCAGGTTGTATACCAGGGGGGTTATTATGTAAGCATTACGAGTACGACTTACGAATTACGACTGAAACTAATTTTGACAAATTGTCAATGAAAACAAGAAAAGAAAATATAGTACGACTTTTGTGTCGTATTTATAAATGTGTACGACTAAAACAACAACAAAAAGTCGTAATTACGACAACTGAAAATGCTTTAAATGAAAAGGCCTTTTGACGTCATTTGTCGTAACTCGTAACTCGTAATGTTTACATAATTCACCTCCAGAAAGAAATGTAAATAAGTTTTTGTTTTAGTTTTTTCTCGCCAGTCAAAATTGAAAAAGGCTGGAAAAAAATTGTTAAGTGTTAAAAGCTAAGACACAATTTATGTTTAAAAATAGCTGTGTTCCAATGGGACAAATTTGCTACTCACAAGTACTTCCAAGTAGATAACCAATGGAACGAGCTAAAACTACGACAGAAGTAAAACATAACCTTTTTTGTGTACAAAGTTAGCTATATGTATAATTTTGCTGTCGTCTTATTTTGGAAAATAAATTTTTTTTAACTAAAATCCACAATAAAATCTCAAAAATGAGTAAGAACTGGTCTTATAATGAAGGCAACGGTTTGATTATGATATACGCCGGCCGAAAAGAAGAATATGTCAAAAATCGATTTGTATTTCACAGAAGTAAACAAAAAATATTGTTTGTGCTGAAATTTCAACATAGCCTACCCCTCACAAAGCCATCTATTAGAATTTTTTGAACCAAAATACCTACCGTTAATTTTATGCGTAACTACTTTCAACATCTACACCACCATTTGAGCATGGGTAGCTGCGAGTAGATACAAGTATTTGTGAGTAGTTTGCTTTCTCCATTGTAACACAGCTAATATTTAAATATATTGAGTTCAATTTTAATATAAAAGCATATGTAATTAATTATAAAAATTTTATTAATTGTATTATTAAATATAAGTGAAATATAAGTCTGATTAACAAATACATCTTGCTGTCGTTATAACATCAGTAATAGGAGGACTGATGTGGTAGCTGTAATTATAATTTAAATAAGTATTAAGGTTATACTTACCTTAATGACACCCTCCTAAGTTTCACAAAAATCGTGGACTATTTACATTTTGTTATCTACAGTAAGTATAAACTATATAGTGAATTTCGTAAACTAAATGATTTGCATTTGGCTATACCACATCGAGATACAAAGAAAATGTTAAGTAAATATTTTAAAATTTAATTACATGAAAATTAATCTTATTTCTAATGTTTTGGTTTGATATTTTATGTTGTCCCTAATATCCGTTTCTGTTATTTTGTTGTCATTTAATGTGTTACAGAGTGAGACACGCAGCAGAATACAGGTAGATATTTTTCTTCGATGTAGGAAAACATATCCGGTGGTCCTCTTAGTTTAGGTCGGCAGCAGTCGATCCTTATTGGGCAGACCGGCTAAAGTAAAATAAAAATAAAATAATAAGTAAATTGAGCTCCACAACGTACCTCAACATGCTGAGACAATCCTTGCTTTTTGATCACCTTTCCTTGCTTTATCGGTTGATTTTCATAGTTCTTGAATAGATGTCGCCACACAACCTCTGATTGTGTAGATTTACACGAAGAATACTGTAAAGTAGCCATGCTTTATCAGTGGAAACGTAAATAAGTTTATACCAAAGAACACTAAAAATTTTAGAAGTTTGTAACTCTGATGGTCAGGGTTATAATGACGTCAATGTAAGTTCTTTTATTTGGAAGTATTTTACTTGTAGACGTTTGTATCTCAATTCGTATCACAAAATATTGAGATAATTACATTTACCATAACAATCCACGTCCGACATAAACTACTAACACATAAAAATTGGATTTTATGTGATTTTTTATGATGACCGTGTGGGCTACGCTTTATAATATAAAATCACAACAAATATAAAATGTAACAAATATTTCCAACCAAGTATTTTGCCTCAACAGAGGTAATGATAATTTGATGACATAATGAGACCGTATAGATCATTTGTGTCCAATAATTTTAATTTTCTATAAAATAGACGTATTGAATTGTTATTTGTAACGAAATATAATAATTTAAATATCAACACATGTCCCATCAATTCCAACACAGTTTTTTTTTTCTTTTTTTGGATCAAGATAAACAAAAGACGTACAATAATTTATTTGAAGCTTCTTCATCTTGTAAATTAACATTAAAATTAATTTTGAGTCCATCTGATTAAAACATGTTCTTCTGAATATATTAAGCCGAATTTTATCTAAAACGTTAATCAAATATCTTGCTGTGTTGGTTGATATTACACTACTAAAAAAATTAAAGATAAAATTTTTGGTTTATTAAAAGGAGATAAAATTTGTACGAATACATTTATCATTTTTCGAATAAGAATAAGCCGCTGCGGTCCATCATATTAACATGGCATAGGTCAATTCGATTTAACAGCTGTAAGCATCATGAACCTGTTTATTTCTTTGATAAAATATGTGCTCGATATTGGGTTAAGTGTTGTTTAAAATCATTAAACGGTGGGAATTAAGATGGTAAGTGTTACCACATAGTGTTTTATTAGATTTCTTGTTAGAAAGAGTTGTTATTTTAGATAATTTTATTGCTACTTTTTATATCTTTAACTTAAATCGTACACCTCCCTCCATCGAGTCTCAGGAATGTTTCAAAACTACAAAGCAAATACTTACGGATATTTTGACCTCCATAAATATTAAATGTATAGATCCGGTTCATTAGAACACTGGAAGGTTGACATATTTACACATCAAATACGGATTTGAATAATAAATATGTCAAATATTAATATATTTAGAGCAACTTAATTTGAAAACGACAATGTCCAAATATAAAAAGAGCTTTTGAAAAATCTTCATCATTTTAATTTATGTTAAATAAATTCTCTAGAAAGACATAACAATTTTTAGGCTTACCGCAGAGTGATTAATGTTTAGTGTGAATGCTCAGAAGGTATAACTTATAAATTATTCTAAATATGAACTAATCGAGAGGAGTCGGGTTACATAGGGTCACCCACACATTTGGTAACCAACCGTTTTTAAAAACTTGTGTGGCACATTCAGGTTACTCATGTGCATGCGGTAATAACTCGGTTGTGGTTGCATAATATCAACGAATATTTGTTAATTTTATGATTCTATCAGATCATAAAACTTTTAACACTGTCGCGTTCGTTTGTAGTTTGATAGACTTAAACATGTTAATTCATAATTTGTTGAAATACAGTAATTATTTGATTACGACAAATATTTCGATTAATTAACATCGGCACATTAATTTTTACATTTTACAAGTGAAACGTGATGGATATACCTCGTATCACGTACGAATTGACATTTTATTAAGCTCATGGAGGTATTTTGGTTATTTGATCCGAACACACCTACTGATACCCACCACGCGGAAATCATTGACTGAGCGCAAATATTTTTTTTACATACTTAAGTATTTTTAAGTCACAATATCCGTTTATTAATTACAAGATTTTTACAGCGTAGTTTAAATAAAATAATAAAATTAAAATTCTAAAATTTCCATACCAACTGTAATTATTATTTGTCAACGAAATTTTGGCGTGCATGACCTGAATGCGCCAAATAATAAAGTCAATAAACTATCTCGTGAGTTGAAAATGATTTACCGGTATCACTTTTCGACTAATATTCAATTATGTCATTAAGCATTTTAAAAACTCTACACTCTCTTCACTTTAAAAAGTGAATCAACTAGATGCAATTATCAAAACTAAGTTTGAATAGCCGAAGGTCATAATATTGTTATAATAATGTTACGAATTTGCCCTGTCAAATCCGGTTCGTTTCACTTGACTCAAGATTAACTTAGGACTCACTCTTGCCTCACTCTTGCCTGAACTACTTCTAATGCTACTACTTAAACATAGATGTCACTAATATCAAAAAATGTTATTAAAGTAATTTACACTGAATCAACAATAGTCAAAATCCTGGCATTACCCCCTAGCTAAGTCTGTTCGTTCCGAACAGAATCCAAACCACCAACTCTGTACTTGCTACGGATAGCAAAACCAAACCAGTTGTTTTTTGTCGAAAGTTTTACTGTTTGCGATCGCTTGCTAGCCGATTTTTTCACGTACCAATTTATGCATCTGATCAAATTCGTTCTTTCATTTTACCAACGTAATCTTGATAAAATGAAAGAAATATCTTTATTTTCTTGCGATACAACGCTGATGATGGAACAGCACCAAACTTAATAAGTGCCGGTAATCGCAGATTATTCGTAAATAGGAATAATAGTATATGTCGATCCCATTCGCACTGATTTATATGCACAGTCTTTCCACCAGATACCATCTGACAAATTTTTTGGAATATTACCAATTCAAAATGTCTTCAGCTCTTTCGTGCAGATCGTTTCGCTGCTGCATATTGATCATGTTTTTGACACCATTCCACTACCGACTATTTAAATCCGGACCACAACGACTATTTAAATCCGGTGTTTTGTTAATTCCAAGATCGCCTTTAATAACTTTTACCTGATTCTTTTCAAATATTTGATTAATTATAGTTTTCGGTTCACAGATAATGCGACCGCTATCACCACTGAGCAATTTCGTAGCCCTGCGAAATGCTGTCCGTATCACTGGATTGTAAATACAACTCTAAAGTGATAGAGGCTGAAACCTGACGAGGTAATTAGAATTGCGGTCTGGAAATTGACAAACCTGAAAAATTCACTGCGGAAATTCGTAAGCATCGCAAATCTTCAGTAAGACCATTGATCGCAAAATGACTCAGGGAAACATGACCTTAATATACAATCAACATTGATTTTGAAAATTTAAGAAGTTCTAACATTTTGTTCAAAATATACAGAATGAATCAAAAAATTAAAACAACTTTGAGTTGCACAAAATTACGCGGAAAATTCAGATAAAAAGAAAATCGGACATTTCCATTAAAATAACGGACACTTTTATTAAAATAATGAACATTTCCAAAATAATCTGAAAAATCGGAAAAATTTTCTGATTCTTCATTGATTGTGTAAATTTATTTTCTAAAATATCATGGTATATTCTATATCAAATGATTTATTTGTTACCAGCTAGTAAAATCCTTTCAACCATGAATGATCACTTATGTGACCGCGATAAACTATTCCGTTCGGCACCGTGGGACTACGGTTAGGTATTACTTCGCGGGGCAGACTCAGTTTTCGCTGCCACTAATCGGCTGGAATTAACTCCTTACTGAATTCCTGCTTCTTTCGAGGCATCTCAACTCTCCCATTATCCGTGAGCCACTTCTGCTTACGGCGTTCCACCCACCTTCGGATGCCAGCATAAACTTCAGTATATTATCCGGTGTTAGTTGGACCCCACGTGCACAGATACTGCTTCTCTCCTCAGTTTATCGTGGACACTCGAAAATTACGTGCTCTACATTCTCTGTTTAGCCACGCCTCAATGTAAGAGATCAGGCGATGGGTCCATCTACCATTCGTCAACTCAATCCATCATCTCTGCTATATAATGATTCTCTCGGTGGTTCTCTGCTTTTGTTCCTTGACCACGACACAGGTACAAGGTTCGGCGCTTTTTGGCCAGTAGATTTATTCGAGGCATTCCCGCAAGAACACACGCAGCGTCTTCTACCGTCCGAAATGTGCATAATACTCTCAGTGCGCTTAGCCTCTGAACTGATGCAACTCTTTGCATATAGGTATCCTTCTCCAACGAGTTGACCCAAATTGGTGCCCCATACATCATTATAGATGTAACAACATTGACAAGCAGAACTCTGCTGCTCATCCGCGCCCCTCTTGTATTAGGCATTATCCGTGCTAGTGCCGCATTAACTTTCCTTGCTCGCTCGCTGGAGGTAATGAGATGTTTCTTATATAACAATCTGGAGTCGATCATTACTCCTAGGTACCTAATGGATGGTAGGCTAAGAATTTGTTGGGCTCCAATCTCTAAAATTACGCTCTCCATTACTATTCTGCTAATAATAAGAACAGCTTCTGGTTTATGTTCTGCTAGTTGTAGCCCAGCAGATGTTAACCATTGTCGATTAAGTTTAACCGTCTTATTACAGATCTCCACAACTTCCTCTCTGTATTTGGCGACTACTACAATCACGATGTCGTCCACAAATCCAATCACCCGTGCATCACTTGGTATGGGCAGTCGAAGCACACCATCGTACATCACATTCCAGAGTGTCGCAGCCACTGTTGAGCGCACCTTTTGAAAGCTTTACTGATGCTCGGCCAGGTTTCCTGCTCTAACTATAGCCTCTTGTAACCGGTCACATCTAACTCTCTCTAGGGTTTTGCCTGCCGTATCCAACAGACAAACTGGACGCCAGGAGGATGGCTCGCCTGGTGGTTTGTCTCCTTTTGGCTACAGTACCAGTCGCTGTTCCTTCCATTTACTAGGGAACACCCCCTCAACCAAGTATGCAGTATATACTTCCGTGAATAAGTCTGGGTATGCTTTAATCGCCGACTTCAACGCAATATTAGGAATGTTATCTGGCCCAGGAGGAGCTTTATTGTTACCCACTCTGCAACATGCCTTCAGAACCTCCTTCTCAGTAACTGGTGATACATCATCCTCCGCGTTGCCTAATACTTCTAATACACAATCGGGTTGCTGCGGGAACAGTTGACTCACTATGTCAGACAGTATGGGCGTGCATGTGGGAGTAGTGGCGTTATTGCTTCTGAATTTTTTCAATTTCAGAATCACCAATCGGTAGGATCTACCCCAAGGGTCGCGGTTGACTACTCGCACAGTTCGGGAAAGCACTTTCGCTTATTTAATTTAATGGCATGTTTGAGTTCCGATCGAGCTTTACAGTATTGTTGTGGAAGAGGAGAGTATTCGACGTGTCTAGCACGCTGGTCTTGCCTTGACTTCCATCCTATTCTCTTCCTGTGTCTAACTATAGTCCTTTGGGGTTCACTATCCGCCAGTTCATACACAACAGCTTGATGATCACGATGAGTATATAGATTGCTCACCCTCCATGCTACTATTCTACCGACAAGACGTCATAAACGTTAGGTCAACTATCGAGGTTGCATTTTGTCTACAGAAAGTAGGTGTATTCCCTGGTACCTCTGCTATTGGTTTCTCTACTTTTCACTTTACGGCCCATGCATTAAAATCCTCGGCTCTAAGCAACAGGTTGTGGCTCCGTGCATCATCCGTTAATTGATCGAGAAATGTTTTAAATTCTTCAATTGATGCATTAGGAGGTGCGTAGCAGCTATAAATATGAACGCCGTTTACTTTGACTCTGACAAACCAGGGTACAATACTCCGACGAATACGGGGTAGGTACCACAAACCCATACAGCAGCTCTATTCAATCTATCTGAAGCCCAACACCGTCTATCAAGGTTCCTGTATTGCTCACACACAATTACAACGTCCGCTTTCCCTTCCTGTATGGATTGCTGCACACTGGTTAAGATTGACTTGGATAACTTTCATTTCCATCGCTCGATTTTCAGCGCTTTCTGGTAAGCCGGACATCCAACGCTACCAGTTACGTGTTTGCTACAGTCTTTGGCTGTTTCGTGGCATAGCATGCATTTTTAATCATTTTGGCATGTCTTAGGAAAGTGCACTTTTTCACCACATCTCCTGCAGAGTTTTGATCTATCGGCTTCAATTCTACAGTTCCATGACCGATGCCCATAACCGTGGCATTTAAAGAATCTAATCAGCTCTATTTTTTCCCGGTTCGACAGGAAACCCAGCCGATTCTAACTTTACCCACTTCTAACACTTTCCCACCCATAGTGTTAGGACGGCTAACAACCGCTGTCTGCGTTCCTTAGTAGGTCTTTGTGAGTGACTTAACAATACAGAAACCTTTCACCCCTTCAATCTGTACCTCCAGAGCCTCTCTCACCTCATCAGACGTGGTAACCTCGTCCATGTCTTTGATCACCAGTAACGTCTCATGGGTCAAAGTTTTAACTGACGCATTGCCTCGATCGCTTTCGCTAATTGTTCTCGACATATTGCGGTCTTCGGTTAGAGTATTTGGCGTTGGGTCCACCTTAACTTTCCGCAGCAGATCGGCAAATGAGATTCCGTCACTCTTCTTTATTAGCAGCGCATCCGTGCGAGTCCGTTTCCGGCTCCCGGTTTCCTCTCTCTTCGTAGACGAATCTGTCACATCGGCCAAGTTCGCCATCGTTGTAACATTGCAAATGCTGGATCTCGGCCGTTGGAAGCCTGCTTGCTCACTCGCTTCGGCCGGTACTGGGTTTTCTACTCCCTGCACTGTAACTAAATTCTCTTCAACTGAACTCATGTTGGATTCTTTTTCGAGGTGCCGCACCTAGCATACTTTCTGCCAAGTAGGTACACAGCCGCCCCTTCTAGGATACAGTCGCTGACCGGGAAGCCGTCAACGTGAGACAGATGCTCCATGATTTTAAGTTACATAACTCTTAAGTGCATCATTTGCAAGTGACATATGTGAACTCCCTCCGCCTTCTGTCTGGGCCTTGTTTCCTAGAACCGAGTTACCACCGACACGAGCGTGGACGAAGTCAAGCGGGGTAGGGGTGGAGAGGCTACGTGTGGCAGTAAAAGTATCAGATATCATCGCATCATATCCCATTCGTCGGCAAACTATTTGTCGTCTTTCTATGTGTCTATGTCTGTCGATGTCTGTCAGTGTCTGTCTATGTCTGTCTATGTCTGTCTATGTCTGTCTATGTCTGTCTATGTCTGTCTATCTCTGCCTATGTTTGTCTATGTCTGTCTATGTCTGTGTATGTCTGTCTATGTCTGTCTTTGTCTGTCTATGTGTGTCTGTCTGTCTCCGTCTCTCATTATTTTATTTATTTATCTTAATTAATAAAATGCTCAGCTAATATGTTGTACCGTTTTAGCCTCAGTTTATTTAGATTTTAGGATGGCCATGAACACCAACTAATGTAATATTGGTATGTTGACAACACCTCTAATTAAAATTTGATTGATGAATCGGATAATTAACTAATTGATAATGTATTGATCTCCAGTTGAGAATTTTATTTGATAACCCAACAGCGCAAATATAAAAATGTAAATTTTATGAATTTACTTCATTTGGCGTCATTAATTCATTGATATCATCTTCCACCGTCCACACATAGTAATATATCGGAATTTATTATTAATGTTTATCTTATTTAATTGTTATTTGTGTTTTAGCAAAAAAAAACTAAAACTTGATTTAAAAAATGTTATGAATAATTTTTTTAATTTAGTTAAATATTATGGAAAATTGTACAAGGCTTTTAATCTGTTACGATGCACTTTCAAACGGTTGCATTATAATATTAATGAAAAAGGTCGATACCAAATCTCAATGCCTAACATTTAGACCGCCTATTATAAATATTAAATGGATGTGAACCAAAATTATGTATTCTAGCTGCATATGTACAAGGCAAACGAACAACGTTAAAAACCCGAAGGCGAATGCGTCCAGACCTTTACAACGTATAAACATTAAAATAAAAATTTCAAGAAACAAACTTCGGTTGGTGGTGTAAGTAAATTATCCTCTTATAACAGAGAATAGTCACTATATGCGCCAACCGTGTGCGAATCATGTGTTCGATGATTTGATTACCCTTTGAATTAACCAATTTATAAAGAGGGTAGTCTGCCATTTCTTAATATCCAGCGCTCTTGATACCCTTGATACGAAACTAAACCAACTCCAAATCGAACTCGAAAAAATATGGTTGTAAATTGAAATTGAATATGACTCTTGTTACGTGCGGAATGGAAAATGTAGCACCTGTTTTCAATTACCATTAAAACACAACACTCTTATACATATATTTATTTCATTGTCCCTCGAATCGGAACAAAATTATCACAATCAAACAAAATTATTGAGCATCATTTATTTTAATTACAAAGGTTTTTAATAATTTATTGTTTTATTAGTCATTACAATAAGAAGAAAAGAATTGCTCTTGTATACAAAAAAGAATACCAAGAGTATTTTGTATACAAAGCAAAATATTTTAATAATAATTTTATGATACAATTTTTTATTAGTTTATGGTTTAACCATTTAAAAATAAAATAAAAATTAATGTAATAAAATGCTGACCTTACTCGTATAGATCCCGAATCCAAAAGAAAGAAAAATTTATAAACAGATATTACAAGATGTCGGGTCAGAGATTATAGCAATTAATGCTGGACTAGATTATAATGACATAGTATAAACCCAGTCCAGATGCTATAACCCCCTTCTTACGAGTGGTCACATAACACTCTCATATTGATTAATTTTTTTTTTAAATGAGAAGATACCGTTAAATTGTAATTAATTTTATCATTAACTTGATTTTTTGAAAAATTTGTAAAAACCGAAAAGAAAAAACCGGAAAATTGAAAAAATTGGGAAATCGATGAAAATTCGGAAAACTCCATAGGAAAAACCGGAAAATCGAAAAAAAATCGAAATTTACGTTATACATGGGAATTTTGTTTGGAAATTTTGTATGGGAATGCACTTAACCTTCACTTTGTATATTGGGGTCAACATGACCCTAGACGTTTTTAAAATCGAAGAAACATACTTTTTGTCATTTGGACTATTTACCAATCCATTGGGATAGGCCAAATTAATTTATTTTACACTCATTTCAATGAAAATCGGGTCAATAATTATGAATATATTGTCTTACTATTTTGTTTTTGTTTGTTTGTATGGTAAGGAAGAGACAGCGCAGACAAGAGCTGCTTCAAATTTTTGATAGTGCTTTAACAGCAGAGGTATCGAGCGAAAATAAAATTGCAAAGAATAACATAGATATTGTGCGTTTTCGGATTGCGATTAGGGAGAACAAATGGAGCAGATAACCACAAACTTAGATAATATTGATGACGATGAGGATGTCGAAGATATCACTGATGAATAATATAGTGAAGTTACCGCAGATGATCACATAGCAGAACATAGTGGTAAGTGGTATTATGCCCAAAACTAAAAATTTTCAAGAAAATGGAGTGCAAATCTCCCGAGTCTGGCTTGTACCAGAAACGTTAGTGAATATTATTTTAGCTATTGAACAAATCGAAAAGCTATTTGGCTTCAAACAGCAGCACAGCGAAACAACAACGAGGAAATGTATGCTCTTATCGATATTCTAATGTGCTGGCGTTCATATAAGAACTGGGATGAGTGATTGGAGGAATTGTACCGTCTTGATAACTGTCCATTTTATAGAGCTGTAATGTCTTTATAGAGAAAGTACAGCAATTATTATGGTTTTTGCGATTCGATAATTTTCAAACCAGATTAGAAAGGTTGAAACTGTCAAATTAGCAGCATTTCATGATGTCTGGAACACGTTCTTAGCAAATATCCGTGAACACTACAAGCCATCACAACACGAGGAAGATATGGCTTTAAACAGTATATACCGTCAAAACTAGGCAAGAACTGAATAAAAATATTTTTGCTATGAGGGGCTGAAAGCTCAGGTATATGTGGATAAACAACCAATCGAGTATCCTTCGCCTCAAGTGTTGTCGTATTTGGGCATCATATCACCTAATCGTTCAATGCACGATTAATTCAACCACGAATTGCAAAGACAGCTGAAGTAGACCAAACGACAAAAGTTTTGGCAACAAAATTGAACTGCAGACGTGTTTTCGAAGCAATTGTTGGATATTGGTAATGGAAAAATCGCTGATGACTTATGGATCGGATTCATCACATTGCTTACTGATTGTTGCCAAACGAGTCATATATTGGAGCCAAAAAATTAAGATATTGATGATCTCAACGCGTCCATTCAAAATTTCTTGCTGCTTTCGTTCAAATCGGTTGTCAACCAACAGTTATCAACCAGGAAGAATCAGTCAAGTATCCTACAGAATTCTTTAATTCGCTGGTAGTGCCCGGATTACCACCTCACAATTTGCAATTGAAAGTAGGCTCAGCCATCACCATGTTGCGTAACATCAATCAACCTCGACTATGCAATGGAGCGAGGCTGGCTGTGAAAAAGCTTATGAATAACATCATCGAAGCGACGATTATCAAGGGAAAGTACAAAGGAGGTGCTGTTTTGATTCCGCTGATTCCAGATGATTCAAACGGTGGCAATTCCCGTGCGTCTACCATGGATGTCCATCAACAAATCACAAGGCCGGTCGTTCAAAGTCTGCGGGATTAATTTAGATTTTCCATATGTCGCACATGGACCACTGTTTGCCACGTGTTGTTCAGCCAGCTGTATTGCATTCTCAGTCCTTGTTGGGTGCAGTGAAATCGGTTGCACCTATCGGCCTATAAAATAAATGGTATATTTAGAGATTTCGATCATTTTGCTGATATAAGTAGCATTGCATTTCCAAAGCGGTTGTTTCGTTTATACCAAGAACAATCCAACTCATAACAACTTTTATGATACCTTAATCATAACAACTTTTATGATACCTCACTAATTATTAAGTAGTAAAAGTTACCCTCTATAGAGGTCTTCCACATGAATGCACTAAAATAAATATTCCATCAAGAAACTATTCCATCCTCACAATCACAACATTTCAATAACAACCTTGCTCAAATATTGGGATGGTGAATAGTTCTGTTTTCGTCTCATATTTCATCTAAATTCATGACCGTGAAGTTTTCAACAAAATCAAAAAATAACAAAACAAAATATTTCGAAATAACAAAAATTCACGAGTATTAATAAAACAGTTAGTCATCATCAGTGGCCCTATTCTGGTAATTCCACGGGAATAGGGAATAATTTATTTTTATAGCAGCTATTCCCCAGACATTTTCCCCAATTCTCCGTTTTCCAAAAGTTAATTCTGGCGATTGGGGAATAAAATTACGGGCGAATAAATTTTAAATAATTTAATTATTCGAGGTCGAAACAAGTAAACAAATGTCAAAAATTAGTTTGCTACGTTTAATTGGTTTCTGTCCAAGTGCCGAAGCTTTAACTACTGCACCACTTGTAACGGTTGTTTTTGGCTGCACGGTAATCTTTGAAAGTAAAACCGTTATTTTTTGAAGTTTGTTTAAAATATGAAATAAAATTATTGTGTTTTTGGTTGTTCACTTGAATATGACCAACTCAAAAACAAAATAATGAACAAAAGAAAGCACAATTTAACAGGAAAACTTAAATTCAATTTCTTTATTGCTTTTAAAACAAAACAAAAAACAAAAATTAATTATTTAGTAGTTGGTACTCCTACCGTTTTTTAAAATCACATCGTAAACTAGATTTAAGGAATCGAGTCGTACATCGATTTCAAGTAGTTTATGAAAATTTTACTCCAAGCTGATTTATCTTTAAGTTCATCACTGTCTTCGAACTGATTTCCTCCTTCGTAAATACGTTTTCTATGATGTTCAAATCTGGTGAATATGGGGGCAATGGTAAAATTCTAATTGGTTCCAGTTGTAAAAATGGTTCCGGAAAAAAATCCAGTTTTTACGACAAGCGCATCATCGTGTTTAAATGTCCATTATAATAGTCTGAAAAATTTCAGAAAATCTTGGAAAATTATTTTCCATAATTGCTTTGTAGAATATTCTGAAAACTGAATCAATGTTTCCATACCAACGAAATAGCGGCCCAGACCATTATACCATACCGCCTTCTCTGCTGCGTGATGCCGATTCAATAATATTTCATTTCATTTTGCTCTACAAAATTCCAACCGTTTTTCTTTCTGCAAAGCATTCAGTGGTGGTTTTTTGCAACTTTTTAACTTAAGATGCTTAGCACACTTAATAATACGTCGAACTGTACTTACACTTGCCACTATACTGGTTCTTGCTTTGATTTTCTCCACAGAGTATGCGAGTTTTTAAGCATTTTTGTAAAAAAAAAAATGCTATATGGTTTCGGTTTGCCGTCTGTCCTTCTGTCCGTCTGTGTGCACGATAACTTGAGAACGGATGGAGATATCAACTTAATTTTTTCACTAAAAGTTCAAGCAATTCATGGGAATGATCCCTATTGATTTGGACATTTTTGTGTTTAGGGTGTTCGGAGATATATAGGGTTTTGTTAACCCCCCCCCCCTCAAAATTGATAAATTTTTTTCGATTTTTTTCTATTTTGATTTCATCGAGCATGTGAATGTGGAATAAAAATATAACTCGTCTGGATGTGGGTTTGTGTGGGTGATGTGGTTATGGGGGTGGTAGGAGTGGTGGTATGGGAGGTGGAGGGGGTGGGATGAGTCGTTTTGGGTTTGGTGTGAGGATTTTGGATTTGGTGGAGTTTGTGTGGGTGGTGTGTGTGCGTGGAAGTGGGTATGGAGGTGTTAAATGGTGATAATATGGGTGGTGCGGTATAGGGTGGTGCGGGTGAGATGGGTTTTGGGGTTTTAATTGGATAGTGGGTGGGGGATGGTAATAATGTTTAGATGTGGTGGTATGTGGTTGATTGGGTCAGTTGAGATATGGTGGATTGGGATCGGTTGTCCTGGGTGTAGATGGGGTTAGGTGGGTGTGGGAGTGTGTGGTCGTAATATTTAAAATACGCAAATCACACCGCATATAAGTTCTTTATAGGCTACAAAAATGCTTAAAGAGTTCGGCTCCGAACCTTTCCCGTCTTTTTAATATTATTATTGATAACCGATTTTAGTTTCAATCACGCTACTCGTAAGATATGATTCTATGTAAGCATAAAATTTAACTTTCTCAACCACACTTATAGCGTTTTTCCACGAACCATGATTAAAATCTTTTTAATCGTTCCCCATGCCAAAAACTTCAATACAATAAGATTTAATGCTCTGGTTTGGCCGGTGAATTGGTTCGCTTTGGTTAATCCAGCGATTCTTTCCGATAATCTATTGGCGATTGTTATTGAGATTCATATCCATCAATATATTTGAAATCTCATTTTCCAAAAACACGTGCTATTTAACATTGGAGTTAAATGGTCTAATTAATTGATTATTAATTTTTGAAATGTCCTGTCCTTCCATTCGAAAAAGGATGTATAATTTCACACCTCGAACCAATGAAAACCGACAAAATGCCTACGTAGTATTTAGATTATCTTACTGGTCATGTGAACTGATGCTGGAGGTAAATGTGCTTGGTTAATACGGTAACCGCTGTTTCAGTTCAGAATGGTCGGTTTTATAATCGGGATTATGAGCAGACAGATTCATGATTTGCCACCGGATATTTTAAATTTCTTGTTGGTATATTACCCTGACTTCAAGAGGTTGATTTATTTCTTTAAATCACGACGTCTGTAGATCATTCTTAAGTGCTATGTTACGGAAACAAGGGTCGATTGTTCGATTTTTATAAATAGACCATCGATGCATGAAACTCTAGATAGAGGTTTGGATACAAAGTTCAATGTCTGATTTCGGTGTTCGATATGAAAATTGTAGACCTACAGCTTCAAACTAGAAAACGCCAATCGTCCAGACATGTCCTGCTGTTTTTGGATTCGACAGCAAAAAAAATCAATTGATTTAGGCCAATTTTGGATTAGGGGAAATTTGTTCACAGTGTTTCTCGTGTGACAGTGAACTTACCCGATCAGAATATATTCAGAAATGCTAAGTTCGTTGCTCTAGCTAGAGCACTTGTTGTCAGAAATTATTTCATTGTTCTGTATTGGTTTTTTGATATTTATTTTTTGTTGGCACTACATCCCATAGAAGGATTTGGTCGCCTCGTACGAGTAGGAACGTAGGTAGGAACTGGTTCGGTACTTTCATTAAGTGGTCCTCAACATCTGGGGAGAATTCAGCATTTTTAGTTTCTTTCTATTTTTTTTTGCATCAAATCAGTTTCTCTTGCAAGTTTCTCATCATCTGTATGGAACTCAGCGTATATCTAGTAAGAGGAGTTTCCAAAACTTCTATTAAACTGATCTACATCAGCTCCTCATTCTCTTTCTTTAACTTTGCGATTTCATTACGTTAGTGAAATGAAATCTTCGCTGAAAATTTAGGCTAAATCTCAGGGAGAAATGCAATGGGTCGTGGGGTTAGAGGCTTGCGGGCATCCTGGCCTACAGCGTGATTACAGAAAATTGAAAAAATTAAAAAAAAAACGCAAATAATAAATAAAACCCGGAGTTCCGCCGAAACTCGTCGGACGGAACTTGAGGAACGAACAAAATAATTATAACCGAGAGAGGTGCCTTGGTGCGCGCATCCGTTCTTACTCAAACAGCGCAAACGCTGGTTCCAAATTCGGATGCGGGCACCACGGGATCGCAAACACTACGCCGACACGGAACGGAATCTTCGCTCCTATCACACCC
Source organism: Nephrotoma flavescens (assembly GCA_932526605.1). NCBI lineage: Eukaryota > Metazoa > Arthropoda > Insecta > Diptera > Tipulidae > Nephrotoma > Nephrotoma flavescens. Next base: position 236,618,105 of record OW052220.1, read on the forward strand.
GACCGAAGAATAATTAGCAATTCATCATGAAAAAAAAAATCAACCACAAGAATTACCACGAAAAAAAATGGTGAAGCGAGACCAGTGTTTACATGGAGCATGCGAACGACCAGCGGACGTCGGTGCGAGATTACAAAAATATTTTACCAGCGAGAAAATTTCTCCAAAGATAAATTTAATATATTCAAAAATTAATAAAAAAAAATTAAAAATGAAATAAAATAAAAAAAACTCGTACCTTATACTATATCTAAATTATATATACGGCCGTCCCGCCTCAGGGTCGTCGCCCTGTGGTGAATTGCCACACGGCCCGGGTGTTGGTCGTCGAAAATATGGTACGACAAAAACTTGGCACCCGTCAATTATCCTGGTGTACGACTCACAAAATGGCGGCACCCTAGTAGTATGATGCTGCACCGGCCGAAATAAATTTTAAAACAAACGCCACACTGCCGCTATGCCCTTCAACACCATTTTTATTCAAACCAAGCCGGATATCGTTGATATTAATGTTAACGCGGCGTAAGACACGGCTTGTGATTATAACCGTCCCTGGTTTAAAATATATGTTGTACTCCGTGAATACTGGAGCAAACACCCAAACATTTAATACACTGGATGAATATTTAATTTCGGACCCACCAAGCCCCGTCGAAAAATATTCACCGTAAATAAACTTGATGAATGACTACGTATATATCCCGTTGTGATTGTCTGGACGTCCTTGCTTGGTTTGATTAATATACTAGGCTACGCACCCAATCTTTATGGGTTTGCTCGCCTCGCCGGCAATATATCTAAATCTTGAAGCCTCGGACTGGCAGCCTTAATAAAAACTACACTAGTGCCCGCGTTCTCCAATTAGTGCACAGGTATCTCACTAAAAGCCACAATTCACGCGCATTTTAAATACACAGCAACAACAAATCGACCAAATCCAATGGAAAATAATTGGATACTGCTTACATATATATATTTTTTTATAATTAAAAACACGTATCACTTAACTTATGGAGAGATAAATTAATCACTTAAAACGCGAACTTGACTTTCGTAATATCAAAAACTAGATTTTTTTACTTACAATCCAAAACTCGACTGACTTTCACAAACAAAAAAACGAGAAGTTCTAGAAGAATCTTTTTTCTTCTCTGTTTTTCGTTTATATCAATTTACATTGATGCAAACACACAGATAATACGTTGGTCTCGCTCTCTCATTTATTCGACGATCGCGCAGCCTTATGGTATTGGGGAAAACGAGAACTTAACATATAAAGGTAATTTCACACGGTGTAAAATATACTAGTACAACATATTATACTAGTGACAAGTGTTCGAACACAGGTGGCATTGCTATCAGACAAAATATTACATTGGCATGGAATACAAACCCCCAAAAAAAAACACTCATAAGGAAGTGAAATGAATGTTAGGACCATGGAGTTGTAACAATGTAAGTGTTAGTTCTTTTCACGGTTTTCACGAATCTTCGTCCAATAACCCTTCCAATTCCGCGTTTTCGTACACTTTCGGCCTTCCGCTACCTTCTTTTACATCAAATTCACCGTTCTTAAACTTTTGAAACCACTCTCGAACACTTCTCACATTTAGGGCAGCCTCACCATACGCTTTTACAAGCATTCAAAATGTTCCTGGGAGGATTTGGGTAATTTGTTTCTATCCGTAGATTGATTGATCTCCAGAATGAAAATCGCAACTGCATAGTCGTCCTGCTGCAAACAGCTTTCTTCCTTTTTAGAGGTTACTCTTGATTTTTAGTAGGTATTTTTTGCATTAAAAACACCTTGGATTATGAAACTTGATCCAAGTTATTTAAATATAGGGTTTGCACTTCAAATTCACGATTTTGCAAATCATATTGAATTTTTTTATTTCAATCTCTACGTTTTACAATTCAACCTCAATTTTTTATACTTCATTGTCAATTTTTTCTTAATCAACCTCAATTTTTTGCAAAGCAAATTCGTATTTTTTCAAACCAACTTCAATTAAATGCAGACCAAATTCAAGTTTTAATATTTCAAGCTCGTAAATTTTTTGCAACACTTTGCAAAACAAATTCAGTGCTTCCAATTCTTAACCGATTAAGATGGGATTGGGTAAGCTGGATCGAAATGGGATTCTTAAAGGGTTTTTGGAAGAAATTCTGGAATATGGCCTCCTGGGATGGAACTCGATCGATTATCTACTGATTATGATGGTATTGGGTATGCTGGATGAAAATGGGATTTTTAAATGATTTTTGGAAGAAATTCTGGAATATGACCAGCTGGGACGGAAGTCTATCAATTCTTAACGGATTATGTTGGGATTGGGTATGTTGAATGGAAATGGGATTGTTAAATGATTTTTGAAAGAAATTCTGGAATATGAATTTCTTCCAAAAATCCTTTAAGAATCCCATTTCCATTGAACATACCCAATCCCATCATAATCCGTTAAGAATTGACCGAGTTCCGTCCCAGCTGGCCATATTCCAGAATTTCTTCTAAAAATCATTTAAAAATCCCATTTTCATCCAGCATACCAAATACCATCATAATCGGTTAAGAAATGACCGAGTTCCGTCCCAGAAGGCCATATTCCAGAATTTCTTCCAAAAATCCTTTAAGAATCCCATTTGATCGATATGGCCAGCTGACGCGAAAGTCGGTCAATTCTTAACGGATTGTGATGGGATTGGGTTGCGTGATGTGTGATGGGATTTTTGCTTACCCAATCCCATCATAATCGGTCCGGAATTTGGTACGCATTTAATTGAAGTTGGTTTGAAAAAACACGAATTTGCTTTGCAAAAAATTGAGGTTTTGTTTAGAAAAAATTGACAATGAAGTATAAAAACTTGAGGTGGAATTATAAAAAATTGAAGTTGACTTGTAAAAAGGTGAGAATGAAATAAAAAACATTGAATATGATTTGCAAAATCGTGAATTTGAAGTGCAATAGTCCTATTTAAGGGGGAGGGGTATATTGACGATACACTTGCATAAATTTCTCTTCCATTTTAAGATCTACAGAGTGTTTGATCTTTTCTTTTATAACCACCGACGATCCTTCACATATTTTTTCAGTATTTACAAAAATTTCTAATTCTGGAATATGTTGCATTAGCTCATTTCCCCATTAGAGAATGGATGTCATTCCATTTAGAGAGTCTTCCTTACAGGTTAGCCTGTTGCTTAGAGTTTTCCAAGTATATCTTTTATTAGAGATAGCCAAATGTAGCCGAATGTTAGTACTGCACGGTATTATACCGCTGTTTTTTTTAATGGTCCTATTTTTTCCTGGATATAATACACATCTTCAACTTTTTGTTGTTTTTAGAACTGAGCATAAATAGTGGAAGCCCTCTTTTGTTGATTTAGTTTCGATTTTTGCGTTCTTAATGATGTTCACAGCATTTTCTATTTGATAACTCGTTTTGCTTGAGATCCTCAATAATTTCCCCTTCAGTGCAGGTTGGGTGAAGACCTCTAGCCATAACTTTGATTGTACGATCATTCTTATCCTCATACGTAAATCATTAATGTCCCTCGAAAATTAAGCTTTGTAGTCAAAGATCTACGAGTTTGTACTCGATGAAAAAAACTTTTCGTTTTCATTATTTCACGGAACGCGAATTGATCCCCTGTAACCGATTTCATATTTAAAAATATAGTGGAGAAATTTGATTTTCCGATGAAATTTATTGGTGAAGGTGATTTCTCTTTTGCTTTAGCTGGCAGATTCTAGAAACCTCTTTTGAGTATGTTAAAGTATCTGTCATTTGTGGTGAGTGTTGAGCTTTCCTTTTCGGTTCAACATTCAATTTTTTTCTTTCTAATTTTTCAGCTTCCGTTTGGAATATATTAATGTTATCATCGATTGCAGGGTTAGGTGTCGTCCCAAGTGCCGCATGTGTTTCAACTGATTTTTGTGATGTTTTATGAGACCTTCATTCTCTTTTTAATTGATAATTATTCTTTCAATTTTTTTTTATGTTTTAATCTATGAAATCTGTTCTGGGGATGAAGCACTCCCAACTGTTACTCGGTTCGCTATTCCCGTCCTACTTTACATTGTTTGCCAAATCGGAGACGTACGGCTATAGGTTCGATTTTTGTACAACCATCTGCAGTTTAGAGTACTGATATGGAAGGTGGGTCGGCCCATGAGTTATGCACTCCAACGGGGGTCATACTTCTCTTTAAATGTAGTTGTAAATTCCATTATTTCTCTTAATTGTTCATGGAGCTCGGCATTTTCTTCTCGAACTGAAAGGTATTTTCAGTTGATTATTTTGGTGACCCACCCATAACCCATTGGGCTAGTCTCTGAAGAGTGTGGATTTGGCAGCATCTCTGCTGCTGTACCACCTGGGTATTAAATGGGTTACTGCTGAAGCAGTACCCGCCCACTGCGACATGAACGCGGCTATCTAAGTGTTACCTAGGTGTACACAGAGACAGCCGAAGCCCTTTGGCTACCCTAGGCTGAAGAGTAAGACATTGAAACCACCAACAATTTCGGGATGACATTTATTGGACTAAACTTTTACGATTAATCGCACCGTTTTGGATATAGGACTGCTTGATATAATTTAATTATTTTCAAAACTGCTTCTTTATAATAAAAATTTCGAAATTACCATTATAAAATTATTTTATTACTTTCCATATGTTCATAATGGAAAATTGACAAATATGTCTGTAAAATTTCAGATAACGTAAATGATATTCAAGCAATAAAATAAGTTTATTGATTTTTAATCGTGATCTGATTTCCAATTTGTCCTCAGATACTCAATACATTTGAGAAATTAGATTAAATATATAGTAGCAAGCAGTTTCATAAAAGACACCATATGTTATTCAGTACAGTAGCCTCAAACAGTCAAAGTTGTGTCACTTCAAATTTGTCTACATTTTTTTGCAATTTTACGGTTGGCCCTGGTCATGCTATAAAATCTACTATCGGGTTTTGCTCGATTTTGCATACAAATTGTTTCAACGATATATTCGTATATGATTATTTCTAATGATATAATTTATAGATGATGATTATTATATAGATCAGGTATTGCCATATACGTACTGGATTTTTAATTTTAGCAATAAAGTTCCATCCATTAAAAATTCATTTTTTTTGTTTTGTGGGTGCGGCCACATACAATTTAAGATTCACCGTAAAGATCATGAAATTATTGTTTTATATATGCATATCGCACGCGATCATTAATCGTAGTAAATGTCAAATTGTATTAAATGATCACAGCATAATATAGGCTAGCGCGTCGATCGTAATTTTCACCCAAAAAACGAATATACATAATAAAGAGAAAAAATAAAAATAAAAATCCGTGAGTGGTTTCCGGTAGTTAACTGTGTCATTGAAATTAAAAGCCGACGTATTTAAACGAAAAAAAAAATCTTTAATTTTAAATGCTATAAAAATATCGCGTCGATATTTTATTTATCCATTTTTTATTTAAATTAATTTATTGATTTGACTCTTTTCGAAAAAATTATGATCTCGAGTTGATGCCAAATTTGAAATTTATTCAATTTTTTTTTTTTTTAATGAAAAATTTTGATTTTGATTTAAACGATTATTGTTATATTTATTGTTATTAATTTGTTTTGATTTTTATCAAAATTACTAGTATTATCGGTAAAATTATTGTTTAATGATAAAGTTAGATATGTAACGTTTAAATAATTGTTTGTAAATCGACGCTTAATTGAATGGCACAAGTTTTAGGAACAACTTTAAAAAAAAATGTAATCATTGGGCTTGTAGGTTGTAAAATTTTAAACTAATTTCTAGGTGACAGTATAAATTGGTTGAATCAGACTGTAAATCTATTTAGCCATTTATGATAGCTAATTAGTGTAAAAAAACCACTGTAGGTGAACAACTCTACTATATACGAGTATTCGTAAATGGAAGGTGCTAATTAAATGTTAATACTTTGTAAACCAATCAATTAATCTAAATCCTCTAAAGTTTTTAGCCCACATTCTTTCATGTTGCCACAGGAAGTTCATACAAAAAATATTTAAATTTTATGTCAGTCGATAAATAACAACTTTGACTAAGACAAGACATTTTAGTGTTGTTGCGGTATTCTCTTCGTTTTAAATTCAATCCAATTCCGTGATTGTTATGCAAATTAATTTTGTAGTAAAAGACGATTCTAAATTCGGTTAAGTATTAACTCGTTCTGTAATGTTGTGTCTGCAGATCTTTCGAGCGGTATTACTAAATTTTTACGATATATATTGCCAGTGTTGAACACAAATAGCAGAAAACAAGAATTAATTTATTTTTAATTTACGCATAAAATAAGCGTGGATCGTTAACCTTCCAGCTTAATATGTAAATTACGTAAAATTCGCAATAAAAAATTTGGTTGGTACATAAATTTAATACAATCTTATAAGGCTCTTTTCTACTAGGGTACCTAGTTCAGAGGATGACTATTACAAAAATATGTAATGAACTAGGCGGTAATAAACGTATAATCTACAGCCGTGTATTTTCAAACTGCACTCTCGATCACAATATAAAACTTCCGTTTCAACCTAATTTTTTTTTATTTGGCCTGTGTTTGAAGATGCGTATAAATCGTTTTCATTATATACAATGTCACCGCATTCTTAGATTGATCAAACGATTATGAGAATATGGACCGGGGCCTTGATTAAAAATATTAGAAAACGAGGCAAATTACGAAAAAGCACGTGCAAACCGATCTCTTGGTGTAATATAAAATTGCTTTTATGGATCGTCTAAGGCAATTGTATAGTTGGCCAAAGATGAATTACGTATCTGATACAATGGGAACAAAAGCTGAATATGGAAGCTCAGAAATTTCGATGGTATGCATCTCTAAGATTAAACCAAACCAACCGAGAAACTAATCATGATTTTTATGATAAAATAAATACGCTATCTATTTTAAATCTAGAAACTATTTTTGTTCGAGATTTTTGACGTGATCTCGATTTTTTTTTGGTTAATTCCAAAATTATATTGTATGTACAACGAAAACTGTGGCACAAAAAACAACTGAAAGCAACAACAAATAATGAAATTGGTTCTCGGGTGCTAATGTAAAAATTACACAATTATGAATTTTTCAATTTTTCGAAAATTTTGTTTTGTTTTTGCTCGAATTTATGTAAAATAAACACATTTCGGAATACGTTATGTATTGCAAGTTTTTCTTTATTATTTATTTATTTATGAGCCTGGTAAAAATCCAATATTTGCTCTTGTTTGTAAAATTGATTTTTATAATTTTTGCTTTCTATATTATGTCTGTATATCTAAATATTACTTCTATTTTTAATGTTTTAATATGACGTGTACTTTAATTTTGAATTTCTGTGTTTGCTGCCCTGAAGAATTGGGCCAATCCTATAAGATCTTCTTTGCTACCTTCTTTGAGTACTTCTATTAGTTGTTTGTTTTTTATGCTTCTAAATTTTGATCTTATTTGTTTGAATCTGGGGCCATTGTCAAAGACATGGAGATCTGTTTCTCTTACATTACACCTGTTACATTCATCACTTGCCTCTAATCTCATTCTATACTTAAAAATTTTATTGTAGGTATGTCCTGTTCTTAATCTGTTTACCAATTTTATGTCTTTTGTTTTCATGTTAACATTATTGAACCAGTTTGTTTTAGGTAGTGTCGCATTATTTATTAATCTGTTGAATCTGCGTTTTTTTCTTGTTTCCATTTCGTATTCCTCTTGCCATTCCAATGCTATTTTGTTTTTGATCAGCTTCATCACGTCTTCTAGGGGGATATAATTTTTGTATATTGCTTCATTTTCCACTTCCATTGCTGCTTTTGGTAGTCTATCCGCTTGTACATTTCCGTTAATCCTCATGTGCCCGGGGGAATTAAAAAAGGCTGACTTAAAATTGGTGTTTTTTCGGACTTAAAACCAGCGTTTTTATTTCATTTTAAAATTGACTTAAAATATGTAATGAAAATGAAATAAAAAAAGCTGACTTTATTAATGCATATCATAAGTCACTTTGAAAATAATTTAAGAAGTGTGTTTATAAATGATATAAAATGTGTTGTCATTTTGAAAATGAAATAATATGTGCATTTAAGATCGAAATAAAACGTTAAAATGTATAACAGTAAAAGCCCGATTAACTGGCATCCAATTAACCGGAACATTCAGTTAACCGGAATTTTAATGTTTAGGGGTTTCTTTTGCATTTTTCTCTTTCATATGCATTTTTTAATTTATTTTGAAATTTGCAATTGTTCCTTGCACATTTTCATTAATGAAAGCATTAGTTGAAAATTTTGAATGGCTTTAATTTTCATATTACAGTAAAAGCCTGATTATCCTGCATCCAATTGCCGGAACACTCAGTTAACCGGAATTTTAACTTTTAGGATTTTCTGTTACTTCTATCGTTTTCAGAAGGGATATTTTTTTTTATTATTCCGGGATTCATAGTCCTTTTAATTTTTTTCTGTTTATGCATTATTCTATTTGAATTGAATGTGTAATGTCGTACCCCAACTAGGGTTAGGGAAATATTGAATATATGTATTATAAAATTTTGGGTAGTCGAATGGGTGTACTCGTACATATAATATGTGAATGAACTGAATAATAAAAAAATATTTTCCCTTCTGAAAAAGAAAAAAGCAAAAAACTATTTCAAAAAGTTAAACTTCCGGTTAACTGAGTCTTCCAGTTAATTGGATGCCGGATAATTGGGCTTTTACTGTTTTACGAAAATGAAAGCCATTCAAAATTTTTAACTAATGCTTTCATTAATGAAAATGTCAAAAAACTGAAAAATTCAAAAAACAATTGTAAATTTCAATATGAATTAAAAAAGCATATGAAAGAGAAAAATGCAAAAAAAATCCTGAAAATTAAAATTCCGGTTAGCTGAGTGTTCCGGTTAATTGGATGCCGGATAATTGAGATTTTACTGTAATATGAAAATTAACGCCATTCCAAATTTTCAACAAATGCTTTCATTAATGAAAATGTGCAAGAAACAATTGCAAATTTCAAAATAAATTAACAAATGCATATGAAAGACAAAAGAAACAGAAAAAAAGCAAACAAAAATCGTACAAATTAAAATTCCGGTTAACCGCGTGTTCTGGTTAATTGGATGCCGGATAATCGGGCTTTTATTGTAAAATAAAAATTAAAAATTTTCAACTAATGCATTCGTTAGTGAAAATGTGCAAAAAACAATTGCAAATTTCAAAATGAATTAAAAAATGCATATTTTAATTCATAATTACTTCACAAATAATAATTCACAAATGAATTTTATGAAATGCATGTTTTTTATCTTTTATCTCTGCAATACAACAAAAAACTGTAACAAGAAAATCAAGAAACCATTTTCTCAAAAACGTGAAATTACGCATGCATTTTTAAGCGTATTACGAGGGCTGCCTTTTATATTTCGGGATTAGAGAACAAAAACAAATATTAACCATCGAAAATCGCTTTATTGTTTTTCAAAATATTCCCCATGAAGATCTATACACTTTTGCATGCGTTTGAACCAATTGTCGAAGCACTTTTTCCACTCTGATTGAGGTAATCTCCAAAACATGCATTCTGAACGCAGCAACCGCTTCTTCAGGTGTCGAAAAACGTTGACCTCTCAGTTTGTTTTTTACGTACGGGAATAAAAAGAAGTCATTTGGTGACAAGTCAGGACTATACGGCGGATGACTCATCAAATTGATGTTTTGAGTGCTCAAAAATGCAGTTGTTTGAGCCGATGTGTGAGTGCTCGCATTGTCGTCTCAGTGCTCGCCTTCATTGACCTATTTTCCAATTTACCTATTTTCCAATTTTCTAATTTTCCAATTTTATAATTTTCCAATTTACAAATTTTCCAATTTTCCAAATTTCCAATTTTTAAATTTTCCAATTTTACATTTACCAATTTTCCAATTTTCCTATTTTCTTATTTTCCATTTTTTTTAACCAATTATTAAAATAAAATGGCATCAACTAATGTTCTACCTAGGGATTTATGAATTGTCATGGCACATCCTGATACTAAAGGAAAATGATTTCGTTTTCGTTTATTGTTGTTGTTGTGTATTGTTATTGTTTCGTTCGCCTCGTTTGATTACATTTTTCGTAACGCATTTGCCAGTTTAGTCCCCAAGTCAAGCGTGCCTAAAGAAGTTTTACTTCAAAAATTCGAATCTGTGAGCAAAAAATAAATTTGTACTTACAGTTTTATGTAGTACTCTACGTTAAACTGATATTAATGTTCTAAATTATTAGTTACGATGAAAAATATTGCTTTCGACAAGGTAGCACATAGCAATGAATGGTAATTTGACTGAGCAGTCCTGACGTTGTAAGTGTTGGACGTTTTCCACAAGTCTTAATGTAATTATTTGTTCACACTCGCTGATAATTAACGGAAACCGTTCTCGAATGTTGTAATTTTTTGATTTTCAGGGCCAAGATTATTAATTTATCTGATAATAAATCACGTTTAATAAATCCAAATCCGGCTCGAAGGACCAAATTATGTAGCGTAGTTGAATAAATAAAATGCTGGTTCTCAAAGTTTATTCGCTCAGGTCGTTTATTACAAAAATTTTTGTTTATTTAAATTGCATGCGAACTCGTTCAAAGTTTAAAATCGACTATACAAGAAAAATCTTGTTACATAAAAATTCAGTTATAATTTACGAATTGCGATGCATACATACATAATATAAAAATATAAAATGAGAGTGTAAGAGAGTATAACAAACAGATTACCTCGCACAACATACAAAAAAAAAATTGAACGAAAAATTGATTGCGAGAATACCAAACAGAATAATATGAAAATAATTCAAAATAAAATGTACAAGTTTATTCCGTGCTCACATTTAGGCGTTCGTAAATTTCAAAACAAAACAAATCCTCAAATAAATATAAATGACAAACTACAACAATACCTATCCAGGATAGGGAAATATTAAAAATAAATACATCCTCCAGCGACTGTATCAAAACCCTTGGTCTAGCATGGCACCAACAATTGAAATTTCTGTCCCAATTACCCAAAGAAAAATAGTTTCTGAAGTAGCTAAGCTGTATGACCCACTAGAACTTCTTGGTCCAGTCATAGTTACCGCAAAGATACTCATTCAACGTTTTAAATTAAACACTGATTGGGATGAAATTGCGTCAAACGAAGATTACAACTTTGGAAACGTTTTCAATCCAATTTAAATTCTCTTAATAACATTATGCCTCCGAAAAATCATACAGAGCTTGTATTTATATTCGCAGCATTGATCAAAGAAACAAAGATACTGTTAAAGTTAGCCGAAAGTTTCCAGCCGAAAGACAATGCAGATAGTGTCTTGAATACAGCAAAAATCAGTCATGAACTGAATGAGAGTCTTACATTCCGTTATGAATGCTCTCGAGTTAACGATTGATCATGTTTTTTTGTGGACCGATTTACAAATAACCCTCATCTGGATAAAAAGCCGAACCATATAAACTTAAAGTTATTGTTGCCAACAGAGTAAGTGAGATTCAGGACCTTACTGCCGACTTTGCATGGAATCATATTCCATCTGATCAAAATCCAGCAGATGTTATTACAAGAGGCATCGTGCCTAGTGAATTACAAAACTATAAACTCTGGTGGAACGGGCCGGAAATATTAAATTCAACTGTCGATTTCTCAACGAATTTTATCAGTATCAATTCAAAGTTTGACATAAGTACTCCTAAATTAAAGGTGGAATACACAACTCTTACTTCAATAGCGTACTGATTTGATAAATCGCTACAGTTCATATATGAATTTTTTCGAATTTCCGCATACCGCTTAAGATTTGCAAACAATCTAAATAGAAAGAATGAGATAATATCATTGATGAAAAATCGTTAACTTCTTTGAAAAAGTTCAATACTTTCACTAAACCCTTTTATCGATTCTAAAGGTTTAATCAGGGTTGCTGGAAAGTTATTTCTGGTAAAAATACAGCTAAACAGTGATTAATAATTTAAATTATTTGAATATTATTATTTGTTTATTGACTATAATAATAAAAAACCAACTTCAGAAAATTTCGAAATTAAAACTATCCTCGGAGGTACGGCCCTATCTTTCGGAAATATTTTTTTAAAGCAGGTGTATATAAACGAGTGATGACTATAAAAAAAAGTACTTCCATTTTTTGCTGTTGTTTTATATAGTGTCTGACATTGATGTTGTATCTATGTATATAGATAGATCAATGGTATAGATATTTTGGAACTGTCTTATTTTTACGTTTTTGCCTTTAAATTAAAAAGAAGTGATTTTACGCCAAATGGTCTTCATTTTATTAATATGGAGCTGCTTTTCAATCACGTCATGTTGAAATAAAATTTCAAATTATTTCTGCGTTATGATTATTAAAACGTCAAAAAAATTAGAATTTTTTTAACGAATTGTAAGCAATGAAAAGAAATGATACTTGTAAATCAGTTGCGTGGATATACGTATCACTTAATCAATAAACAAAATAATTTAAGATTTATATTTATTCACAATGTTTTTCCAATATATAATTTTTCTTTATTATCGCAAAGTTTATTTGTTATTCACAAAGTTATAATTTTTATATTTAATCACAAAGTTAGTTATCCTCTTTTAGTTTTTTAATTACCCTTTTATTGTTGTGTCCCAGATGTGTCTAGTAGGCTCGCAAAAATTGGAATGAACGAGCAAAATCATTTTTTATTATGAACTCCGTTAAAATTCATTAGGTAGCGATAAATTATTGTTTCTAGTAGTTTTATCGATGACAGTGTATTAAACGTAATTTGGTTGGAATATCGGATAACGATCGACAATTGGTACTAAATAAATAGGTAATTAAGTTACTTGAGGTAATACATAAAGGCCTTTGTAAATACAGTAAAACCTAATAATAATATCATGATGTCAATAAACTGTCAACAAACACAATGTCAACCTAATGTAAGTATTTGAATTCAATTAAATTTAAATTAATTACAATTTCTTTTACAGATACATATTAGATGAAATGATTAAAAATGAAGTGATATAATTCAAAAAGTATATATATATAAATACATATATGAAATGTATTCTAAGCTATAGGAATCTATTTTACTTTTTAGATATTCTCCTGCTTCAACAAGCAATAAATATCCAATTTTTTAATTCACACTTATAATAAATATATATTATAGCAATTAAATCAGATTTTTATAGTGATTTCATATCATAATTTTTTTCTTTTAAATAATATAATCTTTATTGCATTCTAAATGTCATTCAATATCGAATTAATTATCAACAGTCACGATGTATTGGTTCTAAACCTATTTTGTATGAATTTGATTGAAACTAATAAAATTTGTATATAAATTAATAAATTACCCCGCCCATAACAATAAAATCGCAACAATTTAATAAATCGCCTAAATGTTGGCTTAATGTATCATGATAGTTTCATGTTTAGTGTCACGATAGCACATTATTTTCTTTTACATGTATTTTTAACTATAAGGGTGATTTTCACGATACGAATTAATATTTCCAATTTAGTTTTCTTTCCTTTTCTTTAGCTTCTCCTTAATTAAAAAAAACATTTTCAATTGTTTCTAAATATACGCGCACGCGTGTTGAAATTTTTTCTATTCCGAACCATCACAAAACAATTTTCATTAGTTGTTTTGTCCTTTCGTGCAACGTTTGACCATTTTTCTCGTGTGAAAATGTGACAAGATGAAAATATTTATTTTGTTAAATTTTCTATTTTTATATTAAAAAACAATAATTTTGATTGTTTATAGTTAGTTAGTTTTAAAATGTATTATATTGATTATAAATTACGTTGTTATTGTGTTTTAACAAAATAAGCGTGTGAAAATGAAAACATAAAAAGTGACGTGGAATTTTTTTTTTCCAACGCAATCAGACCAAAATAATATTTATTTTTCGTGAAATCTATACTAAATATATTGATACAGTCTGTGTGTATACAATTCGTGAATCATAATTAAAATTTAAATTTCTTTGTTAAAATAAATTATTTTAAAATAAAACGTTGACCACAAAATAAAAACAACAGGTTCTACCGAGATTTGAACTCGGATCGCTGGATTCAAAGTCCAGAGTGCTAACCATTACACCATAGAACCGATGAGAATCCATGTGAACCATGCGATGAAAAAAAAAATTAATTCCTTTCACCGCCGCCACCTTTCACTTTATTTACACAAGCAAGCAGCTATTCGTCAATCATTTCAATTTCAACATTTCTTCAATTTATTGTTTTGCTTTTTATGATAATTTAATATCGTGATGAACGAAATTTAACTGAACCACACACAATAAACGTAAATTATTAAGAATTAATTTTAATTGGCTGAATTTGTTTTTTATGTAAATGATAGAAAGGTGACGTGTGAGTGATGATCTAATTTGATTAGTTGATAGAATTATTCATTCCCAAAAGAAATTACTCTCTTCTTATTTTTAAAATATGGATTGTCTTCAAACCGGATATAAGAATATTTAAATGTCTGGATAATCAGAAGATTATGAAGGATTACGTATAGCAAATCGTTTATTGCTTAGAATTGTGTTTTACTTATACTTTATAATATTCAGCTTATATGGCTTCGGCTATTTTTGAACACTCAAACAATATACAATGGAATATTATACAACAAGTGGAGAATGTTTGTCCTTGTTTAATGAGAGATTATACGACTTTACAATGACGGGATTTTGTCAAAATTACGTGCACGGTATGTTTTTTAGATTGTTCTCGTTAAAACTCGTTAATAAAGGAAATTCGTAATGGCATAAAAATGCATAGATCATCGATCACATCCCTAAAGCTAGCCAGGACATATAAAGTATTAAATAATTTTCACTTCATCGAGAAATTCATCTGGTTTTTCATTTGGAACTTGACAATTTTGAACTTTCACTGTGACCGCACCCTTAAACAAATAACCAAACTCTCAGTGTAAAAACATTCTGTAAAGCCAACATGTTCATCATGGTGAAGTACACGAACGAACAACGTTTACAAATAATTAAAATGTTCTACAAAAATTCCGAGTCGGTGACTGCAACTTCAAGAGCGTTAATTCCAGTTTTTGGTCGTAATTATCGTCCCAGTAGACAAGCAATTCATAGTCTAGTGAAAAAATTTGTATCTAAATATTCGCTGCTAGATATTTCCGTGCCAGTGAGACAATGGGTTGGCCTTAGTGCCGAGAATATTGCTGCCGTTTGCCGCGCCTGC
Source organism: Nephrotoma flavescens (assembly GCA_932526605.1). Classification (NCBI taxonomy): domain Eukaryota; kingdom Metazoa; phylum Arthropoda; class Insecta; order Diptera; family Tipulidae; genus Nephrotoma; species Nephrotoma flavescens. The sequence goes on from OW052220.1 coordinate 236,633,431, forward strand.
CGCAAACGAACCAAAACAGTCGATTCCACGAAATCTTGAGCGTTCTCAAGAAATGGGCATCGCTCAGATCACACTTTGGCAAATTTTGCGATCTTGGCTTGCGATAAACAGAATATGCGTTGGTGAGGTAAAAACCTTCATGTGCTTCAAGAAACAACACCTCATCCACAAAAAATCACCGTATGGTGTGGTTTTCATGCTGGTCATTTCGTTGGTTTTCGTTGGTAAAAATTACCGTCACGTTACAGCTAATGAAGATTAGCTACAGAGACATGTTGCAACGTTATTTCTTTAGCCAATTGCATGAGCTAACAATCATCTTGTTGAAATCTAAATTCGATTAACGTGTTATATCCAGAAATGGACTTGTCGATTGGCCGCCTAGATCGTATGATTTAACACCTCTAGAATTTTTTTATGGGGCTACGAAATGTTAATCATTAAAAAATTATTGGGTTCAACGAAACGACACCTGCAAACATGCCCGTGGTTGACATATGAACGATGTCGAATTCCATACATAAATGTTTTGATTGCACTTCAAGCCGGTAATAAAATTTTCGAGATATCTGAAATGGTTTGCGTATTATTAAAAATAAAAATTCGTCAAGTCCTTATTGGAAAACCCTTTACGAATAATTAAAGACTCATCAAATGCACAAATTTTGGAAAGTGTTTATATAAAGAAAATTCAAAATTCGGGTGTACTACGAAATCCCGGGTTTGTTTCTTCTATTTCTAAAGTCTTGATTTTGAAATAAATATATTTTTATTGATTCGGGCCGGCCGGACTAATAATATTTTAACATAAAAATAAGATATCTTGCCCAAACTAGAAAAAACCAAGGCTGCGAACTCAGAGGCGGGAGTCGGTTTCGTGGAGTCGGTGCTATTTTATAGGAGTCGGAGTCGGAAAAAAACTGAACTCCCATTTTTTATCAAATTACAACAACAGTACCATATATTAATACCCGCTCTCTCTCTGAATGTCAAAATTCCATGCACAGTGATAAATTTTAGTGAAGGAAAATTTTATCAAGGTAATTCATTAATATTTGATAAAAAAAAATTACGAAATATTCTGAAACCAAATTAAAAAAAAAATATATTTCCAAAATCGTAAATATCCTTCGATATATTCGGCCACTTTATCGAAAAATCACTTTAGAATCCCATTTCCATCGCACGTAACGAATCTCAACAAAATCTGTTAGGAAATGGCCAAATTCCATCCCTATTAGCCATTTTCTAGAACTTTATCGCAAACTCATTTTTGAATTTTGTTAAAAAATCTTTTAAGAGTCCCATTTTCCCACATGTCAAATTGTAAAAATTCAAACCGGGATTTCATAAAAATCGGGAATTTTTTTTGATACAAAACCGGAATTTTGAAAACCAGGATTTCGTTACAAACTCTCAAAATTCATCTCGAAAGGTACAAGAAGTTCAAGAACACGATAACATTATATTATAGATACAAAATTGATTCTATGCAAAATTCTAAAAATGTTTGAGGTGGATGAACTATGTTTTTCACTTTTTGAATCAAGTTACTTTCAAATTTCCATTTTAAATCAAGTTTTCATAATTTTTTATAAAAATAGTTTTCATTTCTTTTTCCTTTTTTTTCCATCTGTTTTTTCTGGGCCCGAAGCACTTCCCCCCTCTTTGGCGGTTCATTTTATCCGTCCTACTTTATGCGATTTGCAAAAAATTTGCAAAAAACGAAATTTGCAAAAAACGAAAAAGCTCCTATGGAAGCTGACACTTCCGATGAACCGATTCCTGTCAAAAATGACTGGAATCTTCCGATTTATGGAAATGAACGTATGAACTTTCATCATATCAGACAACCCGTCTAGGCTGTAGAGAGGACAAAGAAAACAGACATTTAGTCTGCACGCACACGCGCACTGGGGATTTTTAGAAAGTATTTTTCTTGACTTTGGCGATATCCCTTTCGCTGCCCGGTAACACAATTGTGTGGGTACGGCAAAAGTACCATGTCAAAAATACAAATTTCAAAACTGAGTTGGAATAGAGATGGAACTAGACCATTTTTAAACCGATTTTGTTGAAATTCTACACGTGCGATTGAAATGGATTTCTAAAATGATGCAAGTACAAAATCTTGCATAATACATTGGTGCAATTGTTTTTCTTTTTAGTAGGTGTCATTAATAGATTCTAAATAATCCGCTCCTACAAGCGGCACGCAGTGCGACATGTTTGCTGATCCCGACTCCTACGTCACCTGAAGTTCAAATCTAAAGTCCCTCGGAGGGCTAAGCGGAGGGAGCGGGGGGGAGCGCAATGGCCTCCCACGAGCTCGTGAGAATTATCGAAGCAATCAACCTCTACAATTATTGCATTTCAAAATGTTGCAGCCTTAGTTTTTTCTAGTAAATTTTTGGGCAAGAAATCTTATTTTTATGTTAAAATATTATTAGTCCGAAAAAAAAATTTTTTTTTTCAAAATTAAGACTTTAGAACTAGGAGAAAAGCAGGAAACCGAGATTTTAAAAACCTGGATTTTCAAAACCGGGATTTTAAAAACCTGGATTTTGAAATCCGGGATTTTGAAAACCGGGATTTCGTAGTAAACCCCTACAATTCTTTTGTTGTGGAGGCCAAGATCCAGGGGATTGTTGGATCCAATTAAGACCTTGCCACCACAGGAAATGATGTGTCAGATCTTTTGGGTGGTAAACCAGGGTGAGCACAGTCCGCGGGATTAGCTGTTGACGGTACATGTCAGCAATGCTTACGTAATAATGTTGTAACAATTTTAGCGGTTCAATTGCCGATTACATCGCAAGAGAATCCAGAACTACTCTAGAAGCTGTCCACGATCATGTTTCTTTCATCAGTGTTTCTTTTTTTTTACTAAACTGATTAGATTATCTAATAACTGGGCAGTGCAAAGTTCTAGCCGGAAAATAAGAATTTGCCTTATTGGAGGTAATTTTGTTTTTGCTATAATTAAGTTTAAGAAAATTCCTCCGGCTGGTTTCGAATTTGACATCCACTTGCGAAGATTGAGCTCATGTTGAGACAGCAAGTAGTTTATACAAGATCTTCTAATTGTATAAGTTCAGTTTCGGTAGTGGACTCAGTCATTAGGTTATCATCTTTAATAATATTAGCGGCAATTGGATGGCTATCAAAATGATTTGTCCTGAAAATCACCATACTAAAATGGTGTGGATTAAATGAAGCACATGGACTGAATGGATAACATCGACATGGAACATATATGTCTATTTAATCGATCTAGCCCTTCAAGACCATACGTACGACCCGGCCGATCGAGTAAATCCAATGGACTGCATCCAGCCGATTCATTCAATCTACTCCATTTTACACAAATTATCGAGTTCTTTCAAGGCATCCCGTTTTAGTAGAAAATAGTAATAAAAATGGTATATAGTGGTAATAAATAGTAATAAGGTGATTTTGTTGTGTATTACAACAACAAATAAAAGCATTTTGGTTTTTGGCGCGTATACGTCCATTTGTTTGTATATCGACAGGGTGTCCTAACAACGGTGCAAAGTTTTTTTTTATCTTCAATCCGACAACTACCTTCGGGCAGGATGTCGTTTAAAAGTAAAAAATCGGTTAAAGCCCCTCATGAATATGAGGACATACAGTGATCCTCTGCAATTGGGGGAAATTAACAATAAAAAAGGAGACTTTTTTGGAAGAATGCACGATGAACTAGAGATATTTAGTTATTAAAAAAAACGAATAGTGAGCAAAGCTTCAGAGGAATTTCATCTTTTCTTATTCAAAAAGGATTACAAATGATCATCGGACACATCAAACAAACTCAGCGACTACGAAGTGGAGATCTTCTTGTTCTGACTAATGCGGGATAAACAGCTTTAACGAAAGCAACAAAATTAGCGGAAATTCCCATTCAAGTCGAAGAGCATAAGTTTCTGAATAGTAGCAACGGAGTGATATCTAGCTTTGATTTGATGACCGTTGACACCGAAGCATTGAGAAAGAATTAAAAGAACAGAAAGTGATAAAAGTCGAGAGGATAAAAAAAAATAAATGGAGAGCTTAAAGATATCCCGTTACATATCATGTCATTTAATACTATAAACTAACCAAGGTTGTATTTACTAAACCTGATGAGGTGGCACAATTACCAGCGGTACGGGCCAACGGAAAATAAATGCTTCCGGGTAAATGCATGCCCTAAATGCGCGAAATATATTCCGGATGGACACGATAATGAGAATTGCGAACCCATAAAATGTGCTAATTGTGGAAACAATCACACTGCCTTTGACAAAAAGTGTCCTATATTCAAGATGGAGAAACAAATTATAAATATAAAAACCGTGGATCGGATAACATACAAAGGAAATGAGGAGGGGCGTGAGGGTAGGACGTTTCGTGTAAGTGGGTATAATTTACTGTCCAGACCGTGGGCCGATGGCTTCGGTGGTGTTGCGATATTGGCACGGAACAAAATTAGCCTTGTCGTGTGCGACACACCGACTTTCGAGCGCATCGAAATCATCGCTGCCAAAACTCAGAATCTGGACAGAGATTTGTTATTTGTGAATGTATATGCAACTCTAATTGAATCACTGAGTGATAGAGAAAAAAACCTGAGAGGTTTTCAAATTTTGTTTGATTGGGTGGAAGGAAAAAGTGACGTAATTCTGGGGTGTGGTATCGCATTCGAGAGTATGGGGGTGTGAAAGAAATGATGCTTGGGGTGCCTTAATGACTCGCCTGATTCTTGATTGTGCATATGTCATGAATGTAGAATAAATTATGGAAGGATAAATGCAAGATTGAGAAAGGCAATCGGTAGAGCGAAAAAAAAAGTTGGCGGGGCTATGTGCCCAAAACGACACATAGGACCACAACTAAGGATGTATGGGATACGTTTAATAGAGTGAGAGGCTATAGAGCGAAAGGCAGAAACGCAGTGTTAGATGACAGAGAAAGGCGGTGTCAAATGATGATGAGGTAACAAAAATTCATTTCTATTGCTCAAATTGTTTCTAACATCAACAATTTGAGCGATAGAAATGAATTTTTGTTACCTGATAATGAAAGTGAATTTATGAATGACATGTGTAAGGAGTTTGAATGGGATGTGTTCCGTGGGGTTTTAGAAACTTCCAAATCTACTACCCCCGGAATTAACAGAGTGAGTTATAAAGTGATTAGGAGATTGGAATTCGAAGCCAAGGTGGCCTTGCTTCGAATTCTCCATCAAATATGGATGATTATTCAAATACCGGAAAAAGGGAAGGAAAGCAGGGTGGTACCCATTCCACCCAAGAGATCGGGACCAAAATCTGGCAACAAATTACAAGGAAATATGTATGTTGAATGTATTTGTCAAAATTGTGCATGGGAGGGATGAGGGTAATTTGTTGCCGGAAACCACCTTTGGGTTCCGTCGTAACCATTCAACAAATGAATGTATAGAAAAGTTTGTATGGTAAGTAAGAAAGGAAAAGAAGTAATTTGTGGCGGTATTTTTGGATATTGAAAGGGCATATGATCACGTGGTTCCGGGGAAGCTTTTTCATGTCCTTATGGAGCTGGGGTTTCCTTGGAAAATTTGCAAATGGGTGTATGAGTTCATGAATGACAGAAAGTTAGTGTTGTGTGGTAGATAGTTATAGGTTGGAGGGTATAGGTTGGAGGGAACGGCAGATAAAGGCCTCCCCTAATGCAGTAAAATCTCATCGACTCTCTTCAACCTATACACGAGCGCGGTACATACGTTTTTTCCCCTGGATAAAGTCATATTGAAATTTGCAGATAACTTTGTCCTGATGGGCAAGAGCAGGACCATTGAGGAGGTCTTGAGTCAGGCTCAAGAATGTGTGAATCAGGCAACAGAATATTTGACTGAATTGAATTTGTGTGTAAATTCGAGAAAATGTTGTCGTATGACTTATCGAACAAATCGTATGGCTGATGTGCAAGTGTATAATGAGAGAATTGAGTGTGTAAATTTGACTAGGTATTTGGGAATCTGGATTGATAAGCGATTGAATTTTAGAGTGGATAATTAGCCGATAATTGCAACAACAGATTGAATGTGTAAGCAAACCGAAATGGGGAGCCCAACCTAGTGTGACTGATATGTTGCGAAAGGCGCTAGTGTCATCCAAAATTGCGTATGGAATGAGTGTTTTTGGAGATGGGTCCAAAGTTGGGTTTAAAAAGATGATGACTGTCGAGAATGCTTGTGCCAGAATAGTATTGGCGGCGATTAATTCAACCCCAATACACACTCTGTGGTCTGAATTGGGTGACTCACCTCTCAATTATCAGAAGGAGTAGATAACCGTGCGCGCGACTGTGCGGATGTTGACTAAGAACAATACATTGGTGAATGAAATGAAGAGACTTTGCAAAGAGGGACGGATTACCAAAGAACACAAAGATCGCGGGTGAAGTTGGACGGTATAAATGTATTCTCCAAGATTCGGCCCGTAAATCCGAAAGTCCCGCCGAGCAATCTAATTTTGTGTTTGAAGTTTGGTGAGTTATCGGTTAAGAGTGAGTTTTTAAAAAATGCAAACAAATGCACATATGCAAGTTTATACAGATGCTAGTGTGAGTGGTGATCGAGTAGGTGTAAGAATTTGTATTCCTTCAATGAGGAAAGAGAAACTTACCATTTTCTCTTTCCTCATCTCAGGAAAGAGAAAATGGTAAAGGTAGAATGACAGTATCTGTATAATGAATGCAGAGTTGATTGGAATTATGGAAGGGATCAAGTTGGCAATGACACAAGGGAGGAGGAGAGTAGTGTTAATATCCGACTCCCGGAGTGGGTTAGAATTAATTAGTAAGGGTGGGGGAACACATGCGATAATGTGTATGTGGAAATGTTGTATGAGTACCTTCAATCTTGTGGGAGTCAAGCCATTTTTCAATGGATACCGCCACACCTACAAATTGAAGGTAATGAAAGAGCCGATATGCTTGCGAAACGGGGTTGTTTGGTTGAGGATGTAAATGAATATGAATTCATGGATGCAAAAGATGTACTTCGCATGTTTCAGGTGAATTTTTGGGGAAAATGGAAGAGGGAGTTTGTTGAAAAATATCAGGCGAAAGGCAAGAAGTACTTTGAGTTGGTTAGTTCTCCTTTGAACCGACCTTTCTTTAAGGTACTCAAAGGAGATACTAGAATGATACGAACGATGGAGCGCGTAAGATTGAATCATGGTAATTGGAAAGAATGCTTGAAGTAACACAATTTGATTGAGAATGAATTGTGTCAAAGTTGTTTGGTTGTGGAGGACATCGAACATTTGATTCTGAAATGTTCTGCATTCAATCAGAACAGACAAATGTTTGATGTTCTCTTGAGAGCAAGGAATTTGATTGGGATATTACGACGGTTTGACAACCATTTCCTAATTTTAAGTGACAAAACCAAGTTTATGCATTTTAGTTTGGGTACCAGTATTTTACATTCACCGTTATCGTATCACTCCAGTAATGCCGTCAATTGCTCCAGCTCGTGCATTTCCATTGAAACTGTTGAGAGTTTCAAGCACCTTGGAGTTATTGTTGATTGTAATCTGGGTTGGTAGCAACATGTCGATAAAATAAAAAAGTCTCTCAGCAATGCATGACGAACTTTATATATATTGAAACCAGTAGCTCCAAAATCGGTGTTGGTTAAATTCTACTATGCTTCATTAACTCTAGGCTTGAATATGCCGTTCAACTTTAAAAATTCTCATTAATGTTCAGAAATATGCCATCCGTATTATGTGTTTTAAGTCTTCAAGGGTTTTTGCTTGGCCATTATTTTTGTGTCTTAATGTTTTACCATTACAACATCTTTATAATTATAAAGTCTTACGTTTATTTTATTTGCGAAGTGGGCATCGATTATTAGGAGCAAACTAGCGATACAATATTAGGAACAATGATCGTTTCTTAGTTGTTGTTTCACATTTCTTTTGTGAGCAATTTAGAAAATATTTCCTGGTAACTGCCCCTACCTTATTTAACCAACTTCCACTTTGCATTAGACAACAGATAAATTCGAAATCATTTTTACGATTACTTAAAGTTTGGCTTTTTGAGCACCCTAATATCGATTTTCTTTTTAGAGTTTAATTCTGATCAAGTTTAATTTTAGTTCAATTTATTTATCTCTTTTAATTTTTATATTTTTACTGTTATGTTTTTATTTCTTATGTTATCAAACTTTTTATCATAAATTGTTCTTTGTTAAAGGGTAGATCAATACTGCCGTTAAATCGGTGATGATTACCCTATACTCATTTATTTTCATTTTGTATTTCAATATTATATGTGACAAAAAAAATTGTACTCAACATAAATGATAAGCCTATGTGCTTAAAATAAAAAAAAAAAAAAAAAAAAAATTAAGATGAAAATCAGCTTCATCGCTAAAGATGATTTCTGATGAAAACGCATCATACATTCAAGCATCCAATTAACAAAACGACGACTAGTTAAATGGTCTGGTTGCTTCAATTTATGAGTTAGTTGCATTTCGTATGGATGCAAATGAAGTAAATATCGTGAAATATTTAGTCCTTGTGAACGATGCCTGGTTGATGTGCTTGGAACGAACATTTTCACTAACTGCATCAGGAGACGGTCTACGACCTTCTACTGAACCAGTTTCTTCAAAACGATCAATAATTTGCCAATTGCACGCTCAGCAGGATGTCCATGTCGGACAAAACTCTTACGTAATTTACGAAATGTTGTTATTTTTGAACGATTATTTTCATAACAAATTTGGACAATCAAAATGCGTTGTTGTGTTGTTAGCAACGAATTCAAAGAATTTTTTAGAACAGATAACATTAAGTACTAAAATTTATCGATTGAAAAAAGGATCAACAGATGACTCGCCCTTTATAAATTGGGAGATCCTGGTCCACCGGAAGTGGCACCTTCCAAAGCAGGTTTTTCGTTTTTTGCAAATATTTTGAAAAGTTTATAGCATTTACGAAAAATATTGTAAAACATAAAAATTAAATATTAAATTTCAAAAAAATTAGTTTAGATCCTTTTTTTTAATTTTACCGGAAATAACGAGGTTTGATAAAAGAAAATTATTTTACTTTGAATCTGTGTAAAGCCACGAACTTAACGGGAGTTTTTTCAATTTTTGTAATGATGTTGAAAAGTTTAGCATTTACAAAAAACCACAGAGAAGTAAAATATTTAATTAAATTGTAACTAAATTTTCAACCTGCTTTTCTGAAATTAAAGCAGGGGTAATGTTTTTTGATTATACAAGACAGTTTTACCAATAGTCCGATAAGTTTAATTTTTCACTTTGGAAATCACGAGTGGTTTATTCGGAATCTATGTATACAGTCCATATTTTAAAAAAAAAAAAGTTTCCATGGATGGTAGAGATTGCAAAATCAAAGTCGAGACTCATTTTCTTCAACTTGAACACATTTTTATATATTCTCGCCCACCGAATTGCAATGGCCATTATTATAAGTTGTCCATATAGAAACTCCAGTTATGAGTGGGCGCCTCCCCTGTGGCGATTGCCACAAATAGCAGCATCTCGTTATAAGTTTAAGTTTTATAATGCCCTCTAACCGCCGGTTGCAAAAATACAATTTATACACTTTCATTCTGTTGAAAAAACAGCAAATTTCTCAATAACTAAATGATAAAAAGCATCTGCCAATATTCAATTATGAATTCTACTAACCTGCTCTGAAAATATTTTAATATGAAAACATCATCACTTTTGTAACAAAATAATCTCGATAATACAAATATTTATTCACCGGCGAAGGAAATTGTTGTTTAACGTTCAATACACAATCAAAACAACTTCTAATAGTCTAACAATGTTATGAGGCAGAATAAAAAATTTGCATTTTACAAGTAAATAAATTAAAATCGACAACACACCATAAATTAAATCACATCACATCACGCTCTATTTCACCCGAACACAATTCTACGTACATACTCCTCCTATTAATCACTGTGTGTCGCACTTGCCTGCAGGGCGCCTACGTATATAAATATTTTCCTATTTTTTCATGTATTCAAATTTGAATTAAATTTAAATTTTCCTTTTATTCTATTCGGATACGCTCCCGCACCTAAGCAAAATAAAAATTCACCCTTTTATGTTATATTAAAATAATACACAAGCTTTTAATTAACCACACCACACACCACAAGTAATACATGCTGGGTTGTTATTTTAAAGTCGGTTAAAAAATAAAAAAAAAAAAAATCGCCCTTACAAGTTACAGCAAACCTAACACAGGCACAGCAGGTCAATATATCATACTAATATTGTTTTTCCGTCCTCTCTTATTTTCCCATTAAATTTTATTAATCCGCGTACCGCGAATCTAAATGGATGATATAATACAAAATGAGATTATAAAAACGTTTTATACCCCTGACATTTAGTAAAAAAAAAAAAAAAATTCTTCTAAAAATAATTTTTTACAATTTTCTCTCAGTTTCACTTGAATTTTCATCGTGATCGTAACCAATTTTCATTTTCGTAGCAAAATTTTTTATTTTATACTGTAACCTAACTTTTATATCTTTAAAATATGTAAAGTATAATTAATTTTGATAAATTTATAAATCCGGACACAATAAATTCGCGCCCGCGTGACTTTGATGTACTAATATTATAAAGTGTGTAGTTAGTGATTAGAATATACAAGAAAAATGTAATTAGTGAAATAACCAGTGAAAAATTAAAGTGATTTATCCCAATTTTCTATATATATAAAAAAAAAGAAAATTAATGATTGTTGTTGTTGTGGAAATACTAAGTAGAGAAAAATGTATTTTAAAAATAGGAAATTCATCTTAATAAATAGATTTTTAGTGTTTTTTATAATACTACTGTTGTATCCCGGCTTAAGTAATCAATTAACTGATGAAGAAGTTAAGGAATTAATGGAATCGGATGAGTAAGTATCAGATTCAGTGAAATTTAATATTATTTTTTCCCATTTTACATTTTTTTTTTCGTGTTAACTGTCAAATGGGAAAATCTTTTCTTATACAAATTTTCTTGTTCGTGCTTAATGAGGGAAAAATTAAAATCTTTTTTTATATCTGTGACGCGGAGCTCGTCTTTATACGTATGTACGTTTGTGATGAAATAATCGGAGAAATGAAAATGAGAGATAGAGAAATTATACTCAGTTTATTATTTGTTTACTTTAATAAGATTTTATTTAGCATTTTCATTGAAACATGTGATTCAGTACACGGTGAGCTGGTATAGAGAAATGTTTGTTATTCTACTTTTTTGTTTATGTTTGACGTCATGTATCGAATTATTCGTACTTTGTACCAAAATGTAACCGTTTTGGTTAATTTTGCAATTCTTCTAACTCTAGCTAGCTAGTTTTCATTCCATAGCTAGGTATCGCTTCAAAATATATAGAAAAATTCATTTTGAAGTCGATGATTGTGGTTGCTTGTACGAGACGTGATGCGTGAATATTTAGAGGTTGGTTTTCGCTAAACAATTTTCATGCAATTTTGCTTTGCAGTATTTTTTATGATTGACAATATAATCCTGCTTAAATCTTAAAATTTACACTTTACTATATCATGCAAATTGTTTCAATGTCTCCCCCGTCTATATACACTTGGGTGCAAAAAAATGGCACTTTGCTCAATTTTCCACAAAATTTCAAAAATATCAAAAAAATCTAATATTTGTTTAATTTTTTTTAATGCAGATTCAAAGTCTATTTCAATACCTATCCAGTGGTATTTTTTTGTATTTATACGTGCCATCTAACTGATTTTTGAGAGTAAACATCTGAGGTACACGTTTTTGTGAATTTGTCAGCATGAAAATTAGGGGTAAAAATCGAATTAAAACATGGAAATAAACAAAAAAAAACAGTTTTATTCATAAGAAGTATTCCCTCCCCTGGCCCAAATGACAGCTTCCATTCGATGCTGCATGGATTTCACCAAAGTTTTCACAAAATCTTGAGGTATCGCCTCCCATTCCTCTACGTTCGCCTGTTGCAGCTCTTGGAGACTCATTGGAGCAACAACTCTGGCTCGAACCCTTCTTCTTAACCCGTCCCTTAAATTTTCGATGGGATTGAGGTCTGGGCTTCGAGCCGAATGTTAATTGTTTTATTATTATTCATCGGTATTACGGATGACCTTCGTAAAATATGTACGGCATTGCGATCAATACTGTGTTGTGCCATGTATCCTGCACATTTTTTCTGCAGCTTCTGCCCAATTTTATTTGGGAAAATAAGCCACATTTTTGAAACTTTCCCATCATCGTTGAATTCTATGTGACATAATTTTCCGACTGCGCCATTAGCCGGACCATCAGAAACATCGATGTCTGTGGTTATAATGTAATATGTTCCTTTAACAAATGTAAGCTCATATGGTAGCCTACCAGTATTTATTGTCGACATTTTATACAATTTTTGTTTGACAAAAGCCTCCTGTTCTTTATTATGATATCCAGTGTAAATACCTAAAGCAATAGAAATAACTTTAATAAAACAAGCCTACTGCTATCCCGCAACGAAAGTGTCTATTGCACAAAAACGTATAATCGTCGATTTTTCTCGCGTGACACGGTTTCTCGACCAACACCCCATCCCAATGTGTACAACGGGCGCAAAGAAGTTTCACTTCAAAAATTAAACAAATATTGAATTTTTTTTTGATATTTTTGAACTTTTATGAAAAATTGAGCAATGTGCGATTTTTTTGCACCCGTAATTACGGAATTCTATGTATACTATTACGTTCTAACGCATAATTTTGGATCATTTAGACGTTATGGTGAATTATTAAATTATTTGTTAATCGGGGAATTACCTAATAATATAAATCGATCGCTAACACAAAAAAAAAACAACGGAAAATAACGGGAATCAAATTTGAATTTGTTCTCGTTCTTTTAATGCGTTTCATTCTTTTTCCTGTGTGGACCTCTACAACATTTATACTTGCAAAAGGAGCCCCACAATATTTACTTGCAAAATATCCAAAAAATGGTCAATCGGTAGGTCCGATCCGATACTGGACATGTCAAATGTTTTACGAATATGTCACATATATTATTCACCCATTCCTGATAAAAGAAAATATCAAGAAACCAATAGTTTTGGACGGTCATTCATCTCATTTATCCCTTGAGTGAATTTGGTAGAGATAACGGAATAATTTTAACAGTTTTATTACCAAATTCGACCCACCTATTGCAGCCTATGGATGTAGCTGTTTTCCACAGTCTCAAGAGTTCTTGGAGAAAAATAGTGTATTCTTGGAGAATGGAAAACGATAGACGTCATTTAAAACGTGAAGAGGTTGGCCCACTAATTGAAGGTTGTATTGAATCAACACTCAAACCGGAAATTATTCAAAATGGATTTCGTTCATGTGGAACATTTCCGTTCAACGCAAACGCGCTAGATAATGCAAGTATTTTAAAGTCTACGGCAAACGAAGGTACGGGTGCGTACACCTCACCTAATGCAGATAACAATGAGCAACCACCATTAAAACAAGCGAACTTATACGAATTTGCAAAACTTATTGGATAATAGGTTAGGAAATGTCAAATTAAATACATTTTTGAATTGTGGTGATGAATGGGTACGAGATATAAAAGATAAGAATTTATATTACTTCTGGAAAAGCGTTAAAACTGATTTGGATAATAATACCGAGGATATAAGAACAAAATGAATCGACTTTGGTAATTCTACATTGAAGGCTGAAACATTTACGAATAGTATCGATTGGTTAGAAAATGTCACAGTTATCGATCTAGAAGTACAAGAGAATGGAAGCCTAGCCATTTCAACTCCGAAAACTAACCATACTCGAATCGAATAACGGTTCCACAATAGAAAACTGTATAATTGTAGATGAATTATTAGGCGAACACGACACACCAGATCTACTAGAAAACAGTGAGGACAATACGAACTGGAAAAAGTCATTGATTGTTGAGAACAGTCCAAGAGCTGCACCTTCTTGTTCAGGAGATATTATAACCACTTCAGGAGATATTATAAGCTCAGGAGCTCATGTATGTGAAGATAGCCCAAATTCCCCCGAAAAATGCGATGGCAACACTAATTATTGCTATCATGACATTTTTTACTCTCAGTCCAAAAAATCTAGACATTTTAAACTCATTGATAGATAAAAAATGTCATGACAGTTGAAATTTTCGGGGCTGAGAGTATAGATATAATACTAATAAATATGTTCATGTTTGTGAAATAAGTCCAATTTTCATAAGTATGTGTTTGGAGATAGGCTAAATTCAGTCTCAGCAACACAATTAAACACAGCCCAAAAAATCCATACAGTTTTACTCTCAGCTCCGAAAATTCTTTTGCTATCACGATAGTCTCATCCGTTCGCAGCTGATTGTTGAGATTCTTACACATTTGCCATCTATAAGTCTAAAATTCAAATTTATTCACGACCCTACATTAACGGAAAGAAAAGTATGGGGTGGTTGGGAAGTTCATTGTGTATAAGTAGGTGTCGATTATCATAGTTGTTGTCACACAGATAGTGACGCTAAATGGAAGAATTTCCTACGATTTAATTCGAGAGTGCTGAAAATAGACCAATATACGGAACAATCACAACCAACACCATTACAATCGGAAAAAAAACAAAAATTGGGCAAACATATTTTATTGCAAATTGGAGTCTTTTTTTGCTAAAATTACAAAACTTTTGAAAGCAATTGGCTTATTGCTTCATTTTAAATTCATGTATGGCGTAATTTATTGAAAAAAATGTACCTGCAATTTAGGGACAAAACCCCGAAAAATGCCAAAATATTCAAAATACGTTGATTGGAGTTAAAGTTATGGAATAAATTAAACACTTATTTTTTAATTTTTTTTTTTTGTTTTTTATTGATTTATAGAAGTTTTATCTTTAATATTAATATTTTGTTGAACCGCCATTTGCTTTATCATTGAATTTGATAAATTTTACAAAGTCGCAAGAGGTATGGATTCCAAAATCGTCATCAACAAGTACTTTTTTACCTTTAAATGAGAAGATAAGAAAAAAGAATAAGTTTTTAACAAATTATTTATGTTTATCTGAAAGCCTATTTTTATATCTACAATTCAAATAACTCAAAACTTTGGCGGTATGGCACGGATCGTTGTGGTGTTGAAAAATATATTTGCAAGTCTCGCCAAAAAGCTTTAACACATAACGCTCAAATTCGTTGTGTAGGACCTGCAGATAAACAGCTGCTGTAATGCTGTAACTAAGGAAGCACAATCGATCGGTTTAATTTCCAGAAAAGCATCAACAGACCATAATCCCTTCATTTTTCGGTGGAAGTCTTAAAAGACATTCGTTGCTGAGACTCTCGCCCGGTTTACTTACGAGAATTCTTCCATCTTTAACTTGCAGCTTGAATTTTGATTCATCGGAGAAAATCACATCATTCCACATCTCAAGAGTCCAAGAAACATGCTACTGGGACCATAGCAAACTTTTTTTTTCACTCGTAATGTGAACTCAGGCTTCTGGACTGGTTTAAGTGCTCTCAAACCAGCTTTAACAAGTCTTTTTCTCACTAACCTGGCTGAAATTTGTTTCCCCGTTGCACGCGCAACATCCCGTCTTATGTCAGATGAAGTTTTAAAACAATTCCGACGACATTGTAATATTATGAAACGATCTTCCACCGGCGTTGTCTTTTTGAGCCTTCCAGAGCTTTTCTTTCTTTGAGTACTGAGCGACAGTACTTTTAAGAATGTTTAATGTTTCTGCTATTTCACGCGTGTTTAAATTTTCTCCATTTTATTTACTAAAATCGCGCTTTATTCTTTATTTGACTAGGATCGTTTACAGAATAACTTAATCTTCCTAAATATACCACCTTGAAGTTATCCCATACTTTCATCCCACGATTTTTAAAAAAATACCACTAGCAGCACAAGTGTTAAAAACTCATCCCATACTTTTTACATTTTATATACATAATACAAACGTCACATCCCACGATTTTTTTCATCCCATACTTTTTGATTTTCTCATCCCATACTTTTTGTTATTATTCAAATGTTTTACTGAGCGGTCTTCGATATTCTACGAATTTAACCAAAGAAAATTAGTCTGGGATGGGTACTTTTATTAAAAGGTCCACCGATTTGTCAATGCCGATAGTTTCTGTACTCCGTTGGCCAACTTATGACGGAACATAAAGTTCCTAGGTATCGGTTCCGTTGAAAAGTAAAAAAGTTCTCCAGCCTTAAAACATGAAAACAGCCCGTAAAATATGATAACACGCGCACTCAAATTTAAATCGCGGGAATTCCCATTACCAGCGGGACGCCATACTCGGTAGATAGCAATAGAAGTTCAGAATATATCTAAGTTAACAAATTGGCAGACCTTTTAAACCCAGGCAGGAGAATTTTTTTACTTTTCAACGGAACCGATACATTTCCCGTGTCACGTATATCCGAATAGCGAGAATTCCCACGATCAGCGGAACTTTATGTTCCGTCATAAATTGGCCAACAGGGTACAAAAACTATCGGCATTGACAAATCGGTGGACCTTTTAATAGAAGTACCCATCCCAGACTAATATCCTTTGGTTAAATTCGTAGAAAATCGAAGACCGCTCAGTAAAACATTTGAATAATAACAAAAAGTATGGGATGAGAAAATCAAAAAGTATGGGATGAATAAAATCGTGGGATGAGTTTTTAACACTTGTGCTGCTAGTGGTATTTTTTAAAAAATCGTGAGATGAAAGTATGGGATAACTTCAAGGCGGTCAAAATATGCACTATTTATACTCAAAACAAAAAAAATTACAGGCAATAAAACATCTGCACCGTAATGACGGCCAAGAACGGTAGGCGTAAAAAAAATAAATACTTGACCAATTTTTTTGTACATCAGTTGCGGAGTTGTACCGGTGTAATAAAAATAAAAGGCGGTCCAACAAAATATTAATATTAAAGAAAGAACTTCTATAAATCAATAAAAACAAAAAAAAAATATAAAATAAGTGTTTAATTTATTCCATAACTTTAAGTCCAATCAACGTATTTTGAATATTTTGGCATTTTCCGGAGGGTTTGTCCCTAAATTGCAGGTAAATTTTTTGCAATAAATTACGTCATACATGAATTTTAAATAAAACAATAAGCCAATTTGCTTCCAAAAGTTTTGTAATTTTAGCAAAAAAAGGCTCCAATTTGCAATAAAATATGTTTGCCCATTTTTTTTCCCAGCACTGTATATAAAAAAAAATCGTAAATACGAAAGTTAAGTTGTGAGAATAGTAAATAAATGGAGAATGTGAAATATATATATAACTACATAGACAATATTCCAATGTAAACATACAAAATAAGTCGTCGCGACCTGATGAGAAGACTAATTTTTTCAAATCAATAAACTCATCCGTTCGAAACTGATTGTTGAGATTCTTACACATTTGCCATCTAATTCAAACTTAAAAAATGCTGTATGGTTTCGGTTTGCCGTCTGACCGTTTGTCGCTCTGTTCGTCTGTGTCCACGATAACTTAGAACGGATTGAGATATCAACTTAATTTATTCACTAAAAGTTGAAGCAATTCATGGGATAGAGCCCTATTGATTTGGACATTTCCGTGTTTAGGGTGTTTGGAGATATGTAGGGTTATGTTAACCCTCCTCCTTAAAATTGATAGATTTTTTTTTTCTATTTTTGGTTTCATAGAGCATGTGAATGTGGAATAAATATATATGTATCTCGTGTGGATGTGGGTTTGTGTGCGTTGTGTGGTTATGGGGGTGGTAGGAGTGTTGGTATGGGAGGTGGAGGGGGTGGGATGAGGAGTTTTGGGTTTGGTGTGGGAATTTAGGATTTGGTGGATGAGGGTTTGCGTGGATGGTGTGTGTGGGTAATGTGTGTGGGAGTGGGTATGAAGGTGTTAAAGGGTGATCATATGGGTGATGCGGTATAGGGTGGTGCGGGTAAGATGGGTTTTGGGGTTTGAATTGGACAGTGGGTGGGGGTAGTAATAATGTTTAGGTGTGGTGGTTTACTGTTGGTAGATGGGGTTAGGTGGGTGTGAGTGGATGTGGGTGGTTGTGATATTTGAAATACGCAAATGAGGCAACAAAATGCTAATAGAGTTCTGTCCGAACCTTGCCGTCTTTTTTTATTTCTTTCTAATTTTACGAAACAATAAAAATTTAAAATTAAGAAAAACGCGCAATTATTGTTTCAAAATGTCAAAATGGTAACAAAAATAAAACAAAAATTGGTTAATCATTTCATAAAATTTCAGTAAGATGTCACGTTAGTACTAAAAACAACAGAAAGCTAAAGGGAAGTCAACTTGTTTTTTATCACGTCTGAGTCGCGTCGGGTATATAATAAAACATAAAATATAAAACATAAAACTATATAATTACACGGAATTACACTATAAAAGATCTTTGACAAACGTGTTTTATAAAATATTTTTATCAATTTTCTTTGATAGTGTAATATGCATGTTTTATAAAAATATCTCTTTTATAAAATATTTTATCAAATTTAGCCTGATGCAGGTAAATTTGATAAATTATTTTTGTCATATTCTTTATTCAAAATGGCGACTAAATACGAACGGCAAAACCCACAAAAATATTAATTCAAGAATACGAGGCGAATGAATTTTACTAGAAAGTGAAGTATGGCCAGTAGTCTGTCCTCCATACTTATTCAATTTCGTAAGTGTGTTTCCTGCCGTTTAATTAACGGTGAAATTTTATGAGCAATAAAATTAAATGAATTGTCATCCATTCTTAAATAGTTTATGTGGTCATGTCCTCGGGTCTGAAGCTCCTTTAATAAATTTTGATGGCAACCTTTTAAACCCCATCTCGATACTCAGAGTTTCACCCAGATTCTTTTTTTCTGTTTCTTTTTTATTTTTATTAACGATATAATAATAAAATCGCTTAATGTTGCTGCACACGCTGTTCGGTGTTGTTCCATTTTTACTGAAGTTTGAGGAAAATTTTGATAAAATCTTTTATGTAGTGTAATTTTCAAAAATTATTTGATCAAAATTGTTTTAAAAAAAATTGATTCAAATACGAGGGCAGCCTTTTATATTTCGGGATTAGAGAACAAAAACAAAATATTTATCATCGAAAATCGCTTTATTGTTTTTCAAAATATTCCCCATATGAATATAATAATTCTATTATACTCGTAAATTGAAAAAATTCTTTAAGTGCAAAATTTTTGTAACTTTCACTGTGTATGTACTTAAATGGTCCTAAACGTCTGTAAAAAATGACAATCTGCCATTCCATACTTTGATTCTTTCGCCGTGATTCTTTCTTCGTTTCTTTCTCCTTCACCTACAAACTAATTTTTTGGTGGGGAAATTTTTGATTCTTTTTTCAGCAACATTTTTTTTTGATTCATCTGATTCTCGCACTACTACAAAGATAAATATTTCAAGGACACCTTGTTTATTTTTCGTTTTTGGGTTAATTTTAGGTTAATTTCTGTTTTTATAAGAGGAAAAATATTATTTTTCAAATAAAGAAGCAGTTTTCGCAGCAAATAATAAACTTTTATTACAATACGAATAAATCAAAAAATCACTTTGGACGGTAGTCCAAAACGAGTGACGAAAGCACCTACTGCGCTGAAAGTCGAACTCGTATATATACAGCTAGTTTCGAATTTTTTCCCTTTGAGACCTCTATGATCATGTTAAATACCATTAGAAAGACCCAAATATTGTGTAAAAGCATGAATTTCTACTAAATTGAGTGGAGATATGACCTTCCGAAAATTGCACCAAAAAATCAATTTTTCGGGTATAACTGCCCCAAAAAGTGCCCCAATTCAACGACATCTCAAAACCAATTCAACGACATCTCAAACGTCCAAAACGGATGATTTTGACCGAAGTTATGACATTTTTAAATTTTTCTATGACGTCACCATATAATGTTGCTTTGGTATATATGTTTGTTTGTCCGTACTTGTTTCATACTTTTTCATTTCATATTTCCAGGGTTTCTAGTACTTGTAAAACTAAGCAACTATTGTTCTACAGCATTTTAATTTTGCCGTCATGTTGGCCGCGACCGGCCTCTGAACGGCCACTTTTGGCTTTTTTGTCACGCCCACAGCGCTGAACCTATTTGACGTACCCCGGGCATATGCATATCGTTAGAAAGGTATTGACGCCAGCTATCAAATATCATATAAAATATTTCAAAAAAGCAAGGTGGAGGGTCATTTTGGCCAAAAAACTGAAAAATGCCAAATCGGCCGGCCACATTCGGCCAAATTGCTAAAAATTAGCCCAAGACTTTTGGTCCATATTTTCAGGATTATTAGCCACAAATCTCACCTACAATATGACATCAACCCAGACCCAGTTCCAGAAAACTCGTATATTTTAGATATTGACTTCCATAACTTAAAAGCCACCCTAATTTTTTGCAAAATTTCATTTTTTGGCTCAAATGCACCCTAATATTGGTCCGTTGCGGTTCATAATGTTAGTGAATAAACGTATTACAATGAAACAAATATAAATGCATCATATTATTATCATTGCTAAGAGAATTTTTACCAGTGACCCTTTTTTCATAACAAAAAAGTGAAAAAACTGACAAATTGATGTGATCTCCTTGCATAAAATCGATATTTTTTTTAATCTTTTTGGCGATATCTTTAAAAAATAGTTCTTATCTACCGAAGAAACGCGCAAAGGATCAACTGATCTTTTGAAATGATAGAATCACGACGAAAGAATCAAAGTATGGAGTGGCGGAATGGATGTAAAAAATGACAATGCAATATTTCTAAAGAATTAGGTTTAGAGCGGTTGATCAAAAATTTTTAAATATACTCGGTTCATGTCAACTGAAAATTTCAAGCAATATTACTATAGTGAAAAAGGACCAATTGGTGATTTCTGGGGCGAATGAGTAGGGCCACATATCTGCAGGTCCTATTTTTTTTGTATTTTTGTTTATTATGTATGCAAGTAGAAACTCGGGCCTGAAGTTGACTGCATTAAAATATACTTGAAAGCATCCAAATTACCCGCCATTTTGAATATATGTAACTTACATGGACTTTCCACCTGCTATTGTTATCTAGTTATGCTAAAAAAATTCGATCAAATGGCAATTGGAGACTCACAATAGTATGCTATATGAATACATGCTATGTCGGCAGAACTAGATAGCATGTATATAGCATGCATATTTTGGCGTTTCGTCTATTTTAATATGACGACTACTAAAATTTTAATCGCTTTCAAACAAAAAATGGTGAAAAATAACGACAAAAGAATGATTTCTAACGTCAAATTATAGCAAGTTTACCAGACTCCATATTGGCAATTTTTGATAGAAAAAGAAAATAGTTTGCCATAGTATTCAGATAGCAGGTTAAGAAGCCGTGTTAGTCATTGTTGTTTTTATGATATAAGTTTCAGTTATTTACAAGCCGTGGTTCCGTATGCCTCAATTATACTTAGTGATTTTATGTGAGACAAACTCATTGTACCTTACATCGAAAACTGTAACCTAGTCATATTAACACGCTGTACATGTATACTCAGGTTACACTGTATAACGACATATTTATTTTATAATATTTTTAGCATATTCAACAATACATAATATCATCTACTTACGAAATGTGTGACATATGTACAGTATATAGCAATTTCGTTTAACCGTTTCAATTTATATTTTCTAATTCATTTATTAAAAATAAATGTAGGCCTATGTAGTTTAAATAAAGTATTTTTATAATATATTCGTAATTTTAGTTTCTCTCCCGTGACATATTGAGAAAAAATAGACGTTGCATGTCACGAATTTATGTATACCGTGTGGTGTAATATTTAAAGTTTCTAACATGCTATATACCAATATATTGGTATATACTATTATAATAGAGTATAAACCACCTGTGCCTGAACGTCATTTAATGCTGTTCTTGCTATGACGAATTCGTAAGTTTAGGGTTTAACGTGATAATGTATACAAAACAGGAAACCTGCGGATTCTTATTGTGGCCTTGTTTATTCTAATCCTCGTATAATTATTAGCCGTTTAAAATACCACAGGTAGGCTAATTGAATGAAATATTATTATATATTAAGTTACGGTACCTAAGTTAACAAGAAAAAGTTGTCAAAAACATTTGTCAATTTAACTACCCGTAGTTTCCTCGTTTTAGAGAACGAGTCCTCTAACTTTTGTCACCTTTGTGAAGATAGCCCAAATTTCTATCCCCGAAAATCGAAAAAGTTGCTTATGGCAATACTATACAAGTTTATGTATACTATTGCGACATTTAATTAATAATTATTGATTGATTGATTGATTGGACTGTAGAACCAAGTACTTGACAGGTGGTCCCGGATAACGCCGGGCCTATTCCTACAGCCTGTTTACACATAACATTAGGAGGGATAGGAAAGGTAATTTTTTTTTTTTTTTTTTTTGGGACGGAGTTTCAGACACCTAGCGATCGTACGGCACAACACAATTCTAATCTACTTCTAACTACTTGAGGGAGGATAAAGGCTTAATAGGTTTGATGGATAACGATGATTTTGGTCTTCAACAATTGCTTCTTTAAATCAGCAAGCTGAGGGAAAATTTTTATTATTTCACGTACATCTGGAAATTTCCTGAAATTTAATTCTAAATTAATGCTTTCCGGCTTCCTAAACAAGTTGATTGATTGAATCAGCCTGGTTACCGACATCTAGATAAAGTCGATAGTTAGTAACACATTAACAATAGGCAATTTTAATCTACACAATCTACAATTGGATGCTTCATTTGCCAAAACGATTAACTCCGTAAAACAAAAAGTTGATAAAAACTGAGAAAATATGTACAAAAATGGTTTTAAAATTCGTTAGAAATTGCAAATTTAGTTACTTTTAGTTTTGTCATTTAATGGTGTTAACACTTATTATTACTGTAATTTATTTTCAATGTATAGAGCCAATCAAGTACGTTGATATTAAAATTTACAAATATTCAAAAAATGGAGTTAATCGGTTTGGCTTGTCAACCATCAAAGGAATATTATTTCACCTACATCGGTAGATTTCCTGAAATTTAATTCTAAATTAATATTTTCCGGCTTCCTAAATAATATAAACATTTATTAATTTAATAATAATGCAATTCCACAACTTAAAGTAGAATTTCCTGAAACCATAATACATATTCGATTAATTACCAAGTAATTTATACTGCACAGGACATATTATGCCGAGCATGGCAATGGAGCTTCATCGTTCCTCAACCAATTTCTGTCAAATATGGTATGTAGAATTGGATTGGCACTATAACATTATGCTCAATGGAACTAGGCCATTTCTCAACAAATGATGATCAAATTCAATGTACAAAGCTGAATTTGACTAAATTTTGGGATTCGGATATAACGAATTAAACCAGGCCGCCTCCTAACCTACAACTTTAAACTTCATTTTGCAGTGCTGGGCTAGGATTCTAATAAGAAAAGTCAGCTTAAATTGGGATTTTAACGTGTCTTTTTGATGAAGTTCTACAATTCGACCATTCTGAATGGACCTTGGGAATCATATTAAAAAATATATATATTGTCAAATCAGGTATTCAGAATTTTGTGGGGATTTAAAAATGGTATATAGCGAAGTTTTGGAATTCGACCGTCCTAAGCAATTTATTAATCAATCATGTTCGAATCTGGTATGTTGAGCTAAATTGCGACTCCAACATAAATCCCGGATGAAGTTCTGGATCTTTCCACAAAGCAAATCCAAAAGCAATCGGCCAATTAACTATCCAGTTCGTTTATTCACCATAGTTGAAACAAACTTCGCTTAACCCGCCAAGAGATGAACCAGTCAAATCCAGCTTCCCAAAACTAAAATTTGCTAGAATTCCAATCCAGCCCAATTCATACCCAAAAATTAATTTATGCATCTTCTGCAGTATACTGTCTAGAAATAGATTACTGGGACAATTTCGCACATCTCAGTCATTCAAAAACGATCAAGGTTTACGTGAGGTGATGGCACGAGCGGAAAATAAAACCACGCGGAATGCTTCTTACATAATTGGTGCATGAGCAAGTCATTGAATAGGATTTAGAACTCATCAATACTTGTGTCTGACGTTCCCATGCAATTGTGAACCTGTTTCGAGAAATATTGTTAGTCGGATAAATTCTTTCATAGAAAAGAGTGCCAGCAGTAAGCAATCTAAAAAAATAACCAACATTAATAGCCCGAGGCACATCAAAGATTTACTTGTCGTTACAATTACAACGAAAATAAAAATTAAAAACCATTTTTCCTTTGCCATGCCGTAGCACATAT
Organism: Nephrotoma flavescens; assembly: GCA_932526605.1. Lineage (NCBI taxonomy): Eukaryota > Metazoa > Arthropoda > Insecta > Diptera > Tipulidae > Nephrotoma > Nephrotoma flavescens. The sequence goes on from OW052220.1 coordinate 236,657,842, forward strand.
CGCTCATGACATGAAAAAGAGACACAACTCAAAAATTAAAATTTTGCAGGAGAGCAAAAACAAAAAATGCTAATTCCGTTATTAGATTCCAAAATCATAAAACGAAGAATGGCACTTTGTGCTCTATCATTTTCGATGAAGGAAAAATAAAACTGTTTTTATTGAGGGATATGGATACTAATATTGCGCATCCTTCTAGTGAATTAACGGAAAAAGTTCATTTTTTTGAGTTGTGTCACCCGTCCATACCACGGCGAAACAAATCTTTAAAACTTTTCCAAATACAAATTTTTACCGCGCATTATTAATTATTATAGAGTAAAATAATTTAATTAAATAAATTATAAACCAGTTAAATAGACTGTAAAAAAATAAATAAATAATAATAACACCTATCAATGCATGTACATATTATTATTACAATACATACATGCATTTAAATTACATTGGGGAAATCACACGACGACACATTTGAGTTGAGACCGGTTTCTAACCTCAAAAAAAAAAAAAAAAACATTCACGCGCACACACGTCACATGAGTCCCAGCTCATCGATAAATTTCTATGTATGTGTAAAAAAAATGTCGGAAAAAATCACTTTAAAAAGTCTTCGCATAGTTCACCCAATATAACATCGTGTACCTCCACACCGCGGCAACCCCTGCCCGTCTCGATCACCCCACCCATAAAACTTATAATTGTATAGGTAAAGTACAAAGAAACGAAGAAGCTACCGGATTCAAGCAACCGCAATATGGATATGCACATCGAAAATATTTTACACAATAACATAAATGATAAATGGATTTTACACATATACAATAATATATTAAACTAATTATTAAAAAAATTATAAATAAAAACAGTCAATTATATATACATATACATATTATCCACATCCCCTTTCAGCGTGCCATCACAATTGTGTGGGTAAGGCAAAAGAATCATGTCAAAAATTTATTTTTGGAATGAATTCTGGACCAACACACACATTTATGCATTCCACTGAAATCGTCCGAAAAATAACACTAAAACCGTAATAGTAAAATAATTAAAATGTTATCAAAAACAAATAATTAGTATGTTATATAATTTATATATGTATTATCAAATTATAATGTTTTTCAAAAATAATTCCGATTTAACTAAGATCCGTTAAAATCCGAAAGACAATACAACCTGTAATTTTTTACACACACATTTGTGTAGGCTCGACTCAAATTAAAACAAAACAAAAAAAACTTTATTTGGCAAGAAAAGGGATATATCAGAATTCACTTTAATATAAGTCCTGCTTACTCTTCTCATTGACAGATACCTATTTAAAAAAAAACTAACAAAGAGTGTGTTGGTTACACTAACAATGCAACGTAAATTTGAGTTTTTTGTTTTTGTTAATTTTTTTTTGTTTCTGCATCAACACACTTATACATACTTAGTTATTTAAAAAAAAAAAATACTATGGAAAAAAAAATTCCAATACATCTTTACTTAGTTATTATTTATTTCATATGTGTCGATTTAGCACGACTTATATTTAAAAAGATTCTGGATATATATATATTTTACATACATACGTAATACACACACTCACTTATATGTATATACCATATTATCATATACAAATTTGCTCATTCATTTCAAAACAAAAAAAAATATTCGGAAATACAATTCCCATAGTAACAAAAACACACACGCGCGAATACGCCTCGTAATTTCAATGATCCTTTTTATTTTTGATCATCACGATAAAACACACCGCATTCTTTTTATACATACAACAGTATATACAAAAAAAAATCTATGTACATAAAAACAAGAATATTTTCTCTTTTACATTTTTAAATATATATTCTTCTTGTATATACTAACGAAAAGGACACAACTCTCACTCACACACACGCAAACCGTACCATATCACTACTACGACGATATATTATAAATGCGTTTTTCTTATTACAACAATTAATAAAACACATTTAAATAAATAAAACTAAAATTTAAAATTTAAATTAAAAATTCAATAAAACATGAAAAAAAAATAATAAAAACACTTCCCTTAAAAATCCTTTGGAATCGCACAGCAAACACCACGTACACAAAAATGAGTGTAATACACCCACATTGCCGCGCACCACACAATCTTTTTTATCTCTTTATCAATATTAATGTCACTAAAATTAAATTTAAACAAATTTTTATTATAATTTATATTATATAACTATATAACTATAACCGCAATAACTTTAAAATAAAAAATTAAATCGCTTAAATCACTTTAAAAGAAATTTTAACTTTCACTACACAGAGAAAGACAAAAATGCGTCTTTCTTGTACGACGATCAAATCGAACTCCTGCGACATTTAATTAATAATTATAGCAATAAATCTAAATTCGGGTATAAATATTTCCGACTAACAGCTAAATAATAAATAAAAATGTTAAGAGTTCAATAAAAACAATAAAAAGTTATAAAACGCAATAAAAAGTTATAAATTACTTTAAACATTCCTCCTTCACCAAAATGCAATATTTTTACTCTGTGCCCAGAAAAATGTTTGTGTCATGATAGTTTTAGCTGTCATGACAGTAAATATTTTCGGGGCTGAGAGTTAAAAACTTGATATACAAGTATGTACACAAAATTTGTAAATAAAAAAAAATGTTTATAAAATTTTGTTTACGAAATTGTATTAATAAAACTAGACGTAACACTCAAAACATAAAAAACATTCTTAGATTCTAAATAAATTACAGTAAACAACAAAATTACTGTAACATAGTAAATAACTTCAGTAAATGATATATAAAAGTGTCGGGACTTATTTGATCAAAGTTTCTATGCTTTTTTGAATTCAAAATGAGCTGAGTTATAGTCAATAGAAGTCGGGAAATATTCGTTGGTCCAACTTGCGGTGCACATCGTTTGATAGGTGAATATTCATGCAACACGTACGATTTTTTTTAGAATTTTTCTATGTATAGGATTTGAGATATAGTTCATAGAAGTCAGGAACTATTCGTTGGCCTATATCTCAACTACTATACAATACATAGAAAAAAACTAAAAAAAATCGTACATGCTCCTTAAACATTCTCAGTATTGTATCTATTCTAAGCCCCGAAAGTGTCAACTGTCATGACATTTTTTAACTATCATGATAGCAAATATTTTCGGGGCTTAGAGTAAAAATGTCGAGATTGTCATGATAGCAATAATTAGTGTTACCATCGCATTTTTCGGGGATGGAATTTGGGCTATATTCACATACATACTTTTGTTCTCTTTTCTATGTAACTTTGAAAACTTTTTTGTCCGCTTTCTCGCACCGTCCTCTTTTTCATTCAATGAGTTTATATCTTTCTTTCTTCTTCTTTCTTTTCCTTATTTTTTTCCACACATTTTCAAATTATTATAAAAATTCACATATTAATGAAATTTAGCAAGTCTCAATAAAAAATTACACGGAACAACAAACTTAATTTCTACGGCGCAAAAAGTACAACTTAGAAGAATTTTGGAAAAAGTGTCTAGTTTAACCAAAAATCTCTATTCTCGTTTATATTTCAGAAAACCTATATAATAACAACTCTTCTGGAAAACTTAATCTTTAAATTTATTAGAATCTTATAATATTTGGTCGGTTTCTTAAATGCTACACTAACTTGAAACCTTCTACGAGAGCTGCCACTTCAGGTACACTGAATTTCAATAGGACCTCCCAAATTATGGAAAAATAACTGACGAATGTATAAAGTTTAATACCGATCGGTCATTTCGTTTGAAAACCATTTCCGCTTAAATTTTGGGCCAGTTAAACAGCAAATTTTCGTCTACGCTGTTGAGAGGCCGAATTTTCGTTTAAAACAGTTTTTGTCAAATTCCGTCATTTCTGTTCAAATTTTTTTAAAATGAGATAGACATATATGGTTGCAAATGGGCAGTAATGAGCTCGAAATTTGGTTGAAAACAGATATTTACTTAAATTTTGAAAACTGAACTGGCCAGACATCCTTTAGGGACGGGGATGGATTAAGCTAGCAGAACCCATACAGCATAAAATTACAAGATAGTATGGATAATTATAGGCTAATAATAGGATATCTAAATGCTCTATTACAAAATCTTGGACTCCGCCCCTTCCAAAAACGCGGGTTCTGCTAGCTTTACAAAAAGGTTGCAGAACACATATCAAAAATGATTTATAAAAATTGGAAAATTAAAGATTAATTTAAATTTATCCCTATATTTAAATTTTTTTATTCTGCTCTAGCAAAACCCAAATCGAAAATCGGACCAAAAACGAAATTAGAACGCAAAACAAGATCAATTGACATACAAATGGCTTACAAAATCAATCGGATCAGAACGAGTGGAGCCCACAATTTTTTAATGAGGCGTTTGATTAGGCTATAACGAGCCTAAAATTATTTGTAGAAGAATGAATAGATCACGTTTTTCGTTCTAATTTTGGTTTTTGTCCGATTTTCAAATTGGGTTCTTCTAGCTTTGAAATGATAAGGCCTTATGCGTTTTCTAGATCGAGCAGAATAAAAAAATTTAAATAGAGCATTTTAATAGCCTAAAATTAACATTTAATTTTCCAATTGTTTTTAAATAATTTTTTGATATGGGTTCTGCTAACATTTTCTAAGGGTAGCAGAACCCGCGTTTTTGTAAGGGATGGAACCCAAGATTTTTTAATAGACCATTTAATTAGCCTAATTATTAGCCTATGTTCTGCTGTATGGGTTCTGCTAGCTTAAGGAACGTACTGGCCGGTATTGTTGCAAATTTAGTTTAGAATATTTTATTTCATAGGCGTTTTCTCATAAATGATATACTGATATAATTGTTAGTCTGCACAGACCCACCACGGAAGTGGTTTCCTGTTTCTCGAAAAACAGAAAATGTATTTTAATGAAACGCTACAAAGAGAATTTCTTATGCTCAAGAATACCATGGACGGCGGTATGGTGGAATGTAATTCCTGTAATAATAAAAAAAATTGCTATGGGAAGCAAAAGGCGATTTGGTTTATTACAGCATACCCAATCTGAAAAGCATAAAAAAATATGGTTTTGGCTGAAATATCTAAACCATTATCTACATTTTTATTAAAGGACCGATAAGATGATAAAATTTCAGAGGCTTGGGTTACTCCAGCTTATCATGTACTCCGACATCAACACAGCTGTCTAACAACATATTGCAGCACTACCAAATTGGATACCAACCTATTTGCAAATTCAAAAATATCTATACGGCCAAAAACGGGAGCGAATGTTAACAACGTTTTAGCTCCACCATTTCTCTCAAATCATTCTCAAGTAAGTGACACTTAACATCATGGGACTATTAAAATAGACCCAATAGTCATTACCTATTTTTGTAGCCGCCCAGATTTAAGTGAAAAGCTCATCGAGATTAAATCTATCCCCGAAGAGACCACACAAACGGTAACTAACATTTTGATTGAAATTTTGGAGAAGTTCGAGATCACGAACAAATGAATAGCATTTGATGGGGACAACTGAAACACGGAGACATACGGCGTGCTGGCGAAATAATATGTATATTAAACAATTGTATCAGGAAGTCGATTGTAACTTTTATTTACTTGTGTAGGTGAGGCTTACTTGTTTTTCCTCAATTCCTTAACACATTTCAGCAAGCTTTAGGATAAATTTCATATCCTTGTATATCGGAATGTGAAATAAATCCTACAAAAAATTTATTGTGGTTGCTAATATCGTGGATGGCATTCCCAAACCATTTATAACCATCTGTAATGCACACGACGAGTTTATAGTTATCAGTACTTGGTGTACGTAGTTTTCAAGATGTTCCGATTAACAAGCTAAGATGTTCTCATTGTTCTTTTTAAAAGTATTTTTTGACAGTTGCCCGCTTCATTCACCGCTTACAAGGAGAACAGACGCGGTATTAGTATTAAAGTGCCAATAACCCGTCGTGACTTGTAGTGTCACTCCCCCAAAAAATGTTTTAATAAATGAATTAATTAAACTCTCTACACTCACGAATAAAATATTCTCTGTGCGCCCATACAAATAACTATTTTAGATAAAATCTAGTGCTGCACTTTCCAGTGATTACATCTCGTCATTTAGTTATGCAAACCCTTGAATTGGTAATGACCTTATGGATAAAATATTAGAAAATTACAATTTATTTTTTTACCCAAATTTGCTCGCCTCCCGACGAGGCTAAGGATACTGGAGCATTCCAAGTGTAGAATATACCGCTATCAGTACGCCACCACTCGATTTCTTTGATCTAGTTACGAGTATTCAAAGCAAAACTGATGTTCAGTGGTCGGTTCTTCAAGATATTGTTTGGTATCATTATTAAATACGCATATGTTTAATTGGATAGTACGACACATCACTGAAAGCGACAATTCACCAAAAAGCAATTCACTAAAAACGATAATTTATTGAAAAGCTAATCACCGAAATAGCAACCGAAAAAATAATTAAATCCCAGAAAAGACGTAAACTAAAAATTATGAACAAAACATTTTGTTAAATATTGAAACAAAAAAAACATTAAAATACTTAAATCCCTTTCCTTAAGTTAAGAAGGGAAGGATTCAGATTGCTTCAGACTGAACGATATTTTTAACCTTATAGTTGAAACATTAAACTTTTTTTATTGTTACAGTTCACAACCAATGGTTAAAATACCATTTTTAATTGTTATATCGTTAACAATAGTTTTCAGTTTTTCGATTTTTTTAAAGATGTGTAATTTTAATTTCAAAGTTCCAGGATTAGTTTTTTCAGTATTTTTTATTTCTGTCAATTAATAACGATCATTTAATAATATACAAAGCGTTTGAATATTTTCGGTAAATTATTGTTTTCAATGAATTGCCGTTTTTGGTGAATTGTTTTTCGGTGAGTTGTTTTTCGGTAAATTGTTGTTTTCGTTCAATTGCCGTTTTCAGTGAATCGGTAAATTGTCGTTTTCGGTTAATTGATGTTCCGGTAAATTGAGGCTTTCAGTGAATTGTTTTTCGGTGTATTGTCGCTTTCGGTGAATCTTTTTCGTCAGTAAATTGTCATGGAAGCATTTAATTGTTGTAAGGAAGAAGCGGAAGAAGGCTCTAGATGGATATTCTTGATGTAGTGATTCTTTAAGTGGTTTTTAATCAGATTGTTTGAGTGTTTCATGTAAAACTTTATTTCCATGATTGTAGCTAAACTCTACAGACAACACCTTATACAATGTAGAAGATGTGGGTGGAGAATCTGTTGACATGGTGATTAACATCCAAAGTAAGTGTGAGGCTCATCTTTTCGTTGTGTTCTAGAGTGTAAATTGAATCACTTCAATCAGTTTTAGATTGATGAGTAATCACAATAACGTATTTTCCCTTAATTTTTTAAACCTTTGTAGCTGCATTGAAGGATTTAATGTAGAAGTTGTGTAGTTTGAATCCATTTCAAGACAGGTTCTATTTATTTTTTCTAACCTACTAAGGTAAAAAGTTATTGAAAATTCTTTTGAAAACAAAATAAAATTCGGGATAATTTTCTCTGCCAATTTCGCTATGGAAAGGATATTCTCAATTTACAAATATTTACATCAAGTATTTTTTCTCAGTAGGCCAAAAAAAACTGATTTATAGAAAGAAGCTATGTAAATTCCTTCCCCAGTTTCCTATTCCCAGGGAATTATCAGAATAGTGCCAGGAACTCAGCTATTTCTTTACCGATTATGATGGGATTGAGATTGTTGGATGTAAATAGGATTCTAAAATGATTTTTGGAAGAAGTTTTGAATATGGTCACCAGGGTCGGAACTCAGCCGTTTTGACCAGTCATTTAGTCGTCACGAAACCATTTTTTTTAATCAACTTTCTATTATCTTTATTCCTGCCTAGATCTCAGAAAACCCTCAATGACGACCCTTCTGGAAAAGTTAATATTTAAATTTATTAATAATCTAATAATTCTGGTCGGTTTTCGCAAATGCGTTACTTTTCAACAACATTGCAAAAATTAAAAAACCTGCCACTTTTGGTACATTGATTTTCACCAAATTTCACAAGAACCTTCCAAATTATGCAAAAAACTGATGTATAAAGTTTAATGCCGATCAGTGAACTGTCATAATTCAGATTCATATAATATATAGGTTTTCCACTCCAAATTCAACCTTTTACAAATCATGTTCATCAATTTGCAAATAAAATTCACCCCTTTCCAAAAGATGTTCATCCTTTTCCAAACCAAATGAGTGTTTGATTTCTTTATCTTGATTTGGATGCATCTTTGTTCAAAACATATTCATCCTTTTCCAAACCAAATTCATCCTTGTTCAAATCAAATTCACCGTTATCCAAATCATATTCATTCTTTTCCAATTCAAATTCAATCGGAGATGTTATAAAACCAACAGAAAATTTTTAATTTAATAAATTTATTGTATTTAAATTCAAGATTCAAAATAACAAGTTATTTGTTTTTTATTTTTCAAGCTTTGCAATCTGTTCTGGCGCCGAAGCGCTCCCAACACTTTCGCGATTAGCTATTCACGCCCTACATTGTGAAGTTGCCAGCCAAAATAACAAGTTATTAAAGTAAATTAACTTTCACTGTGTAACCAAAATGTTCGATGTTTCAATCAAACTACCTGCGTCTTGGTAATCTCACCTCAAAATTTTGGCTGGCAAATGCATAAGGTACGACGTACCGCAAAAGAGTTGGGAGCACTTCCGCCCCAGAACAGATAGAAAAGATTAGAAAACAAAAAAAAATAAGTTCTTATTTTGAATCTAGAATTCAAATACAATAAATTTATTAAATCAAATAGATTCTGTAGGTTTTATATCGTCCCTGGTTGAATTTGATTTGAAAAAGGATGAATATGATTTGGATAAAGGTGAATTTGATTTGGAAAGGATGAATATGTTTTGAGTAAAGGTGAATTTGATTTGGATAAAGTTGGATTTGATTTGGAAAAGGATGAAAGACTTTTGGAAAAAGATAAATTTTATTTGCAAATTGATGAACATGTTTTGTAAAATGTTGAATTTGGAGTGCAAAACATATACCGTGGCTTTACTGTGTCCAACTACTGCCGTAGATTTTAGTGGTGAACTTTATATTTTTGAAAGTTTATTTAAAAAGCCACGGTCTACTCTATATGGACTGGTACATACATATTCAGATAGCCCACTTAATCCTATCAATTACCACATAGTCACCATGCGAGAACATTTCAAGCCCAGCGCGTTTTTTAATATTACAATTATCAAATTTTTCGTCTAAAGCAACAGAAATTAAAATGGATGAAGTTAGTAAGTATTTACCACTTACCCAGATTAAAATCTGAGATTCAGCAACTTGCTGACAGCAAGCAGGAACTTTTGAGATGGGATATCTTTTACTAACTCATATTCGTTAAAATAATCTTCAGGGTGGCTGTTATTTGAGCCTCCCCACCAACCATATGTTAGTTTAATATCAATGTTAGTTTGTTAGTTTGAGTTTCACAATGTTGAGATGCACACATATTGCTCGGCCTTGGAGCCTTTGAGTAGTTTTCTGAGTTGAAAAATTTATTGCATTTTTCTGGACGACCAAAACTATGGTCTTCATCCATCCTGCGCAAAAGAGGAAATTATTGGAGATCTCAAGCAAAAGGATTATCAAATAGAAAATGCTATAAACAATAATCAAAAATAAAAAATCGAAACTGAATAAGGAGAGGGCGGTTGTTTAAAAGGAGGATCGCTGGTGGTTATAGATCTTGAAAAAGCGGCGTGGAGTATTACCCCCTCAAGTTCAAAGGAACTCTGGAAGTTGTCCACTGGAAGTTGGAAAAGTGGTTGCAGCAAAACTAAAGCAAGACAGGCTTGGAAAGAAATCGAAGGCATGTTATCGTGGAAAACACACTACCAGTAAATAAAATGGATAATTATCGGGTGATTCTTTTGCTTTTTGTTTTTTCGTGTATATGTTTTTGACACATCACGCGTGACTGACGACATCTCCACAGTCAACTGTTCTCAGTTAGCATTTCTATTTCATCATGGAAAGACTTACACCCGAGCAACATTTTCAAGTTATTGAATTTTATTTTCAAAATTCTTGGTTAGTGAAAATTAAGTTGAGCGCACTGCACGTCAGCCGTCATAATCCACTGAGCAAGCAATTCAAGCCATTGTGACCAAATTTCACACCAATTTCACGTTATTGGACATCAATCCACCAAATCGTATGCGAAGAGTGTGTAGAGAGGGAAATATTGCTGCGGTAGCAGCTAGTGTTGATGGAGACGACAAAACGTCCATCCGTCGCAGGATACAGCAATTATGGGATTGTGTTAATGTTTTTAAGTTAGATCTATCAAATGTCCATATCCATAACGATTTTCAGAATTTTGTTATTGTTGTGGAATGGCCAAACATGGCCCAGAAGCATATAATTACTGTTTAAATAGTTTTTACGGCTTCATCGGAATACTAGTTCAGATTTTCCGAGGTGATCATCGATCTCACTATATTTTTATGCTAGATCTATCAAATGTCCAAATAGCTATGCCAAGTAATGATATGCTTCTGGGCCATGTTTGGCCATTCCACAACAATGACAAAATTCTGAAAATCGTTATGGATATGGACATTTGATAGATCTAACATAAAAGCATAGTGAGATCGATGATCACCTCCCAAAATCTGGACTAGCATTCCGTTGAATTCGTAAAAACTCTTTAAACAGTAATGATATGCTTTTGGGCCATGTTTGGCCATTCCGCAACAATGACAAAATTCTGAAAATCGTTATGGATATGGCCATCTGATAGATCTAACGTTAAAATATTGTGAGAATAATAACTTGACAAATTCTCGACTAGTATTCCGATGAAGTCGAAAAAAAAATTTAAACCATATTTTAATTTTAAGTTGATGACGTATATTAAATTTATGATACACTATTAATTTTAAAATATTATTTGAATCATACTCTTGTTATTTGATTATTGATTAATAATATATATTAACAAATATTTTAATCTTTTTACATTTTAAATTTAGTTTCGCCTAAATGTTTTCTATCTTAGTGCTTATTACTAATACAAATACACATGTTTTACTTAGGGTTTTTTAGGAAATATTTCAATCCGGTGAACTGGGGAAAAAAATTATAGGTAATTCTATTTAAATATTTTTTTCGGGCCTACGGAGGAGAACAGTTTGATGTAAATAATTATAAATTGGGAATAATTTTTTCATACCTAAATTGGCAGGGAAAATTATTCCCGAATTAATTTTGTTTTCAAAAAACACTAAATTTTTACCTCAGTATGCCAGGAAATTTTGTTTAAAAAAAGTTACTTATAAATTATTTCCCCCAATTCCCCCATTCTTTCCCCGAATTCAGAGGAGCTACTCTTGCACCAATTTAGATAGTACTGAGTGTCCCCTATCTATATAATATACTTGTGGTTATGCTTACACGTCTCTGACATTTTATTTATTTGATAGGATTTCTTAATAATTCCATTTATAGTTTAATTTTTTTTTTTGCCTAATATTTTTCTTTATTTGTGTTCTCCATTTCTTTACAATATAATTCTTTGGCGCTCCAACGCTATGGAGGTTATGCACTAGGCTAGTAACCTACCTGTAAAATAACCTACCCCGGATACGACACGGATAGTTTAATTACACTGTTAATAATTGAACGCACACTTTAAATTAATAAAAATTTGTTAGAAAAATTAACAAATGTGTTAAGAAACGCCAGTAGTTACACCCGTAATCCATCCCAATCTGGTTTCCAAATTATTAGAACACACAAAAGAATTTAGGATTAAAGTCGCCCACGATGATCCAAATGCCGCTGTCGAATTTAAACAAAAAGAACATCAATATAAAATGATGAGGGTAAATCTATACGTATAGGACGTAGCATATTGTATCGATTTAGACACATTATTTTGTATCATTATGTTAATATTTTATTCACGTATGACGTACACGAGTATATGACAATGATTTATAACAAGCAACAGACGAGACAAGCAACGGACGTTGTTTTTGTATTGATTTGTATATAAATGGAAAATCTAAGTTCCAATTATACTTTGAACGTTCCATTTTCATTTATATCAAAGCTTTTCGAACATAATCAAATTGTACGGTATCGTACTCATCATATATTGATTCTATAAATAAATTAAAAAAAAAATTTAACTCTGAGGCAATTTTATTTCCTCCGTGCATTATACGATTTGGTACATTTAGATGGGGAGAATGGTTTCTAAGTGGATATTTAAATTTACCATAAAAATAATTTGATTAAATTGTTACTACTTGTTGATTTATAAAAGTAATTGATTGGATTATCTAATATGTATTTACATGTTTTATTTAAACAGCTATTTTATATTTTCCGTTACAGAATTGGTCTATGGGCGAACACATTTGGTCAAGAGTTATGGTCACTGGGCCAAAAAATGACAAAGTCGCAAGAAATAAAAGAGGTAATGCCATCAAACAAATCCGAATCCAAACATATTTTTAATCAAACGAATTATTTTACAGAAATACAAAAATTACAATGCTAGGGTTGAAAAAAAGAATGGCACGTCACTGATAGCATCAATTGTAGAAAATGTGGGCCGTATGTTAGCTAGTAAAATGGATGCAGTCAATTGTATATTAAAATTGGCCGAAGAAGTATCCGAACAATTTGAATTTAATGATACGTTAGCGGAAAATTTTACATATTACTCGAGTAAATTTTCGAATGTGTCGGGCGAAGAGCCACGCGAATTGAAAGAATCGATCGAAGAAAATAAATGGATGTATCGTGAAATGTGTTTTAATGCGGACAGTCATTTTTTCAATGTATCGGTGAATACAACGCATAGTTCGGTTCATGTCCCAACAAATGTATACGATCGGAGTGACCCAGCATTAGAAGCAATACAATGGTCTGAAACGTTAGATGAGGTTTTTGTACAAAATTATAATTCCGATCCGGCATTATCATGGCAATATTTTTGCTCTGAAACCGGGATATTTCGACATTATCCGGCGATGCGGTGGCGAGATTCTGATGTCGATCTATTTGATTGTCGCCGCCGATCTTGGTACATTGAAGCGGCTACATGTTCAAAGGATGTTGTTATATTAATTGATAATTCGGGTTCAATGACCGGATTTCGAAATTATTTAGCTAAATTAACTGTTAAGAAAATTATGGATACATTTTCAAATAATGATTTTTTAAATATTTACAATTATTCGGCTGGAATAAACGAAATAGTTCCATGTTACAAAGTAATGAATTCATTCAAATATTCATAATTACAAAAATTATTACACTAAATTGTTTGTGTATTTATATAACAGGATATGCTGGTACAGGCAACCCCTGAAAATATTGAAGTGTTTAATACAGCCATGAAGCTAATGGAACCTGAGGGATACGCAAATGTATCGGGAGCTTTTGAAACTGCATTTCAACTTCTCGAAAAAGTATGGTCAACACAAAATTTATTCTGTACTTTTAAATACATTCATATTTTTTTTTAGTATCGTGACCTTAAAAATTGTACCGAATCCGTCCAAGGATGTAACCAAGTAATCATGTTGATTACAGATGGCGTGGCAGGCAATATAACAGATATTTTTGAAAAATACAATTGGTTTGATACAGGAAATAGGACGAAAATCCCGGTAAGGGTTTTTACATATTTGCTGGGGCAGGAAGTAACAAAAGTCAGAGAAATTCAGTGGATGGCATGTCTGAATCGAGGTTATTATTCGCACATTAAAACAATGGACGAAGTGTCAGAAGACGTATTAGAATATGTAAATGTGATAGCAAGGCCTTTAGTACTGCAGGGCATCGAGCATCCGCCAACATGGACGCACGCCTTTGTCGATGAAACGGTTAGTATATTTTAACAAACAAATTTTTATGCTGTATAAGATTGCGGGAAATTACCAATGGAAAATACTATGTAGTCTTTGCTACTCACCACAAAAGACAGGGAATTTTATAACCAACGAAAATGGCTTCATTTGGTTTGTAAGGATTGATTGGGGTTTTAGCAAGTGTATAAGCCACTTATTAAGCCGCTTATGGGAAGTAATTTTGATGCTGTATAAGATAGCGGAAATGTGACAGCGGAAAATAAGAGATTTTGCTACTCGCCGCAAGTGGCAGCACTAACACTAAAGAGAATTTCTTTTGTTATGCAATTAAAAGCGGATATTTTTTTTCATTGTGTATAACTTTTTTCGCTAAATAAATCATCTCAGCGGAAAATGATCTCGGTAAAAGAAAATCTTGAAATTTAACAATATTCCGACTTTCCGCCATTTCTTAACGAATTACGATGAAATTTGGATAGTAGTATTGATCAGAGATTTTAAAGTAAGTTTTGCACAAAATTCTACTCTCTGTTCGTGCTGGACTAAACTGGCCATTTTATAACCAGTCCTTATGAAAACAGGTATCTGTACATTTTACACGATATAAATAAATTTTAAACTGGAGGGAACTCGGCTATTTTTTAAACAAATTTTGTAAAATTTGCATCGCGCACAGGGGCAATTTTGAAGAAATTTATGGACTAGAATTTCCACTAGCATTTTTTGATTTTCTGCGGTCATAGAAGTTATTTTCAGTTTTTGGCCAATATCTAAAAAACTTCCACTAGTAATCATTACTTTCGGTTGTATCTTAGACCATACTGAGACTATGTGGCAAATTTGAGGAAAATATATTGGCTAGAATTTTCAATAGAATTTTTTGATTTTCTGCGCCATAGATGTTGTTTTCAGTTTTTGGCCAATATCTCAAAAACTTTCACTAGCAACTAACACTTTCGGTTGTTTTTCTAATAGCTTACGTCATGCTAATAATTTTCACTAGAATTTTTCAATTTTCTGCGGTCATATAAGTTATTTTCAGTTTTTGGCCAATATCTCAAAAACTTCCATTAGTAACCAGTACTTTTTTTCTAATAGCTGTTTTTGAGATATTGGCCAAAGACTTGTCTTGTTTGATTCGTTAGGCTTCTATAATAATTTGGAAGAAAATTTAATGTGGTTGACAGGGTGTTTCAAAGTAAAATATCATACAAGAAATTTATTACGTATATCGGTGAGTTTCATAGTTGTCCTAACCACATTTTAAGGATTCATTTAAGGATTCATCCTCGAAAAGAGTAAAAGTGAAAAACACAATGTTAGTCGCATTTGATTTTCTTCTAATTCATAGTAGGGCATTGAACGCGTCTAATGATATTATCGCAATGACGATAAATCCTTAAAAAGTGGCCGGAACAATTTCGGATTACACCAATGCCACCTTTAAATTTTTTGTATGACATTTCACTTCGAAACACCCTGATAGACATATTAGATTTCCTTCGAAGGACGATTAGTCCTTAAAAAGTGGCCAGGACAACTTCCGAATACACGGATGCCAGCTTTAAATTGCTTGTATGAAATTTCCTTCCTTCCCGCTATTAGATTTCATCCTAATTAATTTGGGGGTATTGGACGCATCAAATGATATACCACCTTAGATTTGATGTTCGATCAATAAGTACCCGTGTTTGAAAACAGGTGACGTTGCTGAGGGAAGCTGATTTTACCATCTTGTACTGTCATCTTTCAAACGACACCATACAAAATTTCAGTTCTCTTTATTTTTGGATAGAAAAACATACGAAGGAATAAAAGCGAAGTTGGAAGTGTCTAAAAGGAACCTTCACCATCTATGACAACCGTGAGATATTGATTCAACGAATTTTAACGTGACCCTACATGTGTTTTTGATGATGAACGGGCAGGCCGCCCGGCAGACGTTGTTACCGAAGAAATCGTTGAAAAGGTCGATGACGTGATTCTTGTTAATCGCCGAACTAAAGTACGGAAAGTAACAAAGGCTGTAGGCGTGTCGTACGGAACGACAGTTTATATTTTAAATGATAAGTGTGAGAAAGGTGTCGGCCCAATTGGTGACGCGATTGCTGAAATTGTCGAAATAGCAATCCGGATTTGTCGCGGCCAAATTGCATGAACTTGCATCAATCACTGCTGCATCCACCGTACTCGCCTGGCATGGATCTCTGCGATTTCTTTTTGTTCCGCAACATGAAACCATGGCTTGGAGAAAAACTCGCTTAAACGAGAGGATTATCGCCGAGACAGAAGCGTATTTTGAAGAGTTTAAAAAATCGTATTTTTTGGAGGGGTTAAAGAAATTGCATAAATGTTGGGAAAAGCGTATCGAACTAAAAGGAGATTACGTTGAAAAATACGAAAGTAAAAATTTATAAATTTGCATCCATATTCCTTCCTTATACATTAAGTACCCAATGATCGACCCTCGTAATTATGGGGCATGTAACGCATCAAATGATATTATCGCAACGTCGATAAATCCCTAAAATGTTGTTTGGGCTACTTTGGAATACACCGATGCTCGTGTATGAGAATTCACATCGAAACACTCTGCCAGCCACATTAGATTTCCTACTAATTGAAAGCATCAAATGAATTTATCATGATGTGATGAGGATAAATCCTTAAAAAGTGATGAGGTCAATTTCGGAATACATCAAAGCCCTTTTTAAATTTCTTGTGAAAGTCAAAGTGAATTCGAAACACCCTGCCAGCCACATTAATGCTGTTTTTCTTTGATAAATTTACAACAACAATTGTTTGTTGTTTCTAAATTGATTTTTTTTTAGATTTGCGAAATCTAAATTAGTGGTATTGCTTTGGTAAATTTTCTAAATTTACGACAACGAGGCCAGTTTTGAATTTCTTTATAGAATTCCCATAGCAATCAATAATTATTCATCATAGTCGGCCTTTTTACCAGTAGTAACTAAATTCGGTGTACTGCAGCAGGGAAACGTTCAAATTTCAAAATGGTACTTTGCATACCGATTAAAGCCCAATTTATGCTAATTAGTGCTCACTGGAAAAAATTAGTGCTAGTTCAGGAAAAGAAACAACGGGGAAAGAAAATTTCAAATTTCGCCTGAAAGACGAAAAAAATAAAAACCAATTTCTAGAAAAAACTAGAAATAAAACTTTCCAAAGGCGGCTACACTGACGAAATTTGTGCTTGCCATAAAAATATGATTTTCATAAATTTTCATTCATAAATTGAGAAAAAACAAAATATCCATAATAATAAGAAACTCAGATAGCTTAGTCCTATCAGGTATGTTCATTGTCATCCGAAAAATATAGTGGCTGAATTTTTATAGTGGCTAATCCAGAATTGGCCATACGCAAGAATGGTGCAGAGCCGGGATGCTGGCGATTGTTTTAGTTCAGGGAAGTGGTTTTTTAACTGTCTCACGAACTCGTTTTGTGGAACTGCATTTGAGTGATCCAGGTAGTCTTATCGTGGTACCGTAAACTAACTCAGCACAGGAAGCTTGCAATTCCTCGCTAAACGACAATCGTAGTCCTAACATGACTGTCGGAAGTATGCTGGTCCATTCGGTGCGCCCGTGACACGTAATGGCAACCTAGAGAGTACGGTGCCATCTCTCAACCATGCTATTACAGTAATTTGAATAGTTCTTCGGACAGTTCGGATTCGAACTGAGTTCCCTGATCTGTATATAAGGCAAACGCGACAGTGGCCGGTACAGGAACCGCCTAAGGCTAACGCATGTAACGATTTATTAGCGTGACGCAGTATCGCTGGCTATCAGAAAGCGGCAAAGTACCAATGATGTCGAGGTGTATTTCTGCAAAACGTTTGTTACAGGACGGCTCAGCAGTCGACCCGCAGATTTCACTAAACATCGTAGAGGCCTCACACGTTGATTTTTGCCGGCTACTTTCTCAGGGAGAAGTGCGAAGGGGTGTGGAGATAGAGGCTTACGATGTTCCTGGCCTACACCGTGACTACAGAAACTTAAACAAAAAAAAAGTAAACGCAAATAATAAATAAAATCCGGATGTTCCGCCGAAATTCGTCGGCCGGAACTTGAGGAACGAACAACATCATAATTATAACTGAGTGAGGTGCCTTGCTGCGCGCATCCATTCGAATTTAAAGCGCTGGTTCCGAACTTGGAAGCGGGCACCAAGTGACCGCAAAGCACGCGCCGACACAGAATGAGAAGTGCTTCCCTCATCACACCAAACCCGGAAAAATTAGCAATTCATATTTTTTTTTAATTTTTTTTATGCTATAAAGAAAAGAAAAATAACTTTCCACCATGTAACGAATGCTGATTGGTCCTGAAAAATTTTCCATCGACAGATGGACACACTAAAGGCCACTTCGTTGTCAGAAAAGATTTATTATTGAAACATTGCCTTTGGGCGGTCATTTTGAGCACGGCTAAGCTCAGGAGAAGTGGGGTGGGGTTTCCAAAGGATGAGTTCAAACGTGTTAGACCGCTGAGTGTTATTTGTTAAAAAAAAACAAAATAATAATTAGGAAATCTGATTTCTAAAACAAACAGGAACTACCATTGATTAGATAAAACAAATAAGCACTATGACCGTTACCTGACCTGTGAGAGAAACCTACTTCCCGATCGAAAGACACATGACCCATGCAAAACATATATTCATCACAACTAAAGTGAAACTTTAAATCTTCTTAAGTAATTGCATACTACCCAGAGTGAGGTGATAATCACACCCATCATCACACTACTCACCTTGATCTCCAAATCAAATGTTTCGATTAGTCTTGCATTACGTTTGTAAAATAAAGAAATTTAATTTAATTTTAAGTTTCCCAAAAAAAACCATAATTTATTTAACAATTAATTTGCAAAGGTGAAAATCTCGAGAAGCGAGAACAGGAATTCATAATTTTACGCGAGGCGGAAAATATTGTTAATATAAGAACATTTAATAAAATTAATAATTATGCAAAATTCAAATTTATGCCTATAAGTTACACCTGTACTACGACTACGCTAACTTATGCTAGGCCTAACCTACAATATAAATCAATTATCTTAATGCTAAAATCAAACTTAATTAAATGAAAATATTAAGAAAATATATAATTAAAAAAAAATAAATACAAAAAAAAATATTATATTTGTAAGAATACCTCGTATAAAAATAAAGTTGATTGCTGATTTTCTGCATTGAACTAAGTATTTCGAATGTATCCAATGTTGATGGATGAACAATGTTGATTGGAGAATGAAAAATTTGCGCGACTCTTACGTAAATCAATACCGTAAGGCTCGTACTTTCAGTATATTTTACGTAGGCTGATGATATTAATTTGTGATCTTTGTTGTAACTGTTCGTGTATTATCTGTATATTATAAATGTATTATTTATTGTGGTTTATGTATAACGAACGACGATTATGGATGATTATTATTTCATTTATTGGCTTATTTTTATTCGTAGTTAATTGTATTATTATTTTCGTATTAATATTATTATTATTAGTTCATGACGTAGTTAGATATACACACTTGCCCACTTATTAAACGGTATTATCAACGAGCTTACCGTTCACACAATGAATACGGCTTTTTGCATGCACGATAATATAATGCACGAAAAATTCCACTATTTCCACGTATTATATTATACCCAAGTGAAATTTATATGTTTTCCGATACACTTAGGTTATTCAATTCACGAGAGTCTTCATCACAGAACTAGGTAACACGTTAGTTTTAATTTATCTTGTCTATATCTTGGGAATCAAACTATAACTGTCTATTCACAAGTATTTTTTTTTTCCCAAGTATCCGCGCACTATTTAATTTATTATACATTGTTTTGGCCGTTTTATAAAATCTATATGGTAAGGTCTTATTACTAGTATTTAAGTTTAATAATTTCGGAGATTTATTTTTAAGCTTAGTCTATTTTAACCAACCAAGATTGGTCTCATGAATTTTGCAATCGTTTACCGAAAATAAAAACACGTCACTAGCGGTGTCTATAGCGGCCGCTCTTAAAACAAAACGTGGCGATACCGCAATATAAATGTTCACCCACCCACCATATAACTATAAAAACCTGTCCAAGCGTTCAATTCACTAACCCAATTCACTTATAAAAAACCACAAAATAATTATAAGTCCGATTTTCCCGGTTTTTATTATCACCAAAACTAACTTATATGCAACGTTATCACGCGCGATCGAATCTTTAAACTTTGCCTCGATTTTTGTTTTTATATTTTTAGGTATCGTCTCTTTAACACCGATCCTATCGATTTGCAAGTTAAATATTGACTGCCTCCCCGTACAGAAAAATTCTTTAATTTTTAATAATTAACGGGGAAAAATGCACCCACACCACGACGATATTTTTTTCCTCAATTACAATCAATCAAATACCAATAGATCAGCTGCTTTGATTAATAACTAATGCCGGGTTTACGTAGTACAACGCAACTCGATAAAATTACCAATGTAGCGTTCGGAGAATATTGAAGAACGTAACAGCGTGGGGACGACCTACCCCTGAGATTGTCTCATGCCGGGCTAAATTAGCTTTAAGTCCTTGTAATGGTAATTTCCCAGCGATTTACCTGATTCATCTGCAATTTCACACATTACTCGTCCAATTAGTTTGACAATCGTACCTTTTATGTACTTTGCGGCAAGCTTAGCTGCAAAGTTATTGGCTGCACTACTTTGTGTGAAATTTCGAACGTAGACGGTTTGCCCAATCTGTAGGTTAGGTAATTGTCTTCGCAAATTAAATCGATTATGAGATTTAGTCAGGGCAGTTTGAATATGGGCATAAACTCGTTCGAATATTCTACCAACATGATCTGGTTTCTCGTCAATATCCGTGTAATTTCCTGTAAGAGCAATTGCTGATTTTAAAATAGGATAGGCGGATCCATGGAGAACTGGATATTGCCCGTAGACAACAAAGTTTGGTGCATATTTTGTACTTTCATGTATCGCATTTCGAATAGCAAACGTAATTGCGTCTAAACGAATATCCCATAACCTATGATCATCTTTGACATAATTTCGAATGCCCGCAATCAAAGTTCGGTTGACGCGTTCAGACGAATTTCCTTGTGGAGCATATTTGGCCGTAAGGATTTGGCGGATTCCGTAAGTGTGACATAAATCTTTAACAAGGTTCGAATCAAACTGGCTTCCGTTATCGGATACAAGGACTTCTGGAACCCCAAATGTGAATATGATTTTACTCTCAATAAATTTGACAACATCAGCTGCGGTGGCTTTTCTCAATGGCTGAGTTATAACATATTTCGAAAAATCGTCCAAAGCGATTAAAATATAGGCATTATTCTTCCGTGTGCGAGGATATGGACCCAGGAAGTCAACGTACACTCGTTGAAAAGGACGGAAAGTTTGTGGCAAAGCACATAACGGTGGTTGACTCGAGTAATTAATCGCTTTATTTTCATGGCATGATTTGCAAGTTTTAATAAATTTTGCTACTTCGACAGACATTTGCGGCCAGAAAAAGTATCGCTTTAAGAGATGTAGGGTCTTTTTAGAACCTAGATGTGCAGTTTGAGGAGGTGAATGAGCCGACTTTAGTAAAGCTTCCCTTAGTTCAATTGGAACTACTAATTTCCATATCGTATCATCAGTTATCATTTCCGCCTTCGATGAATTTGGTTTAATAAAAATCTTTCCATCCGATAATTTCAGGTTGCAGGTGGGATTAGTCACCAGTTTGTTTATCAACTCCAAATAGACGGCTGACTGAAAATGAATGGAAGTCAGATCGATATTCAAAGCAGGGTCCGTTAGAGATATTTCATCCATAAAAACCCGTGATAAAGCGTCGGGGACACAATTTTGAATACCCTTCCGATATTGTATGTCAAAATTGTAACCCTGGAGCTGTAGGCTCCAACGGGCCAACCTACCAGTTAAGTCTTTAAGAGACATCAACCAGGTCAAGCTCGAATGATCTGTAATTACAGTGAATGGGAACCCTTCTACGTATTGCCGAAATTTTTTTATCGCCATGATGGCGGCAAGGCATTCCAGTTCCGTAACACTGTAATTACGTTGAGCTGCATTCAATTTATGGGACATAAAGGCTATAGGACAATCATTTCCTTCCTGATCCTTCTGAAAAAGTACTGCTCCAATGCCAGTTGAACTGGCATCACATTGAATAAAGAATCTCTTGCTAAAATCTGGGGTGATTAACACCGGTGCACTAGCGAGAGCATTTTTGAGATTATCCATTGATGTTTGAGCGTCTTCGTGCCATTTAAATTTTTTTCCCTTTTTCAGAAGGTCAGTAAGGGAAGAGGCAAGGGAAGAGTAATCTCGGATGAAACGGCGATACCATCCCGTGACACCCAGAAAACGACGAACTTGCCGAACTGTTCGGGGTACTGGGAACTCTGTAATGGCCCTTACCTTGTCCGGGTTGGCGATTAATCCTCCCTCCCCAATTACATATCCAAGGTATTCTATCTCTCTTAATAAGAAGTGGCTTTTGTTAACGTTTATGGTTAACCCAGCTTCAGTTAATCGTCTTGCGACATCTTCTAATAACGAGAGATGTTCTTCGAATGTTTCACTCGTTACCAGAAGATCGTCTAGATAGACAAATACCTTGGACTGCAAATGAGGGGGAATCACTTTATCCATCAACCGAGACAGGGTTTGAGGGGCATTACAGAGCCCAAACGGCATTACTTTAAAGTGATATAGTGGGCGCCCCGGGATAACAAACGCCGTCTTCTCTCTCGAATCTGGATCCAAGGGAATCTGCCAAAAGGCATCCTTTAGATCCAGACCCGATATAAATCTCGTCCGGTCCAATCTACCCAAAAGTCCATCGATTAGTGGCAGCGGATACGCGTCTTTCTTTGTTACCGCGTTAAGCCTCCTCGCGTCCAGACATAATCGAACACCCCCGCTTTTCTTTCTCACCACTGCCATCGGAGACGACCAAGCACTATTACTTTCTTCAATGATATCCATTTGAATCATTCTATCGATTTCTTTATTGATATCGTTTAAGACAGCCGGTGACACGGCGTAAAATCTTTGTTTAATAGGTTTGGCGTCTCCGACGTCGATAGCATGCTGTAGGAGATGGGTTCTACCCAGTCCATTCTTCTCAAAGCTGGGGAAGCGCTCGACTACATCTCGAAGCTTACTTCGCTGATCGTCGGTGAGTTCATGATATTTAAGGGTATTATTGACTTGAGTAGTTGGACCCAACGAGACATCCGAGACCACTTGGGGCTGAAGACCGAAGGCCTCCCAAAAATCACAACCTAAATACAGATTTTGTCGGAGTGTTGGAACAACGTAGACTCTCATCGGAACGGTTCTGTTATTAAAGGTTATGTTGACATTTACGTATCCCAGCATTCGCTGATCGGTACCGCAAGCAGTTTGAACAACTCCGGTTAAACGATATAAAGTCAAGTCTAAGTCAGCAATAAATTTTTCAGAACCGCTTCCAAGGATAGTCACCGTTGCACCACTATCCAACAGCCCTCGAATTTCTATATCATTAATCTTGATTGCTGCGTACGGTCGCTTATCATGAGGAGGTCCTCGACTATCAAAGGAAAATGATTCGGAAATGGAAGACAGGATTTTTCTTTTGGTTTGAAAATAATAAATTGAACGCCGCCGACCGATCCGAGTCTTATCTCGGTTGAAGTCCTTAAACTTTAAATTTTGGTCTGCGTCAGATGTAGTACTAGTGATGGAGTCTAACGGAGAGAAAGACTCCCACCGGGACTCAAAATTTATTTCTTGACTGCGTTTGGGATTATTGACTGATTTTGTATCTGGGCGATCCGAGGATGGAAACGCAACGGCCCAGGTTTTCGCATTTCCGATCTCCAGTTTCCCTGACCGGATTGACATTTAGGACAGTGCGGCAAGAGAACATCAACTAACCCACAACGGTAGCAAAAGTCTTTGTCTTTCGGAAGATCGCATACTTTGTACACATGACCAGGACGATGACAATTATAGCATACAATATCACTTTTATGGTTAACCGGATTTAAGGACGAACTTTGTCCATGATTATTTATAGCACTCAGAGTAGGGTACAAATTAGGTGGAGATGTAGTTGTTACATTAGGCCAGTCATGATGTTGAAAAGGAACATTACCTGTACTATATGAGAGTGATGTCTCTGGGGGAGCAGATACAAGCATCGGATATTGTTGAACTGGAGAGAACTGCGGAACATTACTCACCGGTTGAGGTAAAGAGGAACGGATCGTATTGATTTCTTCAATTTCATTAATCCTATAAGGTTTTCCCTGCATATACTTTTCAGGAATATACCCAACATCCTTCCAAGCATCTTCTGTAGAGACACAGGTTTGAATAAAATCTGCCAGATTGATTATAGGTCGACCTGCAAGGTGAGCTTTTAAACCAGATCTCATGTTCTTTTTAATGAGTTCCAATAAATCATATTCAAGAATCGCTACTCTTAAAGGTAAGGCCATACTAAGTAAATCATAATAAAAATTGATAAATGACTCGCCATCTTTCTGCTTCCGAAGATCCATTAATTTGCGGATATCAAGGTCTGTGCGCCGATCTTGGAATCTGTGCACGAAAGAATTTCGAAGTTCGAGCCAAGTACAACTAGGGTAAGTTTCTAGTGTTAACCAATAATGTTCCACGGCTACTCCATCTAACACGACATGTAGGCCATTGACAAGCTGCTGAAGATCGACATTATTTGTTGACGCTAAACGCTCAATTCTAAACAAAAATTTTTCTATGGCCATCCCTTTGGGACTCCCGTCGAATTTGGTATTCCACTTGTGAATTGGTATATACCTTCCATAGTCATCCCGATTTGTAACCACTTTAGAGGTTGTCAGACCAGATATATTCTCATTTAATACCGGGCGTGGCGGTGGTGGTGGTGGAAATCTCATCATCTGATATGTGTTATAAAGGTCATAACCATTAACTTTTGGCATATGAGATGTTTGAATGACGTTTGCTTGTTGAACTGGGACACTAGGCATTCTGATAGCTTGAGGAACTTGAGAACCAGATGGTAATGGCAAAGACCCATGTTCTTGTTCGTTTATACTAATCATTTGGTCTTTATGAGGGGTAGAAGCCGATTTTTGAGGCGAAACCGTCGTGTCTTTCTGTTGTGGCGGACTTATGTCCAACAACGAAAAAGATTGATCAAATATGCTGGGTAAATCTATGTTTACATCCCCAATTTCTTTAAGTATGTCTTCATCAACTAAGTCCGGACTCTTACCTTGTTTCTGAACTGCCTCGATAAGAGTTTTGCATTTTCCGTTTAGATCAATTGCAATATCCTTGACGTCTGCTATTTCTGATATCCGTCTCAGTCGTCCGTGAACATGATGCAGATGACAGAGTAACTCTGCAAGATTGTCGGTACGTGCTCGTAGAGCTTGTAATATTTTGACCTGAAGCTTTTGTAATTTGAAAGTGCATTTCGAGATCTCGTTATGTGGATATTTTGACGCGGTCTCATGCGGTATCGTTGTCAATTTTTCGGGCTCAGACGATTCTAATTTAAACTGGTCATTTAAAGCGGAAAGTTGTTGACTTACTGAACCGGAAATTTTCCGAACCTCGCACTCAATCAACAGCTGTTCAGAATCTAAATATTTGGAATCCATAATGCGAAAAGTTTAAAATAAATACTCGAGCTAAGTACGTGACGTAAACTAACTAGTCAAATCAATCGACGTATAGGTGCACAACGTTTATTTATTATTATTATTCTTTTATTTATGTTTGGTGATATTGATAAGTGGCTTGATATTCAAATTAAATTAATTACGTAATCACCTTCTATCACAACCAGATATTTGTTATGATAAAATATGTTAAATTTCTTCTTTTTTTCTTTTTTTTTCAAAATTTGGAGATCAAAATAAGCAATGATAACAAGAGGTACGATTAAAATTTCACCCAGTAATTATATATGTAATTGTGATGAATATAGGTCCCGAAAAATGATGAATAAATGTATTTTATTAACTAACAATTGAGTCTATAATCATAAAGATTAGAAGTAATTGCGAATACAATAAAATATCTATAGGTTTTCGGGATTGCTAAAATTTCGTACAAACAATTCAACAGTCATGGAAATATTTGCGAAGCAATGCCTGGGTAATGACTAATATATATGGTATAAGTAGGGTGTTACCTAACACTGAGATCGATATTGAAAACAAATTCCAATAGAGTTCAATGCGTTACCCTACTTACCAATAATTGGACTAAGAATTTCATTAAAGGTAATTGAAGATAAATTGAACCAGAATTAACATTGAATGAAACTCCTAGGCGGGTTGGGAAGTATTACAAATAATGACTAATTCAGATATTAACCGAACAATTAACTCAATAAAATAAAATAAAATCAGAAATAATTGCGAATCGGAAATAGTCATTAAAAAAATTGAATTGGAACAGGTACTCGGTCAAATAAATACAAAAAACATTAATTAAATTGGTTAAGCCGTGTAGTTTGGGCGCCACTGTAACGAAGGCTGATTGGTCCTGAAAAATTTTCCATCGACAGATGGACACACTAAAGGCCACTTCGTTGTCAGAAAAGATTTATTATTGAAACATTGCCTTTGGGCGGTCATTTTGAGCACGGCTAAGCTCAGGAGAAGTGGGGTGGGGTTTCCAAAGGATGAGTTCAAACGTGTTAGACCGCTGAGTGTTATTTGTTAAAAAAAAACAAAATAATAATTAGGAAATCTGATTTCTAAAACAAACAGGAACTACCATTGATTAGATAAAACAAATAAGCACTATGACCGTTACCTGACCTGTGAGAGAAACCTACTTCCCGATCGAAAGACACATGACCCATGCAAAACATATATTCATCACAACTAAAGTGAAACTTTAAATCTTCTTAAGTAATTGCATACTACCCAGAGTGAGGTGATAATCACACCCATCATCACACTACTCACCTTGATCTCCAAATCAAATGTTTCGATTAGTCTTGCATTACGTTTGTAAAATAAAGAAATTTAATTTAATTTTAAGTTTCCCAAAAAAAACCATAATTTATTTAACAATTAATTTGCAAAGGTGAAAATCTCGAGAAGCGAGAACAGGAATTCATAATTTTACGCGAGGCGGAAAATATTGTTAATATAAGAACATTTAATAAAATTAATAATTATGCAAAATTCAAATTTATGCCTATAAGTTACACCTGTACTACGACTACGCTAACTTATGCTAGGCCTAACCTACAATATAAATCAATTATCTTAATGCTAAAATCAAACTTAATTAAATGAAAATATTAAGAAAATATATAATTAAAAAAAAATAAATACAAAAAAAAATATTATATTTGTAAGAATACCTCGTATAAAAATAAAGTTGATTGCTGATTTTCTGCATTGAACTAAGTATTTCGAATGTATCCAATGTTGATGGATGAACAATGTTGATTGGAGAATGAAAAATTTGCGCGACTCTTACGTAAATCAATACCGTAAGGCTCGTACTTTCAGTATATTTTACGTAGGCTGATGATATTAATTTGTGATCTTTGTTGTAACTGTTCGTGTATTATCTGTATATTATAAATGTATTATTTATTGTGGTTTATGTATAACGAACGACGATTATGGATGATTATTATTTCATTTATTGGCTTATTTTTATTCGTAGTTAATTGTATTATTATTTTCGTATTAATATTATTATTATTAGTTCATGACGTAGTTAGATATACACACTTGCCCACTTATTAAACGGTATTATCAACGAGCTTACCGTTCACACAATGAATACGGCTTTTTGCATGCACGATAATATAATGCACGAAAAATTCCACTATTTCCACGTATTATATTATACCCAAGTGAAATTTATATGTTTTCCGATACACTTAGGTTATTCAATTCACGAGAGTCTTCATCACAGAACTAGGTAACACGTTAGTTTTAATTTATCTTGTCTATATCTTGGGAATCAAACTATAACTGTCTATTCACAAGTATTTTTTTTTTCCCAAGTATCCGCGCACTATTTAATTTATTATACATTGTTTTGGCCGTTTTATAAAATCTATATGGTAAGGTCTTATTACTAGTATTTAAGTTTAATAATTTCGGAGATTTATTTTTAAGCTTAGTCTATTTTAACCAACCAAGATTGGTCTCATGAATTTTGCAATCGTTTACCGAAAATAAAAACACGTCACTAGCGGTGTCTATAGCGGCCGCTCTTAAAACAAAACGTGGCGATACCGCAATATAAATGTTCACCCACCCACCATATAACTATAAAAACCTGTCCAAGCGTTCAATTCACTAACCCAATTCACTTATAAAAAACCACAAAATAATTATAAGTCCGATTTTCCCGGTTTTTATTATCACCAAAACTAACTTATATGCAACGTTATCACGCGCGATCGAATCTTTAAACTTTGCCTCGATTTTTGTTTTTATATTTTTAGGTATCGTCTCTTTAACACCGATCCTATCGATTTGCAAGTTAAATATTGACTGCCTCCCCGTACAGAAAAATTCTTTAATTTTTAATAATTAACGGGGAAAAATGCACCCACACC
Source organism: Nephrotoma flavescens (assembly GCA_932526605.1). Classification (NCBI taxonomy): domain Eukaryota; kingdom Metazoa; phylum Arthropoda; class Insecta; order Diptera; family Tipulidae; genus Nephrotoma; species Nephrotoma flavescens. Next base: position 236,686,423 of record OW052220.1, read on the forward strand.
ACGACGATATTTTTTTCCTCAATTACAATCAATCAAATACCAATAGATCAGCTGCTTTGATTAATAACTAATGCCGGGTTTACGTAGTACAACGCAACTCGATAAAATTACCAATGTAGCGTTCGGAGAATATTGAAGAACGTAACAACCAGGATAAGGAGGGAACGAGACCAACGAGAACACCGAGCGCGCGACGTACACCCGCTATGCGGCGCTCGATTACAACAAAAAAAAAATTAAAATTTAAAAAAAATTCAAAATACATATATAAAAAGATAAAAAATAAAATAAAATAGAAATAAACAAAACAATCGTTCCTTTATACACTACATTTTTTTCGGCCTTGGTGCCGTCATGCCTCAGGTGTGCGCCGCACCCTGACCGTTGCGGTGCCTATAAATTAGGTCTTGATCGACCGCCAAAACCACTATTCAAAAATATAGGGCGTTGTCTCGCCAAAATTCGCAAAATTTTGCCCGGTTGGGCCTCAAATGTTGGGCGTCCTTCGCCAAAACCGTTACTACGAGGTAAATATCTCCTGTGCCGCCCGTCCGCCGGTAATCACAATGCCCCGATGGGTCGCCGAAAATAAGTTTGGCCTCGACTGACCGCCGTACACGATTTGGTTGGGCCAATGTCGTCGCCAATCCCGTATATACAAACACTTTTTTCCGACCTTGATAGGCCACCGAAGACCCGTAAAAGTGTTGCGGGGCATCCTTCCGCCTTTACCGTAAACAACAAATTTTACCAAATTGCCGTTAAGCTTGATGCACTCAACTATGCTAATTTCTGCATAGCACGTCCATATGAGTTGTGATGACCTTTGTGACTTAATAGAAAAAAATTTTATTTTTAATATAACCATACTCAAATAATGGTTTTATTTTATTAATTTAAATTTTAGGTACAATTTTAATACACCGTTTCCCTTATTTTTCTACACAGATGTATTTCTTCACACAATTTTTTTTTATCTCGGTGTTTCACTTACACTACACAATATCGTATTTAATATAGTTTTTATATACTTAGTTTTATATATTAAATTTTAACTAAATTAAATTAACTTAAATTGACTCAACTACAAAATTGAACTTCACGTTACAATTATTGAACTACATTTTTTTATATTTTTTTATACTACAAACGAGACATTATTTTCAAGCAAAATTCAAAACCTGACTAACCAAAAAAAAATTCTCCCACCGCACAACGAACGCCAAAACGTTCTAGAAGAATCTTCTCCCTTCTCTGAGAAACATATAAGAAAAAATATTCTTCTAGAGCGCATTGCTTCGCACACACCCGATGCACATTGGTCTCGCTCTCTCTTTTAATCGATGATCGCACGGCCTTATGATAGGGAGAAATACGAGAATTAAGGAAAAAACGTCTACATGGTGAAAAAATATTTTAGTACAATCAATGCCACGTGTTCGTACACAGGTGGCATTGCTATCAGTCACAACCCAAGATTCGCCATAGAAGTAAAATACTAAGAATGATCGTATGTAGGAAAATGATTGTTATGACACAAAAAATCGTAACACGTTGCGAAGCTAAAGTGAAATTGGCGAGAGGTGACTTGGTGTGCCTTGAAATTTTCGACTTTTGACATTGTACACATTTTGAGTGAAGTTTTTCGAATCTTTTCGGAGCGAGGGCCAGATAACATTTTTAGTTAATATATTGGTGGTAGCTTGATTACCGGGGTGCGAAAGATTGTGAAATGATTCGAAAAGCTGTTTTAGGAAGTTTCTCCTTGCAATTCACGTCAATTATAGAATCCGCGGGAGTGGATCGAATGCGGGTTGGAAAATGATTATAAAAAAAACACAAAACAAAATTTTAAATCATAGTATCATAGAAATTCCTATGGATTTTCATACAATAAGTAAAGAAAGTTTTGTTTTAGATCCGCAATAATTTTTTTGCGTTTGTACCGTGAATCATCAATTGCTAAAAATCAAAGTAGCCAAGAAAATTTGTAGTGATTTCCATACAAATCGTTTTTTTTATGATTCACGGTAGGTTTCAACCACTGAAACCTACCGTGAATCATAAAAAAAACGATTTGTATGGAAATCAATACAAATTTTCTTGGCTACTTTGATTTTTAGCAATTGTTTTCTATTTTATCTATATGCATTTTCCATCCAATCCGCATTCGATCCGCTCCCGCGGATTCTATAATCGACGTGATTGTTAAATGCGTCAATAGATGATGAAGTCCATTCTATTGGTGTTTTCTTGTTCTTCTTGTAGCCTTTCAAGAAGTCATTAAGCAAAACTTTATCTGCAGCAGTGCAGGGAATAAAACGTCTGTAAAAGTTGATCATACCCAAAAATTGTTGGAGTTGATAGACCCTTACAGGCCGTTCGAAATTTTTAAAGATTTGAACTTTGTAATGCAAAGACACATTTGCCGGAATGAACGATTAAACCATGTTCTGAAAAACAATCTTTAGATGTTCAAGATGATTTTCGAATGACTTAGGTGCGATCAGAATATCATCTAAGTAGACGAAGCAGAATTTGAGGCCGAATAATACAGTATACATCAGTCTTCGAAAAGTCTGTGCTGCATTCCTTAGGCCGAAAGTCATTTTGGTAAATTCAAAAAGACCAAAAGGTGGTGAGATTGCCGTCTTGGGTACGTGCGAGGGTTCAATCGGGATTTGGTGGTACGCTTGAACAAGGCCGATAGTCGAGAAAAGTGTACAACCCGCGAGTGAGTGTGAAAAGTCATGTAGGTTTGGTATTGGGTATCTGTCGGGAACCGTAACTCGGTTTAGCGCCCGGTAATCACCACATGGTATCCAGTCTCCATTCTTTCTTAATACAAGGTGAAGAGGGCTCGCCCATGGACTGCTGCTCGGGCGACAAATACCTTGCGCCATCATATTGTTGAATTCGACTTTTGCGATTTGAAGTTTATCCGGTGCTAAGCGACGTGTTTTTGCAAAAATTGGCTGACCAGTAGTCTCCAGCCGATGCGTGACGTTATGCTTGATAGCAGTACTGCTTAATGAGCGACTTATGATCTCCGGAAATTGTTTTATCTGTGTAGGGACTGTTGTCTGATTAATGTATAACAAACTTTGCACTGCCATATGTGTGACTAGACCCTGTAACTACGAGACCTGTGCGTCTTAAAAAATCTGCGCCGAGTATAGGCGTCAAAACGTCTGCGATGACAAACTCCCAGATAAATTCTAGGCGTAAGCCAATGTCTAATTTTAAAGTTTTTGCACCGTAGCTAGCACCGGTGTACCGTTTGCTGCATACAAATTTAGAGTAGATATTGCTTGTACTGGTCTAATATTTTTACAAGGTGTGCCGTCACGCACGAGTAAAATTTCCCTCATATTCATTTCAATGTTTTTTTTTTTTTGACCATAACAGTCAAAGTGTTAACGTTTATGCTCCTCGATGCTTTATACCAACTCATTTTTTTTGGCGCGAATAATATATAATTTTATGATGTTGTTTAGCAAGGTAGATAATGATTTGTTTTTTTGGGTAGATTACGAGAGTAATGAATTGAGATTTCATCTAGTAAGGTCGTATTTTGTGATTTTTTTGATTAAAAAAATAATAATTTAAAAGACAAATAATTAATATCGGTCGCGTAAAAACTTAATTTAGAAATTAATTAAAACCAAATAAATAATTGATAAGTAGTGTTTATGATTAATAATGTATAGTATAGTTAATTTAAGTTTCGTGATTACCGTTAAGTAAACAAAACATTGAATGTCCTGGAAAAAAACACCGAAAAGTATTAATCAAAAACTTATATAGTTTATATTATGGTGTAAAAAAAAAAAAAAAGAAAAAACAAAAAAGTTTGTTCTAAATGTAAATTGAACTACTTAATACTAGAAATAAATAAATAAATAATAATAATATAAACTGACGAGAATATGTGTAAAACTAATATAGTGTCTAAAGACTAGTAATTAATGACTAGAGAAAGTGTGGTGAAACGGTTTACATAGTAAAGCTCAATAAAAACCATGAGTAGCAAAAATTCTAAGATATAAGTGTCGGTGCTCTCATGAACGAGACAGAAACCGCCAGTACAGCAGCTGTGTGGTGGTTACTGTATATCAAAAATTACGTTAAGTGGTGTGTAGCAGATAAAAGCTATAAGACGATGAACTGATATAATTAAGTGATCATTAAATACAAAAAAAAACTAGTAAACAAACTTATAGTGAATGCCTTAGTGAACTAATGCTAAAAATTAAAAGAAGTTGAGCATTATTAAGTGGAAAATACATAATGCCCGTTACAATGTGGTTTATCGACGAAGTAACGTTGTATACACGTTGCAAGTAAATACAACATCATTCAACATTTGTTTAACACCATGCAACATTCAACTCTACCAGCATGCAACATTGAGTAAGGTCTTTCAGACATCACAATTTTTTTTGTTTTTCAATGAAATATACTTTTATGCTAATTTTTGTTTATTATTATTAATTTCATTTAGTTTTCAAATTTTTATTAAATTTCGTATTTTTTTTATTTTTTTTTATTAGTTTATAATAAATTAAATAATTTTAGTTTAATGAACAATTACTAATTTTAGTTATTAGCTAGCAGGGGTTTAGGTAGGTTATAGTTATTTCTAAGAAAATAACATTTTGTTTATTTGATTCGTACCAATTTTTTTTTGTTTAATAAAACATGCCTTTTATCTTTGTTAAAATTAATTATTTGGCTTCTTATTTTGTTAAACAAATCATGAGAGGCTAAAGCTAGTTGAGGCTGAGGATGAGCTAGAGTGGGTATTTCGGAATGGTAGGTTGATGTTTGATGTCTGTTTCTCTTAAATTGTTAGTTTAATTTAAATTTATTAGAATAATCACGCGGTCTAATACAGATTTCTGTATGTTTCTCAAACCCCACCCCAACACGTTGAGCCCTAGCCGGGATCACAATGACCGCTTGAAACCTCTACAGAAATATTCTGTTAACGTACATTAGGTTTTAACTGGTGTGCGTTACAGTGGCGCCCAAACATGTCGGTAATCCGGTAAAGGATTATGAATTAAAATCTTATAATATCTAATTATTTTTTTTTATCAGTATGCTATGTACACTAACAGCAGTGTTACTGATATTACAGTGAATTCAAAATACTCGTTAGTGTTTAGTTTATTAAATTTTTCTAGTTTTATTTTCTTTAATCAATTTAGTATATAGAAAATTTTTTTCAAGTAGAATGCGAGTACTTTTCCATATTTAACGTTTTGATTTAGATACTGCACTTCTACTTGTTCAATAGTTCGTAGGTTAATTTTTCGGTCATTGTTTATCGCGTTATTTCTCCATTTTGGATTTTGATATGAATAGTCGAACATAACATGAATGTTAGATTTCAATTTTATTTTTTTCATTAATATTAAGAACAATGCTTCAAATCCAAACAAGCTTCCGATCTCAGTCTTTTTGAATTCTTGCAAATTTTTGAAGGATTGTTCTTCTTTTGTAATTTAAATAGTGTTTATGTAATTCATGGTAATTGGGGCGAAAAAAAAGAAAATCTCACAATTTCTAGAATATTTTGGCCATTCTATTTTTACCGTGAATTTATTGCAGATTTTTTTTTGTAGCGTTCCGTTAACCATTGAAGCAGCCTAATTGTGTCCACGTTTGCTATTTCCATTAATTATATAATTATGTTTTGAGAGCAATTCGTTGTATTGGATACAATGTGGTTTGTTAAGTCAATATTAGTAATGATTCGGAATCATGAGTGTCTTATTATACTGTTTTATAGTAGTTGTGATCATCAGCTGAATTCCGTTTTATTATTAACTTTAGATTTTTAATTTTTTTTTATTCCATAATATTATAATCAGACATCGACGATCAATCTACCTAATACCAATAATGTTAAATCAAGAAGTTTATAATTTTGAAGTAAGTACTCTCTATCTCTGGACCATCCTCTAGCTTTCATGAATACCCGAATATTTAAATATAAACGAATCTTTAATTAATTAAATTCAAATTTACCTATAAGTTTTTATCATCCTTAAACACCAATATTTTGGTTTATTAGTTAATTGGTTCTTGCCTTAATTTGAAATACTACTAAACACATCATAAGTTTTTCTTTAGAATTTATAAATTTTCATATTAATTTTTTTGTTATAACCTATTTATTTGGTTATATAATATATTATTTTGTTATAAAGCATACGGTATTGATAAGCTTGGCGTTTTCGGTTCGAAAATAATATTCTTACAATAAATAAAAATGAATCCCGATCATTTAACACACGACGAATTCGAGCTTGAGTGTGCGGTACGAGATATTAAGGGGAATGACCCACTAACCAATCTAACTGCACTGGTAAAACGTTTGGAGGATGAAAAAGCGCATCCAGTATTAAGACCAAATAGACCTGTGCGCTTAGCTCAAAAGAACACTAGACGCGAGTTCCACAACATTACCATCAAATTTCGACAGATTTACACGGAAATACAAAATGTGATCGATGCGAAAAAGACGAACGAAAAGTTAAAACTCGACACTGACATATTTTATTCGCGACTATTACATGTTAGCAGTAGGTTATACAGGATTGAATACTCAAAAGTGGTAGCACCTTTAGTGACCGAGCTAAAAGAGAAGCTGAATCATTTAATTGAATTTATTCAAAACCTAGACCAAGATAGTGTCGACCTGAATGAGTCAACCACAAAATTAGAGGCTATCAATTTAGGACCAGAGGAAGGCTTACCAGTTAGTGACCATGACAGGCAATCAAAAGACGAATCAACTGATGATTCTGAAGTTCAGTTTGATGCTAACTTGTTCAGTGAGAAAACATTTAAACCAGTGAAGAATATACCTCCATTTGGTTTACCCGCTTTCTCAGGGATCCCGATAACTCAACCAAATTTAGATGGCACAACAACAAGGTCTGATAATCCATCTGGCCCGTCTTATTTATATCAGCCACCACAACCTCCTATAACAAACGACTCAAATCATAGGCCAAAACTAGGAACTAATCAAAGCAAACAAGTAGGACAATTCCCAACATTTAATTGGGATTATCTGAAAACTACAGCACCACCAAAGCCGCCTATTGACAATTTTGCAACCGACGGTTACTATGGTAACCATCCATTTCAAAATCAGCCTAACATGTATCGTCCTTTCATTCGTGACCCGAGAAAATGGGCTATTTCATTCGATGGTACACAACAAGGTACACCCGTTAAAAGGTTTGTTCGCATGGTGGAACACCAGGCAATGACAAATGGTATCCATTTGCAACAAGTTACTAATGACATGAGCTATTTTCTCAAAGGTGTCGCCGCGGACTGGTATTGGGATTTTGTCCAAAGGTACGGTAATGTGGAGTGGCCCTTTCTCAAATCTGAATTAATCAAACGATTTTCTGACAGACGCACAGATCTAGAAATACGTCGTGGAATTGATTCTAGGAAACAACGTCCCAATGAGAAATTTATTGATTTCTATAATACCATCCTATCCATGTCTCTTCAAATGGAATTTCGAATACCTGATTCCGAACTGATTTTTATATTAACCCAAAATATGAGACCGGGATTACAGGATAGACTAGCTGTCACACAGTTTAGAACACTTGACGAACTTGTTCGGCAATGTGTCGCTTACGAAGATGCCTGGGCTAGAAACCGAATAATTCCAGAATCGTACTGTGAGACTCGAAGGCATGTTCGTGAGATCAATGCATTGCAGAATTTAACAATAAATCCCGACGCGTCCTATACGAATGCAACTGCGGATGGTAGCAATATGACACAACCTATGCCTTATAGTGTCAACACCTGTGTGGAAACTCCCATAACGAATGACAATCAAGTGTCTCGCTTTATGGCTCCAGCGCATTTTTATAATAATCCTGGTAATACTCATTCAGATATTAACGATCGCATGGACTATTTGCCCCAATATCTGAGTACTAATAATAGCCCGTCATACCAACCGGTGATTAATGCCATTTCATCCAATAGGCAAACTTCTAATCCGGGTCCAACAAGAAGTGCCTCTCAAATCATTAAACATTGCTGGAATTGCAAAAATACAGGTCATTATTTTAAAAATTGCAATTATCGAATATTGCACACATTTTGTTTCGGTTGTGGTACTCCGGGAATAATTAAAACCCATTGTCCGCATTGTCAAGCGATTTGGGGAAACTTGAAGGAGGGGGCGAACGCAACCGAAGCGACTCCCCCCAGCTCACAAACTCCTCGGATAAATCAAAACAAGAACGGCGGGTATCGTTCAATCTTGAAACATGCCTAGATAACAAATTTACTATATCAAAATATTCACCAACTCAAACGCAGTACCCTAAACAAAAGAATCATATTTTAAAGAACAATCAAACTCCTCGGTTTCTCCGATACTTTCGTCTCAGAAATTCTTTTAAATCACAAATTCTTGAATCACTTATCGCTGATGATTCGGACGGGCGGCCTTATGCTGATATTCAAATATTGGGTAATAAAATGCGTGGACTCCTAGATAGTGGAGCCAACGTGTCTATACTTGGTAAAAACTGTGAAAACATTCTTAAGGATCCTTCCGTACATTTTCGCCATCTTCCAGCAACCATAAAGACCGCAAATGGTAACTGTGAACAAATAATTGGACATATCAGGATTCCGGTTACATTTGCTGGTCAAACCAATATTATCACTTTACATCTAGCTCCCAACTTAAGTCAGGAATTGTACCTTGGCATTGATTTTTGGCGCTTGTTCAAAATAAGAATCTCTTGTGATTCTGTAATTTCTAACTTAAATTTACCTTCTCAAAATGGTTCTTCGCCAAATGTTGTAGCCGAAACAGCTAATTGTGACAATGAACCACATCTACATCAATTAACAATGGAGCAGCAGAAACAACTGGAGGCAGTTAAGAAACAATTTCCATCTTCCGCCTTGCTTGGTCTGGGACGAACACATTTCCTGAAGCATTACATTGATGTGGGCGATGCGCGACCCATAAAGCAAAGATTTTATGCTGTGTCTCCAGCTGTGGAAGCTGAAATGGGAAAAGAACTCGATCGAATGCTCTCATTGGGTGTTATTGAAGAAAGTGTCAGCTCGTGGAGTTCACCGATTGCCATAGTCCGCAAGGCGGATGGCAGGGTCCGATTGTGCCTTGACGCAAGAAAAGTAAACTCGGTGACAGTTAAGGATGCTTACCCTTTACCTCTCATTGACGGTTTGCTAGGGCGTCTTAACAAGACAAGGTTCATTTCTAGCCTTGACTTGAAAGATGCCTTTTGGCAGATACCATTAGATGAGGGGTCAAGGGATAAGACAGCCTTTACTGTCCCAGGACGGCCATTATACCACTTTACCGTCATGCCTTTCGGACTCTGCAATGCGCCGCAGACTATGTGCAGGCTTATGCATCGAGTGATACCTCACGAGCTGCACACACAGGTTTTTGTATATCTTGACGATCTCTTGATAGCCGCTGAGACATTCGACGAGCACATTAAAATATTGAGTAGAGTGGCCAAATTGTTGAAAGATGCTGGGTTAACTATTAACTTGGAAAAGAGTAAATTTCTCCTCAAAGAAATCCGGTATCTTGGCTATATTATCGGTGATGGTGTACTTAAGCTGGACCCTTCTAAAATATCTGCCATTACGTCCTACCCCATTCCAAAAACCGTTCGACAACTCAGGAGATTTCTGGGCATGTCGGGATGGTATAGACGATTTATCCATCGATACGCAGACTTGGCTACACCATTAACTAACCTGCTAAAGAAAAATTGCAAATTCGAGTGGAATGACATGGCTCAGGAGTCTTTTGAAAAGTTAAAGCTAGCCCTTTCTTCTGCTCCTGTTCTTTGTAATCCTGATTGGAATCGACAATTTTTTATTCAGTGCGATGCATCTTCGACAGGTGTGGGAGCCGTTTTGTTTCAAAGGTCTTCCAGCGGCGATGAACGCCCTATTGCCTTCATTTCTCAAAAACTTAATGCAGCGCAGCGTAACTATAGCGTTACTGAACTCGAATGTTACGCCGCTGTATTAAGTGTTGAGAAGTTTAGACAATACGTAGAAGGCTACCCGTTTACCATCATTACGGATCACGCAAGTCTGAAGTGGTTGATGGGACAACGGGAACTTTCTGGGCGTCTCGCTCGCTGGAGCCTGAAATTACAAGGATTCAATTTCACAATTGAGTACCGTAAGGGTAAAGAAAATTTGGTACCGGACGCGCTATCACGTCAGGCAGAGGCATTCTCACTGAATGAATGTAGTAATAATCTTCCTGTCCAACTAGATCCCGATGCTGAACATTTCCAAGATCCAGATTACCTAACTCAAATTTCTAAGATCCAATCAAACCCACAGATAAACTCCAATTTTCGAGTTAGTGATGGTAAGATACTTATCCTTCCTAACCCATTTGCTGACCTATCCACTGATATTCCTTCCTGGAAGATTTACGTTCCAAATCCGCTCATTCCCATCCTATTAGAAAGAGCACATTCACCTCCTAATGCTGCACATTTAGGAGTACGGAAAACTCTAGAGGTTTTACGAAGGCATTACCATTGGGTGAAAATGGCTGCCGATGTTCACAACTTTGTAGTCAACTGTCCAATTTGTAAGTCTACTAAAGCATCAAATATAATAACTCGTCCACCCATGGGTAAATATTCTGAAGTTTCTAGACCTTTTCAGCGACTTTATGTCGATTTCATGGGACCGTATCCGAGATCCAAATCTGGAAATAAATACCTGTTCGTTATTTTAGATCAATTTAGTCGATTTGTACTGCTCGAACCTATGCGAGACGCCAACAGTGCTAATGTCATTAAATTTTTAGATAACCGAGTGTTTAATGTTTATTCTGTCCCTGAATATATCCTGAGTGATAATGGTAAACAATTTACCTCGCGACTGTTTCACGATTTCTTACAAAAACATAATGTTAAACATATATTGACACCGAAATACTCACCACAGGCAAATGCCTCAGAACGAGTTAACAGAAGCATATTGGCAGCCGTTCGATCGTACATACAGGATGATCATACTACCTGGGACCTTCATGCTCATTCGATAGCTTGTGCATTACGAAATGTAGTTCACGAAAGCACAGATCGATCACCCTATTTCTTAGTTTATGGTCAACATTATCTACCCGACGGACGTTATTATGATATGTTACGACAATTAAATAGTCTAGAGGACAAGGAAGTTCAGTTATCTAATGCAGATAAACTAACAGTTTCGCAGAAAACCGTACTGGCTAACTTACGTAAAGCTCACTCACAGCATTCAGTCAGGTATAACTTACGAAGCCGTAAGCGAACATTCTTTGCAGGCCAACAAGTATTTGTAAGGAACTTTTGCCAAAGTGATGCAGCTCAAAAGTTTTCGGCCAAATTGGCACCAAAATTCAAAAAAGCTTTCATTAAAGAGCCGGTGGGGAACGTTGCTTTTAAAGTTGTTGACGAAAACGGTACTGTACTTGGAACATATCATATCAAAGATTTAAAAACGTGAAGAGTCCTAGTATATTTTAACATTTTTCAAAATAATTCTGGCATAGTTTTGACATTGGTAAATTAAAATTTTTTTTTTGATTTAAAACAAATCTTTACAATTAAATGAATGCCCGGCTTTGAGACATCTCTCATGGGATGTGGGACGTCCCCACGATTTGTGCCGTCACGCACGAGTAAAATTTCCCTCATATTCATTTCAATGTTTTTTTTTTTTTGACCATAACAGTCAAAGTGTTAACGTTTATGCTCCTCGATGCTTTATACCAACTCATTTTTTTTGGCGCGAATAATATATAATTTTATGATGTTGTTTAGCAAGGTAGATAATGATTTGTTTTTTTGGGTAGATTACGAGAGTAATGAATTGAGATTTCATCTAGTAAGGTCGTATTTTGTGATTTTTTTGATTAAAAAAATAATAATTTAAAAGACAAATAATTAATATCGGTCGCGTAAAAACTTAATTTAGAAATTAATTAAAACCAAATAAATAATTGATAAGTAGTGTTTATGATTAATAATGTATAGTATAGTTAATTTAAGTTTCGTGATTACCGTTAAGTAAACAAAACATTGAATGTCCTGGAAAAAAACACCGAAAAGTATTAATCAAAAACTTATATAGTTTATATTATGGTGTAAAAAAAAAAAAAAAGAAAAAACAAAAAAGTTTGTTCTAAATGTAAATTGAACTACTTAATACTAGAAATAAATAAATAAATAATAATAATATAAACTGACGAGAATATGTGTAAAACTAATATAGTGTCTAAAGACTAGTAATTAATGACTAGAGAAAGTGTGGTGAAACGGTTTACATAGTAAAGCTCAATAAAAACCATGAGTAGCAAAAATTCTAAGATATAAGTGTCGGTGCTCTCATGAACGAGACAGAAACCGCCAGTACAGCAGCTGTGTGGTGGTTACTGTATATCAAAAATTACGTTAAGTGGTGTGTAGCAGATAAAAGCTATAAGACGATGAACTGATATAATTAAGTGATCATTAAATACAAAAAAAAACTAGTAAACAAACTTATAGTGAATGCCTTAGTGAACTAATGCTAAAAATTAAAAGAAGTTGAGCATTATTAAGTGGAAAATACATAATGCCCGTTACAATGTGGTTTATCGACGAAGTAACGTTGTATACACGTTGCAAGTAAATACAACATCATTCAACATTTGTTTAACACCATGCAACATTCAACTCTACCAGCATGCAACATTGAGTAAGGTCTTTCAGACATCACAATTTTTTTTGTTTTTCAATGAAATATACTTTTATGCTAATTTTTGTTTATTATTATTAATTTCATTTAGTTTTCAAATTTTTATTAAATTTCGTATTTTTTTTATTTTTTTTTATTAGTTTATAATAAATTAAATAATTTTAGTTTAATGAACAATTACTAATTTTAGTTATTAGCTAGCAGGGGTTTAGGTAGGTTATAGTTATTTCTAAGAAAATAACATTTTGTTTATTTGATTCGTACCAATTTTTTTTTGTTTAATAAAACATGCCTTTTATCTTTGTTAAAATTAATTATTTGGCTTCTTATTTTGTTAAACAAATCATGAGAGGCTAAAGCTAGTTGAGGCTGAGGATGAGCTAGAGTGGGTATTTCGGAATGGTAGGTTGATGTTTGATGTCTGTTTCTCTTAAATTGTTAGTTTAATTTAAATTTATTAGAATAATCACGCGGTCTAATACAGATTTCTGTATGTTTCTCAAACCCCACCCCAACACGTTGAGCCCTAGCCGGGATCACAATGACCGCTTGAAACCTCTACAGAAATATTCTGTTAACGTACATTAGGTTTTAACTGGTGTGCGTTACAAAGGTACAATTGAAAGGTCTGCGCCAGTATCGACAAGGAACTTAAGATTATTCGTTGCATCGAAGTGGTGTCATCAATGACTGCCGCCAGTGTCTGATGACCCTTTAAAAATTTTGTTTTGAAATGTCTCGATTTTGTAAATTACCAAAATTGTTTTTAACACGATTCGTGCATCCGTCAATACATTTTTCGGCTTTGTCACCGAATTTGCAATGGTAATAGCACGTTTGGTATTTGGGATTAATAGATCGACTATGTGTATGCGGTCGGTTGGAACTTGCCTGCGACCGTGATCGTGCATTGCCTGATTGACTATTGCTGGCCGCAACTACCTGACTGACTACGCTTATAATGTTATCGCCAATGCCTCGATGTTCAAGGCCTGGTTGGTTGCAGCGCTTGTCGACTGATCTTGTGAAGAAACGCTGACGATTGCACTAACCCGTGAGTGCGACATTGTGTCCATAATCGCATCGGCTCATTCGGCTAACGTGTTTAGATCCACGTCGTTCTCAAACGGCGTGAGTACTAATTGGACCTGTAGCGGTAGGCGCGACATCCAGAGTTGTTGTAAAGTTTTTTCGGCGAAGTCACCGCCAGCGTTTAATTTAAACTCGCTTAATCGTTGCGATGGTTTTTGATCACCAAGTTAGAGACCGTGTAAAATAATATTTATTTTCGATTTTTTGGATCCTCCCAGGACGCGAATTACCTCGTCGCGAAACTTGGTGTAAGGTGTAACGTTTGCAACTTTGAACAGTTGTTCCAAGATGTTAAACCACACCATGTCAATGAAAATACGGAAAACTACTTACGGTTACGTGGCCGTCTGCCAAATGTGATGTTATTTTGCCGCCTTATGCTGCTGTCTTACGTTGTCGCCTGATGTGAATCACGATTGCAGTTGATATTGGTCGTATGTATTACCACGTGCTGAATTTGTCGGTACACTACAGGCTTAATCGGTATATGCAAAGTATATTATTTTGAAATCCGAAAGTTTCCCTGCTGCAGTTACCCACACCTAAAATTGCGCTGAATTTAAGTAAATTAAAAAACAAATTAAATTTAAATAAGTCGAATTCGAGTTACAACTACTACCAGAGAAAACAGCCAAGCAAGCAAAGCTAAACTCAAAACTGGCCCAGATTATTTTTTCCCCCAATGAAATACAGCTATTGTTGTTGTAAATTTGCCAAAGAAGTACAGCATAAATTTTCTTCTAATTAATTTAGGCTTAAATGGATCTATCTTTATTTGTAATTTAAGCCAAGATTTACGCTAAGTATCCAGCTTGCGCTACGATAAATTTTAACGCAGTCTTCACAAGTCTCAACTAAATTACAGATAGAATACAATGTTGGTGTCTTGCTGCTATTTAATTTCGTTTCTTTTATAGTTGTGCCATAGAAAAATAAGTTTACCATAGATTTCTCATTTGTATAAAACGAGAGATAAAAATGAAATTCCAATGTCATGATTGTATTTGTGATTTTACATTGTGCGCAATGTAAAGTCACAAATACAATCAAGACATTGGAATTTAATTCGTTTTATACAAATGAGAAATCTTTGTTAAACTTATTTTTCTATGGTTGTGCTTCACAATAAAAAACAGCTTTTCTTTTTAATTTTGCTTTAATTTGCCAAATATTTCGACATTATTTGTCTTCATGTCTATAAAATAAATTTCAGATAAATTAATAAGCTAAAAAGTTTATCTAGAGATAAATTTTGACAGTTGTTTTATTTGTCCTACAACAAACAAAAATATAGTTCGAAACTATTTTCATAGTCTAGAAAATTTATATGTTCATCCACTTAAAAAAAAAACACAAATCACGTTTTGCTGTCAAAATTTTTCTAATTTTATTGTTCTACGCGAATAAATTGCTGCGAAAATGTTTGTTATAGAGTTTTCACTAGCGCAGTCTACATGTGAATGAGATAACTACAAACGTTCACGTCAGCTGCGTGCGCCTCATCTGCGAAATCGTGTGCTAAATATTTTTTTTTGTATTTTACATAAAATTTGTATGTAAAATTTATCTTAGCTCGAGCTAGATAGCGACCTTTACTTTACAAAATTTCTAGCGAGTTTAGTTAATAATCAGAACCAAAATCGACAATTTTTTGTCCTTTTTGTCTCTTTTGAAAATTCTCATGAATTTTTTTTTATGTTGATTTCGATTGATATTTTCCTACTCTAAAAATAGCACCCTCATTTTATATCAATGGAACAGAAATGAACTACACCACTTTTAAATGTCAAAACAATATATTTTTTCATATTTACGATGAATAACGAATTAACATTGCTTGAGAATATTTTGTTTTGAGAAGTATAGAAAAAAATGGCGTATGACAACAACAAAAAATGGTGTTGCAAAATAATTGTGGTATTCTTTTTACCCTTATTCCTTGAATCGTAACATTTTTCCTTCAATCGAAATCAACATAAATAAGTAACGGCACTATATTTTACTATATTGTTGTTGTTTTAAGGCATGGCAATCTGCGATCGCATCTAAAATATAAATTAACAATGTCGCGTCGACTGATTATAAAATATCGGAAAAATTCTCTCGACAATATTGTCTCTTGTGGCGAGTAGTGTAGACTGCTATTTCCGCTATCGAATACAGCATCAAATTTTTAAGATAACTAAAAAATAAATTCTTTAAACAGCATTTAAAAGAGGACGATGAGAATGAAGGCGAACCACGCCTTATGATTGCTGTTGGCGTTCCTGCGTTTGATCGAAAAGTTAATAAACAGAATGACACGAAAACTGCTAATTTATTGGGCGTGGCTGGTACCGATGTTCCAGTTGAGGATATAGATAAACTAACGTTGCCTTATAAGGTAATGGCCTAAACTATTTTAAATGCAAAATTGCACCTAATAACCACCCGTTTCTTCTAGCTTGGAGTAAACGCTTATCCATTTGTTGTTAGCAATAATGGTTATGTATTGTTACATCCGGACTTGCGACCACTTTCGGGCGGTCGTTTAAAAAAAAACTACAATAGTGTTGATTTTACGGAAGTCGAACAACTAGACGATGACAGTTTACCGCGGCAAGCTCCGGAATTTCTTAAATACCTTCGCGAAAAAATCATATTTGCAACGGATGTTCAACAAGAAATAAATGTAAGCGTGAAATTTCATTACGACAATATGAGACGGGTGTCTAAGGAAATGCAAGATTTTTATTTTGCGCCATTGCCCAACACCCCGTTTACATTGGGGCTTGTGCTGCCGAGCACATACGGCAAAACGTGGATTAAAGTGGGCGATGAAATTAAACGGAACCAGCATATGGGCATTAATATAACCGATTTCTTTGTCGGACAAAATTGGAAAGTACAACCCGATTGGGTTTACTGTAAATATCATTATTTGGAAGGACATGAATTTAAAGATCCGGAAGCAGAATTACTCCATTTTTTGAACAAATTGAATGATACAAATTTTCAATGGAACGAACAATACGACTCGATCGTTAATGATGATGATACGAGTGATTTTACTACAGATGGTCGAAGTGATCCTATTTGCGGCCGACGAACACTAAACCAGGATGCATATTACTGTAATAAAGAATTATTTCAGCTTTTAGTCTTTGATGCAAAAGTTACGAACACGAGCTATCGAGAGTGGAAATTTGAGAGTGCCGAAGAAGAAGAAATTATAAATCAATATAATGCAACGATTCGATTTGTCGCTACAATGAGTGGTTTAACACGATGGCAATTTATTTTCGGTGAAGAGGAAGTCGATACTGATCGAGAATTTGGCGATTATCATAAAAAGGCAATCGACGAAACGTGGTATAAAAGTGCGGTGTTACAACATTTTTTGGATCCGGACAGTTTTGTATATTCAGTGCCGCATAAAAATGACGAACGGGAAGAGGGTGAATTAAAAGTTACAGCCTCTTTAGCGATCGTACCTCGTGATGGTGGTGAAAAAGCACCAAGCTGTGTGGTTGGATTCCAGTTTTTGCATACATTGATGCGCGACCGATTTTTAAATATTACGTCAAAGACAAAGTGTGGCAATTGTACCGAAACATGTAATACCGACGATAAAGATTGTTATGTGCTCGACAGTAACGGTTATGTAATTTTATCGGAGGATGAAGGTCAGGCAGGAACATTTTTTGGTGAAATTGATGGTGCCGTTATGCAGGAAATGGTATGGGCGGGTATTTTTAATAACATTACAATATACGATCTACAAGGATGGTGTTCTCATACGGAGGAGGTTACAAATCCTGCGGGCCGATTAATAACAGTAAGCATTATCGCGTGCACATAAAATCTCATTTCAAAATTTCGACTGACCCATTTATCATATTACAGCCATTTAAATTAGTTGGTACATTTATTAATTGGTTATTCGTCGAGTTTATTATTTATGTATCACGTTTTAGTCTATGGGTGGAAGGGTTTGACTATACTGACAACAATGAAGATTATGATGGGGAACGTATTGGCCAGCCACGAAAACCTCTACTGAAAAAAGGAGGCAATCAGGACGAAGAGGAATATTTTAATCGTGAGAAGGTGAAAAAAAATGTAACCACGTATTATCCTTGCGATAAAAGTACTAATTTATATGTTTTAAATCAAACGATGTTTATAAGAGGTAGTGGAATCAAAGGCGCTGGACCCCGAAATTGTTCAAAGTATGTATATGCGGTCATTGTAGTGATTTAAATTTGCACTAAATATGTTTACCTTTTTTCCAGGCCCTACTACGTAAAACGAATTCCTCACTCAAATTTATTGTTAGTGGTCATAAATGGTCAGTATGATAGTTGCTACTATCCGACATTATCTACGGAACCGAGGGAACTCGAATACACAGACGAATTTCCATGTTATAAATTAGCTATTAATGATTTAAAGCGTCGTCGATTAGAGGAATGTTACACGGAGCACCCTGAAGTATGCGACAATCAATAAATTAATCTATACGCATTTGCTAATAATTTTGTTTTTCTTTGATTTAGGAAGCGGAGGTCCAGCGTTGCGGCCGCTCATCGATAATCGAGTTAAATACGCGTGGATTATTTATTTCATTTTTAGTGATATACCTATTTCGATATTTTATACAATAAAATCCATTTGAATTGCGATACATTATTTATAAAAGATAATTACATATAATCTTTTCTAAAGCGCACATTTTGTGAAATGATTCTTCCCGTTTTCCATCAATCACAATTATTATTCATCTCCATGTTATTTATACGCGATATATAAATTCACCGTTGCCAAAAATTACACAAAATATTTTGTGGAATTTTTATTTAATTAATTCTCCATTAATCACTAATTTTTCTAAACAATAATAATTATGGACGACATTTTTAATTTTCATTTCCCCCAGGTTTTGTTCGATTGTCCGTTTTGATACTTTTTTTTTTATAAAGTCAATTAAATTTAAGATTCAAAGAATGAAAATATTTTTGATTGTAAATTTGTTGTTTTTTTATAGTAATTTAATTTAATTTTGAATTTATTTGAAAGTTTATAAGTAAAATATTGTAATAAAATTTCCTTTTTATTGTTAATAAAAATAAAATGTCGTTTTTTTAACAATTAATTATATGAGGTACGAATTTGGAACTAACTACCAACTTTAATAGTGCGGTGAGTACTGGCTTTTGAATCTAAAATTTATTTCGAATATTTTATAATTTTTCCGCTTTAGTTTAATTCGGATGTGGTGCTTAGTACAGCAATGTACTCAAAGGAGGTGTTGCACAGTATAACGACTATTCCTTATCACCTTTCTAAAGCTAGCAGAACCCATACAGCAGAACATTACAAGATAGTATGGATAATTATATGCTAGTTATAGGCTAATTAAATGCCGCATTAAATAATTTTGGCCTCCATCCCTCCCAACTAAAGCGCGGGTTCTGCTAGCTTTAGGAAAATTTAGCAAAACCCATATCAAAAAATGATTTAAAAATAATTGGAAAAATAAAGGTTAATTTTAAGGTAATTAACCGCCATATTTAAATTTTTTATTTTGCTCGATCTAGAAAATGCAAAAGGCTTTATTATTTCAAAGGTAGCAGAACCAAAATCGCGAAAATTAGAACCCAAAACGAAATCTATTGGCAATCAAATAAATTTACGCTCAGTATGGGCTAATCAAATGTCTCATTAAACAATTTTGGGCTCCACCCGTTTCTGGCCAAACTTCAGGTCATATAATCCAAAGCTAGCAGAACCCAAATCGAAAATCGGACCAAAACCGAAATTAGAACGCAAACTAAGATCTATTGACAAACAAATAATTTTAGGCTCATTATGGGCTAATCAAATGCTGCGTTAAAAAATTTTGGGCTCTACTCGTTTTTGACCTAACTTCAGGTCATTTAATCTAAAGCTAGCAGAACCCAAATCGAAAATCGGAGCAAAAACGAAATTAGAACGCAAAACAAGATCTATTGACAAACAAATAATTTTAGGCTCGTTATAGGCTAATCAAATGCCCTTTAAAAAAATTGGGCTTCACCCGTTTCTGACCTAACTTCAGGACATTTAATCTAAAGCTAGCAGAACCAAAATCGAAAATCGGACCAAAACCGAAATTAGAACTCAAAACAAGATATATTGACAAACAAATAATTTTAGGCTCGGTATGGACTAATCAAATGTTCTATTAAAAAAGTTTGGGCTCCATCCGTTTTTGACCTAATAAGAGCTAGCAGAACCCTAATCGAAAATCGAAGCAAACCCGAAATTAGAACACAAACCAAGATCTATTGACAAACAAATAATTTTAGGCTCATTATGGGCTAATCAAATGCCCCATTAAAAAATTTTGGGCTCCACCCGTTTTTGATTTAACTTCAGGACATTTAATCTAAAGCTAGCAGAACCCAAATCGAAAATCGGAGCAAAACCGAAATTAGAACTCAAAACGAAATCTATTGGCAATCAAATAATTTTAGGCTCGTTATGGGCTAATCAAATGTCCTATTAAAAAATTTTGGGCCCCACCCGTTTTTGAACCCACTTCAGGTCACTTAATCTAAAGCTAGCAGAACCCAAATCGAAAATCGGAGTAAAACCGAAATTAGAACTCAAAACAAGATATATTGACAAACAAATAATTTTAGGCTCGTTATGGGCTAATCAAATGTCTCAATAAATAATTTTGGGCTCCACCCGTTTTTGACCAGGCTTCAGGTCATTTAATCTAAAGCTAGCAGAACCCAAATCGAAAATCGGACCAAAACCGAAGTTACAACTCACAACTAGATATATTGACGATCAAATAATTTTAGGCTGGGCCTGGGCTAATCAAATGCCCCATTAAAAAATTTTGAACTTCACCCGTTTTTGACCAGACTTCAGGTCATTTAATCTAAAGCTAGCAGAACCCAAAGCGAAAAGAGGAGCAAAACCGAAATTAGAACGCAAAATAAGATCTATTGACAATCAAATAATTTTAGGCTCGGTATGGGCTAATCAAATGTCCCATTAAAAATTTTTGGGCCCCATCCGTTTTTGACTAGACTTCAGGTCATTTAATCTAAAGCTAACAGAACCCAAATCGGGAAAATCGGACCAAAACCGAAATTAGAACTCAAAACGAAATCTATTGGCAATCAAATAATTTTAGGCTCGTTATGAAAATCAAATATCCTAAAAAATTTTGGACTCCACCCGTTTCTGACCTAACTTCAGGTCATATAATCTAAAGCTAGCAGAACCCAAATCTAAAATCGGAGCAAAACCGAAATTAGAACGCAAACCAAGATCTATTGACAATCTGATAATTTTAGGCTCATTATAGGCTAATCAAATGCCCCATTAAAAAAATTTTGGCTACACCAGTTTTTGACTAAACTTCAGGTCACTTAATCTAAAGCTAGCAGAGCCCAAATCGAAAATCGGACCAAAACGAAATTAGAACGCAAATCAAGATCTATTGACAATCAAATAATTTTAGGCTCGGTATGAACTAATCAAATGCCCTAATAAAAAAATTTGGGCTCCACCTGTTTTTGACCTAACTTCAGGTCATATAATCCAAAGCTAGCAGAACCCAAATCGAAAATCGGACCAAAACGAAATTAGAACGCAAAACAAGATCTATTGACAAACAAATAATTTTAGGCTCGTTATGGGCTAATCAAATGCCTTATTAAAAAATGTTGGGCTCCACCCGTTTTTGACCAAACTTCAGGACATTTAATCTAAAGCTAGCAGAACCCAAATCGAAAATCGGAGCAAAACCGAAATTAGAACGCAAAACAAGATCTATTGACAATCAAATAATTTTAGGCTCCCGAAAATTATCGCCTTTTTTTATATAATAATAAAATATCTTAAAACTTTATATCTATGGGCTTCAGACAAAAATAAATCTCAAAGATCTCGAAATTTGGATCGTGCTCCGACGAAATTCGTATAGCATTGTCGGAGTAAATATTTGTACAGAGCCCTCGACTACATACGAATCGGCGAAGAGTCGCTATGCAGGCATTAGTGCTTAAATCAGTAACGATTTCCTTATGAATCGCTTTATATGCGAGACAAATGAATAACGAAACATAGGATTTAATTAGAATTCGTGATCTGGTGTTGGATTTGGTCATGAATGAACCACATAAGTCAATCCCGACGTTTTGAAATAGTCTGAAAGGCTTAACACAATGTTCTGGTAGTTGACCCATAATTTGTTGTAAAATCCGGGGACGAACACTATAGAACTTTGAACAGTCTTACGACATAAACTTCTTCCGCTAATAATCCAAAATCGTTGTCTTAAATTGTAAAACAATGATTGGGCACTTGCATGTAGAAGTCGCATGTGTTGATGATTAACGAGTAATTTGGTAAATGAGTGGTTACTCGTTTACTGCAGGTAGCAGGAGTTGATGCTTATGATCGAACGAAATACTAGCATGTTTTAGTCTGCCACCAACGTGCGGAATGTCATTTTGGTCTATAAATGGATTTAATGTCTTTAAATGACTTTGAGCAGAGACTACATGATTGCTTCGAAGATTTTTGATGACATTTTAACGAATTGTCTAGTTCTGCAACCGTAAGTTGTGCAACAGATGTGGCCACAGAATTAGCCATTTTGAGGACGGATGGTGAGATGCTACTTTTACGAAAATGTATTCTTGCTTTTATTAGTTGTACAAATCGAAGTAGAAATCCAACAACACGGATGGCAGTAGGGTAACTGGTATATTTAAAAACACATTTCCATCCGTCATATTTTCCGTTTTCCATTTAATTGCTGAATAGACTTCTAATAAATGTTGAGAAAGATCAGTTTTGCTCGAAGCTTTGTCAACCAGTTGATTTGATATTTTTAAATTGGCTTTCTCAAGAAGTCCGGCCCATTCCACCAAATAGAATTTGTTTTAAATTCTAAAGGCATCTGACCACGTGAAACAGCATCAGCTGGCAAATCTTGACTGCTTGCGAATCTTGCTTTATTTAATTTTAAAAAAATAATAATAATTTTTAAATTGTACCCACACTAAAAGAAATTAGATTGGTAAATAAATCATTCTGTGCCAGTAATTTTTAATGGTACTGAACCGACTCCTGTGAAATAATCCGCGGATGAATCTCTTAATTTTTTGGCGTCCTGAGAATAATTATGCGAATCCACCCCGGATGTAATATCTGACATTGATTGTTCAGTTTTCCCGGTAGTTGCTCGCCATAATCCAGGAATTATATATGGCCTGTGTTACAGTCTTCTTCATCTAAGGATCCTGCTCGTAAGTATGCAGTTCCAGTTATGGTTCTAAGCCGCAAAGAAGATTTAGCCAGTATCACTAAATCTACTATCTCTGGTAATAGTGAAATTGGTCTTTCAAATACTCTAAATCGTGATACAAGTATCCCAAAGGCATTTTCGAAAATTATTCGAGGTCTAGATAGGCGATAATTGAATGTCTGTTCATTTAGTGACATATAGTCTCTACTGTAAGGGTTTGATAATTTTTTTACGTAGAGGGGGAATCATATTATTTGGGAAATTAAAATATTATTGGTCAATGCAATATTGAACTTACTATTTCTAAATATGGCACTATCGTTAGCCCTGCATCTAGTTCCACTTCTCAACGGTACTGGGAACCATGGAGAAACATACATTTGTTTTATTACAGGATACAATGTTGCCAGACGCAACAATGGAAGAAATTCGTAAATTGAAATAAAACAATGTACATGCACTTGCGTTTGTTGTTTTCTTAAACAGATTTATGTAAGTAGTTGTTACGACTACGTGCTCGTAACTCTTTTTATATTTTATTGCCCTCGATTTGTGTCTTTGCTTAATCGGTTGGGTGGTTTGTGTATTCGCTTCCGATATTAATTGTTTTGGTACACCTTCTTGTGGTGGCGCGGCGGTAAGAAGAAATAAAAATTGAGAGCGAGACCAATTTGCATCGGGTGTGTGCAATGCAGAACGCTCTGGAAGAATGTTTTTGCTTATATGCTTCTCGTTTACATCAATGCGAATTGATGTAAACGAAAAACAGAGAAGAAAGAAAATTCTTCTAGAACGTTTTGCGCGTCGTTGCGGTGCGAGATTTTTTTTTTTTGTTCAGGCTCGTTTTGGGGTTTGAATAAAAACAGAGTCTAGTTTTGGTTATCTATAAAATAGTTATCTTAAAAGTAGAAGAAGTTATCTTTAAAATAGAAAATTAAGAAAAGATGTAAAATCAGATCTAGTATTAAAAAGGTGAAATTTTTGTATTTTTCTTTTTAAATGATAATAATAAAAGTGCGATGCAAACTGCTGTATGCTAACGAAAATTAAAGAAAGTTTTTAGTTTTTATTAATATTTGGAGACCATATTGGCGTAAATTAAAACGAAATAAAACATTCACAGTGTAAACAAAAATTTTGGTGGTAAACGGGTACAAATGGCGGATTTTTTTGCATAATCCCGGAAAAGAATTGTGTAATATTACGAATGAATTTCAAAGAAAGTTTATATTTTTGAACAATTTAATGTCGTGTGAATAAACTGTAATTCATAAGTTGAAAATATTCGCCCGAAGTTACGCTGAATAAAGTATCGAAATAAAACCATCTTAACATCCGTGTGTATTTAGACCACCATTTCAATATTGGAAAGCAGGTGGGTTTCACAAAATTTAAGTGTTGGTTCGACGTGTATAGGCGGCGGGTAGAGCCCCGCCAATTATTTTACGGGTGACCTGGCCGAGGTTAGATAGTTGTATTCGAATGGTTAGAGTACCGTATTTCCACGTGGTACCGTATAGTGCAACGGATGCTGAAAATTTATTAACATGCGGTCAGTTTTACCGGTGTATGTCAAATTTTGACTGGTGCTGTGCTGGAATATCGGCGTGTGTGCCGCAGCAACGGTGAAATGAGTAACGGCATAACCAAGCCGCAACGGTCCGGGGCGGCCTATTAAGGCCGAATTAGTGGTAAGGCATATAAAGCCCAACGAAGACATACAAAGCCCAACGATGGCGGGATAAGGCCCAACGGTCCGGGTGTGGATCCACCTGAGGCATGACGGCACCAAGGCCCAAACGGTGAAAATTTTTTGTTGTAAGATACGATTTTTTTTTTTTTTTGTTTATATTTTATTCTTTATTTCTCTTATATATTGTATTTTTTTTTAAATTTTGAAAATCTTATTGTGATCGAGCGCCGCATAGCGGATGTTGTTCGCGCGCTCGGTGTTCGCATTGGTCTCGTTCTCGTTCTCTTCTTGCGGTTCGTGAGGAAAGTTGTGTTTTCCATTTTTTATCTAAATTTACAAGTAAAAAATGAATTCTTAAATTTTCCGGTATGCGTATGATGAGGGGAGAATTCCCATCCTGTGTCGGGGTTACATTTCGCGGTCCCTTATGGTGCCCACATCCTGATTCGAAACCGCTGTTTACCACCGTGTGAGTTCAGACGGATGCGCGCACCAAGGTACAATCTCTTCCGTTATAATTTTTTTATTTTTGTTGTTCGTTCCTCAGGTTCCGGCCGACAATTTTCGGTGGAACTCCGGTTTATGATTATTTATAATTTGCGTTTTTTTTTTATTTAAATCTCTGTAATCCCGGTGTAAGCCAGGAACCATGCAAGCCTCAACCCCCACGACCCATAGCACTTCTCCCTGAGTTGTAGCCGGCAAAAATCACCGTGGAGGCCTCTGCATGCGCTTAGATGAAATCTGCAGAATGGCAGTAGCCAACCTGTAACTAGTTACCGGGCCCCTTTAATCCAAGGTCAAAATTTCAAGGTCAAGGTTATTGGGCCCCTTTAGTTCTAGGTCAAAATTACAAGGTCAAGGTCAAGGAGGAGGTCAAGGTTGATTCATTATTGATTATCAAAAATTATCAATAATCGATAATTAATAATCAATAATTATTGAATATTGATTATCGATAATGATTATAGATTAATCATAGTCGATAATCAATTAATTAAAATCAGCAATAAATAAGCAAATAAATAATCTATAATCAATAACTATGACATCATTTTCGGGTTCGGATGATCTAGATCCGACCACTAGTGAACACAAATTATGAATTATGATCAAAAATAAAATGTTTCCGCAAATATATCAGACTTTGTCGTTGGAGGCACTCGTAGAGAGGTGGTTTTTAAAATTCAAGACTTGTCTAAAGAAACAACCGATCGTATTGAGTGGATAAAAAACTATATGAAGTTATAAACCACATCACGCAAACCGTGGCGGCAGGTGATAAAATTGGACTGGAGTTTAGACCCGATAAATTTACCAATTCGGCTTGGTTAAGTTTCCGAGAGGCACAGGATTTACATTTTGCGAATGCGTGGAATCTGTTAAACACGGACGCTTTTAAGCTTATTATGACCCAGATAAAAGTACCGGTTGGTCAAGGAAGGACATACACACCTATGCCGACAACACCTTCACAGATGAATGGCGGCACAAAAAAGTGTGATCTATATAGAGGATAAAGACAACCTCTGTTTACCGCGGGCGATCGTCGTTTTGGAAGGATATATGCCAAGGGCAAGACAACGAGAGAGAAAGATGTGATTCGTTGTAATATCGGCCAACATCAAAATCAAAAAACGCTTAAACTGCTTAAGAAGTCCGGTATAGTGATACCAGCTGCAGGCAGCGGAATTGAGGAAAGAAAGAACACCGTTGTCTCGTTAACTGCCCCGCATGTTTGGTGAAACCGAGGTCTCAAACAATTTCCAAAAGATTGTGCAAGGAGTGAGAGCAATAAAGATTTTGTTAGCCGCAATTTAAATTCAACTTATTTATATTTTTTGATTTGGAGACACGACAAGAAAAAAATTATCGGGGCAACGATGACACAGCAAAAATTCATGAGCCTAACTTTGCGTCTATCAGCAACGCTGTTATAACTGTATAGAAATAGATGACATAAATACGTCCACGACATGCGGAGATAGACAGATGATTGTCCCGTCCAGGAGTGACGTTATAGCCATTTTTATGGAATATGTGCTAGGTCAAAGAAATAAATTTAAAAACTTCATTGTGATTGCCCACAATGGCCAAGCTTATGACCACCCCAATTTATGCTGAAATATCTACTGGAGAAAACTTCACATACACCAATGTTAATTATGCGTGGTTCAAAAATAGTGCTTATGAAGATTGACAGGGTAAAATTTATTGATAGTTTAAATTATTTCCCGATGTCTTTATCAGCACTATCGGCGGCTTTTGATATGGATTCAACTTTAAAGAAGGGTGATTTCCCGCATCTGTTCAACACCGTGAATAATCAAAAATATATTGGTGGTATACCAGGCAGGGGCGATATGTTGTACCATCACTTCGAATCGAAAAAAGTCGAATCGAAAAAGTGAAAGTTATATCATTTTTGTTTTTCGAAAATGATACAACATACCGCCATTTGACTTTTTTCGAATTTCGATTCGAAGTGATGGTACAACATACTGCCCCAGATACGATGGTAATACTCGCCCGATACAATGAAGATTTGTGACGATTGTGATGTTACATGTAAGAAACATGGCTGCCGAAACAATTTCATTACATGGCCCGAAAATCAACAAAATCTTCAATTTAATTTTGAGAAAGAGTTTATTTCGTATTGTGTATCGGATGTACAGATACTTACTCAGACCTGCTTAAAAATCCGGAAGAACATGATTCTAGAGTGCAATGTGTGTCCTTTCTTCAAGGCCACAACGGTGGCATCGACGTGTAGGTTGGTTTATAGGAGAAACTTTTTGAAACCCTCGACCATTGGCGTTATTCCAAAAAACGGTTACCGCAAGGCTGATACGCAGTCAAAAAATGCTGTGAAGTGGCTAATAGAAGAGGAAGATAAGAGAAAAATAAATATCAAACATGCGCTCAACGGTCAGGAGGTAGTGATTGGAGGAAGGTGGCCAGAACGCTGGTCAGATTTTTGAGTTTCACGGCTGCTACTATCACGGTCACGAGTGTTTGCGTATTGATTGAGATAAACCATTACACGAGGATGGTGCTGACACGTTGAACTCCCGGCGATACCGAACAAGCGAAAAAAACAGAAAGATTACGTAACCTGGAGTATGAGGTCATTGAGATGTGGGAGTGCAATTATATATCACGACGACTAGCGATAATCATCCTATGCTTCTAAATATACCACTTAATCCGACGGATTCTTTTTATGGTGGGCGTCGGTAGCACTAGAACCTACTACAGAGCAAAGGATAAATTGTATTGATATATGTTCGTTTTATCCGTGGGTTTGCAAATACCAAAAATACCCCGTTGGACACCCCATCATCATTATAGGGGATGACTGTTATACAGTTGACCTGACCAAAACGGACGGTTTAATTAAATGTACAATTTTACCACCTCTGGATCTATATCATCCGGTTCTAACATCTAAAATGAATCGAAAACTTATGTTTGCTTTATGCCGGACGTGCGGCGAGAAAAACCAGGACTAGTGTGAACATAGCGACGCCGAGCGCTCATTAACGGGGACATGGGTGATAGATGAAGTTGTAAAGGCTCTGAAAAAAGGCTATACAGAGCTAAATATATACGAAATTTGGTAATCTAAAACTGTACAACATGGTAAAGAGGAGGGTCTGTTTACAAAATTCATAGATCAGTTTCTAAAAATCAAACAGCAGACATCGGGGTGGCCTTCAGACTGCACTAGTCGGACACAGAAAGATGCGTACATAGCAATTTATAAATAGCGAGAAGGTATCGAATTACAAGAAAACCAAATTATAAAGAATGCTGGTTTAAGGTCTATGTCTATAAGCTAATGTTGAACAGCTTTTGGGGAAAATTTGGCCGGCGAAAAAATTTAGCCAAAACAACTATTTTAAGGGCCGTGAAAGAACTATATGACCTGATACTGAACTCTGCAATATATATTAACTGCGTACAGGAGGTGAACGAGGAAGTTTTGATAGTCAACAGGGAGTATAAAGAAGAATCTGTCAAAATACAGGCCCAATGTTAACGTATGTAATTATGTATTGCAGCCTACATCACAGCCCATGCGCGGTTAAAGCTATATAGTTATTTGGAGAAGCTAGGAAATCGAATATTGTATTATGACACCGATTCCGTAATCTACGTTTCAGCTGAGGGAGAGTACGGGCACCGGATCATTTTTGGGGACTGATGAGCTCAAGAGCGAATACGGTCCGGGTAGTTATATTACGGAATTTATATCAAGGGACCCTAAGAATTATGGATTCCAGGTTCTTTCTACAACAAAATATAAATTGCTTGGGAAATGCAAGGTCAAAGGGTTCTGTTTAAACTACGAAATTTCACAGCTGATCAATTTGTCATCAATGAGAGATTCTGTTGTTGGAGACAATGTTAATAATTCGATACTCGTCACTTCTCATAATATTCGTCGTACGAAACAGCACGAAGTCATAAGTACAACAGAAGGGAAGCTATATAGGGTATCATCTAGGATAGGATTCTTTACCCGATGATCATCTAAAATTACGTACCACGTAGTAAAAAAAATATAACACATTTTTATTGTAAATTTAAATATAAAAATAATTTTAAAGTATCCACGAGTTGTGTGCAGATCCAAAGCCGAGCAATTTCACATAAACTTTTGCATCTTTCGCCGTTAAAAGTTTCTCCACAAGATAAGTATCCGGATGATTGGTTTTCTGGAGTTCTTTTTCATAAAACTGACCGGCAATTGGTAGCCCTTGATAATCCACGAATGAATATGTTACGGGGAGTTTTTTGTTAATATTGATAACTTTAAATATTTCGGTCATACAGTTTGGAGTATAACCCTTATCAATTTTTTTCTTAAATTTACTAACTCGAACAAAATCTCCAACTTGAAATTTAGTTTTTTGCGTTATTTTAGGTCGAGCATAAACACCTTCTAATATCTATTTCTCGTTTTTCTTAGTAACCTCGATTGGAGCTAGTTTAATTATACGATATTTCATATTTATTGTAATTATTTACTATCGTTCTTAAAACATTTTCCCATTTGTAAATGCCCTGAAGACTAAATATTTTCTACATTCGCTCCTTAATTGAACCTCTCCACAATACTTGCTTTTAGAGGGCTAAACCAAATATAGCTAAACGTAGAATAATGATTGATATGCATTTGTTTCACTGGTTGTTTAAAATATTTATTATAGAATTCAGTACTCATATCTGTTTGAAGATTATTCGGTTTCCGCTTGCCAACAAAAATTGTCTTGAAGGCGTCTACAATTGCTTGTGCGGTTTTATTCTACTAACTACCCAGACGAATTTAGAGAAGGTATCGATGACCGTCAATTGATATTTAATGTTATCATTATCTTCTGCATATGGAATCATTTCGACGAGATCAGCCTGCCATAAATCATCAATCCTCAAAATTTTAACCTGCCGCTGTTTAAAATGTTTACGCGCCAGTTTATGCAGCTCATTAACAATTTGTGTACGACTTATTTCAAGGGCTAGGTAAATAGGTAGGCTAATAAAGTAGGTGAAACTATACCAAATAAAGTCGCTAAGTTCAGACATTGACATAGTCCCATCCCAGACTGCACTTTTGGCTATCTTCATGCAGGCGGGTCGATAAGACTTCAATCTAAAGCCGTTTTCTTAAATTAGGACGTCCTTGTGAAATTAGGTGGAATTTGTTGCATTTTCTTGACTATAATTTTTTCAAAAATTAAGCAGCAATAGATTTTTGATCAGGTAATTCTGTTTTTGCCAAAATCTCAGATGTGCATCAACCAGAAGTGATAGCTAAATTAAGATTAGACTGTTTAAATGTCCACTCTGCATTGAAAAAAAACATGCCAGAAACAAACATTGAACCGATAAAAACTATAAATCTATAACTTCAATGTTTCACAAAAACATTTTATTTGAAAACACTATAATTTTATTTATTATGCTTAAACTTAATCATTACAGGTAGATTACAAATCACAGATTCGGTGAAGATATTTTCTTTGAAAGAAAATCAAACAAAAAAAAAATCTCCTTACAAAATATACAAAATAAATATTTTTTAAACTATGGGTAATTGCTTTTGATGCGTATCGTTTCACCGCTTCCAAATTCAGTGTCATCAAACGTATTCAATGGCGAATTCGTATGATCATCGGGTTGTGCGAGTAACGGGATTTGTTTGGCAAGATCACTCGTTGCCCATAAATATAAATCTAGCGTCTTTTCGGTGCAGTCTGCAATAAAACGTATAAATGGCCGTATATCACCTTCATTCGCCAATTGGAGATAGTCATAGTAATTGTGACGTTGCTGTTTTGGTATAATAACCGGTGGGTAACCAAACCTCATAAGGATTGTGTTCATTAAAAGACGTGATGTTCTGCCATTCCCATCCGTAAAAGGGTGTATATGTACAAGTTTATAATGTGCTAATGCTGCATACTTTACTGGGTGCATTGAAAGTGCAACTTCCGAATTTAACCATTGTTGAAACCGTTGCATTAATATCGCCAAATCACCTGGGCCTGGTGGTATATGACCACCGACATAGACTTGGGTTCGTCGTAATTCCCCTCCTTCGATTGGATCAACGTGCCCAAGTACACGTCGATGAATCTCTAGTATATCTTTTAACGTTATATAACCACTCTTATTTACAAGTGTTGCATTTATATATTTCATAGCCGTATCCAATCCAATGATTTCATTGTGCTCATCAATACTTTTACCGTCGACTGCCATTCTAGTTTCTAAGATTGATCGCGTTTGTGATAATGTCATGGTATTTCCTTCAATTCCGACCGAATGATAGATATGTTGAACATACGCCTCTTTTTTAGCACGTCGCAAAGCACTATTTGATTCAGAAATTTCCGAGAGTGCATCACGTTTCTCATCCAATTGGGATAGACGACGTAAATCTAAATTTTCTACAATTGTGGCTGTTCGTTGACGATTCGCTAATGCCCTTGAATGTAACGGATTTACTGATAATGCCTAAAAATTGTGATAAGACGTTAGCATATATTTTATGAACACAAAACAGTATATTATTCTTACTTGGAAGTAAAATTGATCGGCCTTAACTACGTCTTGACGTCGATGTTCCAGATATTCCCCATATTTCGTTAAAATCTCAGGATGTTTAGGCGCTAACGCAATCGCATGCTGATACAGTCGAAACGCCTTTCCATCCTTACCTTGGGTATCCATTTCGAGCGCCATATGAAGCGAACCCAAGGCTTCTTGTTCGTTTGCTGAATATATAAACAAAAATAAATCGAACTGTACCACTAAAATGATGATGAAAATACATTTAAACTAATTAATTACCTGTATTATCGTCACTTTTCAAAATAATATTCGTTTTGTCGTCATCTTCATCGAACTTCGTATAAAAATTCGCCTTGAAACTGGAAAGTATTGGAAATTCATCGCGTAACTGGAGATAATTAGACGGGGGCAAATGATATTTGATTGAGGTTAAAGATTTCGGTCCAAAATTAATGACGAAATAGGTTGCGATAGCGAATAAAATTCCCGAAAGAAATATGATCAAATAACTAATGGAAACGATTTTGAAACGCC
The DNA here is from genome assembly GCA_932526605.1 of Nephrotoma flavescens. Lineage (NCBI taxonomy): Eukaryota > Metazoa > Arthropoda > Insecta > Diptera > Tipulidae > Nephrotoma > Nephrotoma flavescens. The sequence goes on from OW052220.1 coordinate 236,718,921, forward strand.
ACTTTGCAAATAAATCACACCATTTTAAGTATAGCATTTTATTAGCTAAATAACTACTAAAATTATAAAACTTTCATTTTAATAACACGAATATCTAAATTGAAATGTAAAATTTAGCAGCAAAAATAAATTCTTGCGAATTAAGAACTGACGTGGGACTGACTGAATGGAATAAAATGGTATAAAATGACAAGAGCTGTCATTATAAAATTCGACCATCTGTAAACTGGAACATTCACAATTTTTCTAATAGTTAAGACTCAAACCATAAAAACGTCTAATTGACGATTGGAGCCGTGATTTTAGACACTTTTTTTTACATGGAATCACAACTAATAAAATTTGCCGCTATACCAATTTTTAGTTGTTTCGTGAGCGCTGGTGGTCATATTTTACATGGAATCACAACTTTATTTTATTCCAGTAGGTGGTGTTTTCTCTACATTACCATGGAACAATAAATATATAAGAGAAATCAAGTAATGCAAATTTTATAAGCCTATTTTTTCAAGATTAATCTTATTTTGTAGTTTTAATATATTTATACACACAAATTTAATTTTTTCCTATATGCAATCCATCTATACGTACCTTATAAACATATCGGCATAGTTATTTTATAGTTCACTGTTTTTGTTAGGCTTATACAGATTGCCAATACTAAAATAGATTAACCTCGGAAAGTCTACATGAGTCCTCTTATGTATATTTTGCTTTAGGATATTACCAATCGTCAATTGATGATTTAATTTAGGACCTGATTCTATGCATCTTTTATTTTTCTATTATTATTCTTCCAGTTCTAGATATACATATTTCCAAATACGTTAGCGCTCCTGGAGCACCGTGGCGATTACTAAGTGGCGGTTCATTTATATTGTTTCAACTTTGTCCTGCCAAATCCGGTTGGAATCACTATAAATTTGACGGTTTACAACAGCAACCATTTCACATACACATAACTACAATAAAAAAACGGAGATTTCTAATATATACTTTCCATAGTAAAATGGCGCAATAAACGCTTGTAATTTGTTGTTCGCTCTGTAAAATAAGTTCAGTCGAAAATCTGAAGATGTCGCTCCAATTGTTATGGCGTTTTAACGGAATACTGAAGATTAAGTCAGTAGACAAAAAAAACAGAATTTAAAATTTATTACTAAATTATGAAGAAAACATCATGGGATAGTTCCCTCGAACCATCAACTCAGTACACCAATAATCAATTATGCGCATATTCAAACGACGAATGGGGAATCTTACATACGGTCCCAACTTTTCGTAAGAAGTAGCTATTGGAAAAACGCCACTAAGGCGATGATTTCAACGATCACAAAAATTCGGGGTTTCCGAAAGGAGAAGCACCAACAGACAATGCCAATGACACAGTTGTGAGCAACGCTGAAGAAAATCACCCGAAATATCCAAGACGTGTTACAAGAGCAAACAATAACCCAAGGCTTTTACTTCTCACTCTCACAATAATCGGAATGTTGGGAGAAGTAAGTAGCAGGAACAACAATGGAGTACAAAATATCACGAATTATCTCCTATCGCGAAATAAAAATCGCGTGTCAAAAAATGGTCACCTTTCGATTTTGTTGGTACGATCGTTAACGAGTTATTCGGTATACTTTTGAACGTGCGATTTTTTTTGTATAAAAAGACGGTTTAGATAAAAATAAATCAGAACAAAGTAAAATTCCAACGCTAGTGTTTGTTCTCATTAATAGAGTCCTAGAATCTATTACTAGCAAAAATATTAAAACTAACAAAATCGCAGAAGCAATCGGCTAACCAGGCGAAAACGACTAGGATACAGGAAACTTTAAACAAACAATTTAGCACAGGTCTTAAGGAGCAGCGAATTGTAGTTGTAATTCATAGGGTTCAGGCGGGCTTAATAGTGAAACGCATACTAATTGAAGGACAGTACGAATATTTGTAACCGCTTCGTTCCTGAAATTGACAATAAAAATCGTGGACCTGCTCCGCCCTGGCGTCACGGGGAACACCACAAAATTATGCTAAATCGACAGCCTGTGCAGATCAAAGGCGGCATTCTGTTTACGAATTAGTAATAAAAACCTAGGTGGCCATTGCTAGGGAAGAATTAGCCTGTCGTCTAGAACATATGGCGCGATTAGCTAGGGATTCGACGCAGTCACACTGAAAAAGTATAGAAAGGATGAAGATGACAAATCTACCATATCCAATCCCGTAGGAGCTGAAAACCTTCTCCAGCCTGAAACTGCCGGATGTGGCGTGTTAATGCGAGACAGATGTATTAAAAGACTTTTGAATTTTATAATTTTTCCAGAGCGACGATCAGATAAAATACTTTTTGTTTCTACCTGCTCGGATATTAACAGTCAGAATCTGAAGTTTTTCCAGTAAGTTCAAATGGACTCCGGACCGGCATTGTATGAAATTCTTCGACTAGCAACTCATTTTCAATGAACCATTTTAGTCATATAAGTTGGCGAGCCCGATTCCTACGGATGTCCAATATACTTGAAGTTATCTTCAAAGATAGCCTAGAACCTTGTCACAATCTAAATAAAGATGACGTAATATTTTTGTGATCAGAATAATTTCAATAAGTTATGGGCCCAGAAACTGGAAACTGCCAAATAATTTGGAAAATTTTGAATACGGTGCCTGTCGAATACAATCATTTCAATAGAACATGGAAGTCTGCAACTGACGCGTTTTATGGAGGAAGGAATGCGTCTCAAGTCACACGGCCAGGTCGAAGAGGTGGACGCGCTGATGGCCAAGCGAACTTTTCCAAAGAAGGGCAACAACAACAAAAAGGGAAATTCGTCGAATAACAACAAAGCGGCGAATAAAAGCGACAAGCCGAAAGGCAAGTACTTTAAGTGCGGAAAAGGCGGCCATTGAAAGCGGGACTGCACAGAAAAGAAGAACAGCTCAGACAAAAAGCAAGAACACACTTCAGTGGATGCTTTCATTTGTCACACGGAAGCAAGTGGTCACAGGAACCCCTGGATTTTGGATTCAGGAGCGACGAATCACATGAGTCACCGACGTGATTGGTTTGAAAACTTCACGGAAATATCTGAATCGGCGAAAATAGGCAATGGTGATAGAATCATGACTCGAGGCAAAGGTGACATCGTATTCGTGCTTTCAATGGCAACGATTGGATTCGCAAGCGAACCAGTCATGGAGGTTCTATGACGAGAAACGTCGTTGCAGTGGGAGTTCGCAGAAATGTTCTAGATGCTTTTCAAGACAGGCGAATCACCACAGTTCGAGGCTACAGCAAAATAGACGTCACTTCAATCGTGGCACGAGCGATTGGGACATCAAAATGTCACACACGTGAAAAAGTTCCTGTTAAGCCGAAACATTGAACTTTCCAGTGAGGATTTGACATGCGTAGCTTGTTTTATTAAACACTTGTTTTTTATTTCTTGATAACAGAAATGTTGTCAATCGAAGATATTGTGCGATCAGAGCACTGTCACGGCAGCGAAGCGTCTAACATTTTTTGCATTGACGCAACACAGTGCAATGTTGGCAATCAGCGAAGAGCCGAGGGCATACGAGCAGGCGATACAATCGAGTGATCAGGCTACGCTCATTAAAAATCGTACATGGACTTTGGTTACAGCATCAACTAACCAAAGAGTAAACAACAATCAGTGGGTCTACAAGATTAAGGATAATCCGGACGGAAGCATTGACAAGGCGCGATTGGTAGTGCGAGGATTCACGCAAGAATATTGTATCGATTATCATGAAATCTTCAGTCCAGTGGTGAAGTTTACATCGATCAGAGCGATCCTGGCATTGGCAGCGGCGAAGCAACTGAGGTTGAAGCAATTCGACGTCAAAACGGCATTTCTAAATGGAGATTTAGAAGAAAATGTATACATCAGCCAGCCGATTTGATATGACGATGGAAGCGGAAATGTGAACAAGCTATCCAAAAGCTCTTGTATGGACTAAAACAGGCGTCATGCTGTTGAAATAAAAGACTCGCTGCTTTTGTCAAAAATTTTGGATTCAGTGCGAGTGACACGGATCCGTGTCTTTTCTTCTGTGGCGGGACAAATGGTATATTAATCCTTGCAATTTATGTCGACGACGGTTTGATTGCAGCGGAGAGACAGAAAGACATTACACCGGCGATCGGACGGATCGATTCATATAAATCAACAAGGCTACGCAAGAAAAGTCATGGATCGTTTCAACATGACGGATTGCAATGCAGTGTCTACTCCATTGGACAATTCACACAATCTGGGAGATTTTGAGGCCGGCGAGGAAGTGGGTTTTCCGTATCGAGAAGCAGTCGGAAGTCTGATGTATTTCGCCACAAGGTCAGATATCAGCTTCGCAATTGGAAGTGTCAGCCGATACTTGGAAAAGCCAGCCGCAGCACATGTGAATGCAGTCAAATGCATTCTGAAGTACATTTGAGGCTCAATGGACACGGAAATTCGCTTCGAAGGCAAAAAAGATATGAACTTCTGCGGATACAGCGATGCGGACTACGCCGGCGACACACAAACGCGACGATCGATGTCAGGCTACGTTTTTATGTTTGGAGGTAGCGTCATCAGCTGAGGATCGGAACGCCAGAAATCACTTGCGCTTTCGACGACGGAGTCGGAATATATGGCAGCATCACACACCACAAAGGAATTGGTCTGGCTACGAAACTTGCTGGGTGAACTTCAGCAAATCGAGAGCGATGCGCCCATATTCTTCATGGACAATCAGAGTGCAATAAGACTGGTCAAGAATCCGGAGTTCCAAAACAAATTTGAAGACGGAAAAATTTGAAGACGGGTTTCATGACCAAAGCTCTATCAAAACCAACAATTGTTCTGTAAATTGATGTGAGTCATGCCAAGGAATTAACGTATTTTTATTTTAAATATTGGCATCGACTTGGAACAAAAAGTGAGAGTATTGAATTTAGTACTTCGCTCTTGCTTTAGTATTCTGTTCAAGTCGACACTCAAACACATGCACAGCACTTTTAGCTCGGCTGTGTTGTCAAATTCGTTCCCAAAATAGTTCGTGTTTTTTTTCTTTTTACAGCAGAAATACTTTGCGATCAGAATAATTTCAATACATTTCCTGTAAAAATCAAATCAAGTTTGTGATTTTGATTGGCTAAATGTTTAATTCTAAAAGATTTTAAATTTAAAATTTCTAAATCAATAAATTATTTTCCAGAGAAATCCTGGCGGAAACATTAAATATAAAAATGTTAATGAACATTCCCTCAAGTGCTAAATGCTCCCAAACATTTTCCTGGATTTGTGACTTTTTCGAGGTTTAGCATTCACTATTTGTATCCCTTTCGTCCCATGCAAAATTCGTTTTGATAAATTTCCATGATTAACTCTTACGGAATTACATTGAAAGAATCATTCGAAAACCATTTATTATTTAGGAGAGAATGTAACATTGTTGAAAAGTTAAGTGATCCACCAGGTTTATCAGAAAGTGGAGTCTTAGCGTGTTCAATACTAAAGAAATGTAATTGACCTGTATTAAGTAGGTAAACATTTTGTGGGTTGGGCGGTTAACCCACAAAAGAACCACGTTCTAACTTTATTAATCTCGTTTTTTTTTATAGAGCAGCTTTGAAGTGTGCCACAGACGCAGTATGGATAGCCCTTGCTGTAGTAACAAGTTGCTACGATTTCGTAAGCGTTTTCTTTTTTCCTCTGCTAAAGTTAGTTCCTTAATTAACGAAAAACAAATAAATTTTCATTGGTACAAAACATTTATTAATTAGGTAATTATAGGAAAATAGCAAAAAATACAAATAAATTAACATAACAAGATTCATTGGAAAACATTTGGAAATGCCGCTTTAAAATAATCACTACCAGCCGCTTTCACTTTATCTCGAATTTCACAAGAAATTTTCTCAATCTCACTCTCATCAATATCGGCTCCAGCGGTCGTAAATCTGTCAAGTGCATCTAAAAACAATTTAGTTGCTTCCTCATCCTCCTTAGACTTTAACTCCGCATAATGATCTTCACTTTCGTCGTAGACCTGCTGTGCCAAATCAACAACTTTACTTGGAAAATTGGCTAATTTCGCTACTTGTATACCAAAACTTTTGTCCATCACACCCGGCCTAACTTGATACAACAAGGTAAAATTGTCATTATCCGCAATTGCCACCATATGAAAATTTTTTACCGTCTCACAATCATTTGCTAGTTCTGTGATCTCATGAAAATGCGTTGCAAATAACGTAAAACATTTTGTTTCTTTTGCTAGGTACTCGGCAATTGCCCAAGCAATACCGCATCCTTCGTAAGTCGATGTGCCACGACCCAATTCATCAATAATTACAATTGAATTTTCTGTGGCAGTTCGAATAATTCCAGATGTTTCAATCATTTCGACCATAAACGTACTTAACCCTTTAATAAGATTATCGTTGGCACCAACCCGTCCTAAAATCGAATCAACTATAGAAATTTCGGCTTCCGAGCACGGAACAAACGATCCAATATGAGCCATAAGTACAGCAGTTCCAACCGACCGAATATACGTACTTTTACCGCCCATATTCGGCCCCGTAATAATATACATATGAGTATCGTTCTTTTTAAAATCAACATCATTTGCGATGTATGTTACATCATCCTGAAGTTCGAGACATGGATGACGTAATCCTTTTAATTTTAATACACCAGTATTCTCGGGATAAAGTTTCGGACGAATGAATGGTATCGGGGCGGATACGGCGGCCACAGCAAAACTTACAAGACAATCAATTTGGGCAAGTAAATGATTTAAAAATGTTAACGGTGGCGTATAACCTAAAACAGTTTTGACCACTTCGTCAACGATTGACTGTTGCAGTTCTTCGTATTCACCACGGGCTCGTAGAAAATCTTCATTTAATTCCGCCAAGCGATCGTTTGTGAATCGTACACCACTATTAACTGCATCAACAATTTTGTATTTATTATTTTTTTTAATCGATGACGTATCTCTCGTTGTTGTGCGGAAATGATACCCCATTTTTGACACAAACTCCAATTTAATGTTTTCCATGTCTAAATCACTTATAGCTTTGGTGTGCTGTCTTTGCAATTTCTCTTCAATATCATCCATTTTTCCTTTTAGGTCATATAGTTGATCGTCAAATGTAGGTTTTATTAAGAATTCACCTTTCTCAACCGCCTTGAAATCAATAATTTGCTCCACCATTTGTTTAAAAAGCGCTAAATCCTCCAAATTACTCTGAATCGGATCACAAATAGCACTCTGGACGGTTGTATTTTGCAATTCTATAAATATGCTAAGAATTTTTGGCATACGAGAAACAACTTGATAAATTCGGAATATGTCGTGAAGCGTGGCGCGTTTTCTCATCAATTTTTTAAGTAGCATCAGCACATCCGGCATTCGTTTTAAATAATTGTCGAACAATTCTTCACGGGTGCTAACACTATCCACAAGACATTCAACAATATCGTGACGTTCTTTTATAGTGGCTTCATCGCGAAGAGGTTGTTTTATCCATTGCATCATTAAACGATGCCCTTGTGGTGTATGGCAACGATCTAGCACGCCTAAAACGCTTTGCCATTTATAAACATTGGAATTGATGGTGGTTCCCGGTTTAGGAAATAGATTTAGAGCGGTAACAGCTGCGCTGTCCAAATGAACGTAACGCTTTAAGTTGAGCAGTGACAGCTTGTAATAGCCAAAATTAGTTGAATCATTTATCAACTCTAAATATTGTATTGTTGCTCCAAGAGCCGAAATTGCTACAGTATTACTAATTTCAGGAAGTGCGGTCGCATTTGCTTGCTGCCCTTTATTAAATCGCAAAAGCTTATTTAAATCCTGTATTATGTTTGTTTTATCGATGTTAAACTCAGATTTTTTACGAAGAGTCACCATTACATTATTTCGATGAAGCATCTCTTTTAGCCGTGTAAACTGAAAAACAAAAATGACAAAACAATGAGCAAAGTAGTTAGAAAAGAATATATTTAGATTTATACCTCAACGTCATTAGATGGAAGTGTTGGCAAAATAGCCTCCTTCGGGCCCAGCAGAACAATTAAAGCTTCGAGCTCAGCAAAGAAATCGTTATCCGTAAATTCTGTGATTTGGAACGTTTGTTCATTCATATCAACACACGATAAACCAATATACATTTGAGATTCTTTTTTGTAATGTATTCCAATGATAGTGGAATTCGTAACCATGTCATTATTGCCAAATAGAATATCCTCAAATTGCACCAAATTACCTGGTGATCCACGAAATTCTAGTGCCCACTCATTTTTACCCTTTTTGCAGGTGTACACCTCAACCCGGTAGTTTTTCACGAGTAGTAATTCTCGCACAAAACTTTCAAAATTTCCCTTGCTCAATGTTATATACGGTAGTTTGTTATTCTCTGATGGTTCCATAAATTTAACGAATGCAGTTGATTTGAACACATGTTTGGCAGCAAACTCGGCATCTTCGCCGTGAACGGAATAAAAATCATTCCGATCAAAAAATCGAACAGTTGTTTGTGGTTTCTGAAAAATATTTACATTTTTTTATTAATAATCGTGTGAGAGGAGTACAATTTAAAGCGGCCTTGATGCGTGTAACAGATATAATTACTACTATAAGGTAAATGGAACATACGATTTTAACATTTATTGTTATTCTTGTGTACACCTACACTCGCTATATTGTATATTCTGTAAAAATCATACATATTCCAAAAATTGTTTTTCTATTAAAATACATAAGACAAAAATATTTAAATAAAGTAATTAAAGTATTTGATACGATTATTAGGAACATATGTGAAGTAATTAAATTGACGTAGGCAACACGCATGATAACATCTATAATGTAAATAATACAAATAAACATGACGGAAGCTGCCCTTAGGGTTTAAAATTTACAAGAATTTAATATTGTATGTACATAGCTGTATTCGCTAACACTCCTAACATTTCCATGTGCCCGCCAACAACTCCCCTGTCCTGACGATTAACGTTGTTGTCAATTCCAGTATTTTCCATGATGACTGTCATGTTCGTTATTTCGATAATTTACAATCAGAATTGGAGGAATACTTGATCAGGCAACATCGATGTTTGTTAAAAATACCAATTACTCAACAAAATTATTGCGTCTGGTTGGACTCGCGCCAGCCACCTTTGAGATGTTACAATCGATTGTGTATACCTTAATCATTCGACCACCAAGTGTTAAATTTATGTATTCATAACAAGACTCCCACCTTAAAACTGTTTGTCTCGAACACCTACATCCCATGTCGTATTTCTTCGATCTATTGCATTTGGCGGCTTTCCGGGAACCTCCAAGGCTTTCTTGTTTGTACTCAATACACATCGTCACTGATCCTCTAAACAATTGTGTATGGACACTTCCAATTAGCTAATCCGTTGATTGGACTCCTCTCTTCTAGGACGCTACGTTCCGCCATCTATCTTATTTTCCTACTCTCGGTCTGTGTTTCCTTCGCCACTTTTCATGCTTTCTCATTTGGGAATCAGGCTGCCTCATAGAACGATGATTTTGTCATCGGCAATAATCTCAGACATCGTGACCTAACTTGTCACACCTGAAGCATCTCCTTAGCGTCACTGGTGTATTCAAGTTGAGTTTTACCATTGTATGACTGAAACAGCGTCCCTTGCAATCTGTTGATTTTTCTTATCGTTGTGTCCAGATTTGCATCTCTACCGGAGCTCCAACTTCTTTAATCTGACTTTCGAGCACCTGTCTGATTTGCCTCTTGAACTGGTTACTCGGTCGTCCCATCCGTTCTCAACTTCTTGTACTTTCGCCACAAGAGATTAATCACATCTCTAAGTTGTTCAATTTGCTGTTACAGTCAACTCTCCCCCATAACGCGATTAATTCGTACCGTGCTATATGAAAACCGTGTTATAAGAAACTCGATTGTAATTAAATGCATTTTATGGAAATCGCGTTAAAAGAAACTGAGAAATAATATAAATTGAATGAATTCGTACCGCGTTGTATGGAATCTTAGAAATAAATAAATCGTAGGCAAATAAACCTATATAAAAAAGCATTCTCAAAATATATTATCCGGCTGAGATTAATAGGGTTCTTGAATGAATGTTATAAAATGACAAAGATTATATAATTTATTTAGATATTTTAATCTAAATTTATTGCATAATTCATAAAATTAATAACTAAATTAGAAAAAAATATTTCCAGCAAAAAATTTAAAAAAATAAAATGATACTACGTTATATTGCGTTACGTATTATTCAACATCACTGTCAAATATTAATCGTCTAAATTTTTTTTTTCTATTTGGCCGAAAATTCTCCTCACTTTACAAATTTCTTCTTGGTTTTCAAATGTAAGTTTATTTTTTAGTTCCTCCAAATCCTCTTTATACGAGGGCTGCATTTATATTTCGGGATTAGAGAACAAAAAAAAAATATTAATCATCGAAAATCGCTTTATTGTTTTTCAAAATATTCCCCATGAAGATCTATACACTTTTGCATGCGTTTGAACCAATTGTCGAAGCACATTTTCCACTCTGATTGAGGTATCTCCAAAACATGCATTCTGAACGAAGCAACCGCTTCTTCACGTGTCGAAAAACGTTGACCTCTCAGTTTGTTTTTTACGTACGGGAATAAAAAGAAGTCATTTGGTGACAAGTCAGGACTATACGGCGGATGACTCATCAAATCGATGTTTTGAGTGCTCAAAAATGCAGTTGTTTGAGCCGATGTGTGAGAGCTCGCATTGTCGTGGTTAAGAGTGATCCGTCTTCGGCAGTTGGTTTTCCTGATTTCTTGGAAGACAACTGACAAACAAATGGTTGTGAACCACTCAGATTTGACTGTTCTGTGTTGTTCTAGTGGTACGGTTGCGACATGTCCATTTTTTCCGAAAAAACAGGCGATCATTTGCTTGCAAGTGCTTCGTGCGCGAACATCTTTTGTTGGATTCGGCTCATCTTGAAACACCCATACAGTCGACTGCTGTTTACTTTCGGGCTCATACGCGTAAATCCACGATTCATCACCTGTCACTATATCATAGACGTGTTTTGAAGCATCGCGATCGTATTTTTTGAGCTTTTCTTTCGACCAATCGACACGAGTCTTTTTTTGAGCGATTGACAAATTGTGTGGGATCCAACGCGAACAAATTTTTTTGACATTCAAATGTTTATGCAAAATTGAATGTATGCTGGTCCCACTAATGCCTAAGGTTGTCTCAATCTCACGATAGGTCACATGACGATCTTGCAATATCAGTTCGCGCACAGCATCAATGGTTTACGGAACGATAACTGATTCTGGACGACCTTCACGAAATTCTTCTTGGAGTGAACTACGACCTCGACTGAATTCACCATACCATCGATAAACACTAGTCCTTGATGGAGCTTCATCGCCAAAAATTGAATTAAGTTCATCCATGCATTCTTGCTGCCTTAATCCACGTCGAAAGTTGTAAAAAATAATCGCACGAAAATGTTCACGATTTAATTCCATTTTTTCGCCGAGATGTTGAGTTAATGAGTACTGTAAACAACACAAATAGCGCTCGAATGTCAAAACGTTATGAGTACGTATAATCTCAAAAATGTCAAACTTTACGATAGAGCTGTCATTTGCCAGATTGCAACACTAGGGTTGTCCAATCCCGAAATATAAAAGGCAACGCTCGTATGGAGTCAAGCAATTTTGAAATTCTCTTTTAAATTTTTCCCTGCGTATGGTTGAAGGTTCATTTTAGATTAATTAGCATTCTAATTCTCTAGCCAAATCTAGTCCTTTTTAAAATAATAACTGAAGTTGTAAACGAATTTGTTCGTTTCCTCATTTACACAACTTCCCCATTTAAATGCTGTTCCTGAAGTAGGTCTTCTTTTTATCTGAGTTTATCTGCAAATCTTTTGTTGCCAAAAGTAGAAGCAATCTTTACTATTTCTGTTAGTGGATCTGAAATATCATTCTTCTTTTGAACCATTTGAGGTAACAAAGGCATCCAAACATGCATTAAATGTTCACTGTTTAATTTCTGTACAAGCTAATTCGGGTGCAATGTAAAATACAAAATTCTTTCCAAACTTCAAGAAGAGTTTTGCCTTCTTGATCTTCTAATCTGTTGAAAATGGCTTCAAGAAATTTCCGTATGTAATACATTTTGAAAGTTCGGATGATTCCTTGGTCCGGCGGCTGTATTAATGAAGTGCAGTTAGGAGGAAAATAAAGAATTTTCACATTTGGGTGCTCCTTGCTATGACTATTGGCGTTATCAACGATCAACAAAACTTTGAAACTAAGATTTTTTTTTTTCAATCATAAAGCTATCCACTTCAATCGAGTTATCGACGCGAAACAAGAGAGTTCAATAAATATAATAAAAAGGGAAATATAAAATATACTAAAAAGAAAAAATATAATAAAAAGTGAAATTAATTTGATAAAACACAATAGAAATTTAATAAAAGATAAACTAATCAAACGTAAAAAGATATTGAATAAATCTAAAAAGTGTAAAATTAGTGAACAAGCTAAAATAGGTAATGGCGGCAACCCAAGCCGTCCCATAAATATGGACGAAGAAACATCCGACGATGATTTTAAAGGCTACAATTTTAATGATAAGAAATTAAAAAGAAAATTAAATAAATCGAAAATTTCTATCGAAGAAAAAATGAAGAAAATCACGCCATACCAAATATAGCCATACTTAATAAACACATTTTATTAACCACTTGTTTTTTATTTCGCAGAATCCTGCGAAATAAAAAACAAGTGGTTAATAAAATGCGAATTGTGCGAAATAAAAAACAAGTGGTTAATAAAATGTGTTTATTAAGTATTAGTGTGTTTCGCCAAGTGCCTACGGCAAATAGCGTAAAAAGTAGAAAATCACGTAAAATAAGAAAACAAATATTAACAAAGAAAATAAATTGAGTGAAAAAATGGAACAAACGAACTTGAGGAAATTAACAAAAGCAAAATAGATGAGGCCTCAAGTCAACAAACCATACAAAAAAAAAACAAATAACAAATATATTAACACTGATAAGGGACCATACTATGTATTAATAAAGTCGAATACACCAAAATACATGATTTCAGTGATTCTTGCAAGAATTTTTAAAGAAAGCAACATAAAAACCAAAAGCATCATTGAAATAAATAAAAGTATGGCAAGAATAGAATTCGAAACTTTTGACAAAGCAAATAAATGTATAAGGAAAGACGACCCAATTAATAAAATTTTAACCGAAAAAGAATACAACGCCTTCATTCCAAAAACTTCTACACATGTGGAAGGTGTGGTCAGAGGACTAGTAGGAGAATTTGAAATATGTAAACGAAATAAAAGAAAACATAACATGCGAGTTTCCGATCACAAATGAAGAAATAATCAAAACATGAGACCGAGTAAACAAAACCCTAAAAAATACGAACATTTTTAAACTGGAAATAAGAGCAAGTGAATTGCCAAAAGAAATTTTATTTTACGATGTAAAAATAAAAACGGCGACCGTTAGATGCGCTAAGTGCGCAAAAACTAAAAAAATGGACGAACAACATGAATGCCAGGAAAACCCAGAATGCAAATTCTGTGTAGGAATAGAGCATTATACAAACTCAAGAAACTGCCAAGAAAAGAAAAAACAAACACAAATCCAAATACATATGATAAAAAACAAAACATCATACAGAGAAACCCTAGCGGCACTATACCCACGAAACAAGCTGCTCAATCAGGATATTAATGACTTCCCACAAATTTACACAAATGAAGAAATCAGAATGAATATATGGGCTGATAAAACGCAAAGACAGGAATTAATTCTAAATGCACAAAGAGAAAGAATACTAGAATTACAAAACACATTGGAGAAATTCATTCGACTAAGTGATAAAAGATACGATATACCAGACCTACTAACCATTGAACTAAAAGAGTTAGTAAATCATATAAAAACAAAATAAATGGAAAGTAGTATAAAAATACTATTGTACAAATAAACATAAGAAGACTAAACAGTAACATCAACCTATTAAAAATATATATACAAAAACAAGAAATAGACGAAGTTATACTAAATGAAACCTGGACACATGAGAACAATATACCACGAATACCCAAATATAAATTTATAACAAAAAACAGAGACACGGGATATGGAAGAGTAGGGTTTCTAATAAGAAACAACATTGGAGCCAAACAAGTCGACTTAAATATAAACATCACACATATTGCAGCAGAACAAATAAAAATAAGATATAGAGAGGAAGAAATGTATTTGATCGCTTTCTACAACCCCCCAAACGGTAACACAAATGTGCAAATTATGGATTTCAAAAAATTAATCAAAAAAGCAGAAAGCAACAAAAAAACAATCCTTGCAGGAGATATCAATGCCCATAGTAGTCTATGGGATCAAATAACTAATGAGAACAAACTGGGTAAAATAATAGCAGAAATAATAATTAAAAGCTCCATGATACTAGTAAACACCGGCAAACACACCAGACAAAATTTAAGATCGCATACAACATCAGCGATAGACATCTCCCTATGCACTACCGATATATACAATAAACTCGAATGGGACTGCAAAGAGGATAACATAGGATCTGACCATCTGCCAATTATAATAAAAGTAAACGTAAACAAATACATAAAAAAGGAAAACACTAATTGGAAAAATGTAATAAAAGAAATATCAGAAATTCAGGACGACAAGAACCTAGTAAATATTGAATCCAAAATAGAAGAAATCATACAAACAAACACAAAAATCATAACCATAAACCAAAATAATAACCCAAAACCATGGTGGAACGAACACGTTCAACGATTATGGAACATAAAATCCGGAAAACAAAAATGTTATAATAGACATAAAACCCTTCACACGGCTACAGAACTACTCAGATCAATAGCAGTACTAAAACGAGAGATAAATATAACAAAAAAGAATTCATGGGAAAACTTTATTAACACCATAAACAAGGAAATAAATACGAAACAACTTTGGCACACAATTAATAAACTAAGAAATAAGAAAGGAAATAAAGGATTCAATCTATTAGAGGAATACGATATGGCAAAAAAAATTATAAACGAGAACTTCCCAGAAACAATCGAAACAATAAGATTACCTTGTGTAAATACTGGAAGGACAGAAAACATATTCAATAATAAAATAATTAAAAAAATAATAAATCAAAAACAAAATACAGCACCTGGAGAAAATAAAATATCATATAAAACCATTCAAAACATAATAGAAATAAACCCGAAGTTAACAAACATTATAATAAGTCATCTAAATAACATCTATAAAAACCAAATATATCCAGAAAACTGGAAAATTACGAAAATAATAGCTATTAAAAAACCTAATAAAGATGAATATGAAACGGAAAATTATAGACCAATAAGCCTACTCAACACATTTTCGAAAATATATGACAAAATGATTCTTGAGGAACTAAACCAACATTTAGAAAACAATAATATACTACCAAAAAAAACATATGGTTTTAGAAAAAATATAAATATTATGGACTACTTCGTGGACCTCTTCAGTAAAATAGCATCAGAAAAACATAACAATAAAACAATAATAATAATAACGACTGATATATCAAAAGCTTTCGATCACGTAAACAAAAATATACTAATAGATAAACTAATTACAATAAATACACCAAACCATATCACAAATTGGATATATCAATTCCTAACGAATAGAGTAATAATCTACAAAAATGAAACTTCAACAATAAAACAAATCACCAACAAAGGATTACCACAAGGCAGCAGCTTAAGCCCATGACTATTCAACATCTACACCAGGGAACTCCATGATATAGAAAACAATAACAACAACATCTATCAATTCGCAGACGATATAGTGATGCTAATAACAGGGAAAACTGAAATAGAAGCACAACCCTGGAAGGTCTAAACAAAATAGATCTAAAATTAAACCCAAACAAATGCTCCTTCATGAGATTATTCGAGAACAAACCTACGAATTTCCAACCAATCCTGAACAACATAATCATCAAAGAGGAAAGAACTATGAAACTATTGGGTATAACAATAAGCAATAAAATATCACTACTGCCACATTATAAAATAATTGAAAAAGAAATAACCAACGCAACAAATCTATTAAAAACAACACATACAAAAATGGTGGAGAACACCCACACCTAGTTGCCAATGTATATAAAGCTATAATCCAAACGAGAACAAAGTATGCAGATATAGTAACACCCACAAATATAGAACACAACATAAAAATAAAACAAAAAATAATAAACCATAACTTGCGTATCTGTACAGGTATGGTAAAAACTACACCAATCCCCACATTACTGGCGGAAACAGCAACACTACCAGCAGAACTCGAAAATAAGGCCACAACGCTAAAGTATATAGCAAAACATCTACAAAAGAATAGTGATATCGGAAAAAGAATAAAAAACAACTCCTCTATAAAAAACTGTCAAACCTATATCTGGAGTATGATTTTCTACGTGAAATAGAACAACCACAATGCAGGGTTATGGAAAAAACCGAAAACATCTTAGTTCAGGAAGTACTAACAAAAGAAATAAGAAAAGATACCCTAAATGAAATGATTGCAAGATCGCACCACAACGAAATACGGAACAAATACAAAGAATATGTAGAAATATATACAGATGGGTCACTAACAAGAGAACAAGGAGGAATTGGAATTTATTTCAAAAACTCAGGAATAGAGATAAAATTACAACTAAAAAACCAAGCGTCAATCAAAACGATAGAAACTTTAGCTATTAAAACCGCAATCGAGAAAGCTATAGTAATGGGTATAGAAAAGATGATAATATTCACAAGACTCAAAGAGCAGCTGCACCTCAATAAAACGAGCTAACGAAGAGAGAAAATGCAAATTTTACGAACAACAAATCTGTGGTCACAAGTCAAAAGTGCTAAAGTCGACTTAAGTATAAACTCATATTTTATATTTTCCTAAACTTATCACGAAAAATTCATTTAAAAGTCTGTAAAATTTGAAATTATCATACTGTTATAATTCCAAATGTTACAGAATTTTTAATGAATTTTTCGTGATAAGTTTAGGAAAATATAAAATATGAGTTTATACTTAAGTCGACTTTAGCACTTTTGACTTGTGAACACAGAAATATTTGACATGATAAGGGGAAAAAATTTCAAAATAATTATACAATGAATACCGGGACACTTAGGAATAAAAGAAAATGAGAGAGCAGATAAACTAGCTAAAGAAGCTATAGAAGATCCCGACGAAATAATAAACAACCCAATAGCCATAAAGGACTCATATCAAATAATGAAAGAAACAATAAACAAAGAATGGCAAATAAAATACAACGAATGGACAACAACAGTTGGAAAATACAACAAAATTATCAATATATCACCTCCATACAATATAAGACAAATAAATAAGTAGACTGAGATCGGGACACGCTAAAAACAAAAAATTTAAACACCTAATGAAAATAGAAGACAATAACATATGTGAAGTATGCAACACACTGGAAGATAACGAGCACATAGTAGAAAAATGCACAAAATACGACCAGACGAGAAGTAAATACACATTATTACTAAACAACAAATTAATAGATATACTAAAATCAGAGAATGTCAATCACTACAAGATGCTATGCGACTACCTAAAAGAAATAGGAAGCAACTTATAATAATTTAATATAATCATAAATACAACGAACAACAAACATACAGTACTTCACGGATGATCGATGTGAAGAGCAAACTACAAATTTAACAAGTTAATGATAATTTTATTATTATTTTTATTTATTGAATTTCAAACATGGAAACATTAATTAAAAATATTGGTCGTGTGGATTTTGATTCAGACCTTAGCAAATGAAATATAAAAAAAAAAAAAGCTTTCCACTTCAATCAATTATAAAACCAATTCTTAAATAATTCTTGAGTCATTCACGCTTTTTTATTCGCTCGCCAAAAACGCGTTATAAGGAGGTTGCGTCGCGTTATAGGAGAGTTGAGTGTATCAGGGCGCATATAAGTTGATCCAGTTATTTACTCCGCGCGTTCTTATCCAGCTCGGTAGACTGATCCTCTTGCTCGTACTTATGTAGTGTATCGTATATTTTCTCCATCTGAAGTAACAGCGTATTCATGATGTCTCTCAAAACAAAAATCCGATTTCATCACTTTTAAACCTCTTTTCGTTAGGTTGAACATTTTGATCTTTGATCTTGATCCATCAAGCGTCAAAAAGAGTTTCAAAGCCTTATTAAATGCTCATCATAAAGAATCCCGCTTATTATTTTCTAGTGTTGAGAAAAAATTGGATTTGTATCGTCTGGATGGTTCCCTATATTACTGGCATGACGTTTAAAGGACACGGAAATCTGGAACGTTGATGGAGGGTCTCTGATGGTTTTTATTATAACGGAAAACTTCCGCTTCCCTGGATTTCTACGAAAATCAAATTGAAACTCACACGGAGATGTTAGAAATCAGCATAATTCAACATGCGGAAGATCTCATGGGGCCAATTACATCTTCCAACAGAATAGCCCATTCGTTTACAAGTAGAAAGAAACAAACTTGGTGAGTGCTATCGCTCATTTGCTGCAAGAGTGACACAATCCAAAATTTTTAATTTTTCAGTAGAGCGATTTGAAAATATCACTCAAAATTATTTCTAAAAACGGCGATTTTCAAAAGTAAATAAAAATACATCCTGATTAATAAAACAAATTTTTTTCTATTCCTACATCCTCAGTCGGATCTTAATTTTTATAATTCTTTAATAATTTGCAAGTTTTCTTAGGATAGTTTCCAATATCTTAAAATGTTAATTCCATTCGCGAATTGAGTGATTTTTGATATGGAATTTTACCTAATTTGCTTGAAATAACTACATAAGAGAGTATTTTTTGAGACAAAATAATAAAAATATGATTTATTGGGAATCGTTTGATTCGAATATCTTAGAAATGAGTGAATTTTGAGTTGTGTCACTGTTGCAGCAAATGAGCGCTATATTATTGAGTAGATAAAAGGAAAAAACTAGGTAGTTGGCTAGTATAGGAGCCTCTAAGCTAAGTTTGCTAAGCGCCTCAAAGCTAGGAATTCTCAACTTCGGCTGAACTAACTTTTGTAAATTCTACTCACCACGACAAATTAACATTGGTTTGTCTTTCAGTCGAATTCCAGTCGATGAACGATTTCTATTCTGTGACTTCCTTGCTAACCAATGCAATTTCGACCACCTTCGACAATTCTGACTAAACAAAATATTCAGTAGAAACCTTTTTACTTTTCTGAGGCGAATGGCGGTATGTTGTATCATTTTCGAAAAGCAAAAATGATACAAGTTGCCCTTTTTCGATTCGACATTTTTCGAATTTCGACTTTTTTCGATTCGAAGTGATGGTACAACATACCGCCCCTGATCTAAAAAGGTTAGGAAAAACTGTTCAACAGGCAATTTAAATATCTAACTAGAAGAAACCTTCCTGAAGACTGGGATAATCCAAGCATTGTTTTCACACCGAAAGGTAATAGGCCAGATTATACTGACCCCAAGTGCTATCGCACTATCAGACTATCCTCAACGTTCCAGAAAGCTTTAGTTATCTTTCCTCTGTAAAATACAACATGCATATAGACTGGGCAATTTTTTTTATTTTATTTAAGAAATCTTTATTTCTGTAAAATATTACAACTAACCATATAGATTATCTAGTAATTGTTTTATTATTTTAGTAGTCTACTCTTGTGGGATGAGACCTATCGGTTCATTCCAGCTCTGCCAGTCCTTTGATTTAAGCGGCCCAAGGAACCACTAATTCTAAAGGCTTTGTTCTCTTTAGGCGCTTTGGTCCATTGGTGCGATCCAGTAGATTCCGCAGTTTCTCGTTGTCATGCTGCTGCAATCGCAGTACATGACTACTTGCAAATTTTTGTATTTCATCGCTGACGTATACCATGTTTAGGTCTCGATGGAGATTGTCATTTCTAATGTACCAAGGAGCATTCATAATGCTACGTAGTACTTTGTTTTGAAATGTTTGAATGATCTTCAATGTAGTTTTTCTTGCGCAGCCCTAAAGCTGAATCCCATACGTCCAGATAGGTTTTAGGATTTGTTTATATAACAGCAGTTTGTTGTGCGTTGTCACTTCGGAGTTTCTGCCAATAAGCCAGTGCATTTTTCTGAATTGTAAATTCAGTTCTTGCCTTTTCTTTTTAACATGGGCTTTCCACCTGAGTTTAGAGTCTAGCGTCATGCCGAGATACTTAGCATTATCAGAATATGGAATTTGTGATGAATTCAGACTAATCGGAATATATCGTTGAGTGTCTTTCTCGAAACCCAAATTGATGTTCTGGTATAAGATTTCTGCTCTCTATAATTGGCTTTAATCTCTTGAGAAACAGTCTCTCGAAAATGTTTGATGTTGTTGTTAACAAAGAAATAGGTCTATACGATGTTTTGTCGTTTAGAGATTTATTGGGCTTTGGAATCATTATGATTTCCGCTACTTTCCACTGTCTCGGAACATAACATAGTCTAAAGATAGCATTGATTATGTGCTGTAGTTTTCTTAGTGCTTTTTCTGATAAAGCTTTGATTATTCGCCCGTTATCAAGTCGTATTCAGGGGCTTTTTTATCTTTGAGGTTTTTTACGTCTTGTTTGATTTCTTTCAGAGTAACTGGTAGCACAGATGCCTCATCTACTTTGCTTATAGGTGTTAGATATTCATTATCCGCTTGTCCAGTTGGTGATTTGAAGGTATTTTCTAGGTGTTCGGCAAACAGATCAGCTTTTTTGCTTTTCGCTGCGAGCCCAGGTTCCATCAACCATTCTAATGGGTGGCACTTGCATTTTAGGCCTTTTTAAACCTTTGGTGGCTTTCCACAGGGAATAGTCTGTGTCAGGTTTACCTGTCAGATTACTTAGGAAGCTTGCAACTGACTCTTTCTTTATAAGTAGTTTAAGTTTGTTGCACAAGTTCTTTAGGATTGTTTTGTCTTCAGGGGCTCTGGTTCTCTGCCAAGCCTTACGAGCTCCTCTTTTTTCGTTAACCAACTCTCTCACTTCAACTGGATAGGATATACTTTTTTGTAATATTTCTTGCTGATCAGGAGTACTTTCCCAGGCCGGTTTTTGTACATTTTCAATGAGGTTTTCTAGTTCTTCTTCTATCGTGTAAGCGTTCGATATCTGCACGTGTTGTCAAGAATGTTGTCAAGATAAACTTCTTCCAATTTCCGCCATAAAAAGTTGATTATCATCGATCTATACCGATCTCCTTTTACAGTAACGGCGTTACCAGCTTCATTTCGAAAAAAATACGGACCGATGATTCCACCAGACCAAACACCACACCAAACTGTCAATTTAGGTGAATGTAATGGTTTGTCATGAATAATTTGTGGATTTTCTTCGCAAAAGAATCGACAGTTTTGTTTATTTACCGCACCACTCAGATGAATGTGAGCCTCATCGGAGAAGATGATTTTCTTAAAAAAAATCGTTATGGTTTTCAAGTTGTCCCAAGGCAAAATCAGCGAATTCACGACGTTTACGGTGGTCTAATGGCTTTAGTTCTTGAGTGAGAACAAATTTATACGGATGCAAACCCAAATCCTTTCTCAAAATCAGCCAGGTTGTGGTTTGCGACAGTCCCAATTCTTGAGAACGTCTTGGAATCGACAAATTGCGATCTTCAGCAACACTTGCCTGAACGGCAGCAATATTTGCATTACTTCGAGCGTTTCTTTGTCTTATGGGCACTTGAACATTATGTAAAGAAAATGTACGCTCACAATTTTCAACAATTCGACGAATAGCGAGCACACTTGGACGAATATTACGACTATAAAATGGCAAAAGCGCACGAAAAGTTGCAATTGGAGAACGATTATTTTTTTTTTTTTTTCTTTCTCCTTCTTTGTTTGGCTTGGTCAAATACGACCACATCACCAAAAAATGTATGTACAGATTAGTCTGTTTTGTATGAATTCACTTTGTTGTGATGATAGCGATGTTTCTGTCTCGCTTGTTTCCTTGATGTTGTTTAGGCGTAGATATCTCATTTTTTTATATTTGCGTTTTATTTATTTTTTTTTTTTTTTTTTTTATTTTATTATTCTTTTTTATCATTTTCTTTATTATTTTTTATTTTTTTTTCTATTTTTTTTTTTTTTTTTAAATACTGATTTTCCCCTCCCTCAGGAAATTGTACACTTCCGTGTAGTTTTCTATTTTTTCTTCTCTTAGGATCCCCTGTAAATCTTTATTTTCCAGTAATTTGTATTTGGTTCTTAGGTTTTCGTATTTTATGCACTTTTCTATCGCGTGTCTTGCGTCGTCAATTGTGTTGCTTTCATTGCATCTCTCCTCGTTTTAAATATTTGGGATCAAATGTATGGTTCGTTCGTAGTCTTGTCATTGTTTTCATCATTCCCGCTTGTAGTCCCCTTTTATGAAACCAGGGTTTGTCTCTGATCGTTCCATTTATGTTCTCCCGGTGAGTTCTGCCTTTCAGCCTTGTCAATTCTAAAAATCCCAGCCTCCATTTGTCATACATTCTCGTTTTGAGTATTCTATTTGCCTCTTCTACAGATATGTTGATTTTATATATTCTGTTTGATTTCGTTCCCTGCTTTGCGGCTTTGTCCGCTTCTTCATTTCCCTTTATTCCTGTGTGGCCTGGAATCCAAGCGATCGTCGTTTTTATTTTTTTCCTTGTCGCCGCGTTGATTATTTTAGTGTCATAATAGTTTGTGTTTATTTTGTTATTCTGTAGCGCTTTGCATGTGCTTAAGGAGTCAGTAAATATTGTTACTTCTGATAGTTTGTTTCTGCTTGCCTTTTTTATCGCTTCATATATAGCTGTTGATTCCAGTGCTTTTATGGATACTTCTTCCTTTATCTAATAGCTTGAAACCTCTTCTGTGTACATATTATATATCCCGATTCCTCTATTGTTCTCCGCGATGGATCCATCCGTAAAGGACTTATTCCTTGATTTAAATTTGTCCATGAATTCTTTAACTCTAATGTCCTTTTGCAATTTATTACCCTCTTTTTTGTTGTTCACTTCCTCGTGCAGACCTGTGTCTACCTTTATGTAATCATTGATTTCTCCTGTTTGAATATTCCTGGTTTTGTGTTGCTTTGGAATTTTGTTTATTAGCGCTTCATGTCTGGTTATAATCTCGTTCAGGTTTTTGGTGGATTTTTTTTTTGAATTGTTTTCCCCGTATCTTCGTTCTGATAAATTTTTTTCGTTATATAATTGAATTTATATAACTCTGTTTTTAATTCGCTCGGTAAATCCCCTGCTTCTGCGATGATGGCCGATACGGGGGTGGTGTTTGTTAAGCCTAGACATATTCTTAAGCTTCTGTTGATAGTTTTTTGTAAGTTTCTCGATGCTAGTCCCTCTTTCACTAATATTGAACTGTATCGAATTCTGCTTTCTATTAAGCTTTTGTGGAGGTTTAATAGCGTCGATGGGTGGGCTCCCCCTTTTTTGTTAGCTGCTATTTTTATTATGTTTGTCGCCGTTAAACATTCCATTCTTAGTTTTATAATATGTTTGTTGAAGTTCAGTTTATTATCTATTAAATAACCCAGGATTTTCAGCTCTTTGGTTTCCCTTATATTGTGATTGTTGATGGTTATCTCTTCGTTTATTAGTTTTTTGTTTCCGCCTATTATCATATATGAGGTTTTGTTAACGTTTATTTTTAATTTTACATTTTCTAGTATTTTTTGAAAGTTTTCTATTCCCTCTTTTATATTCGCGACCGCCCTTTCCTGGTTGTTGCCTTTTGCCATTATTATAAAGTCGTCCGCGTATTGTAATATTTTTATATTCTCTGATGTGATTTGGTGTAGATCACTCGAGTATATGTTGAAGAGATCAGGGCTTAATGGTTCCCCTTGTGGTAACCCATGGCTGGTTGTTTTTGATATTGTTTTTTCTCCGCATTGTATCGTTATCTTTCTGTTGACCAGCGAATTGTATATCCATCTGGTAATTTCTATCGGGATCTTCTTGTTTAGCAGTATCTCAATTAGTTTTTCTATATTGACATTATCAAAGGCCTTTTCAATGTCTAGTGATATGATTACTGTGTTATTCTTATCTTTTTTATTATTTTCGATGAATGTGATTAGTTTGGTAATCATATCTGTCGCCGTTCTGTTTTTTCTGAAGCCGAATGAATTTTCCGGGATTATTTTTGAGTCATCCATAAATTTGTTCAGCCTTGTTTTGATCATTTTGCTGGTTATTTTTGCCATTGTCGGGTATAGGTGAATGCCTCTGAGATTTTCAATCCTTTTACTATCTTTGTTGGCTTTTGGTATCGCAACAATTTTTATTTCTTTCCATTTCTCTGGAAATGCTCGTTCCTTCCATGCTTTGTTGATTAATTTTCCTATCTTTGTTACGTGATGTTTAGGGATCGATTTTAATAGCTTATATGAAATCTTGTTCATTCCTGGTGCTGAGTTTTTGCTGTTTTGAATTATCTCGTGGATTTCTTTCTCCTTAAATTCGTTGTCTCCTATGTCTAGTGATGGCCAATGTATTATTGTTTGATGTGTAGTTGCTTCCTTGATGTTTGTGTTCATGAAGCTCTCCATACTGGATTCGTTATTAAGTATGTTGGTTGTTTTTTTTTGATTTTTGAAGCTTTTTATTTTGCCCCAGACTTCCTTATTTGACATACTGGGGTTGATGCTCTCAATTAACTCTTTCCAACTTTTCCTTTTGGCGTAATTTATTTCCCTTTTTAGTGACCCTGTGGCTTTTTTTAGCTCCATCTCCGCATATTCGTTGAATCTGTGTTGGTTATATATTTTTAGTTTTTCTTTTTTTATTTTCCACATCTTGTTAATCTTATCGTTCCACCAATTTCTGTGTGAATGCTTATCTCTCGGGAAGAAGGAGACTGAATTCTCGTCAATTATGTTTTTTACCGTGTCTTCGTATTCTTCTATATTATTGATCATTTCTATGTTAAGTTTTTCAATATCTTTTAGGACTTTTTTATTGTCCGTCTTTGTAATCATTCTACTGTTACCCATTCTAGTATTTTCAATTGATATAATTATTGGAAGATGATCGGTGTTGCCAATTTTTGTTTGTTCAACTTTCCACTCTATTTTATTCGCTATGTCACTTGAGCTCAGTGTAATATCAATTGCGGATTGTTTGCCGTTTGCTCCCATCCAGGTATTGTCTCCGTTGTTCAAGATGATTAGTTGTGAGTTATTTATTGTTTCTGCCATTTTCCTTCCTCTATAATCTGCTCTGCTCACTGGGTCCCAAAGTGGATGATGAGCGTTGACGTCTCCCGTAATTAATGTATTCTTTTCGCTGTTCTCTCGAAGTGTTATGTTTTTCCATTTATCGATTATATGTTTATTATTTATGTTGGGAGGAATGTATAGGTTTATTATTTCGAACTCTATGCCCTCTTCATCTATTATTCTTGCGTTTATCGTTTCTATTGGATTGTATTTGCTATCCGTTTTTATTTCTTTTATGTTTATCCTCTTATGTATAATCATTCCTACACCTCCATAATTATCTGCTCTATTGCTCAGGTAGATGTTGTAGTTGTTGATTTTTATATGGTCGGTGTCTTTGGTCCATGTCTCAGCTAGGCAGGCTATATCAATTTTTTCATTTGTTAAATATTTTACAAGTTCATCTTTGTTAGCCTTGAGGCTCCTAATGTTTAGCTGTAGTATTTTTAGGCTGTTCATGTTGTTTCTCTTCATTGGCAATTTTATAATTTTTTGTGATCAATCTATCCATTGTTATTAGCTGATCTATTATCTCAGTCAATATTAGGTCATTGGCTGGTTCGTTGATTCCTGTTTTTAAGTAACCTTGGGTGGTTGCCTGTAGGCTCCGGTTGATTTTATTTATATCGATCATGTGCATCCTCATAGTTGTAATTTGGTTTTCCATGTCTTTATATTCCGCCTTCCGCTTTTCTTCTGATTCCCTTATTAGCTCCCTCATCTTTCCGATTTCTTTGTGCACTTCGTCCATTTGCTTACCATGTAAGCTTGGGAATTCGTCTTCTTTTAGGGTGAATTCCTGTGGAGTCATTTTCTTCCTTGCTTCGTTGTAAGATATTTTTTTGGTTGTCATTAAATATCTTATTTTTTTTGTTGTTTTTGGAACTCTTCACATATACTACTATATGTTGAATGTTTCTCCCCACAGTAATAACATTTAAGCTCATTTTTGCAGTCTTGATTGATATGGTCTAATTCTGAGCATTTATTGCACCTTTCTTTACCTCGGCAATGCTTAGCTATGTGGCCATAGATGAGGCATTTCTTGCACATGAGAGGTTTTGGGATGAAGTAGGTAACTTTTCTTCTTACTTCGAAAATTGAAATCTCCGTTGGTAGTGTATTTGACCTGAATGTAATTTTAATTGATTGAGTAGGTTCCACCGTTTTCTCCTGATGATTCCATCTGTTTATCCTTTCTATTTTCACAACTTTTGCGTTCGCCTTTGTATTGTTTAAGATCTTGTTCAAATCGCTATTCGTTTGGATTTTATTTACGTATCCTATAGTTTCTAGCATGTAGTTCGGTATGTATGCATTATACATATCCAGCCTTCGTAGATCTACACTGTTTAATATTTTATTGGCTGTTTCCATTTCTCTTGTCTGAACCTTTACTCTGTTCTTACCCATCTGTCTCACATAGATGATGGTTCCGAAGTTTAGCGAATTTAATTTTTCAGCTATTTCTAGATCTTCAATTCCTTTTTTTTCGATGATTAACATGTATGGGCCCTTGTCCCCTGGTACGTATCTATTGTTCTTATACCTGTCCATCTCATCTTTATTATTATCTGTGTTATTTTTATTTGTCGCGTTCATGGCTGCTTCTTTTGTCTTCTCAGGGTTATCGTTGCTTGTTTTATATGTATGTGTTTCGCGTTTCCCATCCGTTTTTGTGGCATTGTTGTGTTGAATGTTATTCCGGTGATCACCGTTCGTGTATAATGTTTTGCTGTCCACAATCGATTCGAAACCGTTAAAGTTTGAGTTTTCGTCTGACATTGCTTCGTCATCTGAGTCTTTCTCACTTTCCTTTCTGGTTTTCATCTTATTTGTTGAGTTCTCGAAATTTGTATTTAACTTTAATTGTGTTTTTTTCTTTTTATTTTTCGTTATATTACTGGTTAGTTTATAAATTCTCTTTTTGCTACCATTTTTTATTTTTTCTGTGCATGCGTCCAAAATGGACGCCTCCGCGTCCGCCACGACGCCTTTTTTCTTTTTGGTTTTTATTTTGACCTCCAAATGTATTTGTTACTATTTCTTTTTCTCACTTATTCACTTATATTCTTTATCTTTATTTCACTTAAAACTATTAAAATTGTAATTATTATTCTTGAACAAACACACTAAAATTACACGAAATCGACAACTGCGTCTTCACTTCTAAAAATCACAAAATGGAATAACGATTATTTTTAACATTACTGAATACAATGGAATAAAAAATGACAGATCATGACATATTACAAATGGCCGAAACGTCACTTAAAAATCATATCATTCCTATTGGAAAACCCTATATAAGGGAAATTTCGGTCTAATGTAGAAAAACGAAGTAGAATTTTTGGAAAGTTTGCTTATTATTTTACAAATATGGAGAAACTACTTCATAGTAGAAAATTAAGCAATATACATATTACCTAAGTTCGACTTAAATAGCATATATTACACCAAACGCTGGAAAAAAAATCCATATTTTGATACTTGGAGTTCACAAATTTACAACCTTGGCGAAATCAATAAATATTGAGATATTTTCCTGGTCCGTTTTGCTACCAATTTTCTTCGGTCTTTTCCCAGAATAAAATTGTAACATTACATTGAAATGTAAATTTTTTTTCAGTGATCATCATTGTTATGATGAAGAAGATCAAGAAAAATGATCAAGAATATCATAATATGATAAAATTAATCATATATGATAAAATCAATCATTTAAATAATTGTATTTAACATACAATGATAATATTATGGTAAATGCAATCATGTATTTATCATATTTTTTTCTGAGTGTAGCCCTCATATTAATTGCCATAATATTGAAAACATTGTTTGTTAATTGTTTGTTAATTAATTGCGATTTTAAGATGCATGGTCATCTTAAGAGTTAGCTTGCTGTTGTTCTGAAATTTTTGTTTCTTAATACTTAACTGGTTTCTAGAGACCACAGTTGATGTTCATGATGATCGACGTGAACATTTTCCCAATTCTAGAGAGTAATTCTGCTTTTCTTTTCCGTCCAACCTGAGATATGCATAATTAAGATTTTATAACTGAGAGCGGAACTGTGGGAAACGTCGATCAGTTTTGCATCAAAGTTTCGATATTTTCGTTATATTGAAAGCCATTGGACTCTTGATTTTGTAAAGCCAAGTTAAAAATATAAAGGCCATTTGCTTAAACTTTAGCGAATATAAACTAAATGTTCACTTGCTACAACAAATATAATGCCAATATAGTTAAATGATGTGTCATAAAAATTTCGCAGATACAATTAAATTTTGTTGGAAATTGAACAAACATAAATAAATAATACGTTTATGACATCGCTTGTTGCAATGAAGGCATCATCTTAATCCATTCGTTAAATATTAGATGATAAACTTTTGATCTTATTAAGAATATAACATAACGTTTTAAACTGGGTCCGATTAAAGATTGCATTCGAAAATTTAGTTTAATTAATTTGAATTTGTCAAATTAAACAAAATTATAATGATTTAATGAGTAAACAATTTTTCACCTGTATGTTGTATACCACCATATGTGTAATTACAGGTATAAATACGTACGCCCTCAATCAAAATTTTTCAATACATAAATTTTTTCTCGATTATCAGGGCCAAAGTAAGTTATAAATTTATGTAAAACTACGTAATTTTTGTATCACCCGATTTATAAAATGTATGCAGTTTAATTTAAATAAATTTTTACTATGTATACCGTCAATTAAAATTAATAAATTTGTATTATGAAATGTATTATATGCAAATCAACTTGCACTTAAAGCTGATTCATATGATTGATGATCAATTGATCTCAACCAACTTTGGTATAAAATGTAAATCTAAATTATGTCATAAACGAATCAGAATCCAAGACGCTTGCACATTGTCTCTGAAAAAAAAATGATAAGTAACCAGGCGTATTGATAAAATTTCAACAGTACAGTAGCCATTATCTTAGGAAATTATAAGATTTTCGTAATTATCTCAAATCTCGTTTTATTCACAAACTTTTATCAAAGAACATTTTTTTCGTGATTTTAAGTTCATCTCACCCAGAACCCACTTAAAATGGTCTAATCTAGTGTAAGAAACTGCAAAAAAATAAGACAAAAAATACTAAAGAAAAGCAACAACACAATTTAATCTACAATATAAATACAAGTGCGGAGACAATTTTACAATTAGTCGATTTTTAAAATTTGAACAGAACTTAAAACGAAAAAACCAAGAGTTGGTGTTGTGGGTGAAAAAGTGATTTAATAAATTAAGTGTTTCAAGTAAGTGTATAATTTTTTAATGATAAAGTGTAAAGTGCTCAGCCGCCTAGTTCTATAACATATGGATATTTTATAAGTGGATTTTAAGTTACAGTGTAAAAAAAAACGTGAAGTGAACGACCAGGAAGTGTTAAATAATTTGGGCTACACTTTGTAGTGCATAATGGTTTTATTAAAACGAAATATGTGATGGATTAATATTAAGAATTTGAATCAAATACGTGCAAGTTATATTACTCAAGTCACCACTTTATCAAAAATAATTGTTGGTGTCACAAAAGTTCACAAAATTATAAGATTTCGAAATTATTAAGGCCACGATTTACATATATGTATACACAATTAAAATTTATTCTACTCTAAATATACAATTTTTGTTTCATTTTGTTCCGTTTATCCCGATTATAGGCAACTAGGCAAAAAATCCAAGTTAATACTTAACATGAAAATACGAGTGTTATCACTCGATTATGCTCTGGTGATAACAGTTTGTATTTCAATTGTGACCACTTTAGGCAACCCAAGACCTAAGTAAGTTGCTTTATTTTATAAATAATTTTCGTTAACCGAATTAATCCAAATACAGTTACTTTGATCGCAATGAGAATCCGGAATTGTCTCAATGGGCTGAACAGCATCAAGAGCAAGTTCATGAGATGGCAAATCGGCTTCGAACCGAATACAACCGAGCAATAACACATCATTCAGGAGAAGATGGTGGAACAGCTGGATGTAAATAATTAGTAATACAAAATAATTTCACATAAGAATGATGTTTACATTTTTAGGCAAAACAACGTGCATACCATCAACAACATGGGTGAGCTATACGGGTAAAACGCAAGAGGAAATCAATCAACTAGCTAAACAAATTACATTACAACTGGTAGACGATTTGAATAGTGGTAAAATTGCTTACCATCAAATTTCTCAACCTAATTGGTTTGAAAACTATGCGGCCCACGAATTACATAATTTACAAAATCAACATTACCGAAACAATTTTGGTGCCCAAATTCATATACCGCAAGGCAACTATTACCATAAAACCGAGAAAAAGCAAGTTTTCGAATACAAACAAGAAGGTGGTAATATTCAGCCTACATTTATTTATAAGCCCTCTGTCACTACTTTCGAGGAGAAGAAGCAGGAAACTCGAGAACATTCATCATCGGGTTACCCCACCGTATATTATGGCCATGGTCAAACACTTGAGAAAATTGAAAAACATCAGGAAGAACATGAAGATTTTGAGACCAGTGCTCACGTCCCCGTATATACAGATTCATATTTCCATTCATCAGATCGAAAAGAACATAATAAAGTGAATAGACGGCCAACTGTGGCCCCTGCAATTCATGTATCGTATAATAGCCGCGAGGGCAACGAATTTGCTCAAAATATGCACAACGTATATCCAACACCGGTTCCAGTAAGCGTGAGCCACAAAGAACAACATATGGCAACTGTCGAAAAACAAACAATTCCAATTATTTACAAGTACGGCAATAATGAACATAGAACTGAACAAACGCAACATCGGAATAGAACTTCGACGTATAGAAGACCATCGACGACAGTATCAACTAGAAAAAATACCACTACCACGCAAATTGACAAAAAAACACGACGACCGACAGTATACTCTGGCAAGAAACATAGCATTTATAAGCATTTGAAAATCGACGATGGAAATGTTCCAAATTACAAACCAAGAGTTGTGCATAAAGAAAGCATAGTGCGCGATACATATGGATTTGGCGAAGAACCCATTATTTTGGAATCTGAAGAAACCAATCTTGTTCAAAATCATACAATGTCTGCAACAAATCAGCAAAACTCTGGTGTGACCCAAATTAACTATCGCCCTGCTTATGTAGGCCACCAATCTAGATATAATCGAACACACGGACACAACTATACTAGACCAGGGTACATCATTCCAGGCCAACATTCACATACCAGCCATTCTTCCCATACCTCGCAATCATCCCAGAAAGCGTCTCGACCTGGATTCGTAGTAACTGGTGGAGGGAATTCACAAACAGTACAGACTGCACATTCAAATGAATTGCACCAAACCCGTCCTGGTTATACAGTAGTAGCTGCTGGTGGAAACTCACACGCAATCGAATCGTCGAAACAAATAACAGAGATAGTTCAAAATACAAAACCTGGTTATGTTGTAGTAACAGGCGGATCAGGACAAACCAGCCACTTATCAGAATCAAGTCATACAGCACATAATACACGCCCTGGATATGTTATTACTACGGGAGGCGGTGCACACTCCGTAGAAACATCTCATTCCAGTCAAACGTCCCAACAAGGTGGGCGACCTGGATACGTAGTAGTGACAGGAGGAGATGGATCACAAAAACTAGAATCTTCTCATACAAGTCACACATCACAACATGGTTCCCAACCTGGATATGTTATAGCCGGCGGTGGTGGCTCTCAAATTTTCAAAGAAACTCATTCTAGTCAAAGTTCACAACAAGGCGGACGCCCTGGTTATGTAGTAGTGGCCGGAGGAGGTGGATCACAAACTGTAGACTCATCTCACACAAGCCATTCATCACAAAAAGGTACACGACCTGGTTATATTATTGCAGGTGGCGGCGGCTCACAAACAGTCGAAACTACTCATAGCCAAACCTCACACCAAGGCGGACGGCCTGGTTATGTAGTAGTTTCAGGTGGAGGTGGTACGCAAACCGTAGAAACTTCTCAGATAAGCGAAACATCACAACAAGGTGGACGTCCAGGGTACGTAGTCGTCACTGGTGGAGGTGGATCACAAACTGTCGAATCCTCTCACACAAGCCAAACTTCACAGCAAGGATCACGACCGGGATATATTATTTCAGGTGGCGGTGGATCGCAAACAGTTGAGACTACACATTCTAGTCAAACAACACAAGGTGGACGGCCTGGATATCTAGTTGTCGCAGGTGGTGGAGGATCGCAAATTGACGAATCTACTTATGTAAACCAAACATCGCAGGAAGGAACACGACCAGGATATATAGTTACAGGTGGTGGGGGCCAATCTATACAAACCACTCACTCTAGCCAAACTTCAGAGCAAAGCGGACGACCTGGATATGTGGTAGTAGCTGGTGGTGCATCACAAACCATAGAATCTTCCCACAAAAACGAATCAACATATGAAGTTAAGCAACCGCAGTTCGTAACGATTGGTGTTGGTAGTTCTCAAATTATCGAAACCACACATTCTACAGAAACATTACAACAAGGTGAGCGCCCTGGGATGGCGGTCGTCATAGGTAGTGGGGGATCACAGATACTGGAATATTCCGAAGCCAATCAAACTACTCAACAAGGCACACGACCTGGATATATAATTACGGGGGGTGGTGGACAAACTATACAAACTACCCATTCTAACCACTCTTCACAACAAACCGGACGTCCTGGATACGTAGTCGTCACAGGTGGAGGAGGATCACAAACCGTGGAATCTTCCCACACCAGCCACTCTACACAACACGGCACACGGCCGGGATATGTAATTACAGGCGGAGGCCAACAAACTATTGAAACATCGCATACTAATGAAACGTCACAACACACTAGGCCTGGATACATTATATCTGGAGGCGGTGGTTCACAAACAATAAAAACAACACATTCAAACGAAACGGAGCAACACATGCATCCAGGTTATATAATATCTGGAGGATCACAACAATTTGTAGAAACAACAAATTTAAATCAATCGGCACAGGAAACTTCGCGACCGGGATATATCATAACTACAGGTGGCGGTTCACAAACTATTGAATCAACACAAACCAATCAAGGCTCTCAGCATTCTCGACCTGGATATGTTGTAGTTGGTAGTGGGGGCCAGAGTACAGAAATATCACAAACCAATCAATCTTCCCAGCAATTTTCAAAACCTGGATATATTATAACCGGTGGAGGATCAGAAACTTATAAATCAAATCAATCAAGCCAAACGTCGGAGCAATCGTCGAGGCCCGGTTATGTAATTACAGGTGGAGGTGGATCACAAACCAGCCAAGCTTCTCAATCAAATCATTCTGAACAAGAAACACGCCCAGGATTTTTTGTGATTGGCGGTGGAGGTCAATCAAGCCAAATTGTTCTAACAAATCAAACATCTGAACAATCTTCTCGACCTGGATATATAATAACAGGCGGAGGCTCACAGACAATTGAAACCTCACAGACAAACCAAAATTTGCAAGAAAATCGTCCAGGATATGTTATAGTTGCAGGAGGTGGTTCCCAAACTATACAAAGTTCTCTTATTAACCAAACTTCAGAACAAGGTAATTCAGGGATCATCGGTATAGCAGGTGGAAGTTTTCATAATTATTCTCAGGAAATGATATCACAATTAAATCAAACCGGTGGTAGTGTTCATATAGCAGATGGTTCATACATTTCGGGGCATGGGTTCCAAGAAATCGACACCAATTGGACATCGTCAACAACTAATAAAAAACCGTATGTGATTATCTCAAAAGATCGCGGAGACCAGCCACCACATACATTTGAGGATTATTACGATTCTGAGGAAATTTTAGAAAAAGAGCCTGGAATCGGGTTTTATCCAGCAGGAGTTAAACCAGAAATTGGTCTACTAGTCCCAGGACAGCCACCAAAAACCAGAAAACATGAATCACATAGTTCACATTCACACAGCTCCCATCACAATCACAGAAATCATCAAACTAATGTTTATCCAGGATCAACAGTAACAACAACTCATACGCACACAATTGGGACACTGGTAAACTGTCAAAAACCTTCTTTTATTTGTTACATAAAACGAAAATTAAAATAAGAAATATTTTATACCGGTTGTAGCCAGGGGATAGTAAACCATTGTTAGAACATCATCATATAGACAAACAATTAGAAAAAGAAGGAAGTTCACATATTATTCACAGCTCACAGAGCAATATTAGGGAAAATGAAATAAGG
This sequence comes from Nephrotoma flavescens, assembly GCA_932526605.1. NCBI lineage: Eukaryota > Metazoa > Arthropoda > Insecta > Diptera > Tipulidae > Nephrotoma > Nephrotoma flavescens. Next base: position 236,753,611 of record OW052220.1, read on the forward strand.
GAAAGCCACGGCTTTAATAAATCGAAACATCATCACGAATCCGATAAACACAGACAAAGTGGCACACGACATGGGCAACATTATCATACAGAATCCAGTCAGCATCACAGTGGCTCGCAACACCATGGACATCGACATCATCATGGAGAACAACAAACCGGAAATACAGGATTCTCCAGCAATGAACGCCGCCATAATTTATCCAGACAAGACCATGAAGAGGCAAGAAATTTTATTAATCTATACCATTTTAAAAAATATATATTTTTCGTTATTTTGCAGAGGATGAAAACCCAAGTAAATCATTTCCTCGCAAATTTTGCAAAAACCGTTGAACGCGACATACAAAACATTCATCCAGATGAGGACAAGGAAGAAATGCAAAAGGAAATTGTTTATGATAATATGGAATATCTGTTACTTCAAATAAATCATCTGGTTGGTAATGATCCAGAGACTAAACGAATGATCGAAAACCTTGTTGAGAACGAATTAGAACCTTATCGAGAAAAATATCGAGTTAGAAGAAGTTCTCAACCAACGGTTAAGGTTGAAGCAAATTTGGAACAAGAATTATTGCCAGGTACAGTAGAGAATTTGCCATTTCTTGGTTTTGGTGCAAATATAAACGCGGGTAGTAATTCGTATGATGTAACACATAATACACTAGATACACAGTTGTCTGATGACTTTACACAAAAAACACAAACCGAAAATTTGTCACAATTTTCCTCAGCAATTACAAACCAACCGGCAAACTCAGATTCATTTATACCCAGCAAAGAGTCAGTACAAAAACATATACAAGAAAATCAATCATTTCTGTTAGTTAACAAACCAAAATCTACTAATATATACGGGCTTAACGAAGTGGATAATCAGAAATTCGGTTTCGGAACACGCATAAACAGGATAAGTTATTCTGCAGGGGATGACATTATTAATCCGTACGAAATATCACATGACACACAAACTTCTTATGATCTCACACAACAAACTCGACACGAAGATTTATCTCAAGTAACATCAGACGTACACCAACCGATTAACTACTCAGCTGGTTTATTGGAACCTGACTCAGATCTAGTGCAAAATCACTTACAAGAAGATCTGTCAGAGTTTCAATTAACACACGACGCATTAGACACGCAAACATCACATGACCTAACACAACAAACTCAAACTGAAGATTTGTCACAATTTTCCTTGGGAATTACAAGCGAACCGAAAAAGTTAGATTCAATTGTGTTAGTTACCAAACCAGAAGCTATTAATATTTACGGGTTTACTGATGCAGATAAGCTTCAATTTGGCTTCGAGACAGACAAAAATAACATTATCATCCCGTACGATACGTCACATGACAAACAAACGTCATATGATCTAACACAACAAACTCAAACCGAAGATTTGTCACAATTTGCTGCAGTATTTGCACAAGAATTGGGTAAGCCAACCGGTGAAATGTTAGCTAAACCGGATCCAATACAAGATCACAAAACAAATATTGATAAATCTGAATTGCCACATCTTGGTTTTGAGACAGAGGTGAACATGGAAAGTTATCCAGTAGGAGGTAACATTATTAATCCGTACGATATATCACATGACACGCTGGACATGCAAACATCATATGACCTAACACAACAAACGCAAACCGAAGATTTGTCTGAATTTTCTTCAGGATTCGGACAGCAACTATTTAATTCAGGTGTTTCGGTGGAAACTAAACCAGATTTGGTACAAAATCATTTACAAGAAGATCTGTCACAGTTCCAGTTTACTAACAAACCAAAAATTGAAAAAGTTGATATGTCACAGCTTGGTTTTGAGTCACACGCAAACGTGGGTAGTTACCATGAAACACTATATACACAAACGTCTCATGGTATAATACAAGAAACTGAAAGCGAAGATTTGTCACATTTTTCGGCAGGGTATGCGCATCAACCAAACTCAGTTCCAATACAAAAACACTCTAATAATGTTTCTGATGCAACTGATAACATAACACAAACTGCATATGATCTAGCACAACAAACTCAAATCGAAGACTTGTCACAATTTTCGGTGGGCTTGGGTAATGCAGGACAATTGGCTGAGACTATTGGATTTTCAAAAAAACCCGCAACGTATATTTTAAATAATAATCCAGGAAGTTCTAGTATTCAATATGGCGATCACGAAACATTGAAAGAAGGTTTCTCGAACATCCTTGGGAATAATCTAGAACCGCTAGTTCTAGTTGGAAAAACTACCGTTCAAAGTACATGTTGCTGGAAAGCTGGCAATCCAAATTACCAACCCATTGGCAGTAAATCAAATATTATCGATATTAAAGTTGGCCCAACTGGGGAAAAAATACAACATTTACATATCAACCAGCCCGTTTATCAGCCGGTTAAAAACGACGGTCAGACGTTGCATTCCAATCAAAATTCAACATACGAACCAATAAATCCAGAATCAAAATCACAAGCATTAATTGAATTAGGTAATTCTACTAAAGCAGAAAGATCAAAAATGCCTTTAATTGTCACCAGGCTTCCGGGAGTGTGTTGTTGGTATCCTGGCAGTCCCAATTATCAGCCAATTGGTAGTAACATCAAAAAATCAGATATAAATTTAGGACCAGTTAGCCAAAAGGCAGTTTCTGTGAATCATGGTGTACCGATTTATAAATCTCTGGACAAACCTCAATCACAAATTGCTGTAGTTCCAACAAAATTGACTAAATCACAAGATATACAAGAGCCAAAAGGTACAGAAAATGTTGATGATGTAGGTGAGTCGTTAGGATATGATCAATCTGCACCATGCAAAAGTACAGGCACCACTCCTGTAAATCCCGTGTACACTCCTATTGGTGTACTACAGCAAATAACAGGAGAGCCGAATAATTATCCTATAACACAACAAGAAATACCAATATACGATGCTAGCAAAGATACCGCAAAACCCGGACAAACAATTGGAAGGATGTCAATCAATGTTATTCCAACAAGTGACTTAGGAAATTCAGAAAAGGAAATTTATGACCCACATCATACGCTAAAACAATCATCTACTAATCAATTTGAAGTGATTTCAATTGAATCTATTATCGAAAAATCTGACGAATTTCAGTCAAGTAGGCCAGTATATTCAGGAGAATTGAAACCAGCGACCATTGGGCTAGCATATTTTCCTGGAACGTTCCAATCTCCACATTCTGATGCACAATTCCTAGTTGATAATCTACAAAGTTATCCCGCGGGCCGTGAATTAGATAGAACAGAACAACAGCCAATCAAACCGATAACGGAACCGACATATTCGCGACTAAATGGTTCAGAAGCACCAAACCAGATTCAATTAAAACCAATGCTCCAGATAAGTAATCAGGGCCATTCAACTTACGATTCAAATAATAATCCAGAACGACCAGAATTATTTCCATCCAAACCAGTCGATGATGATAATTTGCTGCAACTCAGTTATCATGAAGGCCATCCGATAACGAATAATATTACTGAATTAACGACCTCAATCGAGCCTCCAATTGCGCTGATATATCCATTTGGACTACCGTCAAAACCTGCTGATCTAAATGGGAAACTACCACCTCATGAAGCATCAGTTTATGATCCATACGCAAAACGACTTATTAGGCCGTTATATCCAGAAGTATCAATTCCAGATTCAAATTATGCTCCAGAACCACATGACAGTCAATTATATCCGGATGGAAAATTGTCTTATAATGATCTTCAACAAAGTGGTCCTGTAATAGGAAAACCATATTCGACAAATATGCCGTCACAAATTGATCTATATGGACAGCTGTCAATTGATACTGTAAATCAGAGTAACCTAGAAAATATTGGACAACAAGCTTACGGCGTCCACCATACTCAAAAACACTTAACAATCGACCGATCGCGTCCAGCTATGGAGTCGAAATATTCGCCAGAACGAATCAACTCCATAGACCTTGAGGACCAAATTAATGCAAATGTTCCGCTACACAGTTATTCCGACTACCCAGGATTTACAATTTATAATTCAAATGGTTCTCCAATACAACCGACGGAAATTAAGACAGACGATACTGAAGAAGCAAATGATCTGCAATCAAGTGGATCAGTTTTTCCTGGATCATTAGATTACAATCCACAACATATTGCAAATAAACCGCTAAATTTCACCGATAAAACGCAACCAACAGGTTCTAAAGAACAACTAACGGTTGATACTGTGCAATTAAGTTACCCGGAAAATTTAAGAGGATTAATTCATAATCCAATTGAATCACTCGTTACTATACCAAAAAATCCACTAATAAACCAAGACATAAAATATCAAAATTCACAGAAAGTCGATAGCAAAAAATGTTACTGGCAACAAGAGAATCCAAATTATAAGGTAATCGGAATTGGTGAGACAAAACGTGATAAAACTGAAGGAACACCGATAGCAAGAAATTTACCTTCTCCATGTCAAAAAGAAACTGAAAACCCTGTTTACACACCGATTGGACAACAAAATTACGAATTACATTTTAGTCCAAAGTCTCACCCAGTAGAATCAATCGTTCAATCCGAAACATTACAATCAAGCGATTCTGATGAACAGTTTTTAATTGATATACAACAACAAAATTATTCAGCGAGTCATCCAGGGCCAATAATATCTAATTCATTTGATACTCACAAACATTCCACAGCAGGTATAACACGACCATTGGAATTACCATCGTCAACACCCGTATTTTTGCCTCAATCAACTAGTGTAGAAGGAGGTTTACCATCATTTTACCACACTCAAAATTTAGAAAACCATACAAAAATGATCCAACAGGAACCGCTTGGCAGACCATTATATTCTGGTGTTGATATTCCACAAGCAAATGCTAAACCAGCACTACAAAATGTTGATGGTGATATGTTACAACAGCGTGATATACACCAAAGACGTCCGGTAACGGATCAAAATGAACATTTGGTTAACAAAAATTTACAATCAAGTGGTCAAGAATATTCAGGAGGCCAAATTTACGACTCGCATGCGCCAGGTAGCCCGATATATTCATCTGCAACAAATCACCTCACACATCAAACGGCTATTAATGTAGAACACCAACGATATCCAGGCTTTCCAGGTTTAATAATTTACGATTCATATGGTAATCCTAAACAACCCGCAGATTTTGAAATGGGGCATTTTCCTGCAACACAAAGCAAACCTGGTCACACCAAAGAAACAATATTAATGAAAGATTTACAATCAATTGAGCTAGAATTCCCAGGTTCATTAGATGTATCAAATCCGGCGCACCATGACGACCGATTAATTAACCAAGAAATACAAGTAGCACAATCTGTATATTCACCAGGAACTTTAATACCAGTTGATCAAAAAATTTCAGCAATAGATGGATCACGTACATATCAACGCGGATTAACTTCTCAGCACACTATCAGTGAGATGAACCACGCTTCTGGTCAAAAAATTGTGACAAACACACAACCAGCCGGAATAGGCACGAACAATAATTTACCGGCGACAAAACCTAAACCGTATCCAGACCAACCACTTAACCAATGGCAACATCACATGGTAAACAGGCCTGATATACAGAATCAGGATACTAGCGAAACGAATAAACCTTCACAAACTGAGGAATAAAGTTACACTTCTAGTCCGGATTATCATTCGAATACAAATCAATACAATAAAATAAAAATTCGCCCAGGACAAATAAGTTATACGCCCGTCCAACATGGGTTTGATCCGCCTACAAAAGTGCAAAATGCAAATACCGAAAATCAAAAATCGGAGACGTCGCATTATGAACAAAGTAAAAAAACTGATGATAAAAGCAACAACCATGCGATTGTCCACACTCAGTATGGGAACGACTTAGGCACTTTACTTGATGTGAAACCGATTACTCGCCAAAATAGCACAGAACACACCACACCAGAAACTAATCAAATATTTAGAGAAAACCCTGAAGCGGAATACACGAGTACCATACAATCACACATGATTGAAAAGCAACAAAATCAAATTAAACCCATTGCGAAAGAAATTTCAAAACCAAAACCAGTAGTATCACATAGTGATCATCGACGTGGTGATCAAACTGCATTCGATGAATTGGATGATTATGATGGCGTTTACGAACCCCAGATAATGCCAAATCATAACGTAAACAATAAAGTATCACAAAACGTACAAATAACAGAAATACCATATGATTATATGCAATATACTGATTCAGATGCTGAATTACAACAATTAACACAAAAACTAACCAAAGAAGATTTCACAGACTTCGTGAAATCGCACCAACGTTCCAAACGCCAAATAGTTCAAATCTCAGGGCAAACTAGTAAGAATAATGAAAAATTTTTATTTTCAGCTGAAAGTGATAATAAATCGGTAGATCGACCGAAAGGAATGATGTTTGATTATCAAAATCATCCGCGAAATTTTAATCACATCTAACTATTACAAAGTAAGTCACTCTGAAATATTAAATGTACGGAAATTAGGTATAGTAACCGGAATTGATTATTTATTTGCAGGTACTAACCTATGATGTGTGCTGCGTCAAATTGTTTGTAAATAAATGCCTAACTTAACGCTTATAATGATTAGCTGCACTTAAGGATTAAATAGCATTTTGACTGAACTTTCCTTATATAGATTTTCATTGATTATTATATTTTCAGTAGCTTTTCATTAGAATAAAAATTAAAAACCTCTAAATTTAGTTTTATTCATGAAATTGAAGAGGAAGCTGATTAAATAAAACCAACCCATTGCCCCAGTAAATTTACAACATTCATTAATTTAGGAGAACTTTATGCGCGAAATTTTCTGAACATCCTCTACAAGGTAGATAGCTGAAGGAAATCAAACGATGTTCAAAGGTTATTCATATTGAATCCTTTTAAAGAGTCTAACCGACTCCCGGTAGTTACAAACCATTATGCACCACACTGGTCCTTGAAGGATCATTTTTCGGGCAGGCCAGTTGTAGTAGTAAGCAATTTAGGATGCGTTTGTATTGTTTGATTAATAAAAAAATAATAAATAAACCACTTAAAAGTTAACATTATAAGCCGAAATGCGAAAATACGAAATGCGAATTACGGATACAAATAAGAAACAACAAATATCTGGAGCAAACAACACTTTCAAGAGACTCTTCTATTCCTGTAAGGTCAAACATAAAGCCACTACATTGGGACACTTGCGGGGAATTGATTTATGGCAAAACACAAATACGATAGCATGTCTTTAAATATCGAGGCTTCCACCAGAAATGAGACTCTAGGTCCTCCATCCGTCTCGGTTAATCGCTCTCGTCTTCCAATTTCGACATCCTGACCTTCCTTTCGAAGGTAGATAATAATCTACAATCGTAGAGGTCATGGTTCAGCCCTCGCTTCCGAAAGTCAGCACATGTCTTATGAGTGATAATTATAGAGTAATTTTGATTGGGCGTAGAAAACTCGTTGTCCGGCAGCGATTCGGGTTTTTATTTTTGCCTGCATATCATTCAACGATGTTATAAGTGACCCGAGGTATTAAAATTTTTCGACGCTATCAAAGTTATGCTCGCCAATTTCGATATTTGCCATGATGGAAATGTTCCTGTGTGATGGTTAAAATTTGGTTTTAATAATGTGCACACCCAAACCAAGTATTCTTGTGCAGCGATTGAGCAGTATGAAACTGTCCTTGATGTCGCTAGGTCTTCGGCCAAGAAGTACGATATCATCTGCATATTCAAGAATTTGGCCTAATTTATTGAATTTACAGCGCGAAGTTTCAATGGTGCTTTTCCTCACTACGTACTCAAGCGCTAAATTGAACAGCACAGGCCTCAATGCATCTCCCTGCCGAACACCAAAGTACAGATTTTGACTTGAGACTTGAGAGTTTTGCTACTGTTTCACTAACGAACTAGATGTATAAAATTAATATTATTGTTGATTGATGTAAATAATAATTAAATTTTATATTTACATCTAGTGTGCTGATGAAACAACAGGAAAACTCCCAACTCTCAAGTCGCGGTCTTCGACCAAATTCGTATACAGACGTTATTTATTGTTATTATTTTTTTTTTGCTCAATGATGTTGGGGGGCGAGAGGGAGGAGTTTGGCAAGTACAACATTAGCCAACACTTTGTAATCAGCGTTCAATAGAGCTATACCACGATAGTTTTCACATTTAAGACGGTCGCCTTTTTATGCAACGGACATATGAGCACGGTCTTCCAATTCTCCGGCAGCTCTTCTTGGTCCCAAATACAGGCGATGAGAACGTATAGACTTGTTGCAAGAGTATTCCATCGAGACCGGGTGACTTTCTATTTCTCAATCGACTAATAGCTGCGTCTACTTCCTCCACTGTGGGATATTTGACAAAGACCTCTTCACCTGGAAGAGCTATGGCTCTAACGGGGGTCACGTCGTCATTCCGATTTAGATTTTGAAAGTAGGTTTGCCATACTGAGAGAACATCAGCCACGTTTGTTCTCAACTCTCCATTCCCGTTTTTGATGGCTGTACTTCTTGGGTGGAAGTCTTTAGTGAGATTCCGTTTGGAAGCTGATGTTTTCAATGCATGATCTCATATGATCGCGTTTCTTTTGTCGAGGGTATTTAATCGTGGCTTTCCTGGTGCAGAGATATTTTGCTTGAGTGCTTCTAGTGTTGCGAGCCAACCATTTTTCACGAAGCTTTATTTTATTTTCGACGACCTAGCGGCATTGATCATCGACATTGCGGGATCTCGGCAGTCTTCTATCGAGAGTGTTTTGCGCCGCGGTGGTTATGGCTGACTGTATTGCGTGCCACAGCTTCTGGATGTTAGAAGGAGCTTCTTCGTTGTTGCTGGGCCGCTATAAATAGTAAGTGATAGCTAATTGGTAACTCTGCAGTGACGTTTGGTCTCTTAGAGCATCGACATTCCATCGAACGGTTTTTTGTGCTTGTCTATTGAAAGTAGATGACAGTTTGCACTTATACTTAAATATGACAAGCATATGATCGCTGTCCACGTCTGAACCTCTGTAAGATCTAACGTCAGATATGCTGATGGAATGTCTCTTAGATACCATGACGTGCATACTTAATAAACACATTTTATTAAACAGTTGCTCTTTATTTCGCAAAATTTGATATTTTGAATATTTTAATTAAAAAATTTGTTCAAAAATTTTAAAAAATCACTCGATCTATTTCGACTTGTTAGGTCATCATCAGGAGTATCTACTGATTTGTAAAAGTAAAAATATGTTATATATAGCAGAAAAAAACAAAAAATAAACAAAAGAAGGAGGGACAAAAAATAACCAATAAAAAGCAATAAAAATTAATCTATTGGTCGCGCAGGTGGGCGATTACTCATCGGCTGAATAACAAAATTCAAGGTATATTGAAGTACATTTAATTACCCGACGTATTGGTCAAATTATAGAAAAGGGCGAGGTCTGTAATTGGTGAGAAACGAATTTCTCTCTGTTCGTTAAGGATATTTTGGTTAAGAAATATTGATTTTCGAATTTCGTAAGACTCTAAGGTATCTAAACGTCTGCCTTTAGGTTATATATGTAATATGTCTAAATTGTCCAAACTAGCTGTTTGATTTACTAAAGTTGTATGATTTACTAAATGGTTATGGAAAGTTGATTGATTGCAACCAGATAAATGTTCTTTTGCTCAACTCCAAAACTGCGCCCAGTCTGGCCAAAATAGGAGAAACTACAATCATTGCAATTAATCCTATAAACACCAGACTTGGAAAGGTGATCAACTCTAGGTTTATTGTTAAAATTTATCATTTTCTTTATTGTGTTATTATTATAATAAGCAAAACTAATATTGGTGTAATTGGACACGATGTTGTAATCCATTGGCTTGTTTTTAATATATACTCCAAGCGACATCAATTCTCCCGAATCGGACTATCCGGTGGATTTTTACGCTTTAGCTTTTTAGAGTTTTACGCTTTAGCTTTTTATTTAATAACTTTAATATGATCCTAGTTGCATATCCGTTATTCGTTGCGATTTGTAGAATTATATTAAGCTCTATGTTATAATTTGAATTTGCAAAGGGATGTTTATTAGTCTATCTATGAGATAATGGAAAGCTGACATTTTAATATTATGGGGATGGTTTGAAGTAGGTTTGCAAACCTACTTTCAAAATCTGCTAAATCGGAATGATGAAGTTACCCCCATTAGAGCAATAGCTCCGCCAGGTGAAGGTCTTTGTCGAGTATCCCACAGTAGAGGAAGTAGACGCAGCTATTAGTCGATTGAAAAACGGCAAGGCACCTGGTCTCGATGGAATCCCCGCAGAATTAATTAAACTCGGAGGCGCTACTCTTGCAACAAGTTTATACGATCTCGTCGTTTGTATCTGGGACCAAGAAGAGTTGCCGGAGAATTGGAAGACCGCGCTCATATGTCCGTTGCATAAAAAAGGCGACCGTCTTAAATGTGATAACTTTCGTGGCATAGCTCTATTGAACACTGCTTACAAAGTGTTGGCTAATGTTGTACTTGCCAGACTCATCCCTTTCGCCGAAAACACCATTGGCGACTATCAGTGTGGTTTTCGTCCCAACCGATCGACCACTGACCAGTGTTTCACCATGAGGATGATCTTGGAAAAATGTTGGGAGTACAACATAACCATACATCAGCTATATATAGACTTCAGACAGGCGTATGACAGTATAAACCGCGACAACCTATGGGCCGCGCTCATATGCCTGGGAATCCCAGAGAAACTCGTTTCTCTGTGTAAATTAACAACATCCGGATCTGTATGTAGAATCGTAATTGAAGGATCTGTGTCAGACTCCTTTGAAATATCATCTGGTGTTCGACAGGGTGATGCACTCGCGCCTTTGCTGTTCAATCTTGCGCTTGAGTACGTAGTGAGGAAAAGCAACATCGAAACCTCGCGCTGTATATTTAATAAGTCAGGCCAAATTCTTGGATATGCAGATGATATCGTGCTTCTTGGCCGAAGACCTAGCGATATCAAAGACAGTTTCATACCGCTCGATCGCTGCGCAAGAAGACTCGGATTGGAGGTGAACAGCAGTAAAACCAAATATTTAGTAACACCTAGGAACATCTCTACGGCAAATCTCGGAATTGGCGACCACAACTTTGATAGCGTCGAAAACTTTAAATATCTCGGGTCAGTTATAACATCGTCGAATGATATGCAGGCAGAAATAAAAGCTCGAATCGCTGCCGGACAACGAGTTTTCTACGCCAAATCAAGATTATTGCGATCGAAACATCTATCGCAGTCGTGCAAGCTCGCACTTTATAAAGCACTCATAAGACCTGTGCTGGCTTTCGGAAGCGAGAGCTGGACCATGACCACTAACGATTGTAGATTGTTATCAACTTTCGAAAGGAAGGTCATTCGTTCAATCTTTGGTCCAATTAAAGTTGCGAACAACGAATATCGGATTCGTATGAATCACGAAATAAAGAAACTCCTCGGAGGTAGCGATATTATCGGATTCATCAAATCTAATCGAGTGAGATGGCTCGGTCACGTTACAAGGTCTCCACAACATCGGATGATAAATAAAGCGTTCCACCAACAACCAGCCGGAGTACGTCGTAGAGAAAGACCCCGACTACGCTGGCGCGACGACATCGAACAAGATCTTCGAACATTAGGATGTCGAAACTGGAGGACGAGAGCGGTGGATCGAGATGGATGGAGGGCCTTAGTGCAGGCGGCGAAATCCCTCCATGGGATGTGAAAGCCAGAGAGAGAGAGAGAGGATGGTTTGAAGAACTAGTGATAACAGCGTCTGCATACGTTGGTTTCCGATAAATTTTGAAGTCTAAAGAAGAATTAATTCTGGTTATTGTTATATCTAGAATGTTAATACATTTATTTTCTTCTTTTTCTAACGTAAAATCAATGGTGGGATATTGAGAATTTAACCAAGTAAGGAATGAGTCTAAGATCATTTGTTCGAAGAGATTCATGAAAATTGCAGCCAACAAAGGTGACAGAGGGGAGCCCATGGGTAGACCATCAGCGAATTTCAAATATGTATTATCAAAACAGAAATAATTTTGTTTAATACAAGTCTCAAACACTAACTTCAGTTCACGACGTAAGCCCTCGCATCTTCAACATCCCTATCTAAGTAATTACAAACTATTTGGGACAAAGTATTGATTGGAATAGAAGTGAAAAGACTGGCAACGTCAAATGAAACTTGTTTTGAATGTAGTGGAATGTCGAAGTCTTGAATTTTGTTAATCAATTCTATCGAGTTCTTAACCGAGTATGCCGTAAAGAAATTAGTATGACAATTGAAAAAAAATTTGAAACCCTTACATAGCTTGTAGGCAAGAGCATTGCAATGCGCAATTTTTAATGCTTTTTATTGCTTCTTTTTTGTCCCTCCTTCTTTTGTTTATTTTTGCTATATATAACAAATTTTTTCTTTTACAAATCAGTAGATACTCCTGATGATGACCTAACAAGTCGAAATCGATCGAGTGATTTTTTAAATTTTTTGAACAAATTATTTTATTTAAAATATTCAAAAAATCTAATTTTGCGAAATAAAAAACAAGTAATAAATGTGTTTATTAAGTATTAGTGTGTTTCGCTAAGTGCCTACGGCAAATAGCGTAAAAAGTATCATGACGTGATCGATTTGGTTTTCCATTCTTCCATCATTCGATCTCCACGTTACTTTGTGGGTTCTCTTATGTGGGAAAAATGTACTTGATACAACTAAGTTGTACATTATTATCAGGTCGATGGCGCGCTGGCCGTTGTTACTAGTTAGGTGCAGGCTGTTAGAACCAATGTGTGATGTATTTTCTGCACTCCTACCGATTTTGGCATTAAAGTCGCCCACGATGATTTTAATGTCGTGTGATGATTTTAATGTGCGGTATATTACTGATGACTTCCTCCTGCTCGACAAAGAATATATCTTTGATGTCATCTAATTTATCTTCGGTGGGAGCATGCACATTAACGATCGAGATGTTGAATTTCCTAGTGTGAAGTCTGACCATGCATATCCATATGTTGATAGGGCAGAAATCGATGATATGATGCTTCACGCGCCGATGGATGAGGAAGCCAACTCCCAATTCTCATCCGTTCTGATGGCCGCTGTAATGATTGTAACCATTAGTGGTGTCATGGATCCCACTCCCAGACCATCTAAGCTCTTGTAGTGCAAGTACGTCTAATGTGTAACTCTTTGCTTGGTTCGAAAGGTTATGGTGATCTCCAGGTCTTATGCGGCTAAGCACGTTCCATGATCCCTTTTTTAAAGCGTTACCCGTGTACAATTTCCGAGGTCCAGTTTGTGATGAATCCGATTTGGTAGTCCGATGCCTTTGATTAGGGTTCATAACTTAATTGTTTTTATGAGGGCAGGTTGTTGGCCTGCAGCTATAGGAATGAGACACCAAACAAAAATAATAAAAATAACAATAATCTAATCTTTATTTTTTAGAGTGTTCGACTTCAAAATTATAAGTAATCCAGTGTGTATTATATGATCCTCGTGCAATCAAAAAAGGAGATGCGTACACAATGAAAATTTTGAGGAAATAATATTGTAGTTATTCGGTCAATTCTTTCCGAGGTAATGCGCCAAGAAAAATGGAAAAAAAAATAGTTTACCTGTGACTTTCATTTCGCTTATATCTAATTTAAATACATAAAATTGGGAACTCTTACCCGATATGTTTATTGATTACAGTCTTCAATCGACGAAGTTTATTTGAATTAAAAGCCAACGCTTATAAATGACGGCTGGAGAATTGCTATTGATTTCGGGGTTAATTTTCGACGGCTATCATTCGCATGTACATAGTAAGCAAGCAGAAGTGAAAGAACAGTAGAAATATCATATGCATTTATTCATTCTTCCTTCGCTTGACGAGCTACTCTGATTAGGCTGGCGATAGATTGAAGATTCACATATTGCTGACCAAATTCTTATCAGTTTCAGAACAGCAAGAGGAACCAGATCACCCTCCTGTATGTTCCGTTTCCAGGGAAAGAGGCAGCAGGTTTTTGAACTAGAGCGGGAAAACCAGTTTAATAAATCTTATTAGAATATCATCCAGACCAGTTGCCTTATTGTTCGGGAGAAGGTTCATCGGGAGGAACGTTTCTAAAGATATAATTTAGCAGGGCTAAATGCCATTCCATATTATAAGCGACCAGTGGCCCTATTCTGGTTTCCCCTGAGAATAGGAAATTAAGAATTAGTGGAGTCTTTCTAGCAGTCAGGAATTTTTTATTTTCCAAAGATGTATTCTGGCGTTTGGAAATTTCGTTTATTGGGAAAAAATAATTTAATTTAGTAGCTGTTTTGACGTTAATTTTTCCCCATTATTTTTGGGGAATTGTGATTCGTACATTTTTGAATTTTTAAGCATTATTTTATCTAATAATTATACATACATTTAAAAATAAATTGCTTGTAATAAGGTCGCAATACGTGTTTTAGCTTATAAAAATTTACACAAAAAATGTTTCCCCCAAAAATTATTCCCAGTCTACGAATATACTAGAATATACATTTGGGAACGGAAAATGAATATTTGGGAATACATAAGTGCAATTTGTAGGGCCATATGATCCGTTAGAGACCATGAAAAATGCATGTTAAGAACCACTTCAGGACCGAATCAACTAATATCAACACACAGAGCTGCTTTGGATCCATTTAAACATTAAATAAGAAGAGTCCTTTTGGAGTTCCTTATAAGAGACTTAACGCTGTAATTTAAATATGTAAATATTCAGAATTCAACCCCTTCCTGTATTACCCTACTCCGAGGAGTCGCCACGTAAGGCTGTTCCATAAAAGGGCGTTACCCATCAATCATTGATGTTCCATATAAATTTGGATAACACAAAAAATTAAAAAACAATTTGATATCGCGATCGTTGCCAAACTCTTAAAGAAATCGCGTTTGCCCAAGTCAGTCCTATTGATGAGTGAATTATCTTGTGATGCACGGAGGATAGTACATAGATATCTTCACTCAAATGAAAAAATATTATTAGCCGAAGGAACAATATGAGTCGTGCATCAATTAAAGCTTTCGAAGTTAAGAGTGTATAATATTTCCTAAGTACATATCTTGCGATAGATTCATTTATGAACAAAACAATCGGCAGTTGGTTCTAATAACGTCTGTAAATAAATAGCCTAATTTTCTTAGTATTACACTTTGCGGGGTTCAAACCCAAACACGTAACTTGCTCTATTAAACTTCTGCCTTTTGATGATTTTTATTTTTTCAATAAGACTTTTGATATTTAGCACAGAAAAAGTTTCGGCGTTTGGATCGGGAGGTAATGGGTTCGAATCCCTAACGAGGCAGGATGTAAAAGGTATTTTTCATCATCACCGATTGTGATGAAAACGTACACATCTATGTCTATGACCCATCTATCATATGACTACTACAGGATGGCACGGAGCTTCGCAATGCGCAAATGATTCTAAGTACATCGGTCCTGTAGCCGTATGTCCTCGATTGCAGATTGGAAAAATTAAAAACAAATAAAACAAGACATTCGACAAATTAAAAACAAATAAAACAAGCTTCTGGTAGATAGATGGTTCCGATCCACCACTAAAGTTATTTATTGTTTATTTACGTTATTTGAAGTTTTGGAAGATTGGTTTAGATTCAAAGTATGGTATTATGCTGGATGACTCCTGTTATGACGCTTTTGTTGCAATGTTGGTTTACCAATGGTAATAACATTGTGAGTCTAGACCGAAAAATTTAATTGACGCTGTGTCTTCTTCGCTTAGTCGAAGCTAATGTAATGTGATTATCTACGTCGGCCGCCGCAGTCACGTAAACTTGCATTTAAAACAAAACCTATTACTTCATGTGTTGGTATCCTGACTGAAAACAACCTTGACACTGGAATATTTCATATTACATGATCAACATGTACGGTACACGAACAGTGATAATCATAAAATTAATATCGACTTCAAATACTTTGAACATTATCTATATTTGTGGGATTATGTAGTTTAATATCTTATCGATGGTCGGTTTACGTTACACGCACTAATTTATAATGTGCCACAAACTAATATAAACACTTGATAGGACACTTACCTCGCCAAGTCCTTTGAAGTATGTGATGAACAATTTTTGGGCATGATTATCTGAAATATATTATTATAATAAACCTGAGTAATTCAAATTCTTTTATAACCAGCATACCCAAATTCAACGCACGTACGGGTTGCAAATTAGCCATTTATGATTTATCTAAAATATTTTGCACTGTTTCAGAATTAATCCTTTACACAACTTTTCACGTTTCAAAAAAATAAAACACTAACGTTTGACATTCGCAAATACCGCGCGCAATCAAAAAAAAAAAAAAAAAAAAACGACCACTGAACGGTAATTAATTGTTTCATATTGGTCTAAAAACATGGGAGGAATGGTATAAAATTAAAATTCCAGTAAATTTTTTATAAAATAAACTCGTTTATTAAATAAGAATTTGGATTGAGATGTACCAATGATTGTGTTGTAATTCGCTTATTTATCTACCTCCTCATCCGAATGGACTTCTTCCACGGCATCTGCCTCTTCAGCATTTTCAGCGCTCTCCCCAGGAGTTGATTTCTTTTTATCCTTTTTTTCTTTCATAGTTTCACGATACACTACATAAAATATCATAATACGTTAATAACCAAACTAATATGAATATGTATCTACTTCAATTTACCTTCAAGTGCCTCTTTCAACGGAGGAACAAAACTTTCAAATTCTATCTCCTCCAGAGCTTCGAAGACATGTTGTGATGTAAATATTTTCTTTTTATTTTGCTTTAAACGATTTGCATTCGCGGTAGATGTTAAATATAGGATAAAAACGGAAGCCGCTCTTGTAATAGCACTTTTCGCTTCTTTACTAACGTTAATTCCAGGTGGAAGAGCCTCTTTAACTAGTTTACTAATTACTGCATTGGGCAGATTTAATTCTTCCACGCGTTCAACCATTATAATTTATATAATATTTAATTCGATTAATTACGTATGTATACTAAATTATTTAATTAGTCTATATGTTATGGAACGACACGATAAACACAAATTTCTTGTCAATTCAAATGGCGCAAAGAGCGCAACAATTTTAACTTTATGGCAACAATACACAAATTTGACGTATGCTTAGGTGATGTGCTGATATATAGAGGCACTAAAGACCATAAAGTTAAATACTGCAGAGTGAATGATAGCAGCTGTCAAGTGAGTCAAATTCGGAGGGTAAAAGAGAAAGCATATAAATCAACGGGTCGTATTTAGAATTTGCTCGATTGAAATTTAAAACTTCTCAAATTCCCAATTATTTTTATTCGAATATAGTACGCATTAATTGTTTTTATTTTCGATAAAAAAATTATACTTATAATATTCCAAAATAAAAAATAATTATGAATAGAAAAACACGTAGAATATGTACGTAGTAATAAGAGAAATGCGACTCTGGTAATATAACATATGTTTACAAACACACACACAAAATGAAAAACCCCACACCGAAATCAAAATTGTTTACTTAATTTTCTCTGATTTATAAATTAAATAATGGATAAATTTATCACAAATCACTTTTTTCTTAACATAATTTACATTTTATTTTATATAAACACTTAGTAAACTTACTGATGGTAAGATACGCCTTTTTGAAATCTTTTAGGCGTATTTTTACAATTTTTGACAATACACTTCATTTCAATAACAAGTTTATAATTTTTTTTATCAAATAATGCACACCACACACTACTATATAAACCAACTAAATATTTTATAATATTTTTATTATTTTAATTAATAATTTTAAAATCACTAAATTAAGTCGTCATCATAGGTTGTCACTGCGCACATAAATAAACATCTGATTTGGGGTTTTTCGTTTTGAAATATGAGTAAGCCATATGCTTTTTTATATAACCATCCTTCACCAACGTGCCTCAAATGAAATAGCAAATATTATATGCTTCTTTATATGGGGGAAAAAACATTTCTACTCTGTGTAGTATAACTCTATTCTAAAGACGCTTAAAATATAAAAAATAGTAGCTGTGTTTTATTATTAAATCGTGTTCGCCTTCGCATTCGCACAGTATAACTTTTTCTGTGAACTCATATATCCCCTTTTCAACCAAAAAAATCGCTTAATTAAAGTCCAAACCACACAAATGTGTGAGTAAAAAAAACATAGTATGTAATGGTGTTTTTGACAAAAAATTTCACTTGTTTTGAAGTATAACCAATACAATTGTGTGTATATCTATGGTGTTTTTTTCGACCGAAAATAAGTTTCTGCCAATAATTATAGATATTAATACACTTTTGACAACGAAATAATTAGATAGTAAACGTTGTTTGTTTTTATCCATTTGATTTAATTTATTTCACTATAAATAAAAGAAATCTTCGTTTTTAAATTTGGTTTGTTGTGTGGTTGTCAAATTAAATCAGTAAAAGCAATTGGAAGCTTAACCGACTTAATTCAAGACGGGTCCCATGTGAAACGCGAATTTTTAAAACGAGAATTATTGAAACGCGATATTTCAAAACGCGATACGGTCAAAGTGCGATATCCCTTTTTCAACCAAGAAAACAAAAAAATTGGCTCAATTTTAGTACAACCCACACAAATGTGTAATGGCGTTGTTGTTAAAAAATTTGGCTTGATTTGAAGTAAATCCAACACAATTGTGTGTATAGATATATGTAGTGTTTTTTTGTCGGACGAAAATAAGTTAAAAAGGAATTCACAAATGTGTAATTTAGTTGAAAACACATAAAAAACTAATTTATTTTACATTTTTGCCCTACCCGCACAATTGTGTTAGAATATGGTACAAAACGCGATATTTCAAAACGTGATATTTCAAAACGCTGTTACGACTACGTGTTCGTAACTACCTCTTTTTGTGATGGCCTCCTTCTTGTGATGGCGCGGCGGTAAGAAGAAATAAAAATTGAGAGCGAGACCAATGTGCACCGGATGTGTGCAAAGCAAAACGCTCTGGAAAAATGTTTTTTCTTATATGCTTCTCGTTAACGCGAATTGATGTAAACGAAAAACAGAGAAGAAAGAAAATATTCTAGAACGTTTTGCGCGTCGTTATTTGGTGCTAGAGTTTTTTTTAGTTTTTAGTCTTGATTGTAATTTAGAAGAAATATAAAGTTTTAAGTCTCGTTTTTTTTTTGATTTTGTGAAGGACGTCTCGAGTGATTGGTGATAACAATTCCTAAATTACAAGATAATCCGTAAATTTTCGATTGTTAGAATTTAAAATATAAGTTACCAAAATTAATAAAATTAAATATATTGTTAGAATTTGTGTAAAGCTAACTCATAAACTCCTGTATTCGGTGATTATTTAAAAAAAAAATAAATAATAAATAAAATACGAAAGCAAATAAAATTTTTAGCGCTTTTGAAATTAAAATATCCATTTTTGTTTTTTTTTGTTTGTTAATGGAGACAAGTGTGGTGTGCCATTCATTGGATTCGATTCCAAAATTTGAAACTGGAATAATTCAGACATTTCGAATTATTCATAAGTGAATTAATTTCTGTGGAATACTGGTTGTTTCGGTAAAAGTGGTTGTATACCGGGTGAAATTGTGCGGTGGACGAATTTTGGTCGCATCATATTATTGACCGCGTGTTATTTTAATAAATCAGTGTAAAATTAATTTTCTCACTTAATTGCATCCATATTTGGAGTCTCGTCGGAATTTCATCAAATACGTCCAAAGTTTTCGACATAGTTTGCCAATTTTCCAGATCTAGTGACATATTATTAGTAATATTAAGCCAGTTACACTGTGCTTAGAAAGCGAGAGGATCCGATAAAAGTAAATATCCGGCGGATGGTCCACAATACTTACAGTAGGCGAACCATCGAAGGCTGGCAAAGCCCAACGAAGGCATACAAAGCCCATCGCCTGTATACAAAGCCCAACGAAGGCATACAAAGCCCAACTAAGGCATACCAAGGCCGCAACGGTGAGTTGAAATAATAAAAGCGAACGAACGCCTCGCATCTAACGGGTGGCCTACCGGCCAGTCGTACATTGTTGGTAACGGTGAGAAGCACTGCAACGGTCCAAGTGTGGCACCTGTGGCATGACGGCTACCCAAGGCTGCAACCGTAATTTTTAAGGTACAATTTTTTTAGTTTATTTTATTTTTTTTCATTATTGTTTTATATATTTCAATTTTTTTTTATTTTAATTTTATTATTTGTAATCGAGCACCACAGTACGTGGTCGTGCACGCTGCCTCATTGCGCATTGGTCTTGCTTCCTCCTTTTATTTTTGTGTTCGGCGATTATTTTTGTTGTTTTGTGTTTTGATTTTGGGCCATATCCAATGAATTACTAAATTTCTTTCGGGATTGGTATGATGAGGGGGGAATTCCCATCCTGTGTCGGGGTTACATTTCGCGGTCCCTTGGTGCCCGCATTCTGATTCGAAACCGGTGTTCACCACCGTGTGAGTTCGGACGGATGCGCGCACCAAGGCACCTCTCTTCCGTTATAATTTTTTTTATTTTTTATTGTTCGTTCCTGAGGTTCTGGCCGACAAATTCCGGCAGAACTCCGATTTATTAATTTTATTTAATTAATTATTACTTTAATTTGAGTTTTTTTTATTTAAAATCTCTGTAATCACGGTGTAGGCCAGGAGCCATGCAAGCCTCAACCCCCACGACCCATAGCACTTTTCACTGAGTTGTAGCCGGCACAAATCACCGTGGAGGCCTCTACATGCGCCTAGATAAAATCTGCAGGATGGCAGTAGCCATCCTGTAACAACGCTATGTGGTATAAAACGCGATATGGCACAAAACCCGATATTTTTAAACGCGATATTTCAAAACGCGATTTGGTACAAAACGTTAAGCTAAAAACAAAAAAATTATTTAATTGTAATATTTGAAATATCTCGTTTTGATTATTCGCGTTTTAAAATATCGTGTTTCAAATGGGACCCTAAACATCGATAGAAGCGGGAGTATAGGATCGGGTTATATCAGGCGGGTCGCTGTACTCCCGTTGCAATGTACATTCAGGAAAAGGAGAAATTTAATTTCTGTTTGTAGGAATTTAAAAATCGATATGAGCGGGAGTTTAGGATCGGGTTATATCAGGCGAGTCACGACGCTCCTGTCGCTATGCTCCCATCGCTTCGCTCCCTAGTTAGAAATATTTTCTCAGTTTATAGGAATTTAAAAATCGATAGGAGCGGGAGCATATGGTCGGGTTATATCAGGCGAGTCACTACGCTACCGCTGCCTCGCTCCTTAGTTAAAACAAAAAATTTCAGTTTATAGGAATTTAAAAAATCGTTAGGAGCGGGAGTATAGGACCAGTTTATATCAAGCTGGTCGCTGCGTTCCCGTTGCTTCGCAATGCACATTCTGTACCATATCGCGTTTTAAAATATCGCGTTTTGAAATATCGCGTTTTGTACCATATCGCGTTTTAAAATATCGCGTTTTGTACCATGACGCGTTTTGAAATATTGCATGTTGAAATACCGCGTTTTAAAATATCGCGTTTTGAATTATTGCGCTTTGTACCATATCTCGTTTCGAAATATCGCGTTTTGAAATATTGCGTTTCGAGCGGATCCCATTCAAGACGGCGTCGCCTCGCGAATTGACTATGTAGAAAATTATACCATTCGGTATGTATAATTTATTTGAACCTTAAGCGACGTCGCTAAACAAGGTGAACCGTTTATGGACCATAAACGAAGACTACACTTCATACAATAGATCGCAAACGAATCGATTTTGCAGCTCAAAAACCAACCGTTTACAGTGTTCCTATCATAACTAGACTTTTTGACGAAGTATTCGTTCGCATAATGTTCACTTTTAATGATATGCAAACGTAACACTTATGCGATTCACCAAAGCAACACTTCTGCATATGATTTCCAATAATTTTATCGAAGTTTAAAATAATGTTGGATATAGAAACGCAAAATTAAACTTATAATTTATATTATTTTATTTTCATAATTACTATTTTTCATACTTATCATATAATACTATTTATGGAATTTTACATAAATCATTGTGATACTGGTGATGTTTCCCGATGACATTCCCTTCTTGACTATTCGGCTTGGATTATAGTTCATTTTCCGCACAAATTGTAATAAATTTTCTTTTTCTATTTTTTTTCTTGTATTGATGCTTTTATCTTGAACGATAAAAATATAAATTAAATATTAAATACTTATCTAAATTAACTTAAAAGTTATTAACATAAAACACAATATGGCGTCTTCGCTCGATTCACGAACATTAAATGATTTAGTTTATGAAATCGTTGTATCCCGTTAAAATGGAAGAATACAAAAAAAAATAAATGGTTCGTTAATAGTTCGTATAAGTACCGGAATTTGCGAATTCGATTTTTTGTTTAGAGGGACACATCTTGGTTTTGTCAGTACAATTTTTCTGAAATCGGAAAATTCCGGTTGTGGTTTAAGTATTATGATAGTGGTGTAAGTGTTTAGTAAATATTAGGAAATTATTGAGGGACTATTTCCGGTATTTTGGGACAACCGCTATCTTGGTTATTTATAATGATATTCACGATCGAGTGATGAGAACTGGATATGATAGGACAAGTTCGTAACAATATGATTTATGTCAACAGCAAATTGATGAACATTTTTCTTGCCAACTTTCCGCCATTCCACACTTTGATTCTTTCGTCGTGATTCTTTCCTCGTTTCCTTCCCCTTTATCAACAAACTGTTGTTAGTTTGTTGGTAAAGGGGAAGGAAACGAGGAAAGAATCACGACGAAAGAATCAAAGTGTGGAACAGCTGATTAGTATGATTTGTGAATTATGGTGAACCATCTCTCGGTAGGCATAGAAACTAAAACAGGTAACCATTTCAGCTATTTCATTGCATTCTTGGAGATTAATGCTGTGTGCCTCAGAAGACTTTTCAAACTAAACTATTCAATATACTAATAGTTCAAACAATATATCAACAGATGTCCCTAGTACAAAATTCTTCATCTGTGCCTCAAATTCAACTAAACTAATATAAGTGTCATCCGAAGTTTATAAAAATATGAACAAAAATAAAATTTTAAGAATTTTAAAAATCGTCTGGTATTGTGTCCCTATATGTACATGTGTATAATGTATATGAAAAATATTTTTTGATGCGTAAAATATTAGAACGTAATAATGTACATTATATAGAATTTAATTAATAATACAAATAAGCTTAAATCGAATAGAGCACGGCCGTTTTTCCATGTTTTCTTTCTTTAATTCTTTCTAAACTTTAAAATAAATTATACACTATACACATCACTTCAAGTCATACAATAAAATAAAAAGTCTGAAAAGTAACCTCACGAGTTGATTTATTGCATATGAGACAGTAGCGGAAGCTTCAAAACTTCAAAAGTTTAGTTTGAAAAGTTTTGGGGCACACAGCATAAATCTTTTTTGTAAATCTGCAAGAAAATATATCTCTAGATATCTTGTTTTATAGTTAGGTTAATGATTGTAGTGAACCTATTGATGGTGTCCAACATACGACGGATATTTGCATTTTCATGTCGAGAAAATCGCTGTGCGTGTGCCCCTTCTTGTTTATTTATTTCATCGGTAACGTATTCCGTCTTGAGTTCATATGAAGGTTGTCATTCCTAATGTTCTTCTAAATCCAAAATGGTGTGTTGGAATTAAATATCTCTCATTTATTAAAGGCTTGAGCCTCTTGAGCAGCAGTTTTTCAAATATTTTTGATATGACCGGAAGTAATGATAACAGTATATACGATTTTTTATCGTTTTCTGGTTTCGGAAACATAATTACTTCTGCCACCTTCCATTGATGTGGAACATATTTCAGCCCGAAGGCGGCATTAATTATTTGAAATTTGAACTAATTTATTCTCGAGAATAGCTTTCACTATTTTCCCAATAATTAAGTCATAACCTGGAGCTTTTCTGTTACTTAAATAATTATTGTTAAGATCATCTTATGTTAAGATCATCTACTTTGTTTACGATAGTTGTATTTTTATTTGCTGTTTCTCAGCAGCGGTTAAACAACTAGTTATTTGACCTCAAAAGAATTGTAGTTTTCTTATGGCATTCGTATGAGGAATAGGTGAACTCTCCCAAGCTGTTTGTTGGATAGTATTATTGAATGCTTCTACTTCAACTTCCAGCTGCTTCTTGAATGTATCAAAATTGATTTTATTGTTTGTTAATTTAGACAAGTTATTTTTTTATTATCATTGTACTTAGAGTCATGATCACAGGTCAGATCATAGTCCTGCACTGAATCTGGTATTTTATGTATATCAGTCTTCTAAAATGGTGGTTTATCGCCAGAATGAAATTCACAGTTGTTCTCGCGAGCTGTATTTAATAGCTCTTCTTCCTAGGTTGTAACTATAAGTACCCAAAAGGTATTATTTTCATTAAAGTCACCACTTATGCTAAAATTTGGTCCTAGTGATTTAAGAAGTCGACTGCGTAGTCTTCTTTTTTCTAACTGTAAATATAGAAGATACTGAGTTCCCGGTGTGGATTACCTATCATGGTATAATAAAATCCGCTTCCAATTTATATTTTTATTTTTATATTTTTTATTTTTACTTTTATTTTTACACACAAAAAATGAAATTTATCTTTTTAAAAAAAATTAAATTTTTATTTTATTAATTTTCAAGAGGCAACTCAACCAGTGGTGAAATCTACAATGACAATTATTTCTTTCTCATACTTACTATACCGCTATAAACCGACCGGTGCAAACAAAACCTACAAACCATATAAGGCGACGCCACAGATTCAATTTTTATGGTTTTAACTTAATTTCTATTTCTAAACTGTTATTTTTATCTTGGAAGATAAATCGCTCTTTACCTTCTTCAATGAGCTGAGCTTTGTAGCAAAGCTCTATATGCATTGGGATCTTTTGTGTTTATTTTCCAAACATTATTGGTTAGTTCCACTAATCTATAGTCGTTCGTGGACACCGATTTCATGAAAGCTTGGATATTTATGAGCTCTGTAATGCCTATTACATTTATAGGCTGGGCCCCTTGTCTTTTGTTTGCGATTTCTCCCCAATTTCTGGCGAGAATTCTGTTCTTCGTTTTTTCGTAGGTGTTTCCTTTTGTTTGTGCTCCAATCAATTTCTCTTGCAAGTTCCTCATCTATATGGAACTCATCGTCAGGAAAGACAAGTGTACTGTTTTTGTTATAACAAGTGAGAGGAGTTTACAAAACTTCTAACAGTCTGGTTTCAGCTTCACATTTTCTTTCTTTAACGTAGTGATTTCATTGCTAAGTTTTGATGCCATTTTTCTATTTCACCAAGTCTTTTGCGTAGTTCAGCATTTTCCTGCTGAGTCGCGGACTATATTTGTCTAAATGGTGATCTAGACATTTTTGAACTTCGTATGAATAGACATCACAAACGCTAACACAGCCCAGAATCCAATGAGCCGGCCTCGTTAGAGGTTGAACAACTGACCAGTTGTCCATTTCCCCCTGAAACTCGATTGTTATGTTATTTAAAGCACCAAGACACAGAATAGATATTATCCAGAAGCTCCGACACAGAATAGATATTATCCAGAAGTAGATCAAGAAAGAATTACCTATCCAACCATTTTCCTACCTTTTGACTCTGAACTGTAATTATTTTAATATGTATTAATATTTATGTTAATATATTTAAATTTTAATAATTTATTAATATATATTTCAAATTTAAAACTCAAAAATAACGAATTTTTCCTTCTATTGGGTACCCTGCAAACAATTTTTCCTAACTTTTTGCGAAACAAGGTCAAAAAAATGAGTCGATATTTTTCCATACAAAAACAAAGAATTATCATAAATGAAATGAATGTAAGCAGTTGTCAAGTGAGTCAAATTCGGAGGGTAAAAGAGAAAGCATATAAATCAACGAGTCGTATTTAGAACTTGTTCGATCGAAATTAAAAACTACACAAATTCAAAATTATTTTTATTCCTGTGTAGTATCATTAATTGTTTCTATTTTCGGTAAAAAATTGTACTTATAGTATTCCAAAATAAAAAGTAATTATGAAAAGCAAAGCACGTAGATTATGTACGTTATAATAAAAAAATTCGACACTGTAATATAACATATGTTTGCATATGTTTACAAAAACAAAAAGTCCAACAACCAACATTTTTTTATTAGTTTTTTCAGATTCCTAAATTAAAATATGAATAATTTTATCACAAATTCCTTTCCGAAATTTTCGTGGCGCAGTTTGGCAGCATTTCACAAGATACTTCATTTAAATGTCTCAATGTTCAAAGTTTTCAATGTTTATTAACAAACGATGCACTAATAGACGATCCACTAACTGTTTTATAATATTTTATTTATTTTAATTAATAATATCAAGATTTACCTAAACAGGGTGGCATGTTGTAACATCACTTTTTTCGATAATATCGAAATTTACATCTCTTTCATCACGAATAAAATTTAACGTTTTTTCCATTTATCAATTACGTTGTTCTAATGCGATCTCAACCTAATCGAAGAAAACATTATGTCGTTCTACTCTTATTCTATCACTTACGTATTTTATGAGTGATACTTTATGGAAAAATAAAAAAGAGATAAATAAACAATTTATTCTAGTAGCGTGCGATCGCAATATTGAAAGCAAAATTGAAAAGGGAAATGGCAAGCAAAATTTTATTTAAGGAAAAAGAGATATAATATACGATAAATATCGAAAAAAAGTGATGTAACAACATCCTACCCCTGTGGCCCTATTCTGGTTTTCCCCGGGAATAGGGAATTTATGAGTGACGTATTTCTACCACTTGGGAATTTTTTATTTCCCTTAGTGTATTCTGGCGTTTGGGATTTTTTTTTATTGGGAAAAAATAATTCCATTTTATAGCAGTTTTGACGTTAACTATTCCCCATAATTTTTTTAGGGAATTGTAATTCGTACTTTTTCGAATTTTTAAACATTATTTTTTCTAATAAATATATATTTAAAAATAAATTAAACTTGTAATAAGGTCGCAACATGCGTTTTAGTTGATAAAAACCAAAACAATTTTTCCCCCAAAAATTATTCCCAGTCTACCAGAATATACAATTGGGAACGGGAAATAAATATTTAGGAATTTTTGCAATTTGTAATTGCAGCAAAATATTTTCCTAATTCCCAATTCCCTGGGAAAGCCGGAATAGGGCCACTGATGTCAACTTTGTGGCGTAACAAACAAACGAACGTTTTCTTTTATAATAAATGTAGGTGAGTGCGTTTTGTGACTGACCTGAACCATAAAGGAAAATTATTTTGTCTTATATGTTTGTTTTTTCAGCCAATTGGAAATTAGTTCTGCTTTAACAGGAAACCGTGAAGTGATAAATAAATGAATTTTTAAAGAAATAACAAACCAAGCAATGCCCAAGTAAACGGATTCGACGAAGTAAATTTTCGTTAGATGCAGCCAGTATTCTTGTATTAAGGATTGATGTAGTAATGGCGACTTACAGAAACAAGAACGACATCTCAGTTATTTAAAACTCTTATGAAATATTTCGATAATCAAATTTGATCATAATATATATATATTTTAAATAATTTCATATTTAATATTTGATATACATTTTGTTAATTAATATTATATGTAATTGCATTAGTTTTTCTATTACACAATTAATAATTAAATTAAGTTATTTTGATTTTAATTTGTTTTAAAATATTAACAATTATAATATTTTTTTTTTTAAATCCTATACCATTTAAAAGTATTCTGCGGTTTAAAACCGCATCCCTTTCTGACGAGCCTTCGTCGGTTTTGTTTATACAAATAAATAAATAAAATTAATTATTCATTCTATAAGAATAAATTTGTTTTACAATTATTAATATTTTTATTTGATGTTAACACAAGATAAATTTATATGGATTACATTAATACACAAGAAATTATTAAGTATAATATAGAGACTATTGAAAATTATTTTAGTTTTGTAGTAAAATTTAGCACCTACTAATTATTAAAAAATTATAGAAAAATGTTGTCGATATGTTTTCTACTATTTGATCTATTTCAACTTTAAAATAAATGTTAAATGTTGCGCGTAGATTTAATGTAATGGAAATTAAAATTGGAGTCTGTTGATTGTGATATCTTTCGCATTTTTGAAACAAAGTGTCTTTATTGTCTTTATATTTGTATAAACTTAATATGTAATTTAAATTAAATTAAAATCAATGAAATTAAATAATTCAGTTTCTTACGATCTAGGCACTTTTTTATTACAACTTAGTGTAGTTTTATGTATATATATATATATTTATACGATTACAGTTAATACATATACGGGTACTTTGAGGACATATTTCGGTTAGATGTGTCTTAGCTTGTAGCTTTTGTATTTTGAAAACTCCCTTATTGATAACAAGGACGGGTTACTTTCAGATAATTTTTACAATTAAACCGGATGGAATTCCGTATTAAATTGGAAAAATATTTGAGGAATTTTCAAATACATCTATTCTTAGTTTAAAATAGTTTTTGTTTAACTTACAGGTTTAATGAGGTAAAGATATGAAATATGTATATACTTTTTTCATTTTAATTTAATTGATTATTTAAATTATTAACATCAAAGGAAGATTGTTTTTGTTCGTTGAAAAACTCGTTAAAATTATATCTTATATCACTACGTTATTCACTTAGCTCTCATAATATATTTTTTAAAAACTATTTAACTATATATATTCTTGAATGTTTTCATGTACTATACCATTAACCTCATTATCTTACAGTCAACTTTCTTCTCCTTCATCATTTGATTTTAAATTAATTCCTGTTTCGCTGAGTACGCGATTTTTTAATTGTTCAATTTCATTTAACAATTCTTTAGTTTCGTGATCCAGTGAATCCTCCGATTTATAGGGCTGTTCCGGATCAACGTCCCATTCCATTGAGTCCGGTGTTGAAATATGGGACCAGCTATTTACCGACGAGTTAGAATTTAAATGAGGCGCACGATGTACTTTACGCCCATTTCCATTACTATAACGCACTTTCTCGTAATTACCATTCGAATTGGACATTTTCATTTGAAAATTTTTATGTCGTTTCGTTTGTTTATGCAATTCGGAATGATTTGATGAACAGTCATCCTCGCTTGATGCTTCATTGATGGGGACATCTTCTGGCAACGCAATCCATGATTGTGTATGGACGTTGCCATACTCGTGCTCCCATTCCAAATCTAGTGATGAACCGGCAGGTGATGTTGTTAGGCCCGTGTATAAATCGGGTCGATTTATCGAGAATTTTTCTTTCGTTGTAGTGAGAAGCAGCGACTGTACATCGAGGCATTGTAATTGGATATCGGATGGTGCTGTCGTACTATTTCTATTCAGTCTTGAATAATTGTTGGTTTCTTGACGGGACAAAAATCGGTCAATAAATTTTGAATGTTTCTGTAAAAAAAAAAAAGATTGTTTAATATTATACTTATGTATTATATTATGGTAATATTAAATTATAGCACCTTTGATTTTGTTTTCATAATGCGGAAGATAAAAGAACGGCTGCTATTATACCAAGAGAGAGCAAAAGATCGATTAAATATTTAATTCTAAATAGTTAAATGCACGCATACCTTTCATTTTCGGGTTGATTCTCATCGACAAGCTAGAATTAGTAAAAAAATTAATCAAATTAAAATTGAATAATGAAGATATTAAATTTATTTAAGTATACGTGGTTTGCCAGGATAATTTTATGATTGCCAATTGCCCAAAAACAATAATCACAAAGAATATTCAGTTATAACTGCAGGCCGCTTGTTTAAGGAATGATGTCAGATTCAACCAAATTAGGTTAACAAGCAACTGTTTTGTTTTTGGTAACGTGTTTTACCATTGTCTGGGAGAAAGAAAACATAAAATTATTCGAATGACTAAAGACATTGGTAACTTGAAGGTAACATGGCATTAATTGTCTTGGATAACATTCTCACAACATGTCTTAGCCTGACCTTCAGCATTCCTATCGGTGAAATTTTTCAAAATTTAATGGGTCTTCCACTTCTTACTAACAACAAATGACATTATTTTAAATGCCATTTTATTTTTCTATGTATTTATAGGAAGCCTCAGATTTCTGATGATAATTTTGACACTAGCAGAATAACGACTAGTAGTAGTCGTTGAGCATGCAAGTTGTTTTTATTTTTCCTCAAATTGAAAATTAAAAAATTAAATTAAATTTTAGATGATCAATTGTATTGATTGTTAAAACATTTCAATATGTATGTATATACACTTCGGTCAGAATCTACTTAAATATAAGTCGTGCTAGCTCCACACATATGAAATAAACAATAACTAAGTAAAGATGTATTGGAATTTTTTTTTCCATAGTGATTTATTTTTAAATAACTAAGTATAAGTGTGTTGGTGCAGAAACAAAAAAAAAATGAACAAAAAAAAATCAAATTTACGTTGCATTGTTAGTGTAACCAACACACTCTTTGTTAGTTTTTTTTAAATAGGTATCTGTCAATGAGAAGAGTAAGCAGGACTTATATTAAAGTAGATTCTGCTTGGGTGCAAAACAATCGCATATTGCTCAATTTTCCACAAAAATTCAAAAATATCAAAAAAATCCAATAATTGTTTAATTTTTTTTAATGCAGATTCAAAGTCTATTTCAATACCTATCCAGTGGCACCTTTTTTGTATTTATACGTGCCATCAAACTGAATTTTGGGGGGTAAACATCTGAGATACAGTTGAACTGCATTCATACGGCGATTTCGCAACGAAGTTGTTACTCGGTCAGAAAGCGGTCATCACGCTGTGCTGTAGCACGAGGTCGGCCAGATCCTTGTCGCCGTCTGAAGCCACCAGTTTCCTGATATCTCTACCACACTCGACGAACGAAGAATCGGCTCAAATTTAGTTGTAGAACCACTTCACTTTGATGCTGCCCCGCATAAATTAGTGCAACCACTTGCGCGGCTACCTCTGGTGTGGTATCCATTTCTTTGCTCCGGTTGAAAACGTAATCAATAGAGGACCGGTCACGCTAGGCGTCGATATGTGAATGATCATAATCCCGAGCGAGATATTTCATGGCATGCTATGGTATTGATCCTGTAGAATTATTTTTAGAATTTAATTCGAAAGCCTGCTATATGCATTTGACAAAAAATCACTTTGTGGGCATGGTACAAGTACAAAAAAGGTACCACTGGATAGGTATTGAAATAGACTTTGAATCTGCATTTAAAAAAATTAAACAAATATTGGATTTTTTTTGTTGATACTTTTGAACTTTTGTGGAAAATTGAGCAATGCGATTTTCTGCACCCAAGTGTAGTTTTAGACAATAATTGTATATAAATTAGTGTGGTAAACAATATATGTGTATTTATTCATATAATCTATTTATATGTTATTTGACTTTTCATAAAATAAAATGCGAAAAATACTGTTTGGCTGTTAGTGTCGATAAGATTGGATGTGGAGGATTTTGTGGCAAAAATTTCCATTTGAGTTGTGCTGCTGTGGATCGTGCATGTCACCGGCAAAGTTTTAAATGTGAAAACATACTTTGGTTTTGTGATGATTGTAGAGAATTGGTGAGTAACCATACTTTTAAAAATATTTATTTCAAAGCCAAATCTTGGGGACAATTTGAATCAAGACTCTTCATATCAAAACTTGTTCGAAGAAATTAAATTAAATAGACTTCTCACCCGACAAACAATTTGTAAACGTAGACTGTTTTTCGGGAACAATGTTACTCACGCCTATAGTAACATAATTTTGTAAAAAATATATTCTAAATTATTTTATTCTCCTATTTGCTATTTTATACTCAGTCGAGAATTTTTATTTTTTATATTGCTCTCTACTCTCAAGTATCAAAAATTGTCGGTAACTTGTCAGTTTTTCTCGGAAAACTATAACATTATTAGTTCAGTAATTTCTTGGTTATTATTCGGAGTTTTGTTATATGATATCCAAAAAATAAATTTTTTCATTCAGTATATTTATGAATTCAGAGTGCTAATGCTGTGTGCCTTAATCGACTAAACTAACTAAACTAAACGAAAATACCGAAAAGTCAATTTACAAGCCCAGTTGGAGGTAGACGATTGGCGCAAACTAAAAAAAAATGGTCAAATTTAATGGATAGATATAAGGTAATTTACAGTACAATTATAAGGAGCATTTAAAAAAATAATCTTTTCAGACCACTATTGAACCACCTACAGGGTCGGGGGCAGAGGAAGTAGGAGCACGATGCTACGTGGTCCTATTTCGAGATCATGTACCAATACTGTTCCGAAAGGCACAATATAAATCCAGTATTGGTTGTGGACACGGGGACCGAAGAAAATCTGCCATCAACATCAGGGTCAACGTCGAATGAAATTACTCCATCTTCGCATTACTTTTATGCGATTTTCTAATTTTAATTCGATGGATTTGAAAAAAATTGAACGCCACCGTATCTTCATTAATCCGAAAGCATTTTCATTAATGTTACGAGCCTTGCTATGCACGTTATTAAATGTATTTTCAGTTGCAGTTGTATTATTTTTAAGTGGAGTAATTATAGCAACCGGTTCCAGTGAGCATTTGTAGCCGCTGTCTTCTAATAGAAAGTAGCCTTGTGGTGGGAACTCTCTGTTTTGATACATTTGACTATTGCGTAACACGCGTTACGCAATAGTCAAATGTAAAAAAACCCAAAACTATCGCAAACAGCAATTAAATTGATGCTGTACTCCAATTTCCTGTTAATATATTGATCATGCAATGAAGTTGGTACTACGATTTTTACGTGGCACCCGTCTATGGCTCCTATGGCGTTGGGAAATATTGACGATCCAGACCGCTTATTAAATTGAGCCCCAATCGCTACGTACGAATATCTATACCCGGTAGCTACTTGTACATGCTAGCCAATACAGAAACTCGGGATTTTACAGTGTATCCTTTTCTTGTTGCTCGATCGACGAAAAGTTCGGTTATGGTAATTAAAGAGTCAGCCGTTACTCTTAGATGTTCTCTAATAAATACATTGTTGTTCGACATTATCCTTTGAAATTATAAAATCATACACGTTGCGTTTTCGGGGAACATATATTGTATATAGAATTAAACAAAATTTTTCAATGTATCAACATAAACTCAAATAGTATACATTCAACTACATACTTTTGCTCGATGTATTCGTTTATTTTTTATATTCCGTTTATTTAAAATGTACTTATAGTACATTAGAAGTGTATTGGTATAATCAGTGGCATAATCATTTTGAACTTTTGTTTATTTATTAATTTATGTAAATTTCAGTCTATTTTCCATTGTTTATATAAATATTTTGACACTTACAGTGAATCCCCAATAGAATTCCTTTAGCTTTTTCCTTACAGAAAAGTATGAAAAAAAACTTGAGGAAAAAATTTTTTTTTTCATGTTTATGTTTTATTCTTTTCTGTAAGGAAAAAGTTAAAGAAATTCTATTAGGGATGCGCTGTTACTCCACACGGGATGTCAAAGAAGCAGTTTCTTTTCGTCTCTTCCCCGTTTACATATGAAACCGGTTTTAATTGCGACTCATTTTTGAACAAAAATTTTTTTGGTGAACTAACACAAATAAGCCTCAGCTACAATGCTTCCGGTCTGTTCCGATCCGTTTTCCCAAAATAGTTTCCGTTCCATCTTTTCCGTTCGCTAGTTACAATGTATCCGTTCCACTTGTCAAAATCTCATTTAAATGAAAGTAAATAAAACGTCATGGAGGATTAAGAAATTTTAAAGTTGCTGTGCAATTTGTATCAAAAACATTTAAAACGAGGCGATGGTGGGTACGCCCTTAGTTGTTGAGGTTATGGTTTCCGCTCTTCGGTAAAATTTTAATTTAAAAAAAAACGGTCCGTCTTCTCCGCTGCATTGTAACTAACCTTTCTGTTTTCATGGTAAATTATATAGAACATTTCAAATTTAAATATATATGGAAAAGCGGAGGCTATAGTAATGAAATAAAAAAAAATTAAGCCCATTTTTGAGATGTAGATTCTAGTTTTAGTGTTATTTTCGAGAGAGCATGAATAAAAAAATACAAAAAAACTTGGAGATTAAATATAAAATAAGGTTTTAAATTAGAGTGTCTTTCAATTGGTTTAAATGCCGCATAAAGTTAAAAATTTATTCGTAGAATTTTTTTTTAACTTTTTCTTCTCTTTCAACTTGTTTAAATTGTTTGACAATCGGTGCTATTTAACGTAATTATGAACGTATAAAAGTTAAAAATTCGAAAACAATAAAATTCATGCTATTCCAAAATATATCTTTCAATTACGGTTAGTTTATAACTAAAAATTATGATTTTAATTAAATTCAAACTTGTATTTACAAACAACTATTTTGTGTCAGCCAAATGTTTCTCATATAAAAATTATATCAGCTCTTGAAGCAGATACAAAGTTTGACATTTTTATTCACAACAATTTTTAACTTTTTAGCTTTTTATGCGGTATTTATACCAATTGAAACACACTCTTAGCAATAAAAATCTATTACGACTTATTTTGAAGTGTGAAGCAGTGCTTCTTTGAAATTCCGTGTGAAACTTATGATTGTAATTAGTTTAGTATTTCTTAAGGCACACATAATGACTTTTGTAGTAGTGCCACCTATTAGCATACTATATGAAATAACCGTTCTAATTTTAGTTTAGTTAGTTTAGTCGATTAATGCACACAGCATAAGAATCCTTTTTCCATCTAGCATACCTAATTCCATTAGAATCGGTAAAGAATTGACCGAGTTCCGTCCTAGGTTGCCATATTCCAGAACTACTTCCCAAAATCATTTAAGAATCTTATTTCCATTCAGTATACCTAATCCCATCATAATCGGTTAAAAAATGATCGAGTTCCGTCCCAGGTATCCATATTCCAGAATTCATTCCTAACATCATTTAAGAATCCCATTTCCATCCAACTTACCCAATCCCATTACAATCGGTTAAGAATTGATCGAGTTCCGTCCCACGTGGCCAAATTCAAGAACTTCTTCCAAAAATCATTTAAGAATCCCATTTCCATACAACATACCCGATCCCAACATAATCGTCTAAGAAATGCCTGAGATCCATCCCAGATTAAAATCGACCGAATAGATAAAATTTAAAAACATTTGGATTTAACGGACAATTAGTCCGTTAAATCGAGATTTTTCTGTATAACATGTTACGTTAAAATGTCACGTAATCAACGCAACAATTTAACGCAACATTTAACGCAGCGTTTAATATGAACCCAAAACTAGTCCCCTAAATGTTTTACCAAACATAAAACTAAAATAAATATTAATAAAATGAAAAATTAAAATACATTAAAAAAATTAAAGCCCAAAGTTGTTGCTTTCAGATTCAAAATGAAAGCAACGCAGTTAAAATTCGTGTTCAGTGAAAAATGTGTTTCGAGCACATCGTTCATCCATCGCAGGGCACAGCAATTGGGATTGTTTTTATGCAAAGATCTTGGCCTGAAGGCGTATACAGTGCAGATCGTGCAACAACTGAAGCCGAACGACTTGCCACAGCGACGAGGTTTTTGTGAGTGAGCCTTAGAACATCTTGAAGAAAATCTGTTTTTTTTAATGGATACGTTAATATGCCAAATTGCCGCATTTGGTGTGATGAGCAGCCTACCACTGCACCCAGAAAGAAGTACTATTTGGTGCGGTTTATGGGTCGGTGGAATCATCGGTCCGTATTTTTTAGATGACGATGGCCGTAACATGATCAATGGCACTCGCTATCGTTCGATGATGAAGCCGTTATTGGCATCGGATTTTCTCGCATTCACCACAAATCATCAGGAAATTTTCTGATCATAAATGATACCAAAAGGGATGAGTATAAATATCTCTGAGAGAAACGATAAAAATATTCTGAAAATGTTTTAATTTTACTAAAAAACAAATACAATTGGAAAATTTAAATTTTAACAGTGTATGAGTGGAAACTACCCTTGTCGATAAACATAGCTGTGTTTGCAATTGAACTTGATCTTGTAGGAGATACGTCTTGGTTCAGAGATGTTAGAATAAGGAGTGGAAGGAGAATGACGGATGGTGTTTTAAACTAAATACATTAAAATTAAAGTTTAGTCCTTAAAGTGTTTTACTTTTGTACTGAGCTACAAATTCACATTCCTAACTTTCTGAAATCTGTTACCATATAGATTATGTTTAATACGCCAATCCCAAAATTTTTGCTCTAAGAATAGATTATGAAAATAAGTCTGAAGGTTTTTATTTGTTCTTTATAAATATTTGACGATATATTTATCAACATTATCTGTTAAATAAGAATTCGTATATGTGGTCTGTATGTTAACGTAATGTATACTGCACACAAACAGATTTCGAGGTTCTTGCTCAATGCAGTGCCTATTGTACGTATTATAATTAGTGATTCGTGATACATATTTTGTTGTCCCAAATAATAGATGAGAATATGTATGAAAAAAAATACAGTGAGTCACAAAAGTCTACATACACCACTAAAATTTGCAAAATCGAGATAAATGAAAATAACTTAATATTGTAATATTTATTAATATTAATATATTTAAATAGAGAAAATCATTATTGGACTAAAAAAACTTATTTTCAAAAAATTCATAAAATTTATATCACAAAAGTCTACATACAGTTGCACGTTTCTATTTATTCTCGAATTATTGCAAATTACGTTTCAGTATTAACTTTGC
Source organism: Nephrotoma flavescens (assembly GCA_932526605.1). NCBI lineage: Eukaryota > Metazoa > Arthropoda > Insecta > Diptera > Tipulidae > Nephrotoma > Nephrotoma flavescens. Next base: position 236,790,554 of record OW052220.1, read on the forward strand.
ATTCGTCTTGTGTGAAGAAATATTTTTCGTATTTATTAAAGCTACGGGAACAGAATAAGCGTTATAATGAAATATTTAAAATTATTGGTAATAGTCGAGCAATCATACAAAAAGTGCGAAATTTTGATAACAGTGGAAGTATTAAAAAAAAACAACGATCTAGGTGTTCTAAAAATCTTAACGCACGGGATGTTCGAAGTTTATTTAAAAAAAATGGCTTCCATCAAGTACGTTAATGAAGGTACTGAATTTTGGAGCAAAATGCTTTTCACTGACGAAAGTAAATTCAATATAATCGGATCCGATGAAGAGGGAAAAAATTGGCGAAAAATTAACCAAAATATGGTTCCAAAAAATTTACTTCCTACAGCTGGTGTCGGAAAATTTATATTTATAGAAGATAATATGGATCACTGAATGTATTTGAACATATTGCATAGCAATTTACAAACGTCCGTTGACTGATTAGGACTAGGAATCCAGTGAATCTTATGCTTAAAATAATGCTCCGCAACATACGGCGTTGGCAGTAAGACAATGGCTTCTAAATAATATGCATAAATAACTTCATCCGCCTCCCCAGTCACAGGACCTACATGCAATAGAGCACATCCTGCATATATCAATATAAATTTTAGTTCTTAAGTGTGTCTGAACATGATCCTTTTGGTTTTATTTACGGTTTATAGACTTTTGTGACATAAATTTTATGAATTTTTTGAATATTTTGAAATTATTATTTTTTTCTCGTAAAATAATTTCCTCTATTTAAATATAGCTAATATTTAATTAATATTACAATATTTAGTTCGTTCTATTTATCTCGATTTCGCAAATTTTAGTGGTGTATGAAAACTTCTGTGACTGACTGTATATGCCTATGAAAAACTAGCATGTATAAAATTTACCAGTCGAGGCATATTGAAATATGAACTATGTAGTATTTATTATACGACTGTTGTTGTTTTCCTTTTAATTTTCAATTTTCCTTTTGCTTTCGTGTTTTTGGGAAAAAGAACACAAAGAAAATTATTATAATCTGGTTCGAATTTTATATATATCGAACAACAAAAATATTTTATGATACGCTTTTGGTGACGTGAATTGTTTTATTTATGTTGCCACACAACATTAAAATTTATAACCACCAAAACTGTATAAAAAAATAGTTGGAATACGGTGCGCGCGATGACTCATAAAATTATTTTGCCATATACATAGTTGGAATAATGCTTTATGACCAGACCATTACAACACCAAACAGTATTATATAGTAATAGCGCAAACTATTACAACAAATATTTTATTTATAAAAATTATGAAAAACTTTATTATGATTAAATTAAACTTACTGTTGAATTATCATCGTTTGATGTTCGATGCAATTTAAAACTAGAATTATAAATTATAAATAGTTTTATTAACTAACAAAAACACTTTTCATTAAAAACTCATATTTATACCTAAAACCATTTTTTCCACCTAGACATTTTCCAAAACAAGCACCCATATCGTATTTTGGAAAATTTAAAATAATCAAAACAATTTGTTGCCATTCAGAATCGAAATTTTATTTATTCATAGTTGTGCGATTCATAATCCAAAAACATAGTAAATTAGAATATAAGTGAAAAGATTTAATTTCTTTGCACATCTTGCCATTTTAGAAATAACCAACAACAAAGAAATATTTTTGTTTGGTGTTGAAAATTTTAAAAACCACTTTGTAAATATTTTCGCAACACTGTTTCGCACTCACAAAACTTACACAGTCACACTTCTTTTTAGTTTTCGTTTTTTAAAATGTTTAAATACATTATCTAAATTAAATAATATTATTAGCAAGATAATTATTTTATGTGATTATTATTAAAAAGATTTTCTAATATGATATGACGGTAATTTTCCATGCTACTTTTTCTTTTGCTTGCTATATAATGTAATATTGACAATCAGCTGTTTGTGGAAATTCGTTTACAACGCATGCTCGGAAAATCATTCTGTTTTGGATTCTATTTAAAAGTATTTTTAAAATGTAGAATGTGTTTGTCAAACATAGGTAAGGGTTGGAAAATTATTTTTAGTTGATTTTTTGGGGTGCATTTACTATGTGGCATAGTTTATTTGGAATATACGAGTAGGCGTATAGTAATTAATCTAACTTTATGTGTCAAAGCGAATTTGGAATACTGAAATAGACTATATAAAATGAAGTATAGCAATGAAGAAAATTGTTGACCTTGAGATTTTCTCAGATTTACTTTTTGGTTTAGTAATTTAATGTTAAAAAGGCAATTATATAAATAAATATCTATATTTGTTAAAATTAAAAATATAGAAAGTGTTATAGAAGCATATGCTCGATCAGCTAGCAAGCAAGCAATATGCTAGCGCAAAACCTGGCTACTCAATCAATTTTACCAAGCAAATTTGAATTTGAATTATTTTTTTATGCGTTTTTTGTTTATTTTTGCCATTGCACAGTAAAACAATGTAAACGTTTGCTGGATAGTTTTCTAAGCCGCAAAGTTTACTGTGCAATCGCAGAAAAATATAAAAAAAATATAAAAAGAAGTAAATTCAAATTCAAATTTGCTTGGTAAAATTGATTGAGTAGCCAGGTTTTGCGCTAGCATATTGCTTGCTTGCTAGCTGATCGAGCATGTGCCCCATAATCATTGTTAAACGGATACATCTGATACGACATTATTATCAATATCCACAAACAAATAATTAATAGAATCAAGCATTAACTGCATATTTTCAAAAAAAAACAAAGTACATTAAAAATGAAAAAACGAAAACTATTCGTAACTTCGAACAGCCTTCTATATTTTATTAACACTTGCCCATTAACAACAACCCGCGATACTGTCGATATACGCTACACGTTCACTGATATCGCAACTTTAGTTAATCGCTCGATTGCAGTTTTGAGGATATCTGGAATCGATTTGGATGGATCCCGGAATTAGCCTATCAATTCAAACGCCATGTTAGTTAGCTATGCTGAGCTGCCAACAAACTACGATTACGTGTGTGCTGTATCTTTTTCTAACTCAACAACAAATAAAAATGATTAATACCAACCTTTGTTGGAATTGCGGAAGGAACACGTCCTTGTTGAAAGTTGTTCTGTTCCAATATCACACTGATTTTGTTGAGTAGGTGGGGAACTACTCAAGGGGTGAAATACTGAGGTGCTGAGTTCCCAAAATCCAATTACAAATTCCCCCAAACCAGAAATGACAGATTTTACTGCTTTAGTACTAGGTAGACGAGAAATCAAAAGGATTATTTCAGAATGGAAATCATTGTGTTATGATGATTATTCCGTATCCGAGTCTTTTAGATAGCGGAGCCAGCATTTCGGTTCTGGGACAGGGTGCATTACAGTTTATCGAGGAAAATAATATTAAATTTCAAAACATGACTTCCTTACTATCTACTGCGAGCATCAGCGGATTCTTGGATATGTTATTGTCAAGATTTCGAATGGTGGCATGTCGTAAACAAGGAGGCTCCATGACGCTCTGAACCTTACGCAGCAGAAACCTGGAAATAAACTTCTGGGAACTTTTTGGATTAGTTCCGTAAATGATTAACGAGTTGGACAGTAACTACATCGATTCGAATGTTGATACATCAAGCAATAAACATATGTTAGATGTAAGGCAACAATCCGCATTAAAAGAGATTATTGACAGTTTTCCTTCGTGTAAAAAGTATCGGTTAAGTAGGACACACATTATGTCACATTGTATAGACGTGGGAAGTACGCTTGGGAGTTATTGAGGAAAGTGCCAGTTCCTTGCACAAGGTAATCTCTCACCACATTCATGATCGCGTCTTTGTTTACCTAGACGACCTACTAGTGGTATCTGCAACCTTTGAGGAGCATTTCTCATTATTATCTGAAGTAGCTAGATTGCTTATTAGCCAACCTGACTATAAATGTAGAAAAAAGTAACTTCGTTCTACCGGAAACAAAGTATTTAGGTTACGTGATTGGTGAGGGATGTCTCACAGTGGACCCGGACAAGATTCGAGCTATAGAGAAATACCCCGTTCCGATGACTACGAAGCAGATTCGCAGATTCCTGGGGATGCCTGGCTGGTACCGAGGCTTTGTTTCCAACTACTCTAGTATTGCTGCTTCTATCACGGAATTAGGCAATCGGTGAAACATTCAGGTTCAAGAAACATTTGAACAGTTGAAAAGATCGCTTGTGATGGTAGTAGTTGTTAATCCACATTAGGGATTGTATTATTTCAGCGGGTTGACAATGGGGATGAACACACCTTCGCGTTTATGTCCCATAAGGTGAATAAAGCACAACGAAATTACAGCATCACAGAGTTAGAGTGCTACCTATACGAACGAAAAACGGATTCACCCACATTTTCATACTATTGGATCAATATAGCCGATTCCCATTGCTATTTCCGATCCGCTCAGCGTCCTCGGCAAAAGTTGTTGAGATGCTAGAGAAGAAAGTATTTCATATTTTTGAAGTTGATACTAAAGTATGGGATTAAGCACAATTTTACTGCAAAATACTCCCCATAGGAAAAACGTATGTGAATTTATCCCCGGATTCTATCCCCGAAATTAAAAAAATTTAATCAGCAACACTAACATAATAATGTCCCTCTAACTCTTGTGTGAAGTAGCCCCGCCCCGTTTTATATTATATTTTAATCCAAATACACTTTATAGGTGAAGTTATCCACTATTTACCAATCGACCATTTTAAGTTGGAAAGTCTAGGTTTAAAAAAATTGAATGAGTGTTTGGAAAAAGACGATCTCGTAATTTGTCGTAGCTGCAACAATAATACTTCCAAATGGAGCATGAGCACAAATAATGTAATTTTTGTTTATGTTGAGCCGCTTTTAAACCCGAAAACAACTGTCCCAATCACTGAAATTCCCACCGAAGTTGTAATTTTGCAGAAAACATACAAAATTAATTCCTTTGTGAATTTTTTACCGAATAGTTCACATTATGTGAGCTATTGTTACCGGGATGACTGCTGGGATATGTATGATGATCTAAATGAAATCACGATTAAAAAAAGAGCATTATGTTCAGGAAAGTTATTCCTCATATCTTAGTATATCAAAGGATAGAAACGGATCAGAATGAAAAATAGGGATAACTCTTATTAAACCTTTTAAGTTTTTTGTTTAAAATCCATGAATTTGAATTTGAAATGAAATAAGAACAAAAATTGAAAAAACCCCTCAAAAAAAAATAAAATACAAAAACAAAAAAATAAAAATACAAAACAAAAAAAAAACAACCCAAGATTACAGTCTTGACACGGCGGTGTGGCTTAAATATAGCAATGACACAAGTGGCGCCGTCCGAAATACACTAACTGGAAAAAGAGTTCCACAGCTATTAACTAATTGTAATCACTAATCAGCATTAGGTACAACCTAATTTTTTGTTTATATTTGGCGAAAAGTGACGTATGGGTTTGGCTATTTCAAAACCATATATGTAGCTCTGATCAGACAAATTAATACTTTTTAAATGTGAAATTAAAATATTACTTTTGGTCCAAAATAAATTATATGGAAATATTTTGCTTGGAGCCTAATTTCGCTAGGTTGCAACGGTACGATTTTTTGGTGTTTTCCTAAATGTAAGATATGTATGTTCCGTCTTATTGTTATAATCTGACAATTTTATGAGCAAATTTAAAAATTATTTTACTTCATTTTATTAAATTATTACATTTATTTTGTGTGTTTTCCGAATTAAAATAATTTTAATAAACATTTTTATTTTTCATATAATAAAATTCGGGGATAACTTCACATTTAAAGTGTATTTGGATTAAAATATAATATAAAACGGGGCGGGGCTAACTTCACACAAGAGTTAGAGGGATATAATTATGTTAGTGTTGCCTGATCATTTTTTTTTAATTTAACGCAGTCAAAAGGGTTAACCGGTCGGTTTTTCCGGCTATTAGAGCATAGACAAAGGACGACCATCAACGTTGGGATAAGCATATCGATGAAATTACAGGTGCACTAAGGAATACGATCGATGCAAGCATTTTGTCGTATTTGGTCAGCACAAAATATTACATGGATGATCTTACCAGTTGTTGAGAGATTTAAACTGTCTTAATAACAACCAGTCATATGTTCCGAATAATTCTGATATTCTATCTACAGTACAAAAAATTGCCTTGAGTCATCTTCGCTCGCAAAGGTTATAAACAAAATGCCTCCAATTATGAGCTTCGTGCTAGGAACAGAGTATTTAATGTTGGCCAGAAAGTTTTTGACAAAACTGCGTGCAGAGTATTGCGTCTAAACAATTTTCAGCTAAGCTAGTCTTCAAATCATCTAGTCAACAAACCGGGTGTTATTTTAAATAACATTGGAAACGGGTCATATAAATCAGGTAAATCAATTGGAATTTATCATACGAAAGCTATACGTTAACGATTTTTGGAACAACACTGAATGTATATCTTACCTCATTTTCTGTATGGAGACATTGTTACATTCGAACTTCAGAAGCAATATTTCAATCACTTGCAATTATTATTCAACTCATGCATAAGATATACGTCATATGGGACTAAGAAAATGTGATCATATCTCTCAGTATACAAATATCTTACTTGGGTGCTCGCTCTATGAATATTATCAGTTTCGGGTATACTTAGCAATGTTCAAGTTCTTGAAACATAAACAGCCTGAGTACATTGTTAATAAATTAGAAAAATTAAGATCTAATCGGTTTCAGACATTAAAGATCGTCAATAATAGTACCAAGTTAATGAATATTTTACTTTTTTGTGAGGGGAATCAGTATGTGGAATTCTTTATCGGTTGACTGCAAGAATTGTAACACAACAGCATCATTTCTTATAATTATTATTAATATTATTATTATTTTTATTATTATTATTATTGCAATTATTGTTATTATAAATATATTTTTAATTTAGGCTATCCGTTTTTGTGATGTAAATTAAATTTAAACTTAAATAATTATTACGAAAAATCAATTGTGTTAACAATTAAATACACAAATAAATAAATAAATAAAGTAAATAGATTGTGTACAGTATACATTTTGTAATGTTAATTTCGAATTCAAGTATCTTCAACTATGACCTGAAGAAGACTATCTCCTGGGAGAAGACCGACTATCTTCTGGGTGTGGGTCGTCCCCACGATTGTAACCTTTTGGTTGGTTACATATATTTTGAAATCAGTTACACCGCACATCACACTTCATCTCTCTACGTACCTAATAATTTTATCGCATACTATAGAAATGTAAATAATTTGCCAAAAGTTGACGTGTCACAGTATTTTTTTACAATAGAAAAAATTGAATATCGTGCAGTGATAAAATTCTTATTTTTGTTAAAAGTGTATAAGGACTCTTCACCTTCAATTAGAACAGCAGAACGATGGGTTGCTGAGTTTAAAACGTGATCGTCCAAAAAGTGCATCAAAACCAGAAATCGAAGTGAAAATACGGCATATGGTTTTTGAAGATCGTCGATTAGCCGAGAGAGATTTAGTAGAACATCTAGGGATATCATTAGGCAGTGTGAGCAATATTTTGACTTAAGTTTTTGGTTTCAAACAGCTGTGTGCACAAAGAGTGCCACAATGGAACAAAAACACATTCGAATGCGATTTTCTCAGCAACATTTGTATAAAACGCTTTGCGACAGGATAGAAAGGATTTTGTGCATCGTTTCATCATTAAGAGGCTAATTAGTGGTGTCAGTTTTGGTACCGAAGGGAGTTCTTGTCCGGAAATCTGCCGATAAGGTGTTATCATCAGTTTTTTTAGGATGCAAAAAGAATTTTGTCCGTGGCTTACCTCCAAACTGGTGAAACAATAAACTCAGATTATTATTGTAACCTTTTGCACCAGCTGGATGTAAAAATACGTGAGAAAAGATATGATTTTTAGAAGAAGAAAATAATTTTTCATCAAGATAACGCACCCTCGCATACAGCTCAAAAAACCATCACGAAAATCAATTAAAGTAGGAATTGTTGCAGCATCCACCCAATTCGCCAGATTTAGCTTCCTCTAACTTCTGGCTGTTCTCACATCTAAAATATTTTTTCCGGACTCTCACTTCAGTAATGGAATCCATAAATTAGAAGATCACTGGAACAAGTGTATTGAAGTTCATGGAGATTATATTAAAGTGACTAAACTGCCACCAGATGTTGGCTCAAATTTTACTTCATGGGCCTTGCGGAGGGCAAATCTACCTTACCCAGGTTTGTAATAAATTATCTTTGTGTCATGTTAGACGGAAATAGCTTCAGACCGCAAGCAGATATTGTGACAAATGATACTACATGGACCTTGTAGAGGGTAGGTAAACCTTATTCAAGTGAGTAATAAATTATTTTTGAGTGAGATTAGGCGGGATTGGTTTCAGACAGTATGAGGTTTCAGATAATGTTGATTTTAATAATAATTAATTTCACCAGACCGCTACCAGATATTGGGTCAAATGTTATTCAATGGGGGGAATTCGATTCGAATTGCTATTCGATTCGGATGATCTATTCGATTCGAACATTAATTGGTATTTGGGAATTCGATCAAAAATAGAAATGTACACTGTTAAATAATAAGAAAGGAAATTTTTTGCTAATGGTCATTCCTGTACTAAAATTAATCACCTTGTTTAAGTTTGACGTTTAAAGTGTGTATGTTGTGTTGTTGTTCGTTTTCATTTTATATGTTCTCGAATTCACAAATACCGATTGTTCGATAACGTTGTTTGATTGTTCGATATCGAGTACCCAAATAGGAGCCCAGGGCTGATAAACCTTATCCAAGTAGGTAATAAATAATTTTTGTGTCTGATAAAATTGATATCAGACGATGTAGGCTTTTAATAATTTATTACACCAGACCTCCACCATTTTTTTTTGTTTTTAAAGGAAGTATTTATTATCTAGTGGATTTAATGTTTTTTTAAGCTCAATTAGTGTACCTCATATTTTTCATTGACGCACACACCACCCATTGGCCTACTCACACAATTACATTAGACCAACTGCACATTGCAAGCTCCATGTTAACCTGTACACTGACAATTTGTCAACCCAGTACCTCTCGGTCCAGTACCGAAGCTTTAATCACTTTACCACTTGTCCGGTACCCGAACATTGGATCAAATGTTACTCCACGGGCATTTTAGAGAGCAGGTTAACTTTGGATCAGGTGGTAATAAATTAATTTTGTATCAGGTTAGACGGAAATGGCTTCAGACGATGTAGGCTTCAAACATGTAATTCAAGGGTCGTTTGTACAACCTTTAATAATTTATTACACCGGACCACCTCCAAATAGTTGGGTCAAATATTACTCCATGGGTCTTGAAAAGGGCAGGTAAAACCTTTCCATATTGGTAATAAATTATTTTTGCGTCAGACTGTTCGGAATTAATTTCAGACGATCAAGGCTTCAAATATATAATTCTAAGGTTGTTTGTACAAACTTCATTAATTAATTTTACTAGACCACCACCAAATATTGGGTCAAATGATACTACATGGGCCTTGTGCAGGGGTGGCAAACCTTATTCAGGTTGTTATAAATTATTTTTGTGTCACGTTAGACAGAATTGGCTTTAGTATGACGATGTAAGCTTTGAATATGTAAATTTAAGGTCTATTTTACCACTTTTAATAATTTATTGTAGTGGATCAAATGTTACTTTTTGGACCCTGCAGAAAGCAGCTAAACCTTATGCGGTTGGGTAGTAAATTATTTTTGTGTCAGATTAGACGGAATTGGTTTCAGGTGATATGGGGTTCTTTAGATAGGTACACGCAATATAATTGTCGATTTTAACATGTTTAATAATTTTTTTCACTAGACTGCTACCAGATATTGGGTCAAATATTTCTCTATCGGCCTTGTTGGAGGGCATGTAAATCTTCTCCAGATGTGTAATAAATTATTCGTGTTTCAGCTGAGACGGAATTAGCGCTTCAGACTATGTAATCTCCGAATATGTAAATTAAAATTCGATCCTACCACATTTAATAGTTTATTACATCAGACCTCCAGCCAATATCTGGACTCTAATGTTGTTGTGTGTGTTAATTTATTACCCATCTGAGTAAGGTTGATGTTCACTCTACAAGGCCCTTGGAGTAACGTTTGACCCAATATCTGGAGATGCTCTGGTCAATGCTCTGTAAGATGGCGTCGGTACGAAATCCCGAATTACAAAAGTTCGAATTATCAAAATCCCGACAAAAAAAATCCCGATTTTTCTGAAACCTTAAAAATCCCGATAAAAGTAGGGATTTTCAAAAAAATATTAAATATTAAATTTTCTTCTTCATTTTTATTAAGAACTCGGTCTTTTTTTGGCCGATCTGGGTTAGATTTAGGTTAGCGGATATAATTTGCATTTTAACGTGAATTATTCTGGAATCTTTGGAATTGGGCCTGCTCAATTGAATTTGGTTATTCCTCAACTAATAATCGTAAAATCTAATTTACAAAATTGGATTTGTATAAATATGTTTTTTTATCAAATATATTTTTGATCGTCCTGAAATAAACGTTTGGGTTTTTGATGAAATGTTTAATGATAAAATAAATAAAACTAAGCACTAATTACGCTTCTTTCCACAATTTTTTAGTGGGACGCGTTCACTTGAAGCAGCATTCTTGCAATTACAAAATCTTACATAACAAAATCGTGCAATTATTTTTCTGTTTAGTAGTGCGACATATTTGCTGATCCCGCAGATCCTACGTCCCCCGAAGTTAAAATCTAAAGCCCCTCGTGTGCCCGTGAAAGTTATCGAATCCGTCAGTCTCTGCAATTATTGCATTTTAAAATGTTGCATTCACAAAATATTGCTTTTTTTATTAATCTAGCAAAACAATCAAAAATGATTAATTCGACTAACTCTAGAGCGGATGTCAATATATGGCACTGTTGTTGAAATTTGAAAAAAAGTCAGAGTTCAGTTTTTCCGACTCCGATTCCGATAAAATAGCACCGACTCCACGAAACCGACTCCCGTCTCTGACTTCGCAGCCTGGATTTTTTCTAGTAAATTTTTGGGCAAGATATCTTTTATTTTTATGTTAAAATATTATTAGTCCGGCCGGCCCGAATTAATAAAAAATATATTTTTTAAAATCTAGACTTTAGAACTAGAAGAACAGAAAACCGGGATTTTGAAATCCGGGATCTCGAAAAACGAGATTTTAAAAACCTGGGTTTTGAAAACCGTGATTTGGAAAGCGGGTTTTTTAAAACCGGGATTTTACAATTGGGATTTCGTAGTACACCCTAAAATTACCAAAAAATTCCAATTTATAACCATGGTAATTTTTTGGAATTTTGTATATTGGAATTTTAAAATTTGGCATTTTGTATAAGAATTTTGTATTTTTCTGGAATTTTATTTATTGGAAATATTTTTATGGGAATTGTGGTTTCTGGAATTTTGTTTTGTGGAATTTTGGTTTTGGAATTTCGTTTTAGGAATTTTGAATTTAACGAATCGTACCCAACCACGTTACTACATTGCACTCATTACAAAAAGATTTTTAAAAGCTCGATCTTAAAAAAAAATTATAGATTCGAGCGCCCACGGAGTTGCGGACCGGCGGGCGACCAAATTCATATTTTTTTCTTTTAAAATCGGGCTTCTGAAAATCGGGATTTTGAAAATCGGAATTATGAAAGCCGGGATTTTGATTTCGGGATTTTGACAGTCGGGCAAAAGACCCTAACCCCTAGTGGCGGTATGGTGTAATAAATTATAAGCGTCTTAAGCGAAATCCGGCTAACCTGATGCAAAAATATTTTATTACACACCTGGATAAGGTTGACCTGCCCTCTACATGACTCCTACTGCAACATTTGGTGTAATAAACCTAAATGTCCATAATCTCACAAAAAAATGTTATTAATTTTCTAAACCTTAAATGAACAATTTTATCTGGATAAATGTCTGGCAAACACTGTTTTCAAACCAATAGGCGCGATCGTAACATTACCCCAACATAAGCCTGTTTGTCTCAATGATACGGGACAGACACGGAAACATTACTCTCTTTTACATAGTAAAATAAAATAACCTCGTAGTAATCATGAAAAATTTGGACCTAAAAAAAGGTGTATGTGCGTGTGTGAGTATGCGTGCGTATGAGCGTGTGAACTAAATATCTGTGTCCTCTCTACTGCCCAGATGGCTTGTCTGATTCGGGTGAAACTACATACATAAGCTTTTTTCATAAATTCGGAGATCGCAGTGATTTTTGTTCGAAATCGGTCAGCTTATGACAGCTTTCACAGGACCTTTTTTGTTTTTTACAAATATTTTGAAAAGTATATCATTTACAAGAATAACGACTTACACTAAACAGTATACAAATTTTAAGCGGAAATGACGATTTTTCACAAGAAACCGTTTTTCAACGATAAATCGGCCTCTGTACAGCTCAGATAGACTGATTGACCGTACAATGAACATACATAAGCTTTTTTCACAAATTGGGTGATCAAAACTGTTTTTCAACAAAAATTCAAACTTGTACAGCCCAGATTGATTAACTGATCGGGTTGAAATTACATACTTAAGCTTCTTCTACAAATTGACATCTTCCATAGGAGCTTTTTAACAAATATTATGAAAAGCATATCAATTAATTTTACAACATTACCGTTCCCGTTTAGTTTTCCAAAATTTAAGAGGAAATGGTGATTTTTGACAAAACACCGTTTTTCATCAAAAGATCGGTCCCTGTACAGCCAATAGATGGACAGATTGATCGGGATGAAACCTAAACTTTTTCTACAAATTGGGATATCTCAGTGAATTTTGGCCGGAATCGGTTCACCAGAAGTAACAGCTTCCGTATGAGCTTTTCGTTTTTCCACCGGTAGTGACAGTATAAATATTAGTTTTTTTCGTTTTTTACACGTACTTTGAAAGCGTATTATGTTCGAGAAAAACGGGCATGAAGTAACATATTCTAATCATTTTTCCCAAATACATTTTAGCGGAAATCACGATTTTTGCCAGGAAACTGTTTTGTTGTAGAAATTTGGTCTCTTTACATACTGATTGATTGATCGGGATGAAATATACCTTTTTCAGTAATTAGGAGATCTCAGTAAATTAAATTTCAAACAAAATTAGATCCGATCATATTTTACTCTACAGACCAGGCGGATTGACTATTCGGAATAAAAGTTTAAACTGAACCTTTTTCATAATTTGGGAAATCCATGCGAAATGTGGTGGATATCTGTATAGCAGAAGTGGCAGCTTCCGTCGGAGCTTTATCAATGAAATGAAGATGAAATTTTCAACAACGGTCGACCTTGTCTTACATTTAGGCAGGAATAATGATTTTTGATTAGACAAGACAATTTTTATCACAAATCCGGTAGGTTCAATTTTTCGCTTCAGAAATTATGTGTGGTGTATTCGAGATCTATCTATATTTGTCGTAAAAGAAAGTAGAGTGTTGATCAAAATAATTACACCCTCCATTTTAAAAAATTTAAAACAAATAAAAAAGAAAAGTGAATACCTATCCCCATCAAAACGACGCGAAAAACGATCAAATGATTTATTTAGTACGATATAAAATTGATTACAAAATCAACTTAGTGACCATGTATTTCGTGGTACTAACTTTTGAAGAGTTGAATTCTCTACATACATCCTAAATTGAAATAAGATTTTTTTTGAAAGATTTTTATTTGATTTTGGTAAAATTATTTGAAGTACATCCTTGGATTATTGAATAACAATTACTGTTGAATTCTGTAATATAAGATTAACCATTAAATTTTCTTTTTTCCGAAATCTGGTTATAATTAGGTAATGCAGATATTATTATCTATAACCTAAATAACACAATATTATGTAAAAGTGGAATAAACCTAATTTAGGCCACTAAAACTCATTAGACCTGCATAATATGATAATAATCTTATATAAATAAAACACAGTACAAAGTATAATCCAACCTTAATAATTTTCGTATAGTGCCAAGTTAAAAAAAAACTAAAGTCTTCATACAAAGCTAATAAATAATTTCCAATTGATAAAGCACATATACAATATTTTTAAATAACCTTGTCTTAAATCGTATTCTGCTTATCGTTTCTCCGAATAACAATATTCTTAACTTTACCACGATCTCGTATATAGCATGTTATTATTTAAGGAAATAGTTTACTAAAATCCAACTTCAAGTTATATTTTATGCCAAGAAAAATTTCTGATTACATATATCCAATTCAAATTGTAATCAATTTCGAGTACAAATAAATGCCGTAATGAAATAACGATATAAGTAATTCATAATTCATAAGCAGAACATAAAAATTTTCCAAAAATTATAGTTAGACTGTTTGAGTTTGTGTACATATTACGTAAGTATATACATATATGTACTTGACTCGTGGCAGCAAAAAATAAAAATAATAAAAAACAGTTTTGGCATTAATTCCAAATTTTTATTTTTTATATTCTGCAGAAAGAAATTCACATCATTAAAAATATGCATGAGTATGAGAAACCCTCATAATCGTTAGAAGAATACAAAAAATTATTAACTTGAAGAAAATCATTATCTATACCTTTTTATATAATAAATAATCTCAATTAAGGAAGGAAACCAAATTACGCACACAAACAGCAAGTAAATAAATTAAAGACGATTTTTTCGAGTCTCATGCTGCTACGTACGTATCCTTAAGTAAACTGAAAATTTTTAATTTAATTCTTTATATTTGTTAGAAGCTAAACGAAAATCGGTTTAGTTCAGAACTTATTTTCTACTTGCTCGAAAACTTATTTATATTTGGACAGCAAATATTTAAATTGGAGATACTTTATCTTGCGTACTTATTATTATTTTTGTGTTACTTTTTTTTGTTGTCATATAATGATATCTTAAGAGTATAAACCATAAACTATGTGTATATACATATTCCAGAGAAACAAACCAACAAAGTAAAAGAAAGAATAACGAAAAGTTTACTTAAACAACCATAAAACTTTTATGGTTTGATAATATCAAAACTGAACACAAACAGCATTCTATTATTCAAATATGTATATCATCATAACCTAAAGCTAAATATTAAAAATTATCCTTATACATATACATACTACTAAAAATTAATAATAATAAGCATAATAAAAAAAATAATAGTAATAAATTTAAAAGAAAACGCACCGTTTCTTAACGAAAACAGAATGAAGCAAAAAATTTTATTTTGCCTACACACACACACACACAAACCAAGATTTTCCTCTAAATCTAAATTACTTTTGAATGTTATCTTGAAGCTATCGGTGATGTGCAGTATTGTCTACTAGTTACAGTTTAACGTCTGAAATTTAGTGTACACATTTTTGAGCTTCTGAATAATCAACAGGAGTAATAAAGCACTACACACGTGGCGAAAAGCCAATTGTTTTTCTTAAATTTTAGAAAGACCACTTTGGCCATTTTCATCTGAAAATCGATCACTTGACTATTTCAAATTATTTTATTCGATTTTTTTTTATTATCAGTGCAATCTGTTCTGGGGTCAAGGCTCTCCCAACTCTTTCGCGGTTTGCTTTTTCCTTCCTTACTTTTACCTTAATAACTGTCGTTGTGAAAGGCATCGATGTCCATGTTGAAACAACCGAAATCCAGGCTACGCTTGTTGAAGATGGATATAAGATACAGAATGTACCCTAAGAAAAGTTGCCTAAAAGCAAAGAACTCTTCAACTGAAAAAAAATGCAGCTATTGCGGTAGAAACCACACTGCATACGCCGCTCCGCATACGCCAAATGACTCTCGTTCGCCCAGAACACCAACCAACAAACCAACATACGCAAGCGTTCTTCAAGGAAAATCCTCAAATGTTGAACCTACCCTGAATAACTGCATGCAACTGATGATGCAGTTAATGACAACAATGCAAAATATGCTACAAAATCAAACCACTAACATCCAGAAACTAGAATGTCTCCGATAAATTATCTGAAGATATGCCACTGGAACACAAACGATATAAGCTAACACAAACTCGAATTAGAACATTTCCTAGCAAAACGCGGAATTGTTCTTATGTTAGTTTCTAAAACCCACTTAACCCACTTGAGGAACTGCTATTATTATAAAAAAGCGGATTTGCCATTGTTTGGGCAAAATACAGAGCAAAGCTCCATTTACATTTTGTCTCCTCCAACAAAAAAAAAAGTATATGTACAGTAAAAAAAAGAAAAAAAGAAAAGTTTACATTTTGAATATCCTATACTCATGTGATTTCCATCACTTAAATCCATTTCAATAACATTCATCTATTTAACTGAGCAAGTACTTATTGATTACATTCAATACACTCAAAAAAAATTTACAAAATTTTTGTAAATATACAGCACACAAAATAATTTGTAAATTTGACAAAAACTATAAACTCTATAAAAATAAATTGTAAAATTAACAATTTTTTTTTAATATATGTAATAAAATTTTCATAAAATTGAAAATATTGAAAAAATACAATAAAATTTGTAAATTTAATAAAAATTTCGTCAAATATATAAAATATAAGCAATAAAATTGAAAAGGGACGTTGTTAAATTACAAAAAAAAATCATAATCAAATTCCCAGGAATTTATTTTTATAAAGTTTACAGTTTTGGTCAAATTTACAAATTATTTTGTGTGCTGTATATTTACAAAAATTTTGTAATTTTTTTTTTTGAGTGTTCATATTTGATACTTAGGCTGTGGGCCAATTCTCAGGTAAATCGATTAGTACAGTAAATTGAAATTTTACTACAAATTACTTTTCAAATCGTACCAATTCTCTAGTAAATAAAATTAGGTAAATGCGGCTTAAAGGGACACATTGTTTCTAGGAATATACAAAAATTGGTTTGTAGGTACACGAACTAATGTCATAAATTTTATTGTCGTTGTTCCAATTATTCGTATTGTTTATACGAATAATTGGAAAAATTGTAAAAAAATAAAATAAATTGTTGCGTAATATACACAATAAACTATTAGAAAAAATAAATAAAAATTTTAGCATATAAAACTGTGTTCATAAATATCGAAGCGCATTTTTATTTCATGGGAAATGCTAGTGAATATAAAAAAATTATGTTTAGAAACATGGCCGCCATATTTTCATGATTTGGTTAGCAAAAACAAAAACCACTACTATTTACCTTTTGTGTCTTCGCTTTACCCTACTTTTTAGTACGGTATTTCAATTTACCGCATACACTGTTAAAAACGGCTTTTACCCTAGATTTACCTTAGAATTGGCCCGCAGCCTTAGACTGATGTCCAATTCGCGACTTATTTCAAATAAGTCGACTTATTTGACTTATTCCAAATGGCGGCTTGAAATAAGTCATCTGCTGGTCCAATTCAAATCAAGACTTATTTGACAGTTCACAGTTCTAATAATTAGGCTGCGGGCCAATAGTCGGGTGGTAAAAGTCAATATTAAGTAAATTTATCGGTAAATTCATTTATTTTTCAAAAACTTTATGGCAAACTGATCGAAAAATCTGTTCTAAATCCGATTTTAATCATAGTAAACGTATTACCCGGCTATTGGCCCGCAGCCTTAAAAGTCTTTTTTATTGTTTGTGGAAATATAAATCACACATTTTCAAAAATTATTAAAATGGAAAATCGTCGGCGTCAAATGATGTTACTGGTTATGTTAGTAAACAGGAATATTAGGCTTTACTCCAAAATCATCAAACATGATGTAGAAATACTGAAATATTTGGAAACGCGTATAATGCGAAGAGCATGTATTCAAGTATTTACAGGGTGGCTGAGACCAAGTTACCAAATGAAAACGCTGTAATTTTTTTAATTTTGATTATTTTTTATTGAAATTTCGTGGAATATGTGGAAAACATATTACATTTTATGAAAAACATGTTACTGCTCGATATGGCCTCCTTTGGCTCTGATTATTTGATTCAGTCTTCCATAGAAAGCATTGTGTGCTGACCGAACGTGGGCTTGCTGAATTTTATTCCATTCTCGAACAAGAGCTGACTTCAATGCATCAACACTTTCGTATTTTTTAGTAGACACCTTACTCTCCAAAATGGACCATATGGAGAAATCCATGGGATTCAAGTCTGGTGAATATGGTGGCCATTCTTTCGACGAAATCAGCCGCGGAACGCAATTTTGTAAAAATTGCTGTGTCGCTCGAGCTTTGTGTGACGGTGCCGAGTCCTGTTGGAATGCCCAACGGTTCGTACCAAAGTGTTTACGTGTTCAAGGTTGTTGAATGGTGAAAATTTTCTCATCAGAAAAGACAATTTTTGGAATCTCATCACGTTCGGCCAAGGCCTTCAATGCTCGTGTTGTGACTGAATCAAATAATCAGAGCCAAAGGAGGTCATATCGAGCAGTAACATGTTTTTATAAAATGTAATATGTTTTCCACATATTCCACGAAATTTCAATAAAAAATAATCAAAATTAAAAAAATTACAGCGTTTTCATTTGGTAACACTTGGTCTCAGCCACCCTGTATTGTTTGAATCGTATATCGTCTAATTCATATTTGGTCTAGGGTTTGAAATATTGTACAACCAACTTTAGTTTTGGAATTATATCTAAAATTATAAGAGGGAATACAAATTTGGCAAAAAAACATTTGAGAATTAATTTTATTACGTTTAGAAATGTACTAGAATTGATACCAGATAAACGTTCCGGTCATCAAAAGGAAATAGAACTCATAATGTTTCTGTTTTGGCTTGCTTGCGGGACAAGTTACAGGGTACTATCGGTCGCTATGAATATACCAAAGACGACATCAATTAGAATATGTCACAAATATTTGAAATATTTTGAGAAAATTTTAAATAAAGTTGTTCATTTGCCAACTCACGAAGAGCTAGAAGAGGTAGGTAATGCGTTTGCTTTACGAGCAACGTCAGATGCATTCAACAAGGCGGTTGGTGCAATAGACGGGACCCATGCGAAAATTAAATGTCCAGTTAGACATCATGACGATATATAAATAGAAAGTTAGACTATTCTATTCAGGTTCAAGGTAAGAATTTCAATTTTTATGCTAACACGTTTAAATCATTTATATTTTTTAGCTATATGTGACCATCAAAAAAGATTTATATAGATCTGTGCATTGGGTTTCCAGGATCAGTTCATGATCAACGAATATTGCGAAATAGCAATATTTATAATTTTGCAAAGTACCCTCCGACTGGATACTATTTACTTGGAGATAGTGGCTATCAATGCCCCGTCAATCCGATAGCAATCATGACACCATACAAAGGAAGTAACCTTACTGACGTCCAGCTTAGATATAACCATCTGCACAGTAAGGCGAGGATCGCAATTGAGAAAGCCTTCGGTATGTTGAAAACGAGGTGCAGATGTATTTCCCTTAGAAGCCTGGAACTTTCAATTGAGAAGAATTGCCAAGTAATAGCTGCATGCTGCATTTTGCACAATGTGTGTGTGTTGCTTTAGACGACGTTTTATCTAACGAAACCACACTAGAAGAAGAGGAAGAGTATCAAAATATAACAAACATCGCAGAATCAGCTCTTCAGTTCAGAGACAATATATTTGCCTCCATTTTCTAATAAAAATTCAATTTAAATGTATTAATATAAATAAACATTTTATTTAATCAAATACATAATTTTTTGGCAAATTCATCACAAATTCATTATTTCCTAATAATTAAACTGAAATTGTAAACTTAAAATTAATTAAACTATAATTAAAATTATGACTTGGATTTATTCCGAGTCAGAATCGGATAAAACAACATCATGGAAATATGTTTTACATATTTTTTTAATTATTTTTTTTAATTTCTTTAAACATTTTTTCCTTTCTGCCCTTCATATATTGTAAAAGCGCATCTTTATTTTTTTGCGACGGTCTACTACATTCTTTATTATTTTTATTAACCGATCTGGATGTTGATGTCGTGTCTATTGATAGTATGTCCGTCACAAGTACATCGTCAAGAGTATTTGTCGATGGCGTATTCGTTAATGGGTATCTGGTTGATTCTTCGTCCAAATATCCAATCTCGTAATCTGGGATCGACTGTAGTAAGACCGGCAGAGCTATGTTGTGTTTGCCACCGATGAAATAGTTTATTTTGGAATAAAATGGCCAATTATTTGAATTTAGCTTGTTCGCAGACATGCCTTGTTCTGTTCCAGGTTCTGTTAATTTTTTATAATTTTGAATTAGGTTTCTGGACTTCTGGACCGCTTTTTGATAAATTTAAATCTTCGGCCAGTTGTCTAAAAAGAAAAATGACGCATTAAACTGTCAGTTCACAAAATTACTCCCATAAAGTAAACTTACTCCCATAAAGTTTTTGACACCACAGTTTTTTGTTTAAAAGGAATCTATTTCTATCCTTAAATCTATTAGGGCACGTGTTTCTTCTTCAGTCCCTTAAACATAATTTATGATTGAAACAAAAAAAATTATAGGTAATTAATAACATACAATATGTAATTTAAAATGCACTTACAACGTAAAGTGTAAAGTTTCCTTTTGCGACTATTTTTGTCTGCCATAATGTTCCAAAAAAATATTTTTATGTTACAGTCTTAACAGTTTCAAATTATTATTTTCCAACTGTTATCGTATATCACAGCTAAATTTTATTACATACAAACAAAAAATGTATGAAATGTCATTTTTGTGGACACTCACCAAAATAAGTCAAGAAAGTCTTCAATAAGTCTCCTTGTGAGGTGACTTATTGTAGACTTTCAAATAAGTCAGTCTACATAAAATAAGTCATGAATTGGACCGCAGTGTTAGTAACTTATTTGGCGCCATCTTAAATAAGTCGGTCAAGTCGTTCCAATTCATTGTACCGACGTATTTGTGACGTAATAGCAAAATACAAAACGCAATTTACCCTTTTTCAACAAAAAAAAAATTGCTGAATTTAAGTTCAAACCACACAAATGTGTAAGTAAAAAATCATAGTATGTAATGGCGTTTTTGATCAAAAATTTCGCTTGATTTGAAGTACAACCAACACAATTGTGTGTATAGATATAGTGTTTTTCTGGGGGAAAATAAGTTTGGAAGGATTGCACAAATGTGTAAGTTGGTTGAAAACACATACAAAAAATAAATTTTTGACAAGGTACTTTTACTTTATTTAATTAAAGATAATTTGCACTTTTGCAACATTTTAAAATCTTTTTATTAATTTAGTTAAATTATTATTTGATTAACATAATATTTCGGCTCTCAAGCCATTTTCAAATGTTTAAGACACTCGGAAATATTAATATCATTAAAATTTTAGTGGTTATAGCTCCACCAAGCTTTTATAAGTATCAATCAGATACACGAACAATACACTTCTTTTATATAAGAAAAATTGATGTATGTGAAGTTGGCCCAAATGTCAGCCCAAAAAAACGCAGTTGCAACACGAAAACTATAATTTCTGTCACGCATGCACTGTCAGCCCAAAAAAATCGTATGTCACGACATTTTAATGATGTCAGCCCAAAAAACAAAAATATTTTTCCGTCACGTATGAACTGTCAGCCCAAAAAAATCGTATGTCACGAAATTTTAATGATGTCAACCCAAAAAAAAACTAAAATATTTTTACTTCTAAAAATTCAAAATTTAACTAAAACAAAGAAGTTTAAGGAGGTTGTGATGCCGATTTACGAACAACCATAATATTTAATGGAAGTTGAGATTTTCGTCGTTGGTCATCGGTCTCATTATGATTTTTGGACATAACTGGTTCTAGCCTTTACGAGTAGGAAGTTTCAGAAGGTTGTGGTGAGGTCTTCATACTGAGAATAGCCTATATTCGGACGCTTTACGATCAACCATACTATTTAATGGAACTTGAGATTTTCGGTGCTGGTCATCGGTCTCACTATGATTTTTGGGCAGATCTGGTTCTAGCCTTTATGACTAGGAAGTTTCAGGAGGTTGTGGTGGGGTCCATGTATGTGAAGTTGGCCCAAATTTCAGCCCAAAAAAACGCAGTGGCAACACGAAATCTATAATTTCTGTCACGTATGAACCGTCAACTCAAAAAAATCGTATGTCACGACATTTTAATGATGTCAGCCCAAAAATCAAATATATTTTTCTGCCACGTATGAACTGTCAGCCCAAAAAAACGTATGTCACGACATTTTAATGTTCTCAACCCAAAAAATTAAAATATTGCTACTTCTAAAAATTCAATATTTAACTAAAATAAAGAAGTTTCAGGAGATTGTGATGCCGATTTACGAACAACCATAATATTCAATGGAAGTTGAGATTTTCGGCGTTGGTCATCGGTCTCACTACGATTTTTGGATAGATCTGATTCTAGCCTTTGCGAATAGGAAGTTCAGGAGGCTGTGATGGGGTCCTTATACAAAGAATGGCCTATATTCGGACGCTTTACGAACAATCATATTATTTAATGGAAGTTGTGGTTTTCGGTGTTGGTCGTCGGTCTCACTACGATTTTCGGATAGATCTGATTCTAGCCTTTACGATTAGGAATTTTCAGGAAGCTATGATGGGGTCCTTATACCAAGAATGGACTATATTCGGCCGCTTTACGAGCAATCATAATATTTAATGGAAGTTGAGATTCTCAGTGTTTGTCATCGGTCTCACTACGATTTTCGGATAGATCTGGTTCTAGCCTTTACGGGTAGGAAGTTTTAGGGGGCTTTGATGGGGCCCTCATACCAAGAATGGCCTATATTTGGCCGATTTACGAACAAACATAATATTTAATGGAAGTTGAAATTTTCAGTGTTGGTCATCGGTCTCATTATGATTTCTGGACAGTTCTGATTCTATCCTTTACGAGAAAGAAGTTTTAAGAGGCTGTGATTGGGTCCTCATACTAAGAATGGCCTATATTCGACTGATTTACGAACAACCATAATATTTAATGGAAATTGCGATTTTCGGTGTTGGTCATCGATCTCACTATGATTTCGGATAGATCTGATTTTAGCCTTTACGAGTAGGAAGTCCGTTTTTTTTCAAAAGTAGAATGAAATATATTCCCGCCCTAGGCCAGAAAAAATATTCTCTCGGCTTAGCAACAAATACAACATATTGGAATCATCAAAAGCTTTTCGTTTCGAAAAAACAACGGAAAGATATATTTTTTCCTACGATCGGAGAAAAATATATTATGGTTGTTCATGGTTCAGGTTATTCTCAGTATGAGGATTTATATAATAATATATGTATATTAAAATAAAACTGTTAATGATCGACGGATCGACTTATCGTATTTCTATCTAAGGTATTTATTAACAAAAGCGTGATAGATTTTTTAGTTATGAAAAATTCCGGAAACTTAGATTTTCTTTAGAAGTTTAAATATGTCAAAAGTTAGTAAACAAAAATAGAAAGTTCAATTTAAATTCGAAAAAAGGTAATTTTAGGTTATGTCCGTCTTTGAAACTTGAGGCCACATATTATTGTTCTTTAAAAATTATATTTTCATGAACCAATTTAAAATAATAAGCATTTCTTCTTGGCTGTTTTACATTTACTAAACTAAATTTACTAATGGTTCCTTTAACTAAGAGAAATTGAATTTTGGGTTGAGTGTATTCGTCAAGATAAAAAAAATTGTGCTTACTTCAAAAATCTATAACGAACGGAATAGTTTTGTTATTTTGGGCTTATTTTGGTTAAAAAATGACGATTTTTTTGGTCTGACAGTTCATACGTGACAGAAATTATAGTTTTGGTGTTAAAAAATTATTATAATTGTGATAAATGTACTTTAGCACTTTCATTTAAAGCACCATCATGATAGCGTAAACAGAACATTGTGAAACCAATTAGTAGAATATGTTTGCGTTAAATGTGTATATTTTTTATTTTATTAATAGTATAATTTTAGAAATTTAAAAAATAGAGAAGAATTGTATTATTTATATTCATTTCATTCAAATTCATATTTTATGTGTAATTCAATGTTTTTACAGTTTTACTGTCATGATAGTTATCGAATAAGATGACGGTATTGCCAGCGGCAAAAAATAAAATATTTTGGGCTTGAATTTTGGGCCAACTTCACAGACGTGAAAAGTTGCACAACTATGTGTTACAACAAACTTATTTTTATGTTAAAAATATGTAAAACAATTAGTAATTGTAACATCCAAACATTATTTTGGCTTTTATAATTTATTTGAATATAGTTTTGACTTTTATTTTTTAGTATATATTTACAGAAAAAACATAAACTCTACTAGCTTTTATTTTTTTCAAAGCTAGCTAAAATAAAACAACAAACAATATTTTTAGATGGATACCCAACTAACCATTTCAAACAAGGTGTGAAAACGCCACAATACTTCCCCCCAGCCAGATCGAAGATCTATCGAAAATCTAAGAATCTGGTAGGAGTCCTGGAAACACGACCCGATCTTGTAGTGGATTTAGTACTTGACGAAAGATCAAAATGAACCTTTTTGCAAATTTTTGGTTCCTCCGTAAGTAATTTAGATCCGCCAGCCAAAATACTGAGTTCTGGTTCGTGATTCGCTATAAGTAATCCAGTTTGTATAATTGGTGCGTCCGTAACTTCTGTTTGGTTGTCGGAGTAACATGGTTTGAGTCGGTCGATGGAAATTTTGACGTGTCGTCCGTTCAGATCCAAAGTATAAAATTTGTCTGTACGGTCGATTACCAAATACGGTCCAGTATATGGTGGTTGCAGTGATCTGCGTACTGCGTCCGCCCGTATGAAAACGTGCGAGCAAGTAAGCTGCAGATCTTTACTGAAAAAAATTTTGTCCATATAGAATGTTGAGAAGCTGGTACAGGTCGAATTTAATCAAAATGTCGTCTTAAGTTCGTAATAAAGTCCGATTGTAAAATTTGAGCGTTCGTTCCAGGAAATGTTCCAGGAACTCGAGTGTTACATACGTAAACCAGTTCAGCTGGAGTAGCTTTTAGTTCGTCACTGTAAGTCGTTCGTTGTCCAAGTAGAACTGCAGGAAGAACACTAGTCCAAACAGATCGATCATAGCACATAATAGCAGATTTGATGACCCGATGCCATTTCTCGATCATGCCATTGCATTTTGGGTTGCAACTAGTTGTTCTCCTACGTTCAAAACCAAGTAAGTTAGCCAGTTCAAGAAATAGTTGTGATTCGAATTGCATGCCTTGGTCCGTGACAATGAACTCTGGCACACCAAAACGAGCAATCCAATGAGAGTAGACAGCGAAAGCAATAGTTGCAGTAGTAATATCTGGAACTGGAACCTAATCGGCCCAACGAGTGTATCTATCAATCAATGTACGTTGATTATCAGAAACTGGTAAAGGACTAATGATATTGAGATGAATAATCGAAAAGCGTTGAGAAGTTAATTTATAGTTACCCAGTGGAGATTTTGTATGTCGATAAATTTTAGACTTTTTACAAGCTACACAACTTTGCGCCATTTTCTGGGCGTCTTTTTTAATGGATGATCAGATGACATTCTGAGTCAACAGTTAAATGGAAGCTTTGACGCCAGGGTGAGACAGATTATGAAAAGACTCGAACACTTGTTTTCGGAAATTAACGGGAATGAATGGCCTAGGTGTAGTAGTAGAAATTAAAAGAAACGAAAAATTTCTCAAATTTGAGAACAAAATTACTCCTTAAAATTTCTTGAAGTTCCTCGTTATTGGTCTGAGCATATTCGATGATAGCATAATCAATACTTTCGGGAATAGAAATTTGATTAATGCGTGAAAGAGTATCTGCGACAACGTTATCCAGAGCAGAGATGTGCTGAATATCGGTCGTGAATTGACCAATGAAATCTAAGTGTCGAAATTGACGAGGAGATGCTTTTTCCAGTTTCTGTTTAAAAGCGTAGACAAGTGGGTTATGATCGGTATACAGCGTGAATAAACAACCTTCGAGAAGATATCGAAAATGTTTAATCCCCGAATAAGCCGCGAGAAGTTCTCGACCATAAGCACTGTATCTTTTTGCGTATCACTGAGACGTACTGAAAAGAAACCTAGTGGTTGCCAAGTATCCGATACAAACTGCTGGACAACCGCTCCGATCGCCGTATCGAAAGCGTCAACCATGATGTCCAGAGGTGCTGATGATTATGAATGAATAAGTAAAGTAGCGTTCGTAAGTTTAATTTTACAGTTATCAAACGCTTTGATATCCTCTGCAGATCATTGGATTGGAACTCGACTGTTCTTAGTGTAACCTCTTAGGTAATCATTCAACAATTCCTGGTCAGCAGCAGCACCCGGAATGAAGTGTCGATAAACCATTAAACCATAAAATTAATCATACCTAAAAAGCGTTTCAGTTGTTTTACAGTCTGTGGTCGTTTGAAATTTTTGATGACTTGAACCCGTTCATGCGATGGTAATATACCTTGTCCAGTTACCAAATGGCCTAAAAATATAATTTCATTTTTTGCGAAAACACATTTGTCCACATTAACCACAAGTCCATGTTCTTCTAATTTAGAAAAAATGATTTTAATATGTCCGAGATGTTCGTGCTTGTGGAACGACGTGCTTGTGGAAGTTGGAACGACTGTGCTGCATTCCTAAGGCCGAAAGTCATTCTACAAAATTCAAATAGTCCGAAAGGTGTCGAAATTGCTGTCTTTGGAATGTCCGTCGGTTTAATAGGAATTGGGTGGTAAGCCCCCAAGTAGCACCAAATAACTTTATAGTTTTATGACCAAATCCCGACGTCGGTGCAACCGCTAGAAACTTGAAAAATTAGACATTTTGACCTTAAAACTAAAATATCCTATCTATCGGTCGGTCCGACCACCATACGACGGTATCTTTTACCAGTCAGTATCAAGTTATTTTTTAACGAGTTGGCCAACTTATTTCACATTTTCTAACTATTATCCGACTACTGTAACTTAATGGTCATTATTTACCCACGTGCCGACTCTTTAGTTTACCGGTCGTTTTACC
Organism: Nephrotoma flavescens; assembly: GCA_932526605.1. Taxonomy (NCBI): domain Eukaryota; kingdom Metazoa; phylum Arthropoda; class Insecta; order Diptera; family Tipulidae; genus Nephrotoma; species Nephrotoma flavescens. The sequence continues at coordinate 236,817,603 of OW052220.1, forward strand.
CGATATTTAATGACCAGTTGGCGACTTTATTGTCATTTAAAAACTGAAATCCAACTTAAATAAGTTATTTGACATCTGCACGACGACGAAATAACATGTTTCACGTAAATATCACAATTTTGTAGCATAGTTGATTCGCTTGACAATTTTATCGAGAATATTATTTATCGACAAACGTCAAATGTACAAAAATGTATTATTTATAAATAATTAAATGTGGATCATTTTAAATTAAAAAAGAAGCCATTTAAACATTCGACATTATTTTTTCGGAAAGTGAAATTTTAATTAAACAAAACCCTTACATCTAAAAGTCAATAGAAAAAGTAATTTTGACAATTAAGTTAAAAAAATAACCAAGTTGTTGCCAGAGTGACAAATTTGTTGGGAAAATAACTTATTTGATTATGAAATAACTTTTTTGTGTTTTTTGAGATACGTTTAGCTATAAATTAGTCTTTATTATAACTTTTTTGTCATTTTCATATACATTATGAAACACGCCATTTTTCTTTAGGTTTCGTTAAAAATTATTTACTTCTGAAAAAGCAAAATTTGTTATTTTGATAATTTTCATGACTATATGTCAATATAGTATCATAATTTTAATGATGGGGATGTTTTTGAACAGATTTTCTCTGCTTTTAGAGTAATTTAATCATATTTATTTATTTATTTATTTTTTGAAATATCAACTTATAATTTAAAATAAAAAAATTATGGAAGCCCGTAAGTTTTGAGTTGGGAGACAGGTACATATTTACAATAAAACTTAATTTGTTTGAAAAAATAAGCCGCAATTAACACGAAATTTGAATTATTAGTTTAACAATAATTCTATAAATTTTAATTTTTATAAAGAATCTTTCAAAGTAGGAACATATGAACATTTGTATTTTTTTATAAAACAAGAAAAAGAAATAAATAACGTTATGAAAAAGACAGCATGATTATTTACATATTTTGAAAAAAAAAAGTTCCCTCTCCATAAAATATAATCCGACTGACAGACGAAATTAGTTTTTTTTTACGAACGTAATAGTCAGTCATTTGAAAAGACAAATAGTGGTTATTACGACGTTATAACAACCTAAGATTTATTCCCCAATACCGTTGTAGCATCGTTACCATACCGTTGTACCAACGTCGGCTAGCCGACCACTAGTCATTCAGCTAACGGCGGTACGACGTTATCCCAACCCATTTGTGCTACTTGGGCCTGGACAAGGTCAATTGTTGTGAATATAGTGCAACCCTCGAGTCGTTGTGTAAAATCTTGGATATGTGGAATCGGATACTTGTCAGGAATCGTGACTTTATTCAGTGCCCGAAAGTCACCACAAGGTCCCCAAGACCCATTATTTTTGGGTACTAAATGTAACGGACTGGACCAAGGACTGCTACTAGGTCGGCAAATTTCGAGTTTCATCATATTTTCGAATTCTGTCTTCGCGATGATGAATTTGTCCGGTGCTAGTCGTCGTGGTTTGCATGCAACCGGTAGTCCGTTCGTTTCAATTTTGTGAGTCACCCTATGTCTAGTATTGTCAATGTTAATGTTACTGCGAATGACTGTAAAAAAATTTGATATTACGTTGAAAACTCCTGGATCGAAGAGATACCATTTGAAAACAGAGAGGTTAACGGATCTATGAGCCTCTGTCTCTGTATATCTACTAGCAAACCAGTTTTCCTCAAAAAATCCACGCCGATGATAGGCATTGACAGTCCGATGTCAAGTTTTAAGAATTTAGTCCCGTAAGCATTTATCGAAGAACCATTTGCTGCAAACAATTTGAATGATGGGTCGACCCTGGGACTCCGAACAAAACGGGCTGGCAAAACCGAGACATCTGCATCTGTATCTAGTAAAAAATGTGTTTGAAGAAAAATTTCGTAAACTAAAAGGCGGCTAGTGTTAGCATTGTCATTACACACCGTCAATTGAATGACTATTTATATTTTTGGAACATTATTTTCGGAGTTGTTTAATTCGAACCTACAATTTGGCTTACATTTTAAGGCCTTTGTGCCGAAATGATGATATTTAGATCGTGATCTAGAATTTCGACTAAAAATTTCTGAAACCTCCGATAATAATGTTTTCTTAAATTCCGAAAGTTTATTATCAATAGAAAAAGCTAAATTTGGACCGGAAGAACCAGATGCAGATACCTCAATGGAATTTATTTGTGCCTGAGTCATCGTCTCATGCACGTTGTCAGCCCGTTCCGCAAGGACTGACATTAAAATTATCACCAGCATTTAATTTCATAAGACTCAATAATTGTGACGGCTTCCTGTCTCCAAGAGTCAAGCCATGCATCAGATTATTGAGCTTCGTCTTTTCTGATTGGCGAATAAAACGTAGAATAAGGAGTGTTACCCTTCGGGCTTGTTATAATATAGGCAAACGTGTTGTGTAGTAGTGCATCCAAAGCTCCTACCGCATGGGCAATTTTGTGGACTCGACCGTAATCTCTACCAATACGAACTCCTGCTCAAGAATCTTAAACCACACTATTGGATTTTGCGAGTGCAATTGGTGTGGAGGTTTGAAAGCCACTCGAGCAACAAGTCCAGCAGTTATGGGTCGGTGCTTGTTGTAACAGTATAGTACCCATTACGCGAGAATTTATGTTAGTTTGAAATGCCGCTCAACGCAGCTTAGATTTCCGAATTATTTTACCTGCGCAACTGTATGTATCACAGACTTTGATGTATACACATTTGTTTTTATATTACATTATTTAGATTTTAATTTATTCCAAAGCCAAATGGCATTAGAAAAAATGTGATTTCATAAATAAGTTATAAACATAATACATAGCCACCACACACCATATATAAAAATGTTTAAGAAAACCATCAAAATATTCTGCTCGTAGTTTTTCATATTTTTCTTGTTTATGATTTCATTATCTCGGTGCCCCCGGGTTGTGGTTACCGAGCGGGTGGGTGTATCAACATCAGTTTAGTACGAGAACACAATGAAAATGTTTTAAACATTGGTTATGGTGTCACCATAAAAACATCTTTAAGTAAAGGTAGATGAGCATGCATGTAAATAATCGTAATTGTTGGAAATGATAGAAAAATTCTCCTATTTGAAAAGAAAAATAACAAGCCATATTTAAAATATGCTGCAAAACTTCTCCTGATTAATTTTTGAATTATAAAGGATTATAAATGAATTAAGTTACAAGTATGTCTGGTGATGTCAAATTAATGAATCAACAACGAAAACAATTATAGCAATTAAATCCCGATTTGCTTCTGATTTTGAACTTCATGACGATGCGTATGTCTTAACCAAAAAAAAATGGGAGACACATAGGACATTTAATCAACAAACATCAATTTGGGCTGACCGGAAGTTCAATGTTCCACGAGTCGAAAATATTCTATTAGGAATGGATTACATTTCTGATATTTTAATGCCAGAAATAATAAAGGGTGAAACGTGGTTCAACGTACTAAATTGAATTGGATCATATTTGGAGCAATAAAATGAGTTTCCAATGAGTATCAGATATACAAACCATGATTTCAACTATGGTAGATGATCTACAACGGTTCTGGGAAATCGACGAAATCCAGTCTCCGAAACATTTAACGACTGTGCACGTTATACGTGAAAGACTTTACCAAGAGGGCTATAAGCGTGTATTCAATGGCTTTTATGAGGTGGAGCTACCATTAAAAGAAAACGTAGAGAGTCTAAAAAGAAGTGATTGCAAGCTTCCTTCAAATTTAGAAAAAATCTGCCAAATAAACCTGCGCTAAAAAGGGATTATCATTACTTGGCCATAAACAAATTAAATAAGCTGGCTCATGAAGAAGAAACTATATATCCCAAAGCTGCGGAAAACTTAAAATGGAAATATTATGTTGATGATGTATTGACAGAGATGCAATCGTTAAACGAGATATTAATTCTGCAGAACGAGTTAACTAAACTGTTGAAGTGTTGACCTTAGAAAATGATGCCGCAATCCAAGGGAGGTACTACAAACAGTTCCAGCGGAAAAAAAAGAGACGAATTTAGCTTTAGGCATAAACTATATTTGCAATATGTTTCGGGTTTAAGTTTTATTTATTCAGAGCTATTTTCACAAATGTAGAATGTCATACGAAAATCATCTATTTATAAACGTGCATTACAGCAACAATAGTAATACATCACTTGACAGTCGATCGCATCAACTTTGCATCAATTATTAACAAATGGTTTACCATTCATTAAGCTCGTTTATATGTCAACGTAAATTAATGAAGTTTTGCTCATACACAACACTCTCCTCGGTTTATTCCTTTATCATTACGTTCCCGGTGTAAATCGAACTAGCGGTATGCGAATTCGATTGGATTGTCTTGGTAATGTTCTGAGATCTTGATAGATGTATGGTGATGTCCATGTAACCGCTGTGCATACGAGTACGTATATCTTTATTTTCTTCGATACGGTGAAAGTATCTGATTTTGATGTCGTCTTACATCGCCTTTATCCGTTGACACAACGTAAATCTTACTTCCCAATTTAACGAACTACAGTTCCACTGACCCACTTTAGCCCTCGCGCTGCAAAATCTCGCGCGAATACCGCCTGGTTTAAATTGAATTTCGCCTCATTTTGTGTCTTAGTTCTTGATTGAAGTGGGCTTATCAATGATAACGCCGTTTTAGATTGATGCCCGTGAATTTCTCTGCCGGATCCGGCGAGGAAAGATATACTGAGAAATGTCAATCCGTGGTCGGTTGAGCCATCCTCGTTTACCTTTTTCTCATTGTGCCCTTAAAAGTTCGTAGGAACCTCTCTGCTTCTCCGTTTGATGCAGGACAAAACCCGTAAGATGCTGAATTCTATTCAGCATGCGCGCATATAGATATTGGTGAAATTTCCGGCATCCAAAAATTACTGATAGCGCCTTTTTCTCTACTTGACTATACCGCATCTGGTGTTTATCCGCAGGGTTTTGGAGACGGTACAAATGCAATAGCATGGCCCTAATATCGTACTGTGACGCATCCGTCGCATTCATTCGTCGAAGAATTTCCTCTAAATCCTGTAAGTGTTCGTCTTCCAATGCTCACGTAGTTAATATGCCATCCAGATATATGTGCCATAACGCATGTGAATTGCTAGATGCATTTTTGAAAAATTGCTAGTGCGGTGGTAACCCCGAATGGCAATCGCTGATACTGGTAAAGTCCAAAAGGCGTCATAATGACCATCAACTGCTTGGACTCGTCATCTAGCTCGAGGTGTAAATAAGCATCGCTTAAATAAATTTTGGAAAAATGCTTCCCACTTTGAAGACGGTGATATAATTCTTCTATTTGAGGTATCGGGTACTGTTCGATACATAACTGAGGATTCATCGTAAAATTAAAATCTCCACAAATACGAACTTTGTTGTTTGTCTTCTGTACTACAACAATGGGAGCGTCCCATTTTGACTGAACTAAACAGGCCTGATGACATCCAAGACCTCCAATATATCGCTCTCTTTCTTCACGACTGACATCTGCGCGAAGGCAATTGGACGTGTTTTGAAAAACTTGGACGCGAAGTTCGGTTTCATAAGCAGGTGAGCTTTAAGCACCGAACAATGGCCTAAGGTTGGCTCGAATACTTTTGCAAGTTTCTGGCACAGAATATCCATTTTTTCTTGCTACTCGATCGAAAATTATATTTGAAAATTTTGAACCCACATTGGTTGAAGCAATCCATTCCGAAAATCTCCCCTTCCCCCATTTGTATCGGTAACCAAAATTCTAAGTTTTAGGCTAAGATTTTGGTATTTATCCACGACATCTAAAGTACCACGAACTGGAATGTCAAAATTGCCGTACGCTTTCACGATTATACTGCCTGGACTAAGCTCTGGTTTAAGTAGCTGGTTGTAACCGTCCTTTCCAATCATGGACACCGAGGCACCCATATCTACCAAAAATTGTTAAATGCTTCCATTCATTTCAATTGGAATAAACATTTTCTTTTTGTGCAACATACTCCTCGAATGTTTCATTCGTCTTATCAAATTTGAGGAACAATGGTATACATACTTTATGATTTCAGCTGGATGTTGCGTCATTTGCTCCATGAACGTTTGCGAAAAATCTGGCAGATTTTTCATCATTTGTTGCATGACCTCTTTTACCTCCTCCATTTTGCTCGAGTATACTCGTACACAAAAAAAAATTATTATACAACTTTTTCTCATTTCGTTTTATATTTTTTCCTTTTATCTTCGAACTTTTCATCAATTATATTTGTTAATAATTAATTTATACCATTCATTAGGCTCGTTTATATGTCGACGTAAATTAATGAAGTTTTGCTTTTGAAACTCTAATATTCAAGGAGATTCAGAAGGCATTTCACGAAAAAATAAAAATGCTATAAAAGGGCTTTAACTAAGCAAACAAATTTTTTAAGGCAAATACATCCATTTACCGTGATGCGCACACTCGATTAGAAAACTCGATTATACCTCTTATGTCGATAATACGGTTACCAATGCAAATTATATAGGTATAGGTGGGAAAAGTAATACATGCAAGTCAGGAAATCCAGGACAACAAGAGCACACGATACCTTCATCTTTACAACTCGCTACACACCACGGGTCATCAATAAAAATGAGGAAAGTTGTATTGGCCGAAGACTCTTAAATTTCAGATCTAATGGATCCTTGATTAGCAAGGCGATTAAGACGACAGACACATATTGACTTAATCTACCAAATATAAATGCGCGGTACCCTGTTAGATCAATCGCCTCTGAAGACATAACGAGGAAGTTAACCATTCTTCACATTTCACCGGTATGTTCATCATGTATTAAAAATGAAAGTATATATTATGAAGAAGCTACCAACCGCAGTCTCCCAAAAGGAAATGCCGAAATGTTGAATGAATGGGAAAATATAAAAACTTAAGAGTATGGCGAACTCGGTAGACGACCAAAACACATAATTCGATATTGTCATAGGTATCAAATATTTCTTGAAAATATTATCTGAAGGTCAATTGAAAGGGTCAAACAAACTTATAGGTTGAAACACAACTTTCGACTGGATAATTGGTGGTGGTGAAACGTCTTTATCCGTGTATAAAAATCATTTAACATCAATTTTGATTTCAACGTGGATAGTTTAATGTTGAAATTCTGGGAATTGAAGGAGTTACCTGATTTTAACTCAATGACTGCACATGAACTGGTCATCACTCATGGTCGGGTCTGCGGTGCAGTCAGATCTTACAACCAATGCGATTTTGAATGCATAAAAAGCTTGTCATATGTCCATACAAAAAATGTGTATGCAGGTACGAGTTCGTCTTGGCCACGTTAACTTTCAGAGGATAGTTTGGAAAAAAGATCTCACCAAGCGCTGAAGCATTTTAAGCCTTAGTACAGTTACGTATGGCCCTGCTTCCACTGCCTACTAGGCTACAAAGGACAGCAAGCAAAGGACGTTAAAGCGACCATGCCTAAAATCTCTTCCACCACCAACCACAACTTCTAAGTTGATGATGTACAAGAGTTAAAATCTAGAAATGGTGTTACAATCTGCTGGAATTTCTGGCTAATAATGCCAATAGTGGATCTGTGTCAAAATCCAAAAACCAAAATCCAAACTCGAAAATCCAAACAGGACAAAAACCAAATGGACTAAATCCAAAATAAATCCATACATTATCAAAATATTTTCCGCGCGGAAAACATTTTGATAAAGTTTGGATTTTTTTGAATTTTGTTTGACTTGTGAATTTCAATAGAATTACAACTTGTTAATATTCGATCGAGAGAAAATTATAAAAACTATTTCATTTTTTTTTTATTTAAAAATCAAAAATTAAAGTAAAAGTACAAAGTAAATTAAATAATATTAAATAGTAAATAAAATTAAATAACAAAAGCCTTGTTTTATTATTCGAGCATTATCCGGCGCCAAATGGCAATTTTTTACTGAAACTTAAGCTATTATTCACTGGTGTCGCTGTACTATAAAAATTAAAACTAAATTCATCAACAAAACAAACATTTATCACCAGAAATATACTAATAGTCATTTATTTTGACATGACGTTATAAACAAGAATTCATCTTGCTGCGTTTTAAATTTTTATAGTAAGATTAAATTTCAGGGGTTTACAAAATAAACCCTTTTTCAAATTTCCCATTGAAATGGATAGCGCTCCCGGTAGCGGCTCCCGATAAATAGGTAGAGCAAAAAATGTACTTAACGATTTTTAACTTTCAATTTGAATGAATAATCTTAGTTTAAAAATAAATAAATTAATTCTATGTAAAAAAAGCGCGCTAAATATAATTTTTGAAATAGAAAAGTGGCTGCTCCGGATACATCTATCGGGCGCTAATAAAAAACACGGCAAATGATAACAAGTTAACACTTCATTATAAGTTAAATCTATAATATCCGTACTCCATGGCTACCAAAGATCGCAGTCATAAATCACCTTTGCACAGCTGCACATCGAGATGCAATATTTACTGTCAGATGATGAGCCAACACGTATAGGCCAATGTTGGGTCTTGGGAACAATCATCAAAGCGAACAGGAGGTCTATTGTGGTGTGACTCCCAAAATAATAAATAGTTCCATCAAGACTTGAGCAGATTTGCGCGAAGATCAAAATAGGCAAACGATTTCTAATTATATATACAGTGTACATACCGCTGAATTGTGACTGCTATGCCGCTGCGTCGATGCGATTGATGAAGTCCTGAAAACATCTAATTTATCGGATCTAGTTCCTCTACTGAGCGACTTTAATCTTCCGAATATATCAACTGAAAACGTGACATGGAGTTTAACTGCATTCCATCATGTAATATCAATAACGATGCAGAGTCCCTATTCGTCGATGCCATGCTTGGTTTTAACCTCAACCAAATTTCGATAGGTTTCTGGATCTGGTCTTTCCCACTGAGTAGGATGCTTTCAAAGTAACTGAATCAATGTATCGATTTGTTGTAAACGATATCAACCACAAACCTTTGGACATTGTATTTGATACAACCTACTGTAACTTGAAGAAATCTGAGCACCTTCCAAGAATGAAATTTAACTCCAAGAAGGCAAATTACGCCGGTTTTGCAAAATTACTTAGAAGCAGAAAATTGGGATCTAATTATAAATGTTGACAATGTGAACGAAAATGTTGATAAATTTTATGACTTCATTCGCCAAGGCTTTGAACTCCATGTGCCGTTTTACTTAAAATGATGAAATCTCTATTGGAAACCGACAAGCTAGCTTTTTTTACAGCGCAGTGATGAATTTGACGTCTATTTCAATTTTAAGTGTACGTCTTACCTTGAAAGTATTGAAATAAAAATAAAATTAAATCCTAAAGAATTTTTGAAATACTGTCGATCCAAACGGTAAATCGAGGGATATCTTTCCAATATGACTGATAATAATACCAGCTCATTTTTCCAATCAGTTTATAGCCCTTGTGATAATATGGCATACACTGATCAAATAGGCAACAACAATACTTCTATTATTCCTCCTGTTATACTGCATACATGAAGAGAATGTTATATCAGCCATAAAGGAATTTGGAGATGGATGTGGGCCAGATGATATACCCGCCTTTATATTAAAAAGGCTTGCGAGTAGCTTCACAGATCCACTCTGCAAACTTTTTAACTAATCAATGACCACAGCCGTGTTTCCTGATAAATGGAAAATCTCAAAAATAATACCTATCTTTAAATCGGGTCTCATGTTATAGAGGAATTTCAACATCTTCGTCAATTCCAAAATTATTTGAGCTAATTGTGTGCAATGCTTTTAAATATACATTGATACGTCACATCACTTTCTATCAACACGGGTTCATGCCTAGAAGATCGATATCTACCAATCTGGTCGAATTTACCTATAAAGTATTAAACGAGATACAAAATAATCATCAAGTAGATGTAGCGTATACAGATTTTAGCAAGCATTTGACTCTATGCCACCTCAAATCACTCCAAAGTCTGTGCGCATTCGGTTTTTCAACTGGATTTATTAATTGGTTCAAATCGTATCTACAAACCGACTACAATAGGTGTTAATTGGGAATGAGAAATCCAACGTTATCAAAGTGACCTCTGGTGCCCGCCCCTCAAGGGTCTCATATTGGACACTGGATTTTTATTAGCGCTCGCTCTTGCAAGCAAGCTTATACAAAGACTTAGGCCGTTTGTCTGTTGGCACTATCACAGCAAAAACTGTACATACCAGAGAGCACACAGATTTGCACACAGATAGATACTACTCTAAAAAGGTCACATTTAAAATTTGGGAACTCTAGGTCAAGTAGTTTTCGAGATGTTTAACTTTTTCTAAAAATAGAGGTCACACAGATGCGGCTGTCTACTATTTTTTTAAATTTTCAATTATTATTCTAGGTCAACTGACTAACTTTAATATATATATTACTTTTATCTATAATAAAATGAGTGTTATTTCAAAACTAGTTTCTGTAATTTTTTGATTTGCTTAAGATTCTATTCATTTTTTGTCTATTGGGCTAATTTGTTGTATTAGCACCTTAGTTGTTTCAGAGGTTTTACACCTCCGTCCGTCCGTTTATTGCATTTTTCCTATTTTGGCGAGCGCTTGTCGGACAATTTCAATTGTCCGCTTCTACTAGTTTCGTTCATCGATCGAATAGCCAAGTTAATTAAACACTCAAATGTGCTAATATTTGCTGATGACCTAAAAATTTTTCATACAATTAAACATGAGCATAATGTTGATAAACTGCAAGAAAACCTCAACTGACTTAGTGAGTGGTGTGTCCAAAATTCATTACACCTAAATATTCAGAAATGTAAAACTACGTCGTTTCATCGGAAAAAATATCGAATAACTTCGGCATATAAAATAAATGGCGCGGAAGTTCCAAGAGTTCGTGAGATTATTGATCTGGGAGTGATATTTGTTGGAAATGTTAGTTTTAACGGATGTGAAGTTTTTAACAAAACGACAAAATTAACAAAAAACAAATTTGTTAAATTAATAAAAAGAAGCAGTCGGAAAAAGCAATGTAAACAATGGAAACCTGACAACAGACGAATTTCATTTAACTAAAAATTATTGATATAGTATAATAAACTTAATTTTTATTGAAATAAAAAAAAAGCTATTACCGCAGCAATGAAATCGAGTCTCATCAAAAAACTACGAAATTTTCCCATTTGTTAATGCATTGGAAAATGGAATCGCATAGAACATTATGACGAATTTTGGGTTTCAGTGTATTAATTATTGGCCAGATCACAGAAACACTACCGAGTAGCGACTAGTATCAAATGATTGCAGAAGAGGTGCTCCCGAAATCAGTATCCTTCGCCATCAGTTTATGGTACTCGAAAACCTCCTTTCAGAAATTGTAATTAAAATCGTTAGAGTTGAGCAAAAATATTAAAAACAAACCCGGTACTCGCCGGAAAATTTCTTACACGTTTTTTTCCCGAAATCAGGATCCATCGCCATCTGTCCTGGTACTCGAAAACCCCCATCCAGAAATATTCATTAAAATGGTTTCCGAAATAAGGATCCACTGCCATCAGTTCCTGGTACTCGAAAACCTTCTTTCAGAAATATTCATTAAAATCGATTGAGTTGAGCAAAACAACTAAAAATAAACCCGGGGCTCATCAGAAAACCCCTTACACGATTTTTACCAAAATCAGGATCCATCGCCATCGGTTCCAGGTACTCGAAAACCTCCTTCCAGAAATATTCAGTAAAATCGTTTGAGTTAAGCAAAAAAAGTCGCTATACTCGGTAATGTCTCTGTGATGTGGGTCAATATACACTGAAACCCAAACATGGTCAAAATGTTCTATGCGATTCGATTTTCCAACGCATGGGAAAATCTCGTAGTTTTTTGATGAGACTCGATTTCATTGCTGCGGCAATATATTTATATAACTGAATCTTTAATAGTACATACTACAATTTATTAACATTACTAAATTGCATAATATGTTTTGTCTGATGTAAATATTTTTAAATTGTAATTTTATTTTTTTTATTTGAAAAAAATTACCCCTATTATGGTTTTCGCATTTTACATTCCCGGCGAATCCAACTCACATTTTTGGTATTATGATTTTCCCCTAAACGAGCTGAACTGTCAAAATGATTCGCCATCTTTTTGTAGGCGAATCTTATAAAATTGGTTTTCTGTTTTCATTTCAAAGTCAAAATCACACAATTGAAGTAATTTAGAAAATATATCTCTTTATTTAAAATAATATATACTTGGTATCAGGCAGAGTATACGGATTACATTGGTCCCCTAACGATTTTCGCATCCGTGCCATGTTAATATTTTCATCTGGTTTATCAGAAAAAGATAGATCGACACTAGACAACATGATTTTTAACTGATTTCGGATTAATAGAAAAAAAAACATAATTTATAAACACAAAATTTGAATAAGATATGATTACAACAACACAATTATTGACAAAAAACCGCAAATGTCAAAAAAACTGTTATAAAAATTATTATTCGGCTAGTATTACTAGATGTGCACTCGCCAAAATAAAGGCGAAAACCATAATACGAAAACCCAACTCCCACGGATTTCAGATTCACCGTGAATCGTTTGGCGAGGCGAAAACCGTAATATTGGTATACATTTTAGACCGCGGTGTCAAACCTCATCAAATGCTTGGGCTACGTCTAAGAATACTGCTGAACATACTTCCTTTCTTCCTTCGCGCCTCCTCAATTGTATCAGTAATCCTATGTACCTGTTCTATCGTTGAGTACCTTTCTCGAAACCCAAATTGATGTTCTGGTATAAGATTTCTGCTCTCTATAATTTGCTTTAATCTCTTGAGAAACAGTCTCTCGAAAATTTTTGATGTTGTTGTTAACAAAGAAATAGGCCTATACGACGTTTTGTCGTTTAGTGATTTATTGGGCTTTGGAATCATTATGATTTCCGCTACTTTCCACTTCGGAACATAACATAGTCTAAAGATAGCATTGATTATGTGCTGTAGTTTCCTTAGTGCTTTTTCTGGTAAAGCTTTGATTATTCGCCCCGTTATTAAGTCGTAACCAGGGGCTTTTTTTCTTTGAGGTTTTTACTTCTTGTTTGATTTCTTTCAGAGTAACTGGTAGCACAGATGCCTTGTCTACTTTGCTTATAGGTGTTAGATATTCATTATCCGCTTGTCCAGTTGGTGGTTTGAAGGTATTTTCTAGGTGTTCGGCAAACAGATCTGCTTTTTGCTTTTCGCTGCGAGCCCGGGTTCCATCAACCATTTTAATGGGTGGCACTTGCATTTAGGTCTTTTTAAACCTTTGGTGGCTTTCCACAGGGAATAGTCTGTGTCAGGTTTACCTGTCAGGTTACTTAGGAAGCTTGCAACTGACTCATTCTTAATCTCCTTTATAAGTAGTTTAAGTTTGTTGCACAAGTTGTTCAGTATTGTTTTGTCTTCAGGGGCTCTGGTTCTCTGCCAAGTCTTACGAGCTCTTCTTTTTTTGTTAAGCAACTCTCTCACTTCAACTGGATAGGTTATACTTTTTTGTAATATTTCTTGCTGGTCAGGAGTACTTTCCCAGGCCTCTTTTTGCACACTTTCAATGAGGTTTTCTAGTTCTTCTTCTATCGTGTAAGCCTTCGACATCTGCACGTGTAGGTTGATGCTTTCTTCGAAGACTAGCTGTCGAAAGTATTCCCAGTTGGTTTTGTTATTTGTTAATCGTGGAGGGCTTGCTTTCCTTATTACCGTGTCACTTATTGTCATTAGAACTGGAGAATGGTCTGATGATAAAATAAAATAAAAAATGATTTTGTGATTGAACCTAAAATTGATATGTAAAAATTGGAATTTTTTTTTAAAACAATTTTTTTTACAATTTTCAAAACTATTACTGGAAGTACATGTAGGTATATAATAATAGTCCATAGTATTCAGATTTAGTAACTAAGAATATTAACTGTAGTGTGCCCGACTTTGAGACTATTTCAGAGTGTAGGGCGTTGGGCTATTCAAAGACTGAAACTCTAAACCATGTCCTTTCTAAATAGAGCATGAGGTCTCATCTCAGGGATTGGATTTTCCCACGATGTAACAGAATTGTAACTAATTCTGTTACTGACCTATCTCGGTAATCCAAATTTCCCAATTACATGACCTCGAAGATAATGTCTTCAACTACCGTCATGTTTTAATTTTTACATTTTATCTTAGGCTTTATTTAATTAGAGGTTACATAATTCACATAAGAGTATTTTATGTGTCGCGGTTAAATGAGCTCAAATATGTTCATATACGTAATTTGATTACGTAGTTTATGCACATATTGAAATGTAAGTTTTTTTATACGGATAGCATAGGTAAATGACAATGACCTATGAATGTGTTGTTGTGTTCAATTTACTGATAATGCGAAAATTCTGCGCGCGTTTTGTTGAGAGAGCTTTCAATTTAAGTACAAAAGAATATTATTTCTCTATATCAACCAACTTTTGGATTAAAAAAAGAGCGACCGGCGTTTTTTTTTGGGAAGAAGGCAGTTAGTTTTTGGTGAACGCTAAGCAGCTTTTTTCTTTTCTCAACGACCTAGATAGCATAATACTACCAAACTCCTTTTTTATTAACACTATCCCCCAATTAGGGTTTATGGGCCAAATAATTTGAGTTAGTCAAGGGTAAGATGTTTGCGTAAACATGATGGGCTGATAGATTAATCCACTACTTCGGGGTCCGATACCCCAAATTCATACTCCACCATTTTATTTAATTATTTTTTTCTTATGCAGTAAACTATGCTGCTATCTGGGTGCCCCGAAACTCACACCGTTCCCCTCTACCAGACTGAGCTGCGGGAACCAACGCCGCATGGAATAGATAAAGTAGCGAATTCTGTGAAACTTAGTTGGTATAAATAAAAATAATGATAACTAGGAATTATTAGTTATCAGATCCTAAATCACCAATTTTGACAAGCTCCAGCTCCCGGTAGGCGGAAAATAGGCATAACGTTCAATAAACCTCAATATATTGAACCAGTTCAACATGCACCTAAGGTGTCAAATTTTCGTGTCAAAATACTCGTACGACTTATTGCCAATTTATAGCAAATTCGCTAGGCTAGATTTATCTATCCAGGTACATGCTCAAACATATGTACATACATATTTAGAATCACGTTTTTTTGGCTTCTACTCGTACGATGAAATCTATCAAAGAAAATTCTAATGGGTAACATTACATTTCTATAACACTAATTTATCCTACCAACACGTTGTAATATTTTAAGCTATCATCATACCTACAGCATAATTAATTACATCCTAATTTACAAAAAAAAAAAAATTAAAATATTAAAAATTGAAAGGAAAATGAAACGAAATTATATTTTCTCTTTGTTGACAGATTTTCTTAATTATTCGTAATTAAATTAATTACCTCGACGAACAATAAAACACATAATTTTTATACATTCGTTTTTCGCTAACTCATCATAATTTAATTTTCCAATTTAAAAAAGCATAATAAAAATGAAAATTTCACTTTTCATCAAATCCAAAAATATGTATATATACAAGAACAGAAAACGTAAAGAAAATTAATATTTCCTCTGAAAATTAACAACAAAATATATGCCATCTATTGTTAAAATAGCGTATTCTTGCGCTTTTTATTTGGTATCTAAAACAAACAAAACAAAAAAATCTTTAAGAATTTTTTTTGGTGGCTTAGAAAAGTATAAGAAACTAAATTTATACACCACCCACTTCCTTCAACTGATTGCGTTGTATATAAAACGTTTTTTTTTATCGTATATTGCGCTCAACGACACAAAAATTCTATATACAAAAAATACTCAACATTAAAAGTAAATTGGTTACCCAAAAAAAATTTAAAAAAATCTAATCAGTGATTGGCTCTTGGGTTTGGTTTTTATTTTTGTTTTTTTTTTTTTTATTGAGAGAATGAATATACAGACAGAAACAGAATTGGAAATCATAAAGCGAAAAACATGAAATTATGAGAGAGATATGACGCGCCAACCCTCTTCCGAAAAATTATATTTTATGTAGTTTTGAGGGGAAATCTTTTGAGTGAAAAGCAAATAATAAATTTTTTCCTCGAAGTGCAACTGAAAATTTTTAATATGTTTACTCTCCTCCGCAGTGGAAAATGACGAGATGAATGTGGTTTTTATTCGGCTTCATGAATACTGTTAGCATGATTTGTGTTGAGTTGAGATGTATCGGTTTTTGTTACGGTTATGCCGTTGAACATAGTTTTGTTTGAGGGAAGGTAACAAAACAACAACAATAACAATAATAATTATACTCAACTGAGTAAAATCGAAAATTCTACTCAATTTATCGTCGTTCGAAAAAAAAAAAATTGATAAAATGCGAAGTAAAAAAAAATATAGAAGAAGACGAAAAAATCTTTTTTTTTTTCATTTCATCAGTATCAATTTGATGTTGTCCAAGGGAGGTTGTGTAGAAGTCGCGCTTTATTTTTAGAATTTTTTCCCGTTTGTTGTTTTTATTTTCTTTCATTTTTCCTCTTAATAATTTTAAAACGAGATAAATTACGATACGTTTACTAGTTTTGTAATTGTATCATTACTGTGTAGTGTGTACGAGAACAAATTGGTGTTTATTATTAACGGTTGTTTATTAAGAACGGGAAGTGGTAATAAAAAAAAAATAATTAACCTCGTAATTCGATTTTTGTGCGATCAATTTAACATACGGTTGGAAAATTGATAAAAAAATATTTATTTTGTTATTTTCGAAGTGAATTTTTTTATTGTGTTGTCCTATTTAATAAAATATTTTAAAATAAATACATAAATAAGTAAAAGTGAAATCATAAATTTTTTATTTTAATTTTGTGTTGTGTCAAAATATTTATATTTTCGTAATTGCTATAAGTGACATAGGATGGCCCCCTTTCTGATTATGGGGGCCCTCCTGGTGTTTATAATACCACCTGGAGGTAGTCTCACATCATCATCAAATAATGGATTAAATGTTAATAATAGTAAGTTGTAAACAATTCTAATTAATTATGTATTGTGTGTCTGCTGTGAATTTGTGATCAAAGAAAAGACTTCAACATAAATCAATTTACTTATGTTGAAACCTAAGATTATATGGTTTTTTGGGATTAAAAGAATGGGTTACAAAAAAACATATAGCTAAGGGGATAATTTATATATATATATATATATATATATATATATATATATATATATATATTACAAATTCATGAATGAAATTCTTCGTTTTTACTAAAGGTCAGATTTTGACACATGCGTTTTTATGCAGATAGAAACACCATGTTTCTTTAAAATGAGCTTTAAGTTTGTTTTAATTGAGGTTAGAATGAATGATGAATATTTTTTTTTCTCTTTCTGTACATTAAATGAATTTTTAATTTTCTATTTTATGATTTTATAGTAAAAACCGAGCTTTAAATATTTCATAGGTGTCATTACTCGAAATTTATTATAGTTTGAAGTAGGTACTAATAGGAGAGAAGGTGGGGAAGATGGGCGTGAATAAGGGGGTAAAATTAAAATCGCATTAAGAATAATAAAATTGGCTGGTTTTTCATAGTAACTGCTAACTTACGTTGGTTATAAAATGACGATAATGGTCGATTAATTTTTGATAATCAAATTTAACTTAATTATGTACTTTATTTTTTATTAAAGTTATCAAGCCGTAACATTTTACGCAAATCAACTATTGACACTAATTATCTCTATAAATTCAAAAATGGCAAATTTTTTTCTGTCCCGCATGTGTTAGCATTCAAGACTCGCTTACAATTTATAATTTTAGGGTAGAATGATCGGTAACTTGCTGCGATTGGCGACATTATGTCTGCAGAGACTAAGTTTGGCATATTTAGTATGAGTCCCAAGTGTTTAAACTCATTCACCTTTTCGTCTTGTGTGTCGCCTGTTAAAAATTATTCGCGTGTTTGCCTTTTCACTATAGCCATGATGCATCGAGCGAGCGTTTGGCAAGGCAATTTGAATTTTGCATAAAGGCCTCGGTATAAAGGCGTATAAAGTTCAATTATTGGAGGAGCTGAAGCAAAATGATCATCTACAATGTTCCATACTTAATGCTTGCTAAATGTTAAGCGAAATAAAAGATGTACAGGGGTGGCTTTTTTATTGTATTTTCACAACAATTTTCTAGTAGAAAAAGCGTGATCGGTTGTCGACAAACACAGTTTCTTCTAAACGATTAACGTAAGCACTTCCTGATAGAGTTAATGATTATTCCTAAAATTCTTATTCTATGCTCTAGTTCTTTTTCTTTTTCACTGGCACTACATTTCATGAAATAATTTGGCCGCCTCAACAAAGCTCTTATAAATAACTCGATCAAGAGTTTGAAGGTTCTGTTCAGCGTCGTCCATCCACCGAATAGGGGTCCTCCCGTGAGGTCTTGTGTTCATTGACGCCGACTTTAGGGCCTTTATTTTGCACGGTTTTCGTAACGTTGAACCTTGATGATTTAATTGTTCCATTTATTATTTCCAGATCATTTCTGGTCTCGAAATTCAAACACATCTACCACATTTTTCCTTTTCTTGTTGGACCTTCTTACATCATGGGGAATATTTTAAGCTCAAAAGCGGTAAGCATAAACAGCATCCAAAACTCGTGTAAAGTGTACTCTGCTGCTATTCCTCTGGGTGCTAAAAATGATGAAAATCTATTAATAAAAGATGTACAGGGGTACCGACCAAATGGCACAGTGGTTAAAGGTTAAGCGAATAGATCGGGAGGTATCGTGTTCGAATCCCGATAGGGGTAACACATTTATGACCCCCTATCGGCGTGCAAACCTCATAGCACGGGAAAATAAACCGCGAAAGAGCGTGGAATGTATCGTCCCCAGAACAGATGGCAGGGATTAAAAAAATGTACAGGGGTTCCTTATCGTTGCATTTTTCCAACACAATCCGCAAAGAATAAATTTGATCGGTTGTCGAATTGCCTAGACGAAACACGTATAGAGACCCGAAATGCACTTTTATGTTAAATAGTCACGTACTGCGATAGTTGTTACAATTCAACCGGTCTCCCTTTTTATATGGTCGACATCTTTGTGCTTTTTTGCAGTTTTCTGGGGTTTTTCGTACCAAATCAATAAAACCAGCTCAAACATACGGTAGAAAAAGTAGCCACCGCTGTTCTTTGGTTCAGATGCGTCCTCACCAGCGGCCAAATTCTGGTTCGCTGGTAAATTTACCATTATGGTTTTTATTAGTCGAAAAAATGCAATTGGTATAAAAACCCAGAAAAGCGATTCCTGTTAAATGACTGAGAAAAAAAAACCCATAACTAATGTCAAAAAACACCATAAGAATCTTTTTCATGGGAATTGGTTGGTTTTGTATTTTCCAATTAAAAAACTATTATTTTGATAGAGGTAGCATAAAGATTTATTTTATATTATATATTGAAACATAAGTGGAGACAACGATTCCAAATCATTTACAGCAGCGCTAATCCTACAAAATTTCCACAAAACATTAAATATTCCGACCACTTATCAAAAATTCCAGATAGGCAAGGATCATCCGTTTCCTTGTATAATTTGACAACGATAGTAATTCCCTTTACATAGAGATTCAATGGCATCGTTAATTGCGTGTATCGCTAAGAGATATTGGACCACGCTTAGTGCATATCCCTTTTCGATGCACTGCTAGCCGTACGCTTTGATTATACAGGTGATTCTCCAAAGTTCATACGGTGAAACGGCGAGGTGGTATTCAGTCAACTGCTTCGTTTAGATTTTATTTAGGATTTAGGATAAAATCCCAAAAATTTTCACCCATAATTTGTGGTAGCAGAATATTTTCATTTGATTGTATTCGATACGGAACTTTTTAAATTTTTCACTGAAAATAAAATTTAGTTAAAATTCAATTAATTTTGTAATTTATTTTGAATATTTCTTACAATCATTTTGTAGTAAACATAAATATATATGTATATAAATATTATTATATATACATATTTATATTTTATGTATTTTGATATGATTGCTCATCACAAGAAAAAAAAAATTCTGTCAAAATATAGCCCAATGAACCAAAAAACGTAATTTATTAAATTTTTCCCAGGTTAAAACCCATTTGTTGAACCGGAATCGAAAATTTTATGGTAAATGACTGGTCGAAAATAAAACCATTACCATTTCTCATTACCATTTATCATTGAACCGGAATTTGGGTGCAGGTGCCTTATAGTTTTTCATATTTTATATAACGTTTCGTATTTAATCACAAGATGGCGCGAGTTGAATTTTCATTTCTACAATGATATCAGGCTGATGCAAAATAATGTTAGTTGATCACTTGAGGATAATGTCTGTCTGTTTAAGAGTAACGAGAAATAATTCATTTGAAATCATTTGAAATTCTCCAGATTCGTTGTGAACAACTACTGCGTGGATGGAAGTCGGTAGCCATTTCTTTTGAGTACTTTTTGTTTGTGCCATTGACGTTTCCTCCTTCTATACCGACTGGTTGAAGTGTTTCCTCACGATCATGTAGTCTTTGTGCGAGTGCCTTGTTGGTTGAGAGAGATCGTTTTCATGCTTAATTCGATTTTCTCGTGAAGCTATCCAATTCTCATTCAGTTATATGTTTCTAGGGTTAAATATATTTTGAGCTAGATTTTTCTTCCGCGACAAATCCATGTTCTCTAAATTGTCAATTTATTTAAGATTACTTTAGGGAAAAGAAAATTTCTTTCACAACTTTAAATATTTAATGAGAAAGGAAAAGTGTATCTAATACTCATCTATCGGAAATTTGTCCATGTTTGTAATATATATTTGTCCAGTCCATTACTGACATTTTTGGTTTCTAATACTAACATATTTTTATGTGTATAATGTGCATTTATGTAATTCTTAATTCTGGTATCACAAATTAGTAAAAACAATACTTAAGTCAAATAAATAAAATAAATATAGCACATAATTCTGGCTATCATTATATGTGATTTACATATAGGATAGAGATAAACCACTCGGTATAGGTACAGAGTAAATCCCTCGAGAGTTTAATAATGATGGTTCAGGAATACACTGGACAATGTCCTGAATAGGATAAAAGAGAATGTCATCCTTCTCATTCCCATTACATTTACCGAAGCTCAATTGACTTTGTATCTAAAGCAATACCTGGGAATTATCGGATTTGTTTTTTTTACGATGCTTTTTATGATCACATTTTTTTGGCTTCCTTTTTCAGCTTCCGTTCCTGTTTTCACTTTATTTCGTTATATTCTTCAACTTATTTTTTCTTGTTGTACTCAATATACTCATTTGTTGAAATAATCACAGTTGGAATTTGCTTTTTTGACTTATTGCTAGAACGCTATTGACTTTAGCTTTTGGCCAAAAGAAACTTTTTTTATATGGCGTCTCTACGTTTTCATAAAAATTCAGATCCAGAAGTGTGCTGTCTGGGAATTTTATTACTATTTATCGGAATTTCATTAAGAGGAAGGTCAACAATTTCTTTTTCTGAAGTGGTTTCTACTGGTAATCTTATTACGTCACCATGTGTCATTTAAATTGACGTTCTCTAACGTTCTATCGCCAATAACTGCAACGGGCTGCTGTCGTTGTCAGGCTCTCCAACAACAGTGTAGTTGCTTGTATTACTGTCACTATTAATCGTAGATAAATTTAACTGTTTTGGTCGATCATATTTCTGATTCAATTCGACCCACATTTTGAATTAATTTTTATCTTCTTTAGCAAAATGCGCGACACATTCAGCATTTGCGAAAGATTGTAGTTGATGTTTCGATAAGTGCGATCAAATGTATTTAAAAGCGAGTCTGTTCCAGATATCGCTCGATTTCTCCTCAAAAACCCTTCATACCACCATCTACCGGGCATGTCATCCTTAATTTTTTTTTCCGGGTTTATTTTTTTAGTAACAGTTGCACACTATTCAGTATCTGATCTTTTGTTGCAAAAAATAACGTTTTGCCAATGTAAATAAGCCAATCTTATGTGTTTGCTTCTTCCGTAATATATAAAATAGTTGGGTGACCTATTGGTGCATTTAACGCATATACACCTCTTGCTTTATATAACAATGTCGTTCGTGCGATTTTATATTTTTGACTTGCTGCGTATATTGTCATCCCGTTTGCCATATCTTTAAGTGCAGTATTTATTTCATGTTTTGACCTAAGTTTTGTGTAAATAATTTAAAACAATTGAATTACTAAATAAGTGTTAAATTATATACAAAATAGTTAAAATTAAATTAATAAAAACAAAAAATTTATCGTTATACTGACATAGAAAGGAGTCTATACTGAGATATGTGTGGACTTATTACTTACAGTCGCGTTTGGAAGCACACAATAATAATTAATAATTAAAAATGATAAATACTACTAAAATATGGAATTTCAAAATTCATTATTACTTAATTTTGTACCAACACTTACAAGTATATTAGAACAGGATGAAACAGGCATACTCATGATTGTAATAAAAAAAATTGTATGTATATTGAGTAATTCTCTTAAAAATTAAAAGATATGCAACATATGTCAGTAATACCGATATGTAAGTCACTAATATGTCCCACACTTATGTTCCACTGTTCGTCCACAGAATATAGTAGTGGTTGGCTTCCAGGATTCCCGACATGCTAACTTCGAAGTTGGCCCGGGTAACTTGATTATTCAATCCTTCAGTATTCTAAAGTGAGATTTGAAAGTGATCTGAATCGATGTTGGCACCGCATCTGGTTTTTAATATCTTTAATGCTAGAAAAAACCCTTTTAGACACAACGAAGCCATTAAGTTGTGTGGGAAGTGTGTGCTGTACACTACCAGATTATAGAGCCGACAGTAGATGATGTTAGAGATGAGTATTGTCTGCATTGCCTGAACAATCGTTACATCATGTTGAAGAATTTTGCTTAAAACATTTTCAAAGTTTCCGTAGAATGTGTTTCTGGCAAGTTCTGATTTCACCTCCGTTGCAGCATGTACATTCACAAATGAGATCTTTATGGGTCTAAAATGGCAGTCACGAATTTGCGTAAATGATTTTCGATTCCAGAAAACCAACTCCGAATTAAGGTTTAACCTGAATACATACCACATTCCAAATTTTCAATCGTTGCCCTTATTTCATGTCCGAGGTCGGTGTTCTAAATCTGAGTTAAGTAATCGAGCCTTTTGTTGAAGTTTCGTAACAAATATTTTTTCCTGGTTAGGTTGTTAGCCCATTGTTACGGGATAGTTACTGTTGGCCGCTGTGGAAAGCATACAGAGACGGCACAGGATTCGTGTCCTGCGGTAATTTCTCTGCACTTCAACCGAAATACCCGATTCTGTTGTTGTTTCGAATATTGAAAATAGAGAAGAGCTTCTGTTTATTCTAACAGAGTAAGCGGTTTCTTCGGATATCTCTAAATTTGTTTGGACGTGTCTTTTAAAACAGGTGAACGACTAGATTTTATCTTACGCTCTACACATCTTTTATCAACAAACGCCTTTGCTAATCGTAATCACAAATGTAGAAATTGAATGTGAATTTAAATGGCGAAAAGCTCCGGGAATATTAATGAAAAACATTTCAGTCAAAAAATGTAAGGCATTTTAGTCAAAAATTAGTAGACACGATGATCATAAAAGTTTTAGTCTGAAAGTAGGAATAACTCTAGTTAGGCCGATAATGAGGATTCTCTTTTATTCCTTCCACTACCACTGCAGAATATTATTTACTACTTTTGCATAGTAAGTCATTCTTATAACATTGTTTCTGTCTTGCTTAGTAAAAATAATGCGTACGTAGAAGCTCCGCTCTGTAGTTGATTGCATTGAAATATACTTGAACGCATCCAAATCGCCCGCCATTTTGGATATATGTAGCCTAGTCATTGCTGTCTTTATGACGTAAGTTTCAGTCATTTACAATCTGTCATTCCGTGTTCATCAATTTTAAGAGATGGATGTCGTTAAGCGACAAAAATCCTGCTCAAGCTGTGGAATTGATTAATCCGACTTTGAATGAATATTTTGTGAGTTATTCAACAGCAATTTTAGTCTTGATTACAATCCATGTCCAAGTGTAGTAAAACTATTTGAAAACGAAGTACTTAAAGTTTTTCTGGATAAAAATCCGTAAGTACCAAGCAATGTCATTTCGATTGCATGGAATAGAAAAAATACAGAAGGAAGGAAATTGGGTTTCTCATAAACTGGCCGAAGAAAACAAAAACCGAATACTTGACATCTACTGCATGAATTTGTTTTCTCGGTACAAAAGTAAGAATTTTTTATCATCATCATCATTACGGGTGATGAAAAGCGGATTTTGTCCGATAATCTTAAACGCAGAAAATCATGGGTTGATCAAAAGCAAACATGAATGTTCGTGCCAAGAAAGTTTTACTGTGCGTCTTGCAGGATTGGAAAGGAGTAATTTAATACGAGCTTCTGGAACGTTGTCAAACTGTTACAGCTGAACGTTATCAGACCCAAATGATCAAACTAAGTGATGCTCTGGAGAAAAAAAAACATTTACGGACCAAGGGAGGCGGAAGGTGATATTCAACCCAAAATAAAACCTCGACACTATAAAATTTTGGTTCTTTTGGATGATAACCAAAAATTCGTTAACACAATGAGATGACGTTATCAGTCTGAGACCCTTTCCAAACTAATGTAGTAAACGTTCTGAATCTTTTTATTTAAAATATTCGGTTTGCTTATCAGATTATGTAGTTGTCAAACTTACCTAACTTCAGCACACTTCATGTTTTTAAATGAATTAAACATCAATTGTTCTATAGCGAATTATATTAAAAACGCAAAATTTTTTATTAAAGATCGCCAATTTACATTTAACACACCAATTTATACCTTAACTTTGCAGAATGTAAATTTTTTTAAAAAACATTTAACATTGTCCAAGTAAATTTTACTTATTGTTGATGATTTTTTACGTATGATAAAGTTGTTTTAACTGTTTAAAAGGTTTTATTTAGTTTTATTTCGATAAATTGTTGTTGCATTTAAAAAAAATGTTATTTTAACTTAGGGTGTAAGGTGAACTTATAAAACTTTTACTTAGCATTTGTAAATAATGTAAAATATTATGATAGTTTTACAATTTTAAATTTACTTGGCATGTTAAGCCGCTATTATATACAAAAGTTACAGTTAACTTGTTTGACTTTCGAGAATCCAAACAATATTTATCTCATCACTGGACCTGGTCCCATGTAGTGTGATTTGGAAGTTTTTGAAAAGCATTTGTTATGCTAGCATGTTTACGCAGGCATTGACGTTCTGAGAAGTTAAACATTAGCGCAACTAAATAAATTTAGTAAGAATTTTCTGCACTTGCCGGATCAACATTGTTACGACTCATTGGGGTCATAACAGGGCATAAAATACGATTGTTTTGTTAAAATCATATACTTAATGTATCTTACTGATAGCCCTGCCATCTATATTTTAATAGAAATTCTGAAACTAATTTTTCCGGTTTTACCTCGTAATTACTCACCACACCACCGTGTACACTTTGAATTGGTATAATACTATAATCCCGTCTGTTTCCAACGTTATGGAACTTGTGTTTTTTTTGTTGTATTGGTATACATTATTTTCTTTTGTTGTCTCCTTTTCTCATATATATATATATACAATAAAGTGCCGCGCACCATGAAAATTTATAAAAAACGGATGAAAGGGAAAATGGAGACAACAAGAAAAGATATTCGTGTTATTGGGAATGCGAAAAAAGTTTTTTTGATGAGGATGAAAAATAAGTCGAGTTTTGGATTTTGTGCAGGCTAGTTCTTGGTTGAAAAAAAAGAGTCGGCCATTAGTGTTGTGCATAATAGCAAAACAGTTTGTTTATAAAGAAATCTGATAATAAGTTTTTTTTTTGATATATAAATACATATTATAAACATTACCACATTTTTTTCTTTTTTTGTTGTGAAGATTGATGTGTAAAGTGTGCAGAAAATTCTCTGCGTTGTGAAAAAATTAAGTTATCTTAGCATTTTTGTGCGGTTCGTATATTGGTGTAAACGAGTTGCGACACATTTTCGGGGCGTTACAATCGGACGCATTCTGCGATATCAACCGCTAGCTTAATCAGTACGACAAGATAACGTCACAATTTGTTCGGTACCACATTTTTTTTGTTTGAAGAGTACCGCATTTTCAACAGTTATCGAATTTCTACGGTGTTTTCTCCACGGGTGTGGCACAGAAATTTTCACCGCGGCTACTCAATTTTTGTTATACTGGTATCGGGGAAAGGCCCCGCAACGTTCGGGTAGCCAACCGGCTGTTCGATCTATGGTATATTGGCGGCCAGTTGAGGCCAGCTGTAGTTTATTTTGGTATCGGGGAAAGGCCCCGCAACGTTCGAGTAGCCAACCGGCTGTTCGATCTATGGTATATTGGCGGCCAGTTGAGGCCAGCTGTAGTTTATTTTGGTATCGGGGAAAGGCCCCGCAACGTTCGGGTAGCAGAATTATTTTATACCGGCGGAAGTGCCGCAACGGTCAGGGTGTGGCATCACTCGTGGCAGTACAGCTACAAGGCCGCATCAGTCAAGGTACCAACATATTTTTTTTTTTTTTACTTAGTTAAATTTTATTTTATATTTACGTTCTCAAAATTTTAATTTCATATTTTTTTTTTTTTATCATTGTAATCGAATTCCCAAAATACGATTATACCAATAAGATTCGAATTTGATTCCTTTCGGAGTCTCGAGTGGTTCAGGTCGCGTGGAGTGTAAATACGGTGGTTAGGTGGCCGTTATTAGTGTTGAACGTTATTCTTCGTGTTTATTTTTTATTTTTTTTCTTCTTCTTCTCTCTATAAACCTTGTTATGATTCTGATTTGAGTGCGGAGCGGGACCTTGAGAGCGGTGGGTAGAGAGTTTGAATAAATATATAAAAATTTTGGGGATGAACCTTGTGTCGGAATTATTTTAATTCTAGTTTACAGTTTCCCGTTCGTCAGTGTTCTGGTTATTACGGTTTACTTTATTGGTGTACTTTCCAACGTAAAATGAATTACTAAAGTTCTTTCGGTTAAGGTGTGATGGGTGAGGGAATTCCCATTCTGTGTCGGTGTAGTGTTTGCGGTCCCTTGGTGCCCGCATCCAATTTCGTAACCAGGGTTTAACCCTGTTTGAATTCGAATGGATGCGCGCACCAAGGCACCTCTACCGTTATTATTATTATTTTTATAATTTATTTTAATTTTTGAGTTGTTCGTTCCTCAGGTTCCGGCCGACGAGTTTCGGCGGAACATCGGTTATTATTATTATTTGCGTTTTTTTATTTTTTTTCAAATTATCTGTATCATCACGGTGTAAGCCAGGAGCCCTGCATGCCTCAAACCCCACGACCTTAGCACTTCTCCGTTGAGAACGTAGCCGGCAAAAATCACCGTGGAGGCCTCTGCAGGAGCTTAAGTGAAATCTGCAGGTTGGCAGTAGCCAGCCTGTAACAGTGGCGCCCAAGCAATCGCGAATTTTTTTGATTTTATTATTTTTTTTTGATTTGTAGCTTCACTCCCTTTGGCGTGCGTGTCCAGCGCCGAAACCAGTGTTCTGCTCTGTTTGACTTCGCCTGGACGCGCCCACCAAAGCCAGTCTCCCGGTTGATATTCCCCCTCTGCGATCGCAACCAGCACGGGCTGTTTGATTGCGCGTAGATGGGGGTGTCATACCCCTATTCTTCAGACATCCGATTTCCGAGCTCTTTCCCATTTCCACTATGTGGTGTTTGATTGTGGTGGAGCTCGGATGTCATTTGTCTGGAGTTTAGCATAGCTTCATTTCTTCCCTTCCCCGAAATTTCTCGACCGAAATTTGAGGAACGGAACACTTTATTATCATATTATTATTATTATTTTTTTTATTTTTTTTATTATTTAGCCGACACGGAGTAGGATCTCCCTCTCTCTCATCATACCAGCCGTTTTGTTGATTGATAAATTTATTTTTGAGATATATTTTGATATTTTTGATATTTTGATATTGTTTTTATTTTTGGTTATCGATCTAAGGGTTGTATTGGAACCCGCGGGTACAATTAATATTATATTTTTCCTTCTTCTTTGTATCGTTTCTTTTTGAGTTTATTATCTGCCTGCATACCACTGGGTGTGTTGGTAGTTTTGGGTTTTTGATATTTTTACTTTTTTTGTGATTGAATTTCAACGAGCCCCCCCAAATTAGGTTCTCATCGAAAAGCGCCACTTTGGGGGGTATCTCGTCCAATCCGTGGTTAAACAATCGTGGGAGTACGGGCCCCACAAACTACTACAAGGTATCCATTCCTTCCTTCTTTTATTATTATCTTATTTGTATTTTCTGTTGCCACTCTGCCTTCTTCCTTGGGTGTGTTGGTAGCTTCATTATTTACGTTATTATTATTATTAACATTTTCTTTATTTTTCGTTATTGTGTTATGAATCGAAATCCGTGGGATACGCCAGAAAGACCTCAAAGACGTACAGTGTGGGATAACTCGGACGTAGAACCTCGTATCCAACGTATTTCTCCGTGGGATCGAGGGGAAGATAACCGAACTCTAATTCGAACTAGATCTTATCCAACGCATGGGGTAACTTTCTGGCTATTTATCGCGATTTGAGTCATACATTGAATTATTATTGTATTTAAAATTTCAACGAGCCCCTCCAAATTAGGTTCTCGTCGAAAAGCGCCACTTTGGAGGGTATCTCGTCGTAGCCGGGTTAAGCAATCGTGGGAATCCGGGCCCCACAAAACACTATAAGGTAACCATTCCTCTTATCATTAATTAAATTTTTTTTACGTTTTTATTATCTAGTTATAGTGGGTGTGGAAATATAGTTATAAATTCACTTTACTCTGAAACCTTCAGTTTCGAGTAAAGTCATTTTGAAATAAAATAATTTTGTATCCTTAATAAATTAATAAAGATCACGTCAATTCTTTTCTTGCCGAGTTAAACCGAGCGAACTTATTCCCTTATCTCTACTCAAATCAAAATGGACGTCACCCTTTTGGAACCAGAGGAGTTGGAAGTAGAGTGTCTCCTTCGTGATATTCGTTTCGACACGCCAGATGCCCAGCATCAACTCGAGGAAGCGATCCGAAGTGAGCAGGCCGAGGCAAAGCCAATACCATCCAGAATGCATACGAGTGCGGCAAAGAGGCCAGATATTGAAATTAACGCGTGTCAACGCAAACTGAAAATTTTAAAGGAGTCGATCACGCAATTGGACAAACAAACCGAGGATCCAGTTGTAACGGCGCGGCGATACCACTCTCGTTTGCTGCATTTGTCCGGTCGATTAAGTCGAGCTCTAACCTCTCCAAAATACCAGGATTTCGCACGGCAGGTTCTTAAAGCATGTGAGGATTTACAGACGAGTCTCCAAATCTATCTACAAGATCACGATAAGCTGAATGAGTCCATCGAAAGCGCTAAGGGCATTCACCTTGAAATGGATATGCTCCATTCAGATAATCCCCAGGGCAGTGGAAGTGATGGGATTCAAGTGCAAAACCTTGGTGATGAGGCAGACGAATCGGAAAACCCATACCACACGGAGCGCAGATACACGTTAGAGGAATTGCTGGATCAGGTTCAGGCGAGAAGTCTCGCGGCTTCACAATCAAATGCGCAGACAGTCCTGTTGGAATCCATGATTCAAAAATTCGAAACCGTATCGCAGCAATTAGTGAATTTGAACCAGCGACAAACCGCCTTCCAAACGCAGCTGGACGGAAATAACCAGTCAAACCAAGCTACGCCAACTCCGATTGCACAAGAACGGATTCCTTCCGCTTCCACCAGTTCACCATCCCCACCGAAATTTATCGATCGACGTTTATTGTCGGGAAGTGGGCTAAGTTACACCGGATCTCCCTCGGGCATCAACATAGACATGTTTTTATTTCAAGTTGACACCATCGCGTCGTCTAGGGGATTGTCCGACCAGATCTTGCTATTGGAGTTACACACCATCTTGAAAGACATAGCGTTACAATGGTACTGGACATTTCGTAAACACAACCCGCACGCTACCTGGTCAGAACTACGAAGCGGTATGATCGAGCGTTTCCAAGACCGCCGCACTAATTACGAAATTCGAAGAATGGTTGAAGCCCGGAAACAACAGCCCAACGAGAGTTTTTTGGATTTTTACAATCATGTTTGGACGCTGACTCTACAATGCCGCACACCGTACTCCGATGAAGAGCTCATTCAAATTCTCATGAACAATATGAAGCCGACGCTACAATACCACCTAACCGATCGTCAATTTAGCAGCATCAACGAGCTGATCAAAAGCTGTTCGGCCTGGGAGGAGTCTTTCCAGCGGCTCAAAGCTCCGGCGGATCCTGCAATCCATCCACGACGCGTGATCAATGAGTTATCAGGCGGTCCGTATGATGATATTGGAGCATATGACTCTTATGAGAATTATCCCTTGACTGATGTTCTACCCGATAACTCAGTATCCGCAATTCAAACGGGGAGCAGGTATCCGTCGTCAGCGGCGAGACGTCCGGGCGGACAAGTCCCAGCCGACAGTTCTGGGGTAGTTTACAAACAGCATTCGAGTTATGGTAAAAATATCGTGTGCTTCAATTGTTCAGATATGGGACACACATTTATGGATTGTCAATTGGCTCCAGTTGGATTGTTCTGCTATCGATGTGGATTACGAGGTACGATTTCTGCGCGTTGTCGACGTTGTGCCGAGGACCGAAACATGCAATCCAGATTGTCGGAAAACCAGAACAGTGGTTCTTGGAGGACTGGGCCACGAGAATCACCACAACCACAATTGCCACCCAGACTGATGCCGCAACGGACAAGTCCACTCAAACCAATTCAGGAGGACGCAGCGAGCAATACGGACGCGGAACTCCGCTCCCAATCGAACCCGACCCGAAGGTAAACTCGTCTGCCAGTCCTGATTCCTCTCCCGATCCTTCTTCCTTACCAAATTCCCCTTCCCTTCCTGTCGCTCTAAAGTTCTTTTATAATTCTCCGTCGTTAGCTAAGTTAGATCGATTAAAACGTTCCAAGAAATATTGGAACCACCGCGCTGCAATGAGAAATGACGTGATTTCCTCCGTTTTGTTCTCCGAGGGTAGTGACACTCGGCCTTACGCCCAGGTCTTAATAAATAAGATTCCTTTTAAGGGTCTTCTCGACAGCGGGGCGAGTGTCAGTGTTCTCGGGAATGGAGCGGAGAGAATCTTGTCGAATCCATTCGTAGAGTTTCATAATTTTCCATCCACGATAACTACCGCGAGTGGTCAAGTCCAACGAGTATTTGGTTACATACGAGCTAACGTCGAGTTTAATGGAATTACCCAAACCATGAATTTTCACGTTGTCCCATCACTAGAACAACCGCTTTATTTGGGTATCGATTTTTGGAATCGTTTTGGAATTTCCCCAAAAATCTCCGCGTTAGGTAATTCGGACGAATTAGGTGAAACTACCAACACACCCAAATTTCATATTTTAACATCTGATGATCGTCGTAAATTGGATCTAATCCGCGAATGTTTCCCGAGCAGCGATATTTTAGGTTTGGGCCGCACCTCCCTCATCACTCATATGATCGATGTCGGTTCCGCAAAACCAGTCAAACAACGTTTTTATTCCGTATCCCCAGCTATCCAGAAACTCATGTATGCCGAGTTGGATAGGATGTTGTCTTTGGGGGTCATCGAGGAGTCACAAAGTTCCTGGTGTTCACCGGTCACGTTGGTGCGTAAGGCCAATGGCAAAGTTCGTTTGTGCTTGGATGCTAGAGAACTGAACAAGGCCACCGTCAAGGATGCGTATCCGCTGCCAATAATCAACGGATTGTTGGGTCGTTTGGGACACACCCGATTCATTTCGGCGATTGATTTGAAGGATGCCTTTTGGCAGATCCTACTCGACCCAGCATCCCGCGATAAAACAGCGTTTACGGTTCCTGGACGGCCCTTGTATCAGTTCAAGGTGATGCCGTTTGGCTTATGCAACGCCCCACAGACGCTTTGTCGCTTAATGCATCGCGTGATCCCGTACCAGCTACACGATAAGGTCTTTGTGTACCTCGATGACCTTCTGGTCACATCCTCCACTCTGGCCGAACACTTCGAGTTGCTTAAACAGGTTGCTGGATATCTGTCGGATGCTGGTTTAACAATTAATTTGACCAAAAGTAAGTTTGTGTTGAAAGAAGTAGACTATTTAGGTTATATTGTGGGTGATGGTTGCCTCCGTACAAACCCAGACAAATGTAAAGCTATTCTGGAGTACCCTATTCCGAAAACGACGAAACAGATTAGACGTTTTCTGGGAATGTGCGGATGGTACCGTCGCTTCATTCCAAATTTCGCCTCTTTAGCTTCTTCTCTCACCGATCTTACTGGTAAAAACACTAAAATATGTTGGTCTGCAGCTGCTGATTCTTCTTTTAACGCTCTCAAAACCGCCTTGTCAACGGCTCCAGTTTTGACGCATCCTGATTATACAAAACCCTTTTTTATTCAGTGCGATGCCAGTGCCGTTGGGGTCGGTAGTGTCTTATTTCAGGTGGACGCCGAGGGGGTGGAGCGGCCCATTGAGTTTTATTCACATAAGCTCAATGCGGCGCAGCGAAACTACTCGGTGACCGAGCTGGAATGCTACGCTGCCGTCCTCAGCGTGCGAAAATTCCGTCCTTACGTGGAAGGCTACCCGTTCGTCATTTACACTGACCATTCCAGTTTACGCTGGCTAATGAGTCAAAAAGACCTCTCTGGACGTTTGGCGAGATGGAGTCTTAAACTCCAAGCGCTGGATTTTCAGATTGGATACCGAAAAGGTTCAGTTAACATTGTACCTGATGCGTTGTCTCGAGCTTTTCCGGATGAATCCGCTCCTTGTGCGGATGATTCTGAAAGTAAGAGCACGCCTGATCCTGGTGCCCAATTTGAAGATCCAGCCTTGTCGAGTAAAAACATCGACCCTTCCGTGGATGCGTTAGTACCTTCTTCAGTCTCCATTCTACACGTTGATCAAAATTCGGTTGCGTTCCAAGATCCAGATTACGTCGATCAGATCGAGAAAATTCGTAGCTTAAAAGATTGTTCGCACAACTACAGAATTCAAGATGATAAACTACTAATATCCCCTTCGTTCGGTTTTAAATACACGGATACCGACCTTTCGAACTGGAAATTAGTTATTCCGAATAGCTTAACACAATCGCTTATCGAACAGGCTCACGTACCTCCCACTTCAGCACATTTAGGCGGCAGCAAAACTCTCGAGCGCCTTCAGCGTCAATTTTTCTGGCCTCAGATGGCGAAACAAGTCAAACAATACGTTGCTAGCTGCACTAAATGTAAAATGAACAAAGCTGTTAATTTTTCCACACAACCAGCCATGGGAGCACAGGTTACGTCAACTCGCCCGTTCCAAAAATTGTATGTTGATTTTTTGGGTCCATATCCACGTTCGAAACTCGGTAATACCTGCATCGTTATCATCTTGGATCACTACTCGAAATTTGTAGTTGTAAAACCTTTGCTTGAAGCTTCCTCATCTTTGCTATGTCGATTTTTGGAAAACGATATATTTCTGTTGTTCTCGGTTCCCGAAATAATCACCTCTGACAACGGGAAGCAATTTACCTCCAATTTATTTAAGGATTTGCTATCTAAATACGGCGTAACCCATATTCGCACGCCGGTGTATTCTCCGCAAAGCAACGCCTCCGAGCGTGTTAATAGAACGTTGATTGCTAGCATTCGATCATATTTGAGCGATCACGATCATAATCAGTGGGACAAAAATTTGCAAGAAATTGCGGCTGCTTTACGTAATGCCATACACGATTCGATACATTACTCCCCTCATTATGTCGTGTTCGGTCAACATATGTCGTTGCACGGTTCGGATTACTCATTGCGACGGTTACTCGATGAACATGATCCCAGCGAAGTCCAGGTATGGGCTAAGCCAGATCGAGTAAATCTCCTAAAAGATCGTATCATCCATTATCTACGCGTAGCACACGAAAAGGGGGCTCAACATTACAACCTACGCAGTAATAAGCGCTCTTTCCGAGTCGGTCAACCCGTTTTCATACGATCTTTTGCGTTGAGCGACGCGACGAACAAATTCTCCGCAAAATTGGCTAGTAAATTTAAACCCGCGATTATTACCTGCAAAGTCGGACAAGTAGCGTACGCAGTCGAAGATTTGAATGGCAAATCACTAGGTACGTATCATGTAGTAAAAGATATCCGCACATGATGCCTGATTCATTCAATCACAATATTAGATCGTCGCGATATAATCGGTGTACATTTCGATTAATTTTTATGTATTTATTGGTTGTTGTTGTATTTTAGGCCCGGCTATATGAGACATCTCAGGGTGTGGGACGTTCCCACGTTTGTTACGACTCATTGGGGTCATAACAGGGCATAAAATACGATTGTTTTGTTAAAATCATATACTTAATGTATCTTACTGATAGCCCTGCCATCTATATTTTAATAGAAATTCTGAAACTAATTTTTCCGGTTTTACCTCGTAATTACTCACCACACCACCGTGTACACTTTGAATTGGTATAATACTATAATCCCGTCTGTTTCCAACGTTATGGAACTTGTGTTTTTTTTGTTGTATTGGTATACATTATTTTCTTTTGTTGTCTCCTTTTCTCATATATATATATATACAATAAAGTGCCGCGCACCATGAAAATTTATAAAAAACGGATGAAAGGGAAAATGGAGACAACAAGAAAAGATATTCGTGTTATTGGGAATGCGAAAAAAGTTTTTTTGATGAGGATGAAAAATAAGTCGAGTTTTGGATTTTGTGCAGGCTAGTTCTTGGTTGAAAAAAAAGAGTCGGCCATTAGTGTTGTGCATAATAGCAAAACAGTTTGTTTATAAAGAAATCTGATAATAAGTTTTTTTTTTGATATATAAATACATATTATAAACATTACCACATTTTTTTCTTTTTTTGTTGTGAAGATTGATGTGTAAAGTGTGCAGAAAATTCTCTGCGTTGTGAAAAAATTAAGTTATCTTAGCATTTTTGTGCGGTTCGTATATTGGTGTAAACGAGTTGCGACACATTTTCGGGGCGTTACAATCGGACGCATTCTGCGATATCAACCGCTAGCTTAATCAGTACGACAAGATAACGTCACAATTTGTTCGGTACCACATTTTTTTTGTTTGAAGAGTACCGCATTTTCAACAGTTATCGAATTTCTACGGTGTTTTCTCCACGGGTGTGGCACAGAAATTTTCACCGCGGCTACTCAATTTTTGTTATACTGGTATCGGGGAAAGGCCCCGCAACGTTCGGGTAGCCAACCGGCTGTTCGATCTATGGTATATTGGCGGCCAGTTGAGGCCAGCTGTAGTTTATTTTGGTATCGGGGAAAGGCCCCGCAACGTTCGAGTAGCCAACCGGCTGTTCGATCTATGGTATATTGGCGGCCAGTTGAGGCCAGCTGTAGTTTATTTTGGTATCGGGGAAAGGCCCCGCAACGTTCGGGTAGCAGAATTATTTTATACCGGCGGAAGTGCCGCAACGGTCAGGGTGTGGCATCACTCGTGGCAGTACAGCTACAAGGCCGCATCAGTCAAGGCACCAACATATTTTTTTTTTTTTTACTTAGTTAAATTTTATTTTATATTTACGTTCTCAAAATTTTAATTTCATATTTTTTTTTTTTTATCATTGTAATCGAATTCCCAAAATACGATTATACCAATAAGATTCGAATTTGATTCCTTTCGGAGTCTCGAGTGGTTCAGGTCGCGTGGAGTGTAAATACGGTGGTTAGGTGGCCGTTATTAGTGTTGAACGTTATTCTTCGTGTTTATTTTTTATTTTTTTTCTTCTTCTTCTCTCTATAAACCTTGTTATGATTCTGATTTGAGTGCGGAGCGGGACCTTGAGAGCGGTGGGTAGAGAGTTTGAATAAATATATAAAAATTTTGGGGATGAACCTTGTGTCGGAATTATTTTAATTCTAGTTTACAGTTTCCCGTTCGTCAGTGTTCTGGTTATTACGGTTTACTTTATTGGTGTACTTTCCAACGTAAAATGAATTACTAAAGTTCTTTCGGTTAAGGTGTGATGGGTGAGGGAATTCCCATTCTGTGTCGGTGTAGTGTTTGCGGTCCCTTGGTGCCCGCATCCAATTTCGTAACCAGGGTTTAACCCTGTTTGAATTCGAATGGATGCGCGCACCAAGGCACCTCTACCGTTATTATTATTATTTTTATAATTTATTTTAATTTTTGAGTTGTTCGTTCCTCAGGTTCCGGCCGACGAGTTTCGGCGGAACATCGGTTATTATTATTATTTGCGTTTTTTTATTTTTTTTCAAATTATCTGTATCATCACGGTGTAAGCCAGGAGCCCTGCATGCCTCAAACCCCACGACCTTAGCACTTCTCCGTTGAGAACGTAGCCGGCAAAAATCACCGTGGAGGCCTCTGCAGGAGCTTAAGTGAAATCTGCAGGTTGGCAGTAGCCAGCCTGTAACAACATCTAGAGGGGAATTATTGAGAGAGTACGATAGTAATCCATATTTGGAGATTTCCCATATTCACTTACATCCATCTTCAATAAGCAACTGTTGCATTTGCAATGCTATGCTTATTGCATATTTTACAATTCATTTTATATACCAGTTCCCTTCCTGTGGCACTATACTGGTAATTCACCATTGTTGGTAATTTCCAAATTTTAAATTTTGTAGCAGTTTTATTCCTTTAAAAAAACATTCTCGATTATAGCAGTTTTGACGATTATTAATCAATACCTATTTTACGAAAGCATTAACTGGGAACAGAATTTAACGGAAATTTATTATTTTATTTACTTATAGCTGTATTATGGCTGAAAATTTCTACCGAAAATTGGTAATATAAATTGGAAATTGATATTTCCACAATACAAACGGAAATGAATCAATAAGTATATCAGTCAATTGTTTTAAGATATTTCTTCCCTTGTTTTATTACGATCGCGTAACGGCCGCAAATAATTAAATTATTTTCCCGTAAATTTATTCCCCAATTAACAGAATTAACTTTTGGAAAACGGAGAATTGGGAAAAAATGTTTGAGCTACTATAAAAAATATCATTCCCGATTAAAGGGGGAATTACCAGAATTGGGCCACTGGTATTTGATTTCCAGTATGGAATTCTGTATTTGCATCGTGAACATGAAATCAGCATCCCAATTTTGATTAGTTTGATGCCGATGGATTTGATATATTTTATTTTCGTAATCGAATCTGGGTATCGGTGCTTCACCGACTCTTACTATCTGCTTCAGTATTAGGACAAAAATTATATTTCGTAGGTTACTTAATTTTTTTCCATTGGCGCTGCATTCCATATAGGGTCTGGCGGCATCATTAAGGTTATAGATATCAAAAAATAGTGCTCGAATTAACGATTAATTATTTCACTGAATTATCGCGTAGGGTAATTAGGCCTTCATTTTTATGCGTATGTGCCATGCGGTCATCCAAATTTGTACTAGCCTTAGCAAGGGTTGCTTCACGCTCGTGATCCTCTTGTTAGCGCAATGACTCTTTCTGCTGAGCGGCGTCAATTTATTTCATTTTGCACTTGTAAAAAATCATGTTCAGTATCGGAAATTTTTTAATCAAAGTGTAAGGTACGTAAACATGTTGCGGCGGCTTACTAATCAATCGTACCTCGCAAATAAATCTCGTATCTCGAATACAATTTAGTTTAATTAATTAATATATTTTAATTAATGAACATAGTGTGTTGTTAATCACGATAGTGCCCATTATTATTGATTTTTAAATATTGAAAACGGAATCTATTTACCTTTTTTATTATTTTTTTCGTTCTTCAGCTTTTTCTTCATTTAATTTGC
This sequence comes from Nephrotoma flavescens, assembly GCA_932526605.1. Taxonomy (NCBI): domain Eukaryota; kingdom Metazoa; phylum Arthropoda; class Insecta; order Diptera; family Tipulidae; genus Nephrotoma; species Nephrotoma flavescens. The sequence goes on from OW052220.1 coordinate 236,855,643, forward strand.
ATTTTTTTTATTTAATTTGAGAATTTTTCTAATGGTTATTTTTGAAATGTCACATTGGGTCTTGGTGCAACCACCTTACTGGACCATCTTACGTATCTAAAACTTTTAATATGATGATAATGATAAAATGATAAAGTGGTTAAAGCTTCGGCACTTGGACCGGGAGGTACTGGGTTCGAATTCCGTCAGAATCTAGTCTCTGATGGCAAATCGAACTTTCATCATCGATTACAATCGGTGATGGTAATAAACATAACTAAGACCCTCTGATGGAGAAATGTAATTATGCACTTTGTTAGAATATAACTACTGCGGGGATAAAGAAAGGGTGTACCCGTCCTTTAGTTTACCGAAAGCTTCTTTTAGAAAATTTAAAATTATTTTATGAGCTTATCAGTTAATAAGCATAAATAATATTTACATAACTCTAAGTTTAGTTTTATTATTATCACTTAAATTTCGCTACATGTTAGATAGCCTTGATTTCGTTTTTATTTTTTGTGGATTTTTTTTTTTAATGATTTATTATTTGTATGATAATATGGAACCGGAAAGGTTCCGAAAGTTCAAGTGATAATAATAAAAATAAATTTAGAGCTCTAGAACTATTATTTGGTTGGTTTTACATGACTCTGAGATGCCTGGGAGAACAATGTAAATGATTAAGACTATTATTGTGATTGATGATAGTGAAACGTTTACTGATAAACTTCATATTCAAATTGTTTGGCTGATTTGATTTGTTTATGTTTTTGATTTGTTTCCTGTTTATTGTATCGGTATCGAGTGTTTTCTCTATTTATTGGGTTTGTACTTTTTACTGTTACTGCTACGTTAATAAGGTTAATAAGGTGTATACTCAGGGCGTGTAATTTTGTTGATTTTTGTAAAAAAAAATTAAAAAAATTCGGATTTTTTTGATTTAAATCAGATCTGCTTGAATAACAAATTGTAATGTTGATCTTAAATTATAATAAATTCCCGAAAACAATTAAATACTTTTTTGTTTCAATCAGTTTATTTCATTATTTCCTTAAAATAGTAGATGGTAGATAATATAATATACAGAAATAAATTCATTTAAATATAGATTAGTAAAATCAAATAATTTGAATATCAAGGAATTATCATATTTAGTAAATTTTATTGCTTGTGGTGCTTCAGTATTGATTAAAAAATAACTCATAAAAATATAAAGTAATTTAAAAATTAAAATCAAGTATTTCATAATCATATGAAACAGAATAAAAAGAAAACCCTTTTATTTATTCAGCTGCTTTGCCAAAAATGTTAATGCCGCTTTATCTACCCCTACGCTTTTTTTTAATTTTTAATGAACAAGCCCAAAGGTTGAAAAGCTCGTTCGACTCCAGCTGATGAAGCAGTAGATCTGGTTAATTGATGGATTTTATATTTGTCTAACGTCGCTATAAATCAACTGTGTAAAGCAAACATCGATTTCCAATGTTCAAAGGACGATATATTTGTTATGACTTCTTCTTGCATAATTGATCCCGCAAATGGAGGAATGTTTGCATGAAACTTTAGGTGGACTGTCATGAAACTCAGTGAAAAAATTATCTTCCATATATTCCCTAGCCATTGATTTTCAGCTTCTGTTAATTTAAAATTTCGAAATTGCATTAACGATGTAAGTGCAAAAGCTGCAAAATGAGAAGGTTGCATTGTAAATAAATAGCGATCATTAAAAAATTTCATTTGTGATAGATCAAGTTCGTTTTTCAATATGGCTTCTAACTCTTTCCATATTTCGACAGAATCCGCAATTTTACAAGTCTTTTTTTGCATTTGGTCCAGAGCAATTGCAATCGGCTTTAAAATTTTAACTAAATTCTCATTTTAACTAACTTCTTCTTATACCCATATTCAGTATTTTCGACGAAATATCATTATTTATATATTGTCTTTGCTCCTCACAGACTCTTACCAATATTAGCCGGTTCTTTAAATACGATTCGAGAGTATCACAATATGAGTTCCAGCGAACTTCTTGTGGACCGATCGATGCACTTCCATTGGTAGCTGTAAATAAAGCTTTCGGTTGATGATGGCTCCGGAAATATTTAACAACCTGCTGCTTTATTTCTTCACTTTTTTCATATGGGTTGGTTTTTAACATTCGAAAATCCATCAAGAGTGAAACAAACTATTTGATCTTTTACATATTCGACAGAATTAATTTTCTTTTCTTCATATACATTAAATCTAATAATTTTCCAGATAAATCTCTCTCAGAAGGAGGGTTATACCCAGTTCGGACCATGTTGCAACATTTAATAAATTCCTTATTATTAACTTTTCTTAAAGCAATATTTTCCGCATAAAAAATTCTCGCATCATCATTAGAGATGTTGATAAACGAATTTGGTTGTGCTTAATCATACGAGTAAGCAAACCTTGTAATTCATCTTGGCATTTCTTACACATAACACGTACTCCCGTTTTATTTGGAACATTTGACAATTCTTCATAATATGACCGGACCACGTTCTTTTTCGACCAGTGGCCCTATTCTGGCTTTCCCAGGGAATAGGGAGTTGGGGAAATATTTTGCTGTAATTACAAATTACAATAATTCCCAAATATTTATTCCCTGTTCCCAAATGTATATTCTGGTAGACTGGGAATAATTTTTGAGGGAAAAATTGTTTATTTTGTTTTTTATAAACTAAAACGCATGTTGCGACGTTAAAACAAGTTTAATTTATTTTTCAAAATATATTTATTACAAAAAATAATGTTTAGAAATTCAAAAAAGTACGAATTACAATTCCCTAAAAAAATAATTGGGAAAAATTAACGTCAAAACTCCTATAAAATGGAATTATTTTTTCCCAATAAAAAAAATTCCCAAGCGCCACAATACATTTTGGGGAATAAATAATTCCCAACTGCTAGAAATACGTCACTAATTCCCAATTCCCTATTCCCGGGAAAAACTAGAATAGGGCCACAGAATGAGATATTTTTTCAGAGGGGGGGCTATTGCAAAAAAAAAAAAACATGAAAATAACTGTTATAATATATTGATTGATTAGTTATTTATACACATTAATAAGCCATACCTGTATTTAAAATAAACTTTAACACTTTACTATTATTTACCATCAACTTTTTTAGCTTTTTAAAACGTGAAAAATAAAAAATAAAATAATTGACGATTTGACAGGTAGTATGTTTTTTACAACTAAGGGATTCACCAAATAATATGGAATTAAGTTTTTATTTTTATCGAAGTTTTTAGTTTTTTAGGGTTACCATATTTGCAAAATTAAGTTTCTTCGTTAACTTTTAGAGTGCGTTCGTTTATTTTTGAATGAATTTGTACATTTTTTATCAATATGATTTAAATCAATGATTTTAACAAAAAAATCAATTGACTTTAATCAATGATTTAAATCAAAAATACCCTGTGTATATTCATGAGCTTCTAGATCATTTGCATTGCTTGACGGGGTTCCCTCTTTGCTTTCGGATTCCCGAACAGTGTTTGCCATGGCTTCATTTGACTTCATTTGTCATGGGTATTGAATTCAGTGCGACCGCTACGACGTTAGCCTTTGCCACCTTATATAAAACATCATACTCGTAGTTTTCTAATTTCAGTCGCATCCTCAGAATTTTTGTATTCTTTTCAAAGGTTTAGTTTTAATAAATGTTTAGGGTTTTTGATCAGTAAACAATGTGAATCTGTTACCGTAAAGGAAGGGGTGACATTTTTTAACGTTCCAAATGGTGGCCAGCGACTCTTTCCTTGTTTCGCACTTTGTTTCTGTTGTATTTAGAGTACTGGAGACAAATGCGATGGATCTATCGACATCATGCTGGATCTGTGACAAGACTGCACGTAGCGCGAAATCTGATACATCTGTCGTTAATATGAACGGTTTGAAAAATCTGGGTACGCAAATATCTGGTCCGTTGATATAATTCTTTTGAGCGTTTCAACAAATATTTTGTCGTATATGTTTGTTTATTTTCGTGTAATCATTGATGAACCTCCTATAATAGATAGACAGTCCAAGAAACTGTTTTATTTCTTTTGGCGTTCTTGGTAATTGCTAGTCTAATATTTTGTATATTTTATCGGAATTTCGTTTTACTCCATCTTGGGTGGTGTGTCAAAAAATTCTGTTGCTTTTTTTAGAAACTCGCATAAGTATGTCAATTTACATTGAGCTGGGATACAATGATGATATCATCAGAATACACGGGACATATAGTACATTATCCGCATTTCTTTTTAAAAGGTAGTCAGGCTAAACGGCAAACGGGTGAACTCAAAATGTCCCTTCTTCGTTGGAATGTGGTGGAAACCAGATTTAAGGTCTATCGTTGAAAAGTAAACGTATTTACCCAGACTGTCGAGGATTTACCCGATTTGAGGGATTGGAATTTTATCGTTGAGGGTATTTTGTTTAACTTCCTCTTTCCGGTAGTCTATTACTACTCTTACTTTTCGAATTCCCGAGGCGCCAATTTTCTTTAGGACCACCCAAATGGGTGACAAGTAAGGGATGTTCTAATTTCGCACAATGTCGCAATCCAATAATTCTTGGATTTTTCGTCTTTGAAAGATAGTTTCTGTAAATACCGATTTTTCCTTTTCACTCAAGTGTTCTGTTCTGACCAACTTCGACATCGTTTTTCTCGATGAACTCATCTTAGGAGATGGGAATCGGATTGATTGTTTCGATGTACCTTCAGTAAGTATTATTTTTGAAACTCTTTTTGGTGATTTGGGATTTCCTGTTATGGTAAATGCAAGTATTCAGGGTGATTTTTTTTCTTTTTTATTTTGATATATGTTACAATTTTTCTTTATTACAAGCGCATTTTGACATTTTCAGCAAAATCTGCTTCCCTCATATATTTTATATTTTTATAGTAGAATGTCATTGATTATATTATTTTTTAATTTTAACATTGTGAAAATATATTCTTTATTCACTTACAACAATTTTCTGCTTATTCACAATTTATAATAGCTGTTGTTGGCTCAATTAAAAAGGACTTATTAATGGAAGTGTCTGGATAGATGGTAAAATAGCAAGAGACATGCTTAAATTAAATTTTAAGATATATTATTATCCGTAACATATTTCATAATTGTTTAAATAATTTTAGACTCCATGTGAGTTGGCAATCTATTGTATAACAGCAGACCCCGGTACAATACATTGTTATTAGAAGCGGATGTTCTAAGCTGACGATGGCGCAGCAACGAACTACGTCTAACATTATAATCATATACTTATTTTAATTATCTCAAGATTATGTTTTATATGAAGTTGTTACTAGTTTTATGTGTTAAGGTAACCAATTCTTTTTCAATTATTTTATAAAGGGGTAAAAATTTTACGAATATAGTTATAGATGGCGTCCTTATTGGTACATTTAGAACAAATTTCAAGGCCCTTCTCTGCAAAATAAAAAGTTCTTCCTATTTGATTTTTGTGGCTCCACTCCATATTGGATTCAAATAAATTGGGCCTATTTTTTAATTCATCCCGAGCAGGCAGTGCACTGTCAAAAAATACTTCGTATTTTTTTATTCAACCTGGGTAATTTTATCCGGTACACTGCGTTTTTATTTGTGAACTGTGCTTACACAGTGCATACTCGGTTTTTCAAATTTTACTCTAAAATTAATGTCAGTGTACGAAGAGTGTGCAAAATAAAAAACAATTTATTACTCTATGCACACCGGATAATTCTACCCAGTTCAACATTTGCTCGGTGTACATTACCCAGGGTAAGCCTGCTTGCTCGGGTTTAATTAAAAAATAGACCCATTATATGGCTATACACATAAACATAATATATATTTATTAATAGTTTCTTCTGAGGTAGTAATATTATTATAATTTAATTAATAATAATTAATTAAACGTAATTTTGATTTGTTTCCTATTATTTAATTAGCTTTCAAAAAATTTAATGTATTCATCAGGTATGTCTATTTTTCAATAGACATACCTGATGAATACATTTATATTTTTCAATTTATTCAACAATATTTGTGAAAAATGAATCATAATTCATGGCATCAAATGCTTTGCTCAAGTCCAAGAAAAGTACAGATACACATTTTTTGTATCAATTTCCAAACTTAAATGATTTGTAAGGTGCAAACAAGAGGCAGTTGTGTTAGCATTTCTTCTGAACCCGAACTGATTTGTTGATATTATATCACTAGCTTCTAGAAACTGCTCTAGCCTTGAATTTATTACACTCTCAAATAGTTTAGTCAATGAGTTTGAAATGGAGATCGGTCTGAAGTTATTAATTTCTAAGTTTAAGCCGCTTTTGTGAATTGAAAATATTTTGACGCATTTTAAGCATTCAGAAAAAGTTTGTTTACTCACACTCATATTAATAAGTCAAGCCAGTATATTTATTAACCTTATAATATTATTTGATATGCCATTGAATCCTGTGGCTGCCTACGAATTTAAATTTTTAATTACATTTACAATTTCTCCAACAGTATCATTTTCCAGACAAAATGTATGTGTGTTATTATATTGAATACTCGTATAATCAAAAACTGATATACATATTTGGAAATTGCATATTTTTAAATGAATCAACAATACTATTAATGAAATATTTATTAAATAAATTGGCATTTTCTGATTCATTAGTCATAATTCGGTCACCGACTTTCAATTCAATATTTTTATTTCGTGGCTGCCTATTTAGTACGAACAGATTAAAAATTTTCCATAAAATGAAGGAACAAAGGTTTGTATTCTCAAATAAGTTAAACAAATATTTTTGCTTAGCCTTCTGATTTTTTTTTTAATTAGAATACTCAGAATTGGAATATCTTCTTTTTAATTTGTAGAACTTATCCCTTAGCCTGTCACGATTAAATATGTCTTCAGTCATCCACAGAGTCTGAGCGTCAGAGCTTGGTAAGTTCATTGGTCAAAGATCAATTCTACCCCATAAAGAATCTCTATCGGTCATATTATAATAAATTAACAACTTGCTTTAGTACTTTCGTATTTACCAATTCAGAACTTTTGTTAGATTTATGGTCTATTTTGGCATTCATCTTGTCCATGGAAAATGGCCGTTTCCATTTTAATAACATTTTTATGCGTTAAAGTGTTATCTCACATTTAAGATGTTCGTTATAATACTTCAGATACGGAAAGAAATTTAATCTTTCATTTCCAGATTCTGAGTTCCCTGAAAATTTCCTATGTCCTATTCTTGAGTATTGTCGATATTATTTTTATTTGGTCCTTCTGACAGATTCTGTAACGAACCAAATGGCACAGTGGTTAAAGCTTTGGTGTTTTGATCGGGATTTACCGGGTTCGAATCCCGATAGGGGTAGGATTCAATGGGAATTTTCATCAACAGATTACGATCTGTGATAAAATGGAACACATCTGACCCCCTGGCGGAGTGCAAAACTCATGGGCCGACCCATCTTCCGAGCCAGTATAGGTCGGCATCGAGCTGTGCAATGTGCGTAGCCGTCCATCTGCGAATTTTCCTGGCAACGGCGTAAAAGTACGGACGGAAAAAGCAAACCATGAAAGAGTTGGGAGTGCCATGGCCCCAGAACAGACTACTGGGATAATGAAAGACTGATTCTATATCTAATTTCTTGCGCGTTAAACAAATATTTTTGCTTAGCCTTCTGATTTTTTTTTTAATTAGAATACTCAGAATTGGAATATCTTCTTTTTAATTTGTAGAACTTATCCCTTAGCCTGTCACGATTAAATATGTCTTCAGTCATCCACAGAGTCTGAGCGTCAGAGCTTGGTAAGTTCATTGGTCAAAGATCAATTCTACCCCATAAAGAATCTCTATCGGTCATATTATAATAAATTAACAACTTGCTTTAGTACTTTCGTATTTACCAATTCAGAACTTTTGTTAGATTTATGGTCTATTTTGGCATTCATCTTGTCCATGGAAAATGGCCGTTTCCATTTTAATAACATTTTTATGCGTTAAAGTGTTATCTCACATTTAAGATGTTCGTTATAATACTTCAGATACGGAAAGAAATTTAATCTTTCATTTCCAGATTCTGAGTTCCCTGAAAATTTCCTATGTCCTATTCTTGAGTATTGTCGATATTATTTTTATTTGGTCCTTCTGACAGATTCTGTAACGAACCAAATGGCACAGTGGTTAAAGCTTTGGTGTTTTGATCGGGATTTACCGGGTTCGAATCCCGATAGGGGTAGGATTCAATGGGAATTTTCATCAACAGATTACGATCTGTGATAAAATGGAACACATCTGACCCCCTGGCGGAGTGCAAAACTCATGGGCCGACCCATCTTCCGAGCCAGTATAGGTCGGCATCGAGCTGTGCAATGTGCGTAGCCGTCCATCTGCGAATTTTCCTGGCAACGGCGTAAAAGTACGGACGGAAAAAGCAAACCATGAAAGAGTTGGGAGTGCCATGGCCCCAGAACAGACTACTGGGATAATGAAAGACTGATTCTATATCTAATTTCTTGCGCGATTTCTTGTTTTTTAATTAGGTTTTTGTTAGATGTCCTTCTTGATCTTGTTGACTGCTCAATTGCCATATGAATTAGCCATTTTTCTCCAAATACGTTTGTTTCCGATGGTTTGTTGCTCTGTTTTCGTGATTCCTTATTGTATTTGTTCAGTGTTGGTTAGAATTTAGTAAGTTTGTTTTCTGTGTTTTATAACTGGTTTGTGCCAGTTCCTTGGGATTACCCGTAATTAGTTCGTTAGAACTGCACTTACATAAAAAAGCCTCTTCAATGCCTTTAGGATATGAAAGCAGCCAGCACATCTTCTTCGATAAATACACGTTAGTACATGTTATTTTGTCTGTAGACAGTGATTGAATACTCTGTGTCTTTTCTTAAATTCTTTAAAGTATGCGTGTACAGTGTCGCTTTTTTATTGGCTTGAATTTGTAATATGAACGTTTTTGGCGGTTGCTGTGATTCTAACAACATTTCATTGATTTCTAGAAATGTTTGAGGGTTCCTGGCATGACATAAGATATCTTTTACTGTCTCAAATTACTCGTCTGAGACCAACGGTTGGGCTACTAGCAAGATATCTTCCGCTGTTTGGTCCGGTTTATGGAATATTAAATTTAGTCTTTCCTCTTGATACACTTTTCCCTCGCTAAGCTTTTTCAGATGGTCTACGATTACATTTAATTGTGCCTTCAATCGTTAGTTCGTTTAGATCGATATCCCGATTTTTATGGTAAAGTTCGATAGGTCGTTTTCTTCTCATAAATAAGGAAGCAGGGAATCTATCTTGTAGTGGACAGTGCGTGGGTTTTGGCACAAAATTATTTAAATTAACTAATCTTATAATGTTGATTATTGTTTATGTTATATTTTAATAAATATAGGGGTTTCCAATAAGAGTGATATGATTTCTTTAAAAAAAAAGGACACTAATTGTTAAGGAAATTGAAATGTTTTTATTCAATGTGAAGTACAATCGATACAATTAAGTTCTGAATAAAACGTCATTCAAATTGCCTCCACGACTTCTTCTGCACGAATTCGATGAACCCAATTTTCAAGCACTTTTTCCCCTAAATCAAGTCGTATGTCATGAATAACATGTTCAACATTGACTTGTAAAGCTTGAAGAGTGGTTGGTTTATTGCTAAAGACCAATGACTTCAAATAACCTCACAAGAAATAGTCTAAATCACAACTTCTTGGAGGCCATTCAGTATCATAATTTCTTGAAATAATCGAATCTCCAAACTTTTCTCGCAATAATCCAATTGTTGCACTTGCTGTGTGGCACTTAGCCCCGTCTTGTTGGAACCAAATGTTGTCAAAATCAACTTCTTCCAATTTCGACCATAACAAGTTAGTTATCATCGATCTATACCGATCTCCAGTGACAGTAACGGTGTTAGCAGATTCATTTCGAAAAGAATACGGAACGATGATTCCACCAGACCAAAAACCACACCAAACTGTCAATTTAGGTGAATGTAATGGTTTTTCATGAATAATTTGCACCACTTAGATGAAAGTGAGCCTCATCGGAGAAGATGAGCTTCTTAAAAAAATCGTTATCGTTTTCAAGTTGTTCCAAGGCAAAATCAGCAAATTCACGACGTTTACGGTTGTCCAATGACTTCAGTTCTTGAGTGAGAAAAATTTTATACGGATGCAAACCCAAATCCTTTCTCAAAATCCGCCAGGTTGTGGTTTTAGACAGTCCCAATTCTTGAGAACGTTTCTTTGTCTTATTAGCACTTGAACATTATGTAAAGAAAATGTACGCTCAAAATTTTCAAAAATTCGACGAATAGCAAGCATGGACGATTATTACGGAATTGGAGTTGAAAGTTGCAATTGGAGACCGATTATTTTGATAATAAAGCTGAATAATTTGTAAACGTTGTTCTTGCGTATATTTCACCATGATGAAATTGTAAACATTTCTGAATACAACGAAACAAAAAATCATAGATCGTGACATATTACAAATGGCCGAAACGTCACTTAAAAATCATATCATTCCTATTGGAAAACCCTATATTTTATTAACATTAAACGGGAAGGACAAGGTGTTGAATTGAAGAAATAGCTCTATGAGGTGTATAGGCGAGGTTAAGTGAGAATGTGGACATGACATATAGATTGAGGCTCCCTCTAAATATATTCACGCAAATAGAAAATACCTTTCAGTACATGTACAAATTCGAGAAATTTTCTTCAACAAAAAACTAGTTCAGAATTTCTAAATATACTCATTTTTAGTCACGTTTTGGTTCAACGCACGTAACCTCAGTATATCTTATAAAGTTGGGATATCTAGAATTTAATCTAATTAAATTCAATTAACTGCAATTTCATTTTCGTTTATCGATCAAATGAGTGGTAACCTTGCACAAACACACTTGCGCGAAGAAATCATCTCGTTGGTATATAAAAAAATCATCACAACACTAAATTAACTCTCTAGACACCTTAAACAATTCAACCCTAAATTTCGTATGTGTATTATACGGAAATAGTTACATAAAAAAAAATATTTCAAAGCGGAGTTGATATCGATTTACCAAATTTGTATTACTTAAAATAATAACAAATCTCAAGATTGGTGTGAAGACGTTATAATTACAAAATAATCTCTCTAGAGAAAAATTTGTTTCACTGTACAGTGTACGGCTAGGGACAAGTATAAATTGGAAAGAAATCCAAATGGAGCAATATGTTGCATGTTCATATATAAAATATTGAATAACATAAATAATTCATAATTTATGTCAAACATGTGGTGCGGACGACTAAAAAAAAAATTAAATCTAATGTTAGTGCTATTTTGACTGGGTGATATGGGTGATGTTTGTAACGGCTCGCTTAGTTTCACCAGGTAGTTTTCGGGTATTGCTCGTCTTAGTAGGTGGGTTCGCTTCGATATAATAATTTTCGAGACAATTTAATAGAAACCGATTACGAATATTACACTTGGCTTAAAATAATATATGCATGCTAAGTTTCTAGTTCGATTCACCTTGTTTGCTGTAAGTCGTTAAGGTACTTGATTATGTCTCTTTTATAGCACGATACCATGAATTCGACAGTTTTTAAGGTAAGCATGACTCGCTCTCTCTAGTTAATTTATTAGCCTTCTCATTCCTATTGATGGCTCTATTACCAGACATTCATAAATCTATAACTTCATCTTTCCTACCGAGCAGATATGCCTTTCAATACTCCCAACAAATTCAAAGAAACAATGTTGGAATTAATTGCCCTTGCTTGGGCTACCTGATGCATATATAAAGCGACTTCTACAGTCGATTTTATTGCCGTAGGTAAGTCTTAAGGATTTGCAACATTTTAGGTTTGAAAAAGTGGTGGACTATCCAAGGTAATATGACAAATTCACTTCAGTATAAGATACATGCAGGTATGTACTTTGAATGAAAAAATTAAGGGGAAACGGAAACATTTGGAGAAGATAAAGGGCCTCCCCATCCACCATACTCACCTAATCTAGCTGTTTGAGACTTCTCATTATTTCCAAATACGAAGAAATCGGTTGGTGGACAGAGATTTATGTCAAACGATTGCTTATTTTGAAGAGTTTGATTAATCATATTTTAAAGATGGTTTATGAAGGAAAAATGATGGAATAAGTAAATCGATCTAAAAAAGACTACGTTGAAAGTGAATTTTACTTAAAAAGAAAATATGATTAGCGTCTTATTCTAAGGACTTATCAATCCACTCTCGTAAAACCTTTTCATCCGTCTTGCTCGTAATAATCGCCTTCTCCATTTGAAAAGTTGGTATAACGTTTGATCAAAAACGTGGTTCGCTGAGAATATTTTCTTGTTCATTCGGTAAGATTTTCACACATTTTGGGTATACCGGCCCTTACGCCTCTAGCTTTCCAATCTTAGGAATCGTTAACTTTCCCTTTTATAACATTATGACTCGCTAGTTCCCTGGTAAATTCCGCGCGTTCGGTCCCTCACATTCAAGTCCCGTCTATAAATTACATCATTCATATGATTGAAAAACTCATGTTTTTCTATTTTTACGAAAAATAAAACATTTTTTTATCACTGTCAAATCGCTGTTTATTCGAGATAAAAGAATATTGTGACGAGTTTTACTACCCAACGATATAATACTTGGTGGTCGAGTTGTTAAGATGTACACCATCAATGTGTGGAGATATTACCGTATTAAATACTCTTACAAATTGAAAATTGGATTTATAATGGTCTTCCATTCGGAGGGGAAAACTGAAATATGAAAATAATTTTAAACTGCGGTGCTGGGTCATCAGAGAAAATACTAGATTTAATGAAGACGTTTATCATCCATCACGAGAGATGAAAGAGTTTATGACTTCAAATATTCGCGACCACCAATACTGTCTCTCGCTCTCTCTGTTTTTCTAGCTTTTACACCCAATGAAAGTATTTTGCTGATCCTCAATCCGTCTCGATCCATTGCTCTCGCCCTTCAGTTTCTACACCCTATTATACGTTTGTCTTAATAAACTTCGTTACGCCAGTGCGCAGTCATGGTCTTCATCTACGTTGTTGTGTAGACCTTGCAATGTAGCCCATCCACCTAACTCGATTGGGTTTGACGAGTCCGATGATATCGCTGCCACCGAGTGGTTGCTGTATTTCGTGATTCATACTATTAAATAACAATAATTCTAGAGTCGTTAGAGGTCAGCGTTCAGCTCTCGCTTCCGAAAGCCAGCACAGTTCAGCGTAGAAAAGCACGGCAAATAGGTATTCGCAGTTGATACTGTTATATGCAATATATAGTTGATGCATGGTTTGGTTATATTGTACTCCAAAATGTTTCCAAAATCATTCTCATGGTGAAGCAGTAGTCAGTGGTTGATCGGTTGGGGCGAAAAACAATATGATAGTTGTCAATGATGTTTTCGGCGAGAGGGATGAGTCTGGCAAGTCCAACGACAGCCAACACTTTGTGGGCAGTGTTCAATAGAGTACGCTACGATATTTTCACACTTTAGAGGGTCGCGGTTTTTGTGCAATAGACATATGTGCGTCGCCCAAATATAGACGATGACATCGTATAGATTTGATGCAAGATTATCGCCTCCGAGTTTAAACAATTCCACTGAGATATTCGACAAAGACTTCTTCACTAGTATAATAAGGAGTTACTCAGTCTGGAGAAACGTCACAACAAGGCACATAGATTGTTCAAACTACACACCATATATCGTGTACATGATGTAACGTACCTTCACAAGGTTTAGAACGACAATGGCTGGGTTATACAATTTTCCACACTCAAATAATTTATTTGGGTATCAGTTTACCAGCACGTCATTTTCCCGCTAAGCCCGTGAGAGCGGGATTACAAGGGCGAGGTGTAACACGCCACATAAAAGCCACCGTTTGAATCAAAAGTCGGTCATACAAATCAACGGGCACTATAGACAATATGTGACGTTGCAACGTAACACGGCGCCTTCTTACCGCCAAACGATCACGGACAAGAAAAAGAACAAGAAAAAAATATCGTAAGGAAATGGTACCTCACCTGTATTCTGCCGGTTGCTCCCTTTATGACGGGATGAACCGAACAACCCCCTTTGCTTTCGCGAATTTTACAGTTTACTTGTAAGACGCGCACTTTATCACTGAACCACCATGCGCATTAGACAAGATCGCTGGACTCATTCACGGTTCAAGTTGGTTTAGTTTATTTTTTTTACTACACTGGCTTACTGGCTTGTAGGCAACCACACAACAAAATGTGATTTTCTGCTCGATGGGCTACACACTAAACTAACTCGACTGTTTCGGTTTTAAAATTCATGTTGCATTTTTATCAACACACTTAGTCTTACGTTTAAATAGCTCCAAACCGCACGGAATCAACGACGCGTTGTCGATTTTGATCCATTGTGAGTACACGCGATACCCATTTCGAACACAAGTTTCTCATGCGGACAAGTGTTTGTTCCATTCATATCTTTACATCTCACGCAACTTCACTTTATGGTCTTTCGAAACAATTTCTTGGATTTTTTTATGTTTTCTGGAATCCCAACCTCATTTGGGCGTCCAGAGTGTGGTCCATCATTGGTGGTTGTACGACCACGTTAAATTCAGCATACCAGTCAATGACGGTTGATTTTCTGGGTGCAGAAAAAATAGTGTTTAACCCTTTGAGTGCCAAGGAGTGCGGTTGCACTTTAGCTCTCACGCTTGAACTAAAAGGATCTCTATTTCACACTTGTCCATGTATCACGAAAATTTGTTTCATATTTTTATTACTACGAAAAATGAAAAATATTTTTAAATTTCCATGTTCCTCTATAGCAGCTTGGAACTTTGAGCTAATTCTCTAAAAATGACGTTGGCACTCAAAGGGTTAATCAACACACGAAATTTTTTTTTATCGTTTTGAAATTAACAAAAGTAGCGTCACTAAAACAACTGTAACTTGTAAACTTAATGATCGAAATGTTATGAAATTTCAGCAGGCGTCATTTGAAGTTTAGTGGGGTTTAAAAATCATGTGAGTTTTAAATTTGTGGCACCATCTATGAGTCAGATCGGGAATTTTTCTGCGATGTAGTACATTTAATTTTTTTTTCTACTTGTTAATTCACAACCAAAGATCTTGCTGTCGCCCTCTTTGCATCGTGATCTGCTGTTTGGCACCACGCCACTCTTGTACCAAAAATTAAATTTTTGATTCAATTTTTTCGGTAGTTTGATACCTCGATGTTATCATGTAAATGAAAGAAAGTGAAAATATCGCCAATACTTCAACTTCTTATGGATTTGCTTCTTGATTAATATAACAGTTCAGATGAGTTGTGGTGAAAGGAGGGTTAGCTATTAGATTTTGGTATATTGGTGAATTTGGAACGGGATGGGAATGCTAAGGAATGTCTGATCGCTTGGTGGAAGATGCACCTTCAGTTGGAACCCTTTTAACGCAATGAATTCATGTGATCGTGATATTTAATTTTTTAGTACGGAGTCTGACTGTGCATAACGTATAAAGAAAAGAATATGAACAAATGTAAAATGCATCTGTATTTGTATTGTACCACCAACACATAAAATATCCATGAAAACTGCGTCATTTTACAATTAGTTACATAAATGTCGTTGTTAGAAGTAGATCGTCGCAAATTAATTTATAAATTTTGTCAGAAAAACCCGGTGAGAACGAGGTTTTTTACTACTTCAAGGATCTTGGATTCAAAAAATCATTTATCTACATAGCTTCTTTATTCTCAAACAAGAGAGAGAACCGGACTCTAAATTGCAAGGTGAAACGATGGGTCGAACTGCAAAATCTGGGTAAAAAATATCAAGTTGAGCCAAAACTGTCAAGAAATACTTAGAAGGTATCAACGCAAACAAAAAAAGCGGCACCAACAACTACATGTAAACAGATAGCTATAATCAAGTCTAGATTAAGAGGGCTTTGCCAAACATATTTCGTCGCTCCTTCAGCTTAGAAATGTGTGATGGATGATGAAACTTATTCATAATACTAAGTTTCCAGGTAAAGTTATGTAGTGTTGGCTATTAGCCAACGAGGTGTCAGCGGCCCAGTTTTTTTTTTCAAAAGTGATCTGACAACAAATTTTTACCTGTGGCTTAGAAGTTTTAGATACATATCATTTACATGATAAAGCAATTTTTTCCCCTGATTTGGCATCCCTACATTACGCCAACGCATATCTTATCTGATTTAAGTTAACGCAGAATCGAATTTATTCCTAAAGACTATTACCCACCAAATGATCCACAACTAAGGCCAATTGAAGCTTTTTAGGCAAATTTGAAGAAAGTTGAAAAAAAATGTTGAATGTTTGATTAGAAAGATAAAAGGAGGTTTAAAGAAGATCAATACATCAGGAACGGAGGCGGCAATGAAAAGAATGCAAGGTAAGACCAGGAAATCCAATCGATATGGGGCGCACATTATTCTGTAAATTTTATCTAAGAATTAAAGTTTTAAATAAATTATGAATCAAAATTGTTTGACTAGTAAATCATTTCTGTTTAATTTTTATTTGTTTGTCCATTTGTTATTCCTCATATTATCCGCATACTTATTGAGGATGGAAGTCAATGGTATGTTGCTTATATGTTGCATGTCGCTGCACAAACCGATGGATGAGAAAGCCCACTCCACATTTTTTTTCATTCTGATGGCCGCTGTAATGAGGAGTCTAACTTGGTGGTTGGTGGTGTCAAGGATCACACTCTCACACCATCTAAGCTCTTGTTATGAAAGTACGTCTAAAGTGTACGTCTAATGTGTAACTCGCCACACACAGATAGTTTAAAATTGTGACACATTTACAGCGACAGCCGTAATAAATGAAATAATCTCGATTAGACAAAAAAAATTAATACATAAAATTAATAAAGTGCATTGTGTTGATGCTCAAATTTTGCTATGAAACTTACAATTTTGATGTTTTGAAAATGATTGCCAGAATAATACATAGACGTATCTACAATTTTTACAACATATTCAATTTAATTTTTATATTAATTATTCGTTTAGTATTCTGTGTCACCTGCTTTTCGTTAAGCGGTCATTGCAGCAGGCGGACCAATTAATTGAAAGTATAGGGCAAATTAGATCAGGTATGGTACCGTACATGGACTGGAAAGGTAAATTTGCTGCAAGTGCGAAACCCAAGTACTATGAGCACCTTAAACGTATACACAATTTCATCAAGCGCGCGGTTCACACTAACTAATTAGAAGCGATAAAATAAAAATACCAAGCAAATACGAATCCAATTAATTTTTATACAGATTATAGACCCGACCAAAAAATCTTTTATAATTATCCCTAAAATTTTTATTTTTTTATTTTTTATATATCTAGCTATTTGGGATTATATTTAGTAAATCGATTAAATTTTTTGTGTTGCTGTTTTTAAGCGGCCGAATTAAATTCAATTAAGTTTGTTGTTGCTTCCATTTATAAAATCCATTTGTTTTTAGGAGGGGGCTTTTTAGCTCATCACGATTTAATAACGGGCATAAAACAAAATTAAAATCTTAAATTAATAATATGTTTTCAATTTTCATGTAAACATTGTGAAATTTTTGCGTTTATGGGATGAGTAAAACTGCACACATATAGATTTATCTAACAAAAAAAAAAAAAAAATTATTTGGGATGATAATGATGATAATGCTTGACTGAACACAAAAAACATAATATTTTCCAAAATAAATTTCATTATTCATTTTCCTCTCTGCTGCATATACATACAATTATGTATTATGGTAAGATAATAAAACGTAAAAAGGTTATTATTTAATAAAATTTTAAGTCGGATTAATGTGTACGAGTACGTTCGAAAATGAATTTTGATTTAAAAATTTCAGAAACTAAAGCTGCTCGCATATTATAGTGATTATAATGTGGATGTGGATCTTCATCTGCCAATATCAATTTTTATTTTTTTTATCCATATAACGTTTATTCATATTTGGAAAATTCAATTATATAATTGATTATAAAACTGATATTGAAGGATTTTTGCTGATGAACGTTTCAATTATAAAAGCATACTTTTATGATTTTTCGGATTAATAAATTTTTAACAAACAGAAGTCTCTATATATAACCTACCCGAAAATTATGACTAAGTAATCTAGCATGATTTACTTATTGATCCAAAACTAAATGAATTCAACGAATAAATTGCTTTGAATAGCTCTAAATATGGGCGATTAGATCCTACAACATCAATAAACTCAATATTTTTGTATTTAGTAACTCTTAGAAAACTATTTATGAGATTTGGTAATAGCTGCATTTTTTTGAATAAGCTGCTCGTGATAAATTATATTTTGATTTTTTAAACAATTTATATAATATTAAAATATTTGTGCTTCGTATTCACTGCAGTTCATTTGAATAGGAACGACCGTTTTTTTGGAATATTTTAAAATCGGTCTACCATTTTCAATAATTTTTATGGAGTCATACAAAGATAATCTAATGAAATCTCCTTCTCCTGGTATTGATTAAGATCGGAAGTATACGGTGGCCATGGCAAAAGCTCTACGTTTTGCTGCAATATACATGATTTGACTAGATTAGCTGTACGGATCTTGCTGATATATCCATGGCCCAAAAGTATCGTTGAAACGGGGAAATGATTTTTCAAGCAGGACAAATCTCCCTTACCTATGTTTTGCTAAAAACTTTTCGTAGGTCGTGAAAGAAATAATTAAATCCATCGGGACCATCGAGGCTAACCAACCTTCGAATAAGGTGATCTGATTTTTAATGACTCTCCACACTGTTTTTCGGCGTGCCTTCATACCAGCTCTCGCTTTAATTTTTCTCATCAAAAACAAGAAAAAAGAGCGAAAAAGTAAAAACGTATGTGCTAAGTCTTTTATTTAATTAGGGAAATTACGTATCTACCAACATTTAATGTGTACTAGTGTCAAATAAAGCCCAGTTTACACCTCTCGTAAACTTGAACGTGAAATCATGTTGAATTAATTAGTTTGTTTCACAGTGAAAACAATGTGAACAAAAATCATTGGTAGATATTAAACCTTATTGTGTTCAAGTTCAGAATTACATTTAGACAAGATACTTTCGTGAACATGAAAATCGTGACATTTAATTTTAGTTTATTGATGTCAATTGTAAAAGAAAGTTAATTTATTTTGTGCAACTGCTGTTCTTTTTAAATCGACAAAAATGGATAATTTGGATGAAATAGTTTTGCTTGGGAGTGCGTTTATAGTATTTATGATGCTTACAAATCTCAAAAGAAGAAGAAGTCTTCGCTTTTAAGTGCATCCGTATTTAAGACCACGCAATGAAAAAGGTCGATTTGATACTGCATTAAAAGACTTATCACAAAGTCATCAGTTTTTTTATAAAAATTTCTATATGAGCGGTACCAATTTTCAAGATACGTTCAAAAAAATACGGAAACATTTGCAATGTAAAGTAAATAATCCACCGAAAGATGCTATCCCACCATTGATGCGTTTTACTATTGTGCTAGAATTTCTAGCATCAGGAACAATACCTCGTCATCTTGCATCTATATACCGAATAAGTGAAGCATCTTTTGGAAAAATAACTGACCAAGTCTGCGATGCTATTATCAAAGAATTCAAAAATCAATTTATGGAATTCACAAAAGAAAACTGGTTGACGGTTGCGAATGAATTTAATTTTCGATGGAACTTTCCCAATTGCCTTGGTGCAATTGATGGTAAACATATACCTATAGTATGTCCATTTAATTCAGGCAGCTTATTTTTCAATTATAAGGTATCGATTCCATTGTATTTTTTAATCATTGTTTTTCACTGAAAATAATTTCTATTTATAGAAATTTTATTCAATCGTTTGGATGAGAATTAGTGATGCTAATTATAAGTTGATCCATGTTAATGTGGGTGCGTATGGAAGCGAAGGGGATAGTGGGGTGTTTGCTTCCAGTAGCATTGGTCAAAAAATATATAATAATCAAGTACCATTACCAGAGTATTCAATAATTGGAGATTACAAATTACCATATTTTTTTTATCACAGACGATGCGTTTCCACTTCTAAATCGAATCATGAAGCCTTTTGTTCCTTCTAAACAAAAATCTCTCACCCGAGAAGAAAGAGTTTTTAACTACAGATTAAGTCGAGCTCGTCGATGCATAGAGAATTTTTTTGGAATATTATCACGAAAATGGCTCTGCTTATGAGTAGAACATTAACTCAAAAGCCAGAACGTGTATCAAAAATAGTTGCAACTTGCTGCATTCTTCACAACATTCTTATCAATTCAAATAAATACTGTCCACCTGGTTATGCTGATTATATTGATAAAAATGGTTAGTTAGTTGAAGGCGAGTGGAGAAAAAATCAAAATCAAATGGCACCGTTACAAAGCAGGAGTGGACGTACTTCTGATACAGCAAAACAAATTCGTAATATTATAAATGAATATGTTACTAGTTGGTAGTGTTCCTTGGCAAGAAAATATATAATATGTAATAAAACAAAAAGGTAAAAGGTACATAAATCTTATTCAGTAATTCAATTTAAGTTATTATTTCTTTTTGCTTTAATTGAGTTATATATGTGCTAGCAACAAATGAGAAATTTAAATCTGTGATGGTTGATTCATCTAATTGCTCAAATAACTTTTCAAGCTGCAACCAAATGTGAAAGTGTTTTAAATTATCCATTTGCGGCCTTTCTTCTTGCTTCTTTTCCAAATAATTAGAAATAGACGTTCCAATAAGTTGGGCCGCTTTCATTCCTGTGTCATCACTTGATTTGTTTTTTGTGCTTGTCATATAGCTGTAATTGCTGCTTGTTGTTGGTGTTTCGCATCTATTTTCGAAATCAGACATAGATGTTGACGGTCGAGAGTTTGAACTTTCACCACCCAACGAAATTGTTTGACGCAAACTACTCGAAGCATTTTCATCAAGAAAAGATAGTTCATCCCGCAATTGATTTCCATCGTCATCAAATAAATCATCAGAGTCTTCTGTTGCAGCATCTCCACTTTTTGCTTGTGCTTTCTTCCCTTTACTCTGGATGTAGCGGTAGGTATCTTTTAGCCTTTTCCAGAGAGATTTTGCTTCATTAGCTATATTAAAAATAATGTCGGCAAAAGCTTATTACAACAAAATATAGAAATTTTAAAATAATTACATGTCATATTTTGTTTATTTGCAATTTCAATCCAAGCTGCATCGCGTTTTTGATTATTACGAAAGAATTTGTCTTTTTTATCCACAAACAAGTGAAATTACGTATTTCTTTTGCCATTTTAATTTTTTCTTCCTGATGCGATATGTTTTTTTATTTAGATGGTTTTCCCGATGTATTTACTTTGCGACGTTTTGGTATGACCGATAAATCCACTTCAAAAAATGTATAATCAACAAAATCGTCTTGCAAATATTCTACGGCTTCGCTGTATCCAGGATTTGATTCATCTCGTTTCATATTTTAAAAACATAAACAAAAAAAAATTAATAAATAACAATATGTTCACAATGATTGTTCACTCTCCAATGCCGATTGGTATTCGAAAATGAACAAACGTCATGAACAAAATTGTTTTTATATTCACCACCACTAACATGTTCACGTTCATTGTTCTCTTAACACTTTCTGTGAACTGTGGTGAATTTTTGTTCACAGTCAATTCACTGTGAAAAAAAAATCTTCGGGGAAATGAAAAATCTTTTATTAAATTCACGTTTCATTAATTATTTTAGTAAATATTTAATAAATAATTCTATTTCCCGTTTATTCCAATAAAATTGATACAAAAAAAATCAAATAATTTCTGATTTATCGTTGTAAATTGTTTTGTTCACGTTTAAGTTCACGAGAGGTGTAAACTGGGCTTAAGATTGCTCATTTGAGAACCGTAAATCCCGTTATTTCCAATTATTAATTTTACACAAACGCGGGTAAAATTAGTTAATAAAGTGTTTATAAATAATATTTTAAGTTTAATAAACAAAAAATTACATTATTTAAATATCAATTATTTAATAAAAATTCACATAAGTAATACGGTAAATCACAAAATAAAAGTGTAGGCAATATCTATTGAGATAACCTATATAACCAAAGTTGTTTGGGTTTTACCAGTGGCGGCCGCTGAATGAAATTTTTTGGCATGCAATAATAAAACAGGGTTATTAAGTATTTTAATGAAACATTTATTTTACACATTTATTTATATATTAATTCCATTCGTCTTGTGGTGTCACAAAATTTATTAATTACTTCGTCGTAAAAAAAATTTGATTTGAGTTCCTGCAGTTCTTTTAAAAGAATTTTTTCAATTGACATGATGCATAGCAATACATAAATAGTAGTACCATCATTCGAAAAAAATCTTTAGATGGTGAAAATCCAGGTAGCGCGTCAATCGAAATTAAGTTATGCAATAATTTTACTAATTCGCCTAAATGTTTGTAGGATTAAATACACTTACAGTACACACGGCGTATTTTTGTATACATTAACCAGTATAGTATTGCTTCACTCTAACTTATTATACTACATATTAACACAGAATATATTTATTTCAACTCGTATTGTTTTACAATTGTCAAGGTCATGTAGAAAATAATATAATATTATATAATATTTTTTGTGATAAACAATAAAACAAATCGTGAATACCTTACTTCAATTTTCTTTTTATAAAAATTAGCATAAATAATTTTTTTTCTATGGTAGAAATGCAGAAGAATATGAATTGTTCAATCAAATAAATCCATTATTGGAAAGGAGATATGAAGGGATATATACATATGTATATTTAATATATTGAGTACTTAGCTGTGTATTATTGTTTATTTTAAATACATCTGTTCTCACAAACACAAACGAATATAAAAAATGAAAACGATGTAGAAATCTATATAGAACAACTAAATACAATTTTTTAAAAGGATGCCGTCGATTGCACTGTTACAGTATGGTAATTTATAATTGAAAATATGTTTGTACGAGTAATTTTCTTATAATACACATACATTAAGAACAATGTATTGTTATGGAAAGGCAAATTTTCTATTTATCCAAATCTGTGTGAAAGTTCAAGGCATAGAGAAAAGTAATATAAACAGAGGTAAAGCTGCATACAAAATTTTGAAACAACTTTTTTAGATTGTAACCCCAAAATACAAACTCATTTTACGACTAAAATAATAAACTTAGAATATCCAACTCTTCGAATATTCATTTAGCGTTTCTTTGACTTTTCATATTGTTTTTGTTTCAATTTTTTTTCGTTCAGATTATAACCGTAATTTTAAATTTAGTAAACATAAAACCGGATCGTGACCCCATATTTTACTATGAAAATATGCGTAAAAATTTTGTATGCAGCTTTACTTCTGTTTATATTTATTTTTTTCTGTGTTCAAGGGCATTGAACCCAATATTTGTTTCAGAATTAAAATAAAATTTATTAATTCGATTTTATCATAAAAAATATTACGTAAGAGAAGTACGTAAAAATAGGAAAATTGTCACTTGGACAAACTACAATAGTATGTCGTTTTTCATTATTGTCTTTCAATCAACCATTTATTAACTAGGACTCTCCACCTGCTATTGCTATCTAGTTATGCTAGAAAATTTCAATCAAATGGCAAGTGGAGACTTGCATAATATTTATATGCTATGAATGCATGCTATGTCGGCAGAATTAGATAGCATGTTTGTATATAGCATGCATATTTTGACGTTTCTTCTATTTTAATATGGTGTCTACTGACATTTTCAGTATTTATTCAAATGACTAGTAGTCTTGACTATCGACCAAAGAATGATTTCAAAACGTCAAATTATAGCAAGTGTGCTACACCAGACTCCATCTTGGCAAATTTTGATAGAAAGAGAAAGAAGATTGCAATAGTATTCCGATAGCAGGTGGAGAAGCCGTGTAAGGGATTTTTTCTCATTGGAATAGAAAAAACGAGGATGTCATTATAAAGATTATAATTTCAACCAAAACTATTATGTATGCCTGACTTGAATACTTGATCTGTTTTCACAGAATCTAATGAGAGTCATGTGGTGTTTACAGTGTGCAAATCTAGAGCGTATAATTATAATCTTATTATGAGCATTTAAGGTTCGCTAACAAAACTTAAATTCACTTTTCTGTTAATCTAATCTGTTAATCTCTAATAAATTTTATTGTTTGGGGGCTGAATTAATCCATCTCAAATGAATTACATATAAGGAAGTATATAAGATATTTTATATAAATTCAATATACAAGTGAATAGCTTACGAATTTAGGTTGCCGCTCACTATTTTGTAATTAAAACTATTTTTAAATAGTAGTAAGCTAGAGATTGCTCAGCTTTGTCTGAAAGAAAACGTTGCAGTTCTTTATGGCAAGATAAGTAATGGCTTACTTTTAAGTTCCGTCTTTATTCAAACGATAATTTTAAATTGTTTAAGGGGACATGGCACCTTCAAAATTGAAAAAAAAAAAAATTTCAAACATTTTTTTTTTAATGGAATAAAAAAGATATTTTTTAATGAAACTTTCCATTGACATTTTATTTAACTGAAAGTATAGAAACAATTTTTTTAAATTTTTTTAGCCCAAGGTCGTCTGCTACAAGGGTTTTCACAAAAACACTGAAAATTCGCGGCGTGCATCATAACTACTCTCAGAACCGTCTGATTAAAAAAAACGGGGTTTTATTCAGCATTAAATCGCTCTTTGAATGAACTAAAACAAAAAAAATTGGTTGAAAAATAAAAAATGGCGGCATTTTTTCGAATTTTTCTTTCGAATTTTTATTGGAAGGCAGATTGAGGTAAATATATATATAGTCGCCATTGTCAACCCCTTACTCCTTACTTATTGCGTAGCGAATCATTAAAATTCGCTAAAGCATTGTACTTATACTTTATATCTAAGTTCAAAAATTTTTCAAATTTTTGAAGTTTGGTCACTTGACTGCACCGGAGTCTGATGAGACGACCGAATTTTTAATGTAAAGAATTCAATGTTTCCATTAGTGCGAAACCAAGCTTCCATGGCTTGGTTTCGCACTAATGGTAACATTGAATTCTAGAGAGTCGTGTTGCTGATATTGCTGCACTAACTTGGTGGTAAACTCCATCCACCAAGTTAGTGCCGCAATATCAGCAACACGACTCTTTAGAGACATCTTCTTAAACAAGATTATAGTCTCTACGACTACGGGTCTCGCTCCCTCTATGGGTAAATGCCCCCATTCAAGATGGCCTTGAACATATATATATATATATATATATATATATATATATATATATATATATATATATATATATATATATATATATATATATATATATATATATATATATATATATATATATATATATATATATATATATATATATATATATATATATATATATATATATATATATATATATATATATATATATATATATATATATATATATATATATATATATATATATATATATATATATATATATATATATATATATATATATATATATATATATATATATATATATATATACATATATATATATATATATATATATATATATATATGTATATATATATGTATATATATATGTATATATATATATATATATATATATATATATATATATATATATATATATATATTTATATATATATATATATATATATATATATATATATATATATATATATATATATATATATATATATATATATATATATATATATATATATATATATATATATATATATATATATATATAAATATATAATATATAATATATATATATATATATATATATATATATATATATATATATATATATATATATATATTATATATATATATATATATATATATATATATATATATATATATATTATATATATATATATATATATATATATATATATATATATATATATATATATATATATATATATATATATATATATATATATATATATATATATATATATATATATATATATATATATATATATATATATGTATATATATATATATATATATATATATATATATATATATATATATATATATATATATATATATATATATATATATATATATATATATATATATATATATATATATATATATATATATATATATATATATATATATATATATATCGATACGTCCAACGTATATGTTGATAACTCGAAAATCACAAGTTTTCAGGAGAGCATTTTGAATGTTCAAATAGTTGTAGAAAAATACCTAGATAAGTATTTGATTAAAAATAAATGACATATTGTAGCATTATAAATTATCTTTTTATACCTTTTCTGATTTTCTCGATAATAATCCTAATTACTTGATTTTCATAAAATTACACTTTTAATCTGGAGAAAATTCTGGATTTCAAGGTTGCAAATAGAGTTACAAAGTTTTTGTTCGTTTTTTCTTTATTTTAAAAGTTTTATGTTCAGTTACACATTTTTTGCACGGATTAGTTTTAGTTAATAAGTTTCGAAAATTTATACACAAACATACTACATGAAAATTAAAAACATTTATGGGTAGTAATTAATTAATTAATATAGCAAAATTAAATTTGTTTTTTTTATATGTTGATAACTGTTCTTACAACCACAATAATTTTTACGAAAATTGTTTAAAACATTGCAAACAGTTTTACAAATCAAACGGAATAAAAAAACTCCGTGCAAATAGTTTATAAATCAAAATAGAAATAGTTTTTTTAAAATATACTCCATACAATAACTTTGCAAAATGAGTTTCCTAGTTTTTGCATGTTCCTAAATCAAAAATGACGAAAAGTTGTAACTCTTTAAGAGGTTGCCATTTGGTTAGGAGGAACAATACAGAAATAAAAAATTGATGGTACATGCAGTTTGTTATGCTGAATCCAAAAAACGAATCATGCAATAAGTTTGTAACTCGATATTTCAACATATTCGTTGGACGTATCGATATATATATATATATATATATATATATATATATATATATATATATATATATATATATATATATATATATATATATATATATATATATATATATATATATATATATATATATATATATATATATATATATATATATATATATATATATATATATATATATATATATATATATATATATTATATATTCAAAATGCATTCCAACGTCTTGGTCTTGGTAACCTCACCTCAACCTCACCCTATCAAGGTATTATCCAGAATATCCTTTATTATGATTATTACGCACTTTGAACAAATTAAAAATTTAATTTTTTGGAATAGTAACTAAAGAACGTCGAATTTAAAACGTCAAGTTATTGAACGGAACTAAATACTTATCGATATAACAATTATTGTGTCGATTTAAAGGTAGTAAAATCAATAACTATAAAATTGTTACGGCAATAACTTCGTTTATTGGCCAAAAACAACCTATGTTTCTTATTGATTTTGCATATGAAAATTGTTATTTCAACTACTTTTTTCCCTGAGTGGTGTATTTGTTATTTTTTTCTTTCTAAAACTACTTACGTCTAATTCGTGATTTATTTGGTGAAGACTGATTTATTTGAAAGTCTACAATAAGCATAAAAGGCATAAAAATTATGCGCGCGTGTAAGTTAAAAGTCAGCCATCTTGAATCGCTTTGAATCAATTCGGATGATTTTGCATACTCATGAGCGATGGCTACTAATAAGACAATAAGGCCTGTTTCAGTTGAGCTAAGCCAAGCGAACTGACCTATGTTCATCGTTCTTGGTTGTAAATAAAAACTTTTATAAGCCCCGTTGCACACTTGAGCTAAGTATTTTGACTGATATGAGCTATGCTTTCATTTAACAGCTTCACGTTTTGGTTTCTTTCCAAAGTCAAATAAGAGAAACATTGTAGATAAATCTCAGGTTCTACCCAATCTGTAAAGCAATGTATTTCAATTTTTATTTTCACCTTGGAGATAATTAATCAGCTCACAATCAGCTATGTTTCTATCCCACAGGTTTAAATAAAGAAATTAAATAAATCGGGACGTACGAGTGTGTTGAGTTAAGCTTCGCTAATTCGGTTTCACTTATTTAGGCTGTTACCTTCAAGTGTGAGTGACACCGGTAGCTCAGTTCGTGAGGTGTCTATTGCGTGGGATTCGATTTACACTTTATCTTAAGGCAACAATAGTACCTAGGAATAACCATCATTATAAGACTTACGAACTATAAAATATTTACATATTATGCAACATGAACAACAAAAAAAAAACTATGAAATATTTACAAAATATTTAAAGAAAATTAAAATAAAAAAAAATCAATATTTACAATTCTTAGTAATTGTAAATCACCGTCTCTGGAATATCCACCACAATACCGGTCCTGTTGAATCCTTGAATTCTGCTATTATCTGCCAAGCTGCTTAGTAAAATTTCCAAATTCCCACATCCAAAAAGGAAAAAATGCTCACACACCATAATCGTTTCTCAAATAAATTTTCAAGCTTCTATGCTTCACAAATTTTGTAACATACTTTTTATACAGTTTTATTTACGATATTTTACAGAAATCACTTTTTATATAATTTGATGAACATCATCATATAGATATTTTTTTTTTTATATACGTAACATAACATATATTTATTACACATATATACAAAGCATATACATACTTATAGTTTATGTACTTTAATATTTATTCACTATTATTAGTTTATTTACATAAATTATGGTTGAAAATGTTCCTCATTACCAAATATTTATTAACTTTTTATATTTTTGCACATTCAGCTGTATCCAAACTTTTTTTTCAAAACCCCCAAAGCGAACACCAAAACCCAAAAAAAAAACAAAAACGAAAAAAGCTTTGCTTACTAAATTTAAAAGAAATTAATTGAAAATGAAAACGTGATTTAAAAATTTTTGAACTATAAACAAGTGGAACCTAAGTGGCAATATCAAATTGCAACAAGGCTTTGCAAAGTAAATCGAAAGCTGTAATCTCAAAACATGCTCACTTTGCTAAAAGAACATAGCTCAAGTGTGCAAGGGGCCTTAGCGAGAAACGTAGCTATTAGCACAGTTTGGCATCTACAGCTCATTCCACTGCACATTTGAGTTAATTACATCGCTCACACATATATTTCAATTCAAGTAAAATATGTCTGCAAAAATATTATTAGAATTACATAGTCACATAGGCAAATATGTACACAATAATAACAATGTATGTGTGAGCGATATAGCTGACTTTTGCAATCCAAAGACAACGCGAGCTAAGTTAGTTTCATCGCTCAAAACAGAAACACATAGCTCGCATAGCTTAGCTCAAGCGTGCATCGTTCCATTAAAACTCTTTATTTTCAACCAAGAGCGATGAACTTAGCTGACATCGCTTAGTTTAGCTTAGCTGAAATGTGCAACGGGCGTTAGAATGAAATAAGTAACCGTTTTGAACAGAACCAAAGAGCTAAATAAAAATTAAGGTTAATTAAATGTGATTTCAGTTGGGCTCTTGAAAGTTCTTGTTGCTACAATAGCTTAAATTGTTGTAATTTATGTTATCTTAAAAAACAAATTAATCTCTCATAAGATAAAACAATAATATTTTTATCTAAATTGTATTTTAAATAGGAAAGCAATCGCCAATGGTAGTTTTTAATTTGCTTATTAGAGTTTTAATCTCTTTACAATTTTCATAATAATGACCCTTCTAAGTCACATAAAAATATAATTAAAAAATTTAACCCACACAAAAATTTTAAAACATGTACTAGTATACTGGATAATACAATTTCTTAGCCTTATCTGCAAATTAAAACCTTTCTTTAATAAATGCTTGTAACATGAAGGTGATTTAAAATCAAATTCCAAATACACTTTTTGTTCAACTTGGGTTCAAGATAATTTTCTTTTATGAAATATTTGTGCAAGTACAAAATGTGTTTACTTGTGGTCGATCGTCAAGTGTATTATCAATTAATATTTTTATTGTGTTCTCTTATGTTTGCATTTTACTTTTCTGAGGTGCATTTAATATAAACCTGGGAATTTTGTTTAAAGGTTGAACGGGTTCTTTATTTTCGTCTTCAATTTGATGTTGCGGACTAGGAAATTGAGATGGTGAGATGGGACATTCATGAGGAATTTATGGAACTTGATAATTCTTTAAATAAGTTCTTGGATGCCCTTTTTCATATTTCAATGTTATAGGTGGGAAGTCAGGTGTTTTCAATATTCTTGTTGTTTGACTCTCAGTGCTGTGTGTCTGCTTGGAAATCGTACGCGAAACTTTAGGAATCAATTTTTTTTTTATTTAAAAAAAATTCGAATTTTAATAAAAGCTTGCATCACATCTATGTCATTGACCTTACACTTACAAACAAGATTATTAATTGACTGGGGAAAGGCCGTTTTTTTAACATTTTTTGTTCTAAAACTATTTATTTTGAAATCATTAAAATTAAAATGTTCTTCATAAAAGTTATGCGTTTGGAAGTAACTTTATTCTTGTCGAAACCACGACGATGGTCATGCAGCACCGTAAAAAATGTTCTGGTGGACTTACAGTCATTTTTATTTAAGCAGTTTTTGTAAGCACACACCATTTTATCACGCAAATTCACAAAAGTTTTAATACACAAATTTTCAAAATGAACTTTTTATAACGTTTAAAAATAAGAAAACACACAGCTACATGCGTTACGATTAGACGACAAGCAATAAAATTTTAAACGAATAAATTTACGAAATTAACTTGCAAACAATTTTTAAATCTTTGTTAGTGTAGATGTACGATTTCCTTTTACATTATATTGAATTGCTGAGTGTGTGCGTGTAAATAAGTATGTATATCATCGGTGGTCTATCTATATAGTTATCGAAACGAAAACCAAATACATAAATCAAATAATGTGTATGTGTTGTATATATAAAATCATTTAAAATAATCTTTAATTGGATTTAAATGTAGATCGTTTTTATGGACAATCTCCAATGATTTTAGTTTTTTATAATTTTCATCGAATAGTTGCGATCGGTATTTTCTCTTCATCATCTTTGTTATATATATTTTCTATTACTTTTGAGCGTAAAAAATGTTTTGAGTTATAAAATGAAAGCGTCATTATATGAGTAATACAATGCGATCCATTACTATTTATGATAAGAAAAAAAATTAGTTCCCATTTCTGTTTGTTTTCATATAAAATTAAAAAATATTTTTTTTTTATTATTTTATGTGTTAATTATGTATTTGTTAATAATTATTATTATATGTTATTTTATTTGTCAATTTGATATGAAAAAGAACAGAAATGGGAACTAAATTTTTTTCGTATCATAAATAGTAATGAATCGCATTGTAAGTATATGTATAGAATGTCTTTTTGTTTTCTGCATGTTGGATTATAAAATATTCTAGCTACATTTAGGAGAAGGTAGCATAACCTTCGGCGGATAGGTAATTGCAGAAATTCTTTAAAAAGTTTAAAACGATACCAGTAGTGGTATCTAACATTTCACTCACGAAACCACCATTACATTACTATATATTATTATACAATGCATGATGGAAAGCTCAGACAATCTATCCTGACTCGTTGAGTTTCGGCAATATGTTTTTATTCGTTTTAAAGCTGAAAACGACCGTTCGTTTGAGGCATTCGTGGCAGGTACCGTCATAATCAAACATATTAATTTATATGTCTCAGGCAGACCGACTTTAAAATTTTGCCTTTCAAATAATCTAAAAATTTCCAAAAATTATTTATTTTCAAACAGTTCTGTTTCATATAAAACATTTAATTCTGTTTGTAATAGTTTGAAATCAAAAATATTGTCGTAATATTGTTTTAAATTATTAAACACATCCTCAGGAAATTGAATTTTGTACTGTGGGAAGTTGGTTTGGTTTAACAGCTCCATAAAGTTTACTTCAAAAACATTTGAAAATCGGAAACTAACAGTTTCAATCAATTTTACTAAAATGCTCCGAAACACGTTGTTCATTTTATCTTTATCAGGCGATCTTCTGGAAGCATTCTCAGCGTCAACTAAATCTTCAGCTATCTTCTAAATTTCTTCAAATCTAGCGTCCATTTAAGTTTGTAGTTTACTTAGAAATTTTTTGATTTGTATGTTGCAAAAACCTACATATATCCGACCGCTTGGACTTTAAAAGATCAAACACAACATCACTCTCCAGTTTTCGGTGTCATTAACAATTTCTTCAAAAACCAGTAAAAGTTTTTCCCTATTATCCTTAACTTCAGTGCAAATTTTAGATGAATAATTCCATCGCGTTTGACTAAACTTTGGCATTCGCCGTCCCACAAATTCATCCAATAACACATTTCTTTTTGCCGAACGGGCGAAAAATGTGGAAAACGACGACAAATTTCCAAAAAATATTTTACACTCCTTTATTTTGCTAACAGCATCAGATAGAATTAAGTTTATGCGATGTGCATAGCAATGCACAAACAAAGCGTTCGGAATTTCTTTCCTAATAATCGCTTGAACGTCGCCAACTGTTCCAGACATAACGGGGGCCCCATCATATGTTTGTGCGATAAGTTTGTCATTACAGTTGTATTTTTTCAGAAAATCTAATGCAACTTGTGCTATTTCAGC
Source organism: Nephrotoma flavescens (assembly GCA_932526605.1). NCBI lineage: Eukaryota > Metazoa > Arthropoda > Insecta > Diptera > Tipulidae > Nephrotoma > Nephrotoma flavescens. Next base: position 236,888,326 of record OW052220.1, read on the forward strand.
AGCATTTCTAGTTTTTGATACATCAACAAAATTGATGAACCTTTCATAAACCTGTGATTTATAAATGTAATTCAAAACTATGGATAATTGAGATCTACACCTGATATCGGTCGTGTCATCCAACATAATCGCTACAAACTGAGAGGAATTAAGTTCTTTTTGGATGCTGCTTAAAATTGTCTGCTCAATACAGTTTATCAGGTCATTTTGTACCGTTTTTGATGTTCCTTTAAAAACTGTTGCAGATTCCAAATGATTCCGAAGTTTTTCATCAAACTAACTCATTAACTTTATGAGCTCCTTATAATTTCCCATATTAGCGAAGTTTTTTGTCTCGTCGTGGCCGCGAAATGACAATTCCTGCCTTCCTAAAAAACACACCTGGCTTATGAATCTTTTCATAACTTCGCGGTTGTTTGAAATCACTTGATTATGCCGCGAATCTAAAAGTTTGGCTTGCTCATCAAGTTGGTGGTCGATTCTCGATTCCCCAAAAGCCAATAAGGCAAAAAAATACGAAATATGACTTTTAACCTTTTCATGCCGAGTTATAGCCGTATGCAGATTTTGTAAGTCATCTAATCCACCTGTTTTAGAATTCCAGTTTGACGCATCCGTGGACTTGGCAAAAACAATACAAGGCCAGCAAAATAATTTATTGTAATTTGCACTACCGCATAGCCAAGGGTGTTTGTCATAAACAATAACATTAAAATATCTGGTGCATTTTGGGGTAATAGTTTTTAAATTTTTCAGATCGGGGGTTGGTCTTCTTTTCTCTATTGTTATTTTTTTTTCCGCAAACGTTTTAGACCCAAAAGAGGTGTAACGACGCCCGCGGCCAACGTCGTTCCCAGTGCTGACTTTGGTAAATTTCCCCAGTTTGGGTATGATTGGATTTTGGTGTTGACCGAGAGGAAAAAATAGATTATATTTGTTGCAATTAAGAAGAACGAAAAAAATAAAACGATGAAAAAGGCAGTCAGTTTTTTGTTCGCGATGTAAGCATAATGATAAAGTTTAAATTATAAAGTAAATTATTTTACTTGTTTTTTTTATACTAAAATAAGAATCCCTGTGAAATTAATATACGCGTGGGGATCGCGTTTTTATTATTGATATTCTAGTTTTGTTATTAATGAGCAGTGCATTTTTGTGATTATTCTAATCGAGCGTTCGTTATAGACGTAAAAGTGAATTTTTAATTACGTTAAGTGGCCGCATGTTTCGGCAAGATCTGAAAATTTAATTACCGTTATGATCGTGTGACATTCCAAACGGGCGATTTCTGATCAATCAGATTTATAACGAACCATTAAACTCAATAAAATGTGTAATTTTTTTTCGCTCTGATAAGACCTCTCTCTGTAATATTGGTGACTTTTCTTTGTGAACATAGTCAGTGTTTGTCAATAATTAAAATATAAATTGCAAATAGAAACGGTATAAATACAGAGCCTGTACTAAAACTAAAGTTACTACTGTAAAAAATTTGAATAACCAAAACCGAAAAACATTAATTTCGCTCACGGCAGTTAAGGTCATGCTGTAAAATGCTGTATGCCCTAGTTATGGTGGTGGCTAAAATTTATATTGAATAAGTTTTTGTTGTTGTTCGAATACACATTACAAATTCGATCTTGATGATGAGACAAATTTAAAAGTGATAAAAATAAAAATAAAAATTTTTAAAATAACAAAAAAATATTATATGTATATATTTCTACGACATCACCCTCACCAGTGGTTGCGGTATTATGGTAGCTGTACAAATAAAACATCTTTAATATTGGATATTCTACTACGAGAATTTTTTTATTCTACGTTGTCAACTACATCCCATAAGGTATTACTACAAATACCACAACCAATGTGTATAATTTGAATATACACCAAGTCTACAAACAGCGTGAACGGCATTATGGGGAGGTGGTTATTTAAACTTTAAGTATAATTTTTTTTATTATTCTAATTATATTATAACAATTATATATATATATATATATATATATATATATATATATATATATATATATATATATATATATATATATATATATATATATATATATATATATATATATATATATATATATATATATATATATATTCATATATAGTATATATTTTCTAATAACTACCGTCTTACCCCGTATAAAAGGACCGGTCCTTTTAATCAAATAGAAGGACTGTCGGTCCTTATAGTCGAATAAAAGAACCGGTTCTTATATTCGAACAAAATTATTAATTTTTTACAGAAAAATTAAAAAAAAAAAAAATCAAATAAAAAATAACGTTATTTTTGGTTTTCATAAAAATGGACTTTGTTTAGTTTGTTATATTTTGTTTGTGCTGCTGTGGTGTAGATTCCGAAAACCATTTACTCAAAACAATATTATAACTTTTACCAACCCTACAAAAATTAAATCACATTTTATCACCCTACTGTTCTCGTGTGGTTTTGTATTGAAATTTTTTAAACAAATATTAATTAATTCGAGTAATAAGACAATAAAATTTACAAAAAGGAAAATCGTATAAACTGTTGTGTAAACTGAAAAGCATAAACTAAATTAAAGTAAGATATATAATTACCAGTATTTGATGCATCATTATTATCATGCGCTAATGAAATTGAATTGAGGTTATGTATGTTATTGTTACACAAATATTTTCTTTTTAAATATAGCTCTTATTTATCATGGAGAAGTCTCAACGTAAATCATACTCAATAAAACAAAAATTGGATATAATTAATAAGTATGAACCCCACACAAAAGGAAAAGGTTTCATTAGTTTAAGTAAAGAAATGTCAGTACCTGTTACCAATCTCAAACGATGGTACATGCAGCGAGAAAAATTTAAAGAATTATTGAATGACAAAGAAACGTGCGTTAATAAATCGAGAAGATTACCCGGTGGAGGACGTTCGGAAGCTTTTGTAGAATTGGAAAAAAAATTACATGAGTGGGTTATAAACAGAAATCGAAATGGATTGCGCGTAAAAGACAAATATATTAGACTAAAAGCAGAAGCTTTTTCTAAAGAATTAACTGACAGCGACTCGGACAATGTGTATAGTAATTTTTTGGCATCATCAGGATGGTGCAATCGATTTAAGAATCGATATAAGCTGGTTTCCAGGAGACAAACTTCCAGTCGAGTTTTGCCGGAAGACGCTGTAAATCAGATAATCAAATTTCACCAGCAAATTTTTGAAATAATTAATGAAAAGAAAATAGAACCTCGAAATATTATAAATTTCGATCAAATACCGAGATATTTTGAATCTGAGCCGAAATCTATAATCGCGACTAAAGGGCAACGGAATATTTTATTAAGAAAAGCGTCATCTTCCCATAAGCGGTTTACGGTGACGTTTGCTATAAATATTGAAGGACAATTTTATGCGCCACATTTGCTGTTTTCGCATTTAAAGAATAAACCAACAGTTCATGAAGGTTGTTTGATTAGTGTGAATAATACAGGCATGTGGAATGAAAAAATTTTGGAAGAGTTTATTGAGGAAGCTGTAGTAAAACGTCCAGAAACGTCATTTTACCGTAAACCCACGCTTCTTATTATCGATAGTTACGGCACCCATGTTTCACTATTTAAATCAAAACGTTTTGAGAAATACAATATTTTTATAATATTAATACCACCAAATTTAACAGGAATTCTCCAACCTCTTGATGTTTCTCAAAATAGAAGCTTCCAAGAGTTCTATAGCTCAAAGTATGATGAGTACATTGCACAAGCGTTAGAAGATAAAAATTTGCAAACAAAAGCTGGGAACCCAAAGGTACCTTCGTATCTTTGGGCATCAAAAACCGTAATGGAATGGGTTACAAATCAAAATAAGGAAAGTGTGAAAAAATCATTTAAGATCTGTGGTATTGGATCAAGAGAAAATTTTAATGTTGAGCACTTACACGAACCTCTTAAGAATATATTATCTCCAAGATTTAATTCAGATGAGTGGGTAGAATTGTACGGTGATACAATTAGAGGTCCCTGCTATTTTGATGAAGATCCGGCGGAATGGTTTTGGCCTTCAGATAAGGATACAAGTTTATTTAGGTGCTTATGTTATGTTTTGTGTGGGGAATCTGCAGATTTTAAAACATGGCTTGTTGATTATATTCCAAAAGTTATAATTATTATTGCCGAAAACGAAATGGATGAACTAATCGACGAGCAAGATAAAGATGATTTTAAAAATGGCAAATCAACCAACACTGGAATAGAAATAAAAGCAATTTCGATTTTAGAGAAATGGAATGTTATTGTTATTGAGTTAGACGAAGAGTGCGTTAAAATTGGTGTCACAAATTTTGAAGTTGATTGCCCCAATAAAACAATAACCTTAGCAAACTCTAATGGGTATTTTGGTCTTAAAAAATAATTGTTTTAAGATTTTGCAATTAAGTTAAATTTATATTTTATTATTTCTTCAAACTGAAATTTTTGTAACATATATGTGATATGATTTGTGATTTATTTAATAAATAAGCCTAAGAAAGGTAAAATTTTTTTTGTTTTTATTATAAGGGCCGGTCCTTCTATTGAAAAGGCCTTCTATTCAAAAATTGGTAAAATGTTTTCAAAATCATAAAATATTAAAAAACTTGAATAGAAGGACCGGTCCTTTTATACGGGGTAAGACGGTAGTTTGCTATTATCTAAGTGTAAACACATTTTTTTTGAAATTTTTTCTTACTTTAATTTAAGTTTAGTGGTAGTTCTATAAAAATAAAACATAATATTAAGTTTAATATCATGTTTCTGTATATCTTAATTAAGCTTCTTTTTAAAAAAAAAACAAAATTTAAATTATTATTTAGAAATGAATTCAAAAATATTAGTCCGGACTTTAGAATCTTACGCTAATGTTAAGTAGTTTTAAAGATTTAAGTTCCTTCTTGTAAATATTTACCATTTATATTTTAGTATATCGGTGACAACTACAGTCATGTTAATTAGAACAAAATTCACCAATACCATTTCCTATATTTTCTATTGAAATACAAATTGTTTGTAATGTTGTTAAAATTAATTTTTCCGTGCTATTATTTCGATTGTTCGTTACTTTTTCCGAGAATGTGCTAAGGTGACAACTTAATTCGGTGATGATAGGAAGTCCGTTATGTCTCATCCCCAGCGGTGTATGCAAATATCATACATGTTTCTGTAACCCCCACGACCTCAACCGGGAGCTTTAGCCGGCTACCTATCACTGCTCAGAAACCGCTGTATGATAAAGTCTGTTAACAAAACTTAGTTTTGTTACAGAGGTAACTTCAAAAAGATGTTGAACAATGTCATCAATGTCGTGATCGTTGTTTGAGGACATAATTCGCTTTACTGCACAAAAAACAATTTTTACAGATAAAATTAGTTGAAATTCGAAAGTCATAAATCCGGAAAAACTATACAATAAATACCACGATCATCCAAATCATTTGACAATAGCTTGACCCTTTGAAATAAAAATAACCACGCCCTTGAAAACAAATACGCGGCTCCCAAACGACAGACCATGAAACTTGATGTTTAAATATATCAATGGATTTAAAATACATATAAGAAAACAAACATTTAAAATGTTTTGACAAAACCTTTACATCACAATCAAGTTAAACATATTTAAAAATCACCATTTATATGTATTTGTAAACACCAATGCAATTCCCATACATATAGAATTACAATTTTCTTAAAATTGCGCTTTTTTTACTTTATATAAATTAAAAATGTAACAACAAAATAATTTTAATTAATATAAAAATGAGCTTTGTATATTTATTTTTAACTTTGTCTTATTAATTTTCATTTTTAAGGTAGTTTTAATGAAATTTCGACTGCAATTTATGCATATAAACAAATTTGATGCGATTATATAGTGATTAACAGATTAGATTAAAGACATCGTCAAACAAAAAAAATCAATCAAAATCTATAAAGCAAACAAAAAATTAAAAACAACAACAAGCCTAATCATTTTATAACCAGCTTATAACAAACTCAATAGTTATTGACTTGGCCGCATACGTATAGAGGCTTTGGTTTTATTGTACAATAAATAACACACCCACAAAGAATACATTGCATTTTATAGAATTAGGGGAACTACCAAAGCACAAAACGCACAAATAATATTAAAAATATTTAAAGCATACACAATATGTAGGTACATATATAAATTATAATTTTCCTTATCGTATTTATTATAAAAAATGTTAGACAATTTTACTATTTATTGATTAAATATTCATAAACCAATATTTTTATTTTTTACGTATTTGAAATAAATTCTACCTCACAAATCGCACCATTACTTTATTTAACTTTAACGCCGCGACTAATTTTAAAAACAAATATGTAAATATGAGTTTCAAGCTTGTAGTTGTAGGAGTAAAAATTACATGAGATATTTGTGATTACTACAAAGGAGGAGAATATGTAATAATAGTACATAACAACAAAACAAAATACTCTAACAAAACTAAAACTAGAGAAGAAGGTTTTAGGAAAGGGAAAATAATAAACAATTTCATGCAGTCTCTCATATTATTTTATTCTTTATTACGAATCTCGCTTGCATGCAAAATGAAAAGTGTTTTTTTTTCGTAATATAAACTTCTATCGAATTTTGAATTTTTTGTCTTGTTCAAATGAAAAAACCATGAAAATAAAATGCAGATTTTAAAGTGCATGCAGGATAGGGATTATGGGCCTATTCCATGGAAATAATCTGCTGTCAGCAAAAACAAAAGCGAGAAAAAAATATAAATATTACTGGTTGTGTACGAAACAAAACATGTTGTCAGTAAAATTTTACTGAGAGGGGAAGTGTGATAGGAGAAGTTTCCTACCATAAAAAATGCTCCAATTTACATTTTTTATGGCAGCATTTTTCACACATCCACAAACAGTGTATGTAAAGATAAGAAATTTTTCTCACACTCATACAAAGTAGATGTTCGCCATTTTTATAGTCAAATGACGATTTAATTTTTTTTTTCGAGTTGAAATTTGTTAACGTTAGTGGTTTTTTGTGGTACATATATAAAAATTAAGACATATAAAAGAAAATCGAATTATACGAAAGTGTACAAATTAAAAATTTTATTGAAATTTTTGGTTATGCCAAAATGTAAAACCATAAAATTTTTCTATAAAATGAAATAAAAAATATTTCTTTTCTTTGTCACTCTTATGAAAAATTTTTTTTGCGTATTATCAGCAAAAAAAATTGCTGTCAGCAAATTTTATCCATGGAATTCAAGCATTATTGAAACAACAATTAATAAAACAAGATATAAAAAAAATATTTAGAGAATGAGGGGAACTGTAAAGTAAATCCCCTCAAAGTAGATCGATTTTCGATTCTTTATTTGGTTATGATTTTTTTATTTCGTGCTTCTATGTAAATAGTACTTTCGTTATAGATAATAAAATTATTATTGATTTGTTAATTTCGTTGGGCATGCATTGCATGCGTTGCATTCATAGAATGAATGAAAATTCTAACTGATAATTTTTCCCCAAGTTTCCCATGTTGTCTCAGTATGATCTTGGCTATTGGAAAACAACAGAACGTATTGGTAGCATTTCAGGGAGTTTTTAAGATATTGGCCAGAAACTGAAAAGGCATACTTATAAGGCCTCAGAAAATAAAAAAATATAGTAAAAATTTTATTCGTTTTACGTAGTGAGTAAAGTAATTGTTAGTAAATTGGTTATTAGTAAATTGGTTATTGTCAAGGAAGTAGTTCGTATGTAAAACCATCCCAGATGCGTGATTTTTGTGACATTTCTGTTCAAACCGCATAAATGATATATGAAAAAAAATAAATTATATTGTATTATTTCGTGATCCGTACCGACCGTTGTTGATGTTAAACATTCCATATTTTCACAAAAACTTACCAAACAACCTTTTCATGTACATTTTATTTCTATTCAAACGTAGATTAAAGAGTTCGAATGCCGCATTAATCCAAGGGGTCAGAATACGAAAATAAATTATATTTTTGCTTGATCGGTTATTAAATTAAATACAGGTGTTTGGTATTTCCACTTAAATTAATTCTCTGAAATAAACAGTAAACTACGAGATACTCGTAAAAAAGAAAAGAGGAAAATTTAAAAATAACTTGTATTTAAAACACAAAAAGAATGTAAAGTTATTTTTAGCAAACAACATAAAACATATTTCACGTTTACTTACACACACACACATGAGAATCTTAATGCATGAAAACAATACGATGTTTATTATATACGAATGCAAATTAATTGAATTTTAATGATATTTTGCAAATTCTTTTCGTACGCCGTGGGTTTCGCAACCTAGAAATTAGTATTACCATACCCTCGTAAAATTAAACCTGATCAATTGACGATACGTGAGGACAGATCCCTTGTCTTAAATCTGTTGTCACTCGAGATTCGAACGCATAAAAAAATAACATGATTTAAATATCTGGCAGCAAGCCTACATACATCTCTTAATGTTGGAACTTTTTTGCTTTAATATCAACACACAATAATTTAAAAGTGATTATTCATAAAATATATTACCCAAATAAACCAAAGTTTTGTATATGGTAATCAACAATTTTTTTCACTCCCCTTTTTTTAGATAACGACAAAAACAACAAACTTTTTCAAAAAAAAAAAATTTCCACGAATATAAATCTTTGTCATTTTCTTCATAACACATCATTAATATTTAAATTTTTTTGTTATGGTGAAAATTTTTTAAATCTCGGAATTTAATTTATTTTTTTTTTTCATTCACTTTAATTCTATGGTGAAGTCTTTTTTTTATCTTTTAAAAATTTTTCAAGGATTTTCATTTTGGTAAGTTATTTTCTCTTTAATTGCTTATTTTGTGCTGCTGCTCTGTATATTTACTATACCACTATGTTTGTATATGGAAAATGACTTTTATAGAGTTAAAGAATTTTCCTTTTTTAATTTATTGGGGATATACTGTAAAATTTACGATTTAATTTTATTTATTTTTTTAAATAATTTTATTTGGTTTTTCCGTAACAAAAATAAAGAAAATCCATTTGTTTTTCTTGTTTTTTTTTAAGGACAATTTATTTGTCGTTTCTAAAATTAATTGGTTTATACTATGTGTGTCTGTATAAGTTCCGAGTATATATATAACTTTAAATTTATTAATTTGTGTGCTTGGAATGATGTTGAGTTTGGGGATTATCTCGAAATTCAACAATCCGAAACATCAAAATATCGGATAATTGCCATATCTCAATAAACGTCTAGCTCGTCCATTACATCTTTCATCTTAACAGAAATCTACTCTGACTTATTTTGTGGAATTTAAGATTTAAGAATTTATATATTTTTGTTTAAGACATTTTCATTCACAAAAATGTTAAAATTTTTCTATTTTATGCTGTTGTTTGAAAAGTACTGGTATAAACATAAATATTAAATGTTAATTGATTTATTTTGACAATTTATTTATTTTGTTATTTAAATAGTTGAGTAGAGAATGGATGGCAATTTTACAATAAATGCAAAATAATTAATTATTAAAAAATATTTTATTTATGATATTTTTATCCGGAAATATGATATAATTTTTTTTATATACTGGAGATATACGACGACTTACAACAGGTGTAGTACATTTTATCGAAAATCGGAACACAGATAATTTAATTTCCGATTTATTTAAAATTCGTTAGGGGGTATGATGAATTAGCAGCGTTTACCGCATAGGTATCACCAGATGCTTCCTCAGCGTTGTGTGCCGTATTCACTTCAGGTTCCGATTCGATAGCGAACAAATTTTGTTTTACACAGGCGAGCCAATAAAATAAATTTATTCATTCCACTGCGTATTGGACTAACGGTTGGGAAATTATAAGGATTATGGTTATGGGCCCAGTCCATGGCAACGAATAAATCGAGTTAAAACATTAAAATTTTGGTAGTTCGTGCAAATGGTGTGTACATGTTTAAAAAAATTTCAGGTTACAATATCAGCGAAGTATTGAGAAGCGTTTTCATTAGCGTTTTCATTATCGTACAATTTCATTATTGTATTTTATTCATTTTGATTTCGATACAAATTTGGAAGTGAAAAAAATGCAACGCGATCGGGTGAACCTTGAAGAACTGCAAGGCGGTGGAAATTGAGTAACATGGAAATTGCAAATTCTCCAAATTCTAAATGCCAGTGAATCGTCCGATGCAGTAAATGTCACCGATTAAAATCAGATTATACCATGAATATTGAAACATAGAAACAGAATAGGTTTCGACGACGTGCAAAAAGCAACTATTGCTGCAAATAATAATTTGTGAATAGGCAGCTTCAATATATGCAAACATCGAAGGTAAATATTATCTGCTTGCAACAACGACTTCCGTTTCACAATGCATCTGGGCGATGATATTGCAACATGAATGTCAAAACTTATGAAGTTGTACAACAATTAATGGATCAAGGTGAAGATCTTTCCAATTCGATGGTTATGCCGAAAATTTATAGGTCTTTACCAGCTGAATATAACCATTTTCAGAGTGCGTGAGAATCAACGAGTGCGGACAACTAAACTATGATAAATGCGTACGAGCGCGATTAATAGGAGGCTTAGATTGAAAGAACGGAAGCATTAATGCACAAAATGTACTTTTCCAACAATTCCTGGAACAGAACATCAAACTAAAAGGCAATTGTTTTTCATCAAGCTAGTGATCAGTGACACATTACATGTGTCGTCGACGTGAAATGAATGAGAATTTTGTGGAGAACATAGTGAAAAGAACAGAGCTCGAGGAACAGGTGATGTCTTGATAAGACGGTGAGAGAAGTAGATTTGTAGACGCGTGGTAGATATGCTGTATAAACTGAAAATTCAAACATTATTTTAAGTCGTGATTGAAATTTCAATGTCTTTGCCATCTTTGCCAGCTGAATATAACCATTCATAGTGGAAAGCTGACAACTACATAAGTCCTAGCGTGAGATTGCAAAAAACGGAAGCGTGTAATGACCAAACACAATTTTTCGATGAAGAAATCCAATTAAAAAAAAAAGTCATTCATTGGAACAGAACAACAAAGGAAAAGCTAAGGGCGGTAACCAAAAGAAAATTTTGTTTTTATACTGGCGTGAGTGATCATTTGGAGGGAACGCATACAAAAGAATAAAAGAAAATTTCTACATAACAAAAAACTTATAAACGTTTTACACGATGCATTTGGGTATCATGACTCGATATCAAGTGGAAACAATTATACTTTGGTGTTGGACTCGGAGCTAATCATCATAAGTATCATCGATGTGAATGGTTCAACACCTTACCGAAAGGGAATTCATATGAATTTGTTTTCGTCGGAAAAAGTCATGAATCACGATTCACGCTATCGATTGCAATTAAATAGCAAGCGGTGCGAGCTACTGAAGAATGGAAATAATACAGTAAGAGGTTCCACGCGATAGATAGTTTCAAATGCAGTTCAAAGGAAAAACATCATCAAAATTATGGCAAAATTATTAATGCATGCATTTGTGGATTAATGCAAACACATTCGATTATCGTTTGAGGGGGTATGGGTCACATCGCCGACAACAACATCGCTGAGCACTTCGCCGACACAAACTTTGTAGACACCCACATCGCCGACACAACGATATCGACGATACCCACATCGCCGACAACCACATCACCGGTAACAATATCGCCAACCGGTCAGATATCCGACAACCACACGCCGAAAGGAGTTTTGGCCGACAAGCCGACTTAGCTGACACAACTAGATCACCGACACCCACATCGCCGAAAAATCACATCTTATACATAGAAAAATTCTAAAAAAATCGTACATGATCCTTAACCCTTTCAACACGATTTTTTTTTATAATGTCGTCAACTAAGTAATACCATAGAAAAATAAGTTTACATAGATTTCTCATTTTTATAAATCGAGAGATAAAAATGAGTTGTGTAAAAAACATCCGATAATTCCAATGTCATGATTGTATTTGTGACTTTACATTGCGCGTAGTGTAAAGTCAGAAATACAATCATGACATTGGAATTTTTTACACAACACAATAGCCACCGAATTACTTCTGACTTCTTTGGACTATATCTCAACTCGTATACATAGAAAATTTTTATAAAAAGTCGTACGTGCTCTTTAAACATTCACCCATCAAACGATGCGCACCGCATAAGAAAATACCGGCATTTTTACTCTCAAACGAAAATTTCGATTGTCATGAAAGTTTTTAAGTATCATCATAGCAAGAATTTTCGGAGCTGAGAGTAAAACTGTATGGATTTTTTGGGCTGAGTGTAATAAATATTAAAATAATAAATAAATATTTTTAGGGCTGAGAGTAAAAATGTTGAGATTTTTTTGGCTGAGAGTAAAAAATGTCATGATAGCAATAATTAGTGTTGCCATCGCAATTTTCGGGATGGCATTTGGGCTATCTTTACATACATGGTGTCGGCGATGTTGTTGTGTCGGCAATGTGGGTTGCCGGCGATCAGGTTGTGTCGGCGATGTGGGCTTGTCGGCCAAAATTCATGTCGGCGATGTGGTTGTCGGTTATCTGTCCGGTTGGCGATGTGGTTGTCGGCGATGTTGGAGTCGGCAAAGTAGGTGTTGGCAATGTTGTTGTGTCGGCGATGTGGCTTGTCGGCGATCTGGCTTGTCGGCGATCTGGTTGTGTCGGCGATTGGTTGTGTCGGTGATGGTGGCTTGTCGGCGAAAATTCCTGTCGGCGATGTGGTTGTCGGCCATCTGTCCGGTCGGCGATGTGGTTGTCGGCGACATGGGCGGATCCCGTTTTGAGGTATTTTTTGCTTTTAAAGGACGATTATTCACATTTCCATTAAATTTCCATATTTCATAAAGCAAAGGTAATGGTAATGCGATAATGCGGTAATGCGAACGAAACAAGAGAACGAACATAAAGTGCGCAATTTTTGATTAAACAACGGGACAGAGTTCGTGCAGAATTGTAAACTATTTTCAATGAGATGGGCATTGTTCATCAGCGAACTTATACCGTATACGCCGAAGCAGAATGGTTGTGTGGAACGTGACAATCGCACAACTGTGGAATTTGTAGAAAACCTGTGCGGAGGCTTTCAATTCGGCAGTGTTGGTCAAATATGAGTGTGGAACACGGAATCCATCAAAAGTGAAATAGCGCGTGAAGTAGTTTTTTCTCTGAAAAAATCAATGGCTGCACTGGGCATTAGCGACACTAATAAGAAGGCCAATGAAAACAGGTGGCAATTAATGAACGAGAGTTAAACGATTCTGTGGCAATAAAATAATCAATAAAAAAAAAATTCGGCTTTGTTGACAATGAGTCAGATTCATATGTTTTTGTGTGTTACGGGAAGAATGGAATAATGATACTGACGATTTATGTCGATGGTTAGACTGCAACGGAGTACGAGTCAGCAACTTTTAAAATGTTTCTTAGGGGCTTGAAATCGAACAACGTCCAAATAGATCGATTCATGTGAATCAGCAGGCAATGCGTAAAAGGTACTCAATCGTTTTGGAATGCAAATCAGTGGTAATTTCATCGGACATGTGTCCGAAATGTTGACTCAGTTAGGCCGCGTCCGTTTGCACGAAGGATGGAATTCCTTTATAAGTTTCAATTGCTCCTGAGCAACGATTTCTAATACGCTTGTCTTTTTCTCATTAAGATAATTTTTAATTCCTCGAGGGGTGTGACTAGTCCTTTTAAATTTTCTGACGTTTCAAGATGTGTGAATGGATTATGTTGTGCCGTATTATTTGGCAAATTATTACTGTTATCCGACAGATATGAGGTTTGCTGTTTGCTTTGTGCTCGGGTAATAGCTTTAATACGAACCGATGAATGTGGTGTGTTCAAAGTAACTAAGTCCTGATTATTTAAAGAGTTAGAATGCCACGTTTTATCGTCAAGAAATTCTTGTTTGTTGTAATGTTTGTTAAAAATTTGGTATTTTCAATTGAAATGCGACTGAGTGCGTCAGCATTTTTATTTAGTGCACCAGGTTTATAGGAGATTTCGAAATCATCTTCCTCTAATTCTAAACACCATCGCATTAGAGGGGATGACGGATTTAACATACCAAATAACCAAATTAATGGCTTATGATCGTTAATAAGTTTAAATTTTTTTCTATACACGTACGGTCGAAAATGTTTTAAAAACCAAACAACCGTTAGCAATTCTTTTTCAATTACCGAATAGTTTTTTTCAGCTCTAGTTAAAATACGACTGGCGAAGGCAACATGAAGCTCGCGGGAATTAGAATATTGAGACAGTACAAATCCGACGGCTATGTCGCTTGCGTCTGTCGTGATTATAAAAGGTTTTCCTTAATTACGGAATTGTAGGATTGGTGGCGTAATGATTATCGATTTAAGAATTTTAAACGCTTCATCACAAAACGGAGACCAAACAAATGGTACGTCCTTCTTTAAAAGGGTATTTAAAGGTACCGCAATTTTGGAAAAATCTTTAACAAAGCGTCTGTAGTAACCTACAAATCCAAGAAATGCTCGGACGTCTCGTTGATTTTTAGGCTCTGGATAGTTTATAACGGCATTTACCTTACCTGGATCAAGCTTATCAACATCGGGTCCAACTATATGTCCCAGATATGTTAACTCTTGGCGTAGGAATTGGCACTTTGATGGGCTCAATTTTAAATTGAACTTGCGTAGGAACTCAAGAACTTCTTGAAGCCTTCGATTATGTTGATATAAGTTTTGCCCATATACAACGATATCATCAAGATAAACTAGGCATTTAAGACCATTAAAACCGGCGAGGATGGTATTCATAAGATTTTGGAACGTGGCAGGAGCACCTTTTACTCCAAAAGGCATGCGGTTGAAATGAAAATGACCATTCATAGTGTTGAAAGCTGTTTTTGGCTTTGCCTGATCATCAAGTAATACTTGCTGGTATCCGTTAGTCATATCCAAGCTGCTAAAGTAAGATGCCCTTCCCAGTTGGTCCAATATGTCCACAATGTTTGGTAAAAGAAACACATGGTCCAGTGTTATATCATTTAAGCGTCGAAAATTGACTACAACTCGCCATTTACGCGCGTTATCATTATTTTTTTTTGGGACGGCTAAGAGCGAAAAAATCCAAGGGCTAGAGTTTGGTTCAATTATGCCTTATCTTAGCATTTTGTCTACTTGTTAGTTTATTTCAGTCTTTTTTGAAGATTTTTGATAAATTTGAACAGATTCAGGAAATGTTGGTGTACTATGCTTCCATAACCTTGTTCACAGTTAATACATCGCCATCTAAATGAAAGACATCGTTATAAGCTTTTAAAGAAAAAATTTCGTACTGAACCAATTTATCAAAAACTAAATTTTTGGTTGATATTAACACAGATTCCTCGTTAATATTTATCAAGTTAAGTGAAATTGAATTATCACGAGATTCAACTATTGTATTTCCAACAAATACTCCAGGGACTATTTCTTTTGATAGACATAGGTATTCAGTATTGTTGTCAATGTTAAATGAATAAATATTTTGGATGAATAGGTTATCAAATCCAATGTGATTGGTGGTATTTCTAGCGTAAGATTTTTAAAATCAATTTTACATTGATATCGAGTAAAGAAGTCCTTTCCGAGAATTCCAATACAGGAAATTGGAAAATCGTTCGTTACTATTTGAAGATTATGTGGAAGGCGAAACTTATCCGTAAAAATTATGTTGGGGGGAAGTAATCCCAAATATTTGTCGATACCACTTGTGACGCCTTTTATTTGGCATTTTAGAGTAGGGTAAGTGATAGAAGAATCAACCACACATGCTTGTTTAATGACACTTACATCGGCGCCAGTATCAATTAGAAAATTGAGGAGATCCGAATTACAAATGCCTTGACATTTGACAACGAACAGAGAAACCAGCGGCAGTGCATGTACATGCGGGGTAAAACACATTATGCAAATGTTTAAAAAAAAAATGGACAAAGTATTTCGATTTGAAATTGGAATCAATTTGACCATGTGTGACTACAGTGATGCGCACTGTACGAAAAACCTCGAGGCCGGGTGGTCCACGTCCAGATATACATTCATGTTTGGAAATAGAAAAAAATTAAATAGAAGAATTATCTAATCTCAATTAAATGATAATGATTATGAATTATATAATTACATTTAATATTTTATTTCTATTAACTAATCATTTAACAAAATACGAAATAAAAATTCAATGATTTGGCTAAACAAAATTAGTTGATATTTTACATTACAAATTATATAATTAATTAAATGAATTTATTATAATTTTGGGAAAATCAAGTAATATCTCTAAAAATATTAAGTAAAAATATTTGATAAAGTTTATTTTACGCCAAATTTATTAAAACAGCTAAACATTGGTTGATTTCTACTAAAATAATTAAAAGTGGCTATTTGGGTTTACTAAACAAATTGATAAATCATCTAAATCAATAGCAGAATCATAGAATTAACTTTTGTTCTTTCATATAATTCAAATGAATGAATGCAGCTTTATTTTGAGAGATGTTTCGCAAAATTATAATATTTCGCTAACTCATTGAGTTTTTATTTTATATATGTATACGGATAAAGTATTAACCATTAGATGAGATGATCGAATTTTTTAAATAAAGTATTCAAAAATCTTATTAGTTCGAAAACCAAAGTGCCAAAGCCTACTTGGTATTTTTGATTGATTTAATAAATTCTCTATTAATAATTTAAATAGAAACACGTGTAATTCTAAACAAATTATTTTGTTTGGTTTCCTTGGAAATTTATGAAAATCATTAAAATATTTAACCAAATCATAAAAAATGATTGATCGTAATGTTAATTTATAAATAAATGTTTTATCTAATAGTTTATTTAATTTTACTAATTAATTTATTTAATCACTAACTATTTGTTAATAAATCAAATAAATGTTTTATTAAATGTTTTACTTGAAACATTTATTTTAAGGTTTGTTAAAATCATCTAATTAAAATTAAAGAAATCAACCAGTCACATTCAATGGCTAAAAATCAATCCTCAACTTTAAATGAAATTGATTAATCTTTATTTGAAAATACTAAACTTTTCAATATATGATTCCGAATGCCTAAAGTCAATACCACTATCGACAACAAAGTCCGAATACATGGTGGCGGAATATGCGATGAAGGATGCGGCTGCATCGATTACTGATCGAAATTTTATTAACCGATTTGGACAAGCCGACGGCTGATCAAAAATTTGGAATTCCAGCATAATCGTGCGATATCATTTCATGAGGAAGAAATTTTCAATTTGGATTATGTGGCAAGCGTGACGTAAACCACAATGCCCAAAGCGTAATTTTAAAACATTTATTAAAGTTTATTTAAATTTTTATTTTATTAACGTAGCTTTTTGAAATTTTTAAGAATAACTTGTAAGTAAAAGTGAAAGTATTGAAATTGCTGAAAGCACTCTCCGGTGTAATTTACTTGGAGTTGTGACAAGTTGGACTTTGTAAGAATCAAAATTATGTTTAACACACGCCATCATTTATTGTATTCGCGTATTGGAAGGTTAGAAAATTAATAGGATTAAGGTTAATTAAAAAATTCAACAAAATCCCATATTTTAAAATCATTAAAAATATTATAAAAATAATGAAATGTTATTAAATGAGTGGTATTATTAGCGAAATAACGTAAATCGGACACTAGGCTGGTGGGTCAAGCTGTTAATCGGATCGTGCAGATATCCTGGCTATAGAAAACATGTTTTACCATAAGTTTTGATCAAAATCATGAGAACCGATTAAAAATTAGAAAAGGGAACTGAACCCCCACCGGATGACCACCTGAATGAATTTTCGAGTAATCAGGACCCACCGCAATCTTAAAAAATGAAAAAGTAGACCTCAAAATACATATTAGCATTACAACATAGACCTAGCGCCTTATTACAGTCTACTCCTAGCACAAGCAAACCCCACCTAGTTTTGAAAACTCCCTCTCAGCAATTTTCATCATAGTCATTTGAGCTGAGAAAAAAAATTAGAAAAAAGAAACTAGGCCCCACCATGTATGTGAAGATAGCCCGAAAAAAGACTTTTTATAAAAAGGTGGGTGGGTGTCCTCACTAAAATTCATTTAAAAGCCTTTTAGCCCGAAAAATAAAAATAATTTACGTTCAAATCATACTCTATCCCGAAAAATAAAATAAATTTCTGGGAACTGGTTTAAGCAGTTTTTCTACTAAAAAATTGCTTTCTTCGTACTCGTTTAAAATTGTTCAGGAATTAAATGAATGGTTTCATAGTTAATTTAATAATATTATTTGTATGTATCTCGCAATTCATGCCCCCACATCTTAGTAGACAAAAGGGTAGACAATAAAAATTAGTAATCCACAAAATAAAAGCTAAGGGCCGATTTCGGAATCTACCATTTTAAGTATTGTTATATTATTTACATATTATTATTATTCTTTTCAATATAAGAAGCGGGGTTATAAAATATTTATGCCACGAATATATAACGAGGAATAGGCATCACCGTACTCCCATTAATATATAACGAGGAATAGTTATATATTAATAGGAGTAAAGATGGGGCTCCGAAATAGTCCTACGAATCTAATAAAATCATCCGTTAGATCTGACAATCTATACGAACAGAGATTGATGCTTTGAAGTTGTGCGATTATTCGAAGAAAAAAAAATCGAGCTACTCGTATATGAATGTGGCTCCAGATCAATGCCTATTCCCCGTTATATATTAATGGGAGTACGGACGAAGCTCAGAAATAGTCCTGCAAATCTAATAAAATCATCCGTTAGATCTGACAACCTATACGAACAGAGATTCATGCTTTGAAGTTGTGCGATTTTTCGAAGAAAAAAAAATCGTGCTACTCCTATATGAATGTGGCTCCAGAACAATGCCTAGTCTCCGTTATATATTAATAGGAGTAAAAATGGAGCTCACAAATAGTCCTACGAATCTAACAAAATCATCCGTTAGGTCTGACAATCTCTACGAACAGAGATTGATGCTTTGATAATGATCTTTCGTTTAATTTAAAATTAAATAATTTAGAAGACAAGTTATCTTCTTTATTTTCTATGTAATAATTTGTATTTAACTTTCTTGCTACATAAAGATATTAAATAAAACTTCACACAAGTTTTAGTTTATTTACTTTTTAATTCATTAATAGTGTTATTAGTGCACAATTGGAAATTATTCAAAATAATTCTAATCTTTGAATCGATTACATTCTCTATTTTATTTTATTATAAAACAACGATTCCGATTCTCGTGGCATAAATATTATATAACCCCGCTTCTTATATTGAAAAGAATAATAATAATATGTAAATAATATAACAATACTTAATTAAAATGGTAGATTCCGAAATCGGTCTTTAGCTTTTATTTTATGAATTACTAATTTTTATTGTCTACCCTTTTGTCTACTAAGATGTGGAGCCAGGAATTGCGAGATGCATACAAATAATATTATTAAATTAACTATGAAACCATTCATTTAATTCCTGAACAATCTTAAACGAGTACGAAGAAAGCAATTTTTTAATAGAAAAATTGCTTAAACCAGTTCCCAGAAATTTATTTTATTTTTCGAGATAGAGTGTGATTTGAACGTAAATTATTTTTATTTTTCGGGCTAAAAGGCTTTTAAATGAATTAGAGTGAGGACGCCCACCTTTTTATAAAAAGTCTTTTTTCGGGCTGATTTTCGGGCTATCTTCACATACGTGGCCCCACCGAAGAGCTGTCTGGTGTAGATTATACATTTTATATTCTCTAAGCAATATAATTTGTAGGTAGTATTTGTTTACGTTTTGATTTTCCGGAAATAACTGAGACTATGTATTAGTAAGGACTTACAATGACTAGGGCAGTACCGGCCGTATGGCGAAAACCGTATGACCCATATAAGAAGATATTAAAACGCGCCATGTTCCTAGATTTGCCATAATAAATGGTTTCTGTTCCATGCCATTTATGTTCCCATTTAAGCCATTCTGTTTCTGCATATGCCATTTATACGTATATATAATTCACAGTCGATGACTACCTTTCCCCTTTGGTTTACTGAAAACAAATGTGAATGAACATTCATTAAACGACAAAACTCAGATCACCCAGTAG
Organism: Nephrotoma flavescens; assembly: GCA_932526605.1. Taxonomy (NCBI): domain Eukaryota; kingdom Metazoa; phylum Arthropoda; class Insecta; order Diptera; family Tipulidae; genus Nephrotoma; species Nephrotoma flavescens. The sequence goes on from OW052220.1 coordinate 236,908,536, forward strand.
GCTGTTGTACGATTCATGTGACTATTAATTTTGTCTTTAATATCCGAAATATTGCGTTAGCAGACTGCCGGATGAGATTCCTACACAGTAAATATCGTAACCTGAGATTGGACAGGTCTCACAGGTTTAGACGAGATTCTTGCAGTTTCTGCTCTTAAAATTGGAGCAAAAATGAAATTTCTTGGTAACAAAAAAACTATAGTTCATTTATGCTAAGAATTGGCGTGTGATCCCCCTAATTTTCCAATTTTGGGACACTGAGGTTTACTTTTGATTTCAAACATGAAACAATACTATTTTGCAAAGTTGATGATCGTCGAGTATTCATTGATTGAAATTCAACTTGGAACAGATGCTGATAAAGTCGGTGACATCAAACTGTTTGTCTGCTTGTCATTCCCTTTTTTCTATTCCATGGGAAATCTTTCAAAATGTAAATCTTTTATAATTCTGCTTTTCAGTTTTAATTGAATTGCAGATGCACGGTTTGATTGAACATTTCTAAAATGACAATTTGACTTGTCATTGAAATCCACAAAACTCCTAAATTTTACATTTTTTTTAAAATTAGAATCCGGCCTACAATTTTTTAACATCATTTAATTAGCTGTTTTCAGAGCGTCTCGCATTGTTTTCTAAATTCAGACACGTAAAATGGGAGAATTACGGATTTCTTTGTGATCATGTCCAAATAAAATTACCTTCATTTTGTTCATTTACGGACGTCTATAGATTTTGATGAAGCGTTACTATTAATCCATTATCAGGGGTCTCTTTATTTGTCTACTAAACCTTCTAGGAATAATGTGAAGACAGATGAAAAAAATATTCGGCTTCCGCAAATGGTTAATTTTACCCTGATGTACTTGTACACATGGCAGAACGGAATTCGTCACAACTCTCAAGTACAACCGCACATAGCGATAAAACCAACATTATAATGACCCCTCCTAACATTCTTTTGTCTTAACATATTTGTTTGAATAAAAATTCGTAACCTTTAGTATAATGAAAGATGCTTCTGCAACAGAAAATATCGTTCCCCTTTATTTTATGTTAAGCGTCGTAATGTAATGTAAATACCATGACGAAATTGTAATATTTAACCTAAGAAATAACAAAAAGGGTTACGTATAGTGACAAACAACTCCTCATTCTTACCACAATGTATTTTGTTATCGTCTGACAATTTTATATAAATCAAACAAAAACATTATTTTCAAATTGTTTGGCATGACATCACGGTTTTCTAATACTTTTGGTAAAGACACACAAAAATGTAATGAAAGATTAAATTTTAATAGTTCATTACGTTATTTATAGGGTTTACCATGGTTTAAGGTGGGGTACGTCAAAATAAGGATTAAAGTAGATGGTGTACTAAAGCTCTGAAGGATTAATCCACTGTGAATATTACCAAAATGTACAAAATTATATATATGCGCCTTTTTGTTAAATAAGGTATCCGCATTAAAATTAAGTTTATTTTTGGCTGCCATATAAATGGCCTTTAGAAAAATGTCCTCTAGAAAAAAGACAAAGTAAAAGAAAACAAACGAACGGAACCACACCAATCTTGGGAACATACTTAAAATTCACAATGATTTTTATTATCCTTATTTATAATAAACGTAAAATGGAAAATAATGCGATGGCAAATAAAATATTTAAATCAAAAAATGGCCTAAGGTACGGATCTGGGGATAGTGATGAAAAAAATTTCGAAAGATTTTCGTATTTATTTTTTGTTGTTATCTTACATCGTGATAAAAAATTAAAAATCGGATAAAACTTACAAAATGTTTTTTTTCATTGGTTAGATCTTTAAATAGCCTCGAGTAAATTGACTTTTATTTTTATTGTTTGGTAAATTGTTGAGATTTTATTATTGCTTTATAATAATAGATGTGGTATTCGAAAAATGTTTGTATTCTTCACGGATGGTTTAAGCATAAAATATGTGTACCGGATGTTTTGCAAGTGGTTTAAACAAACAATAAAATGTAAATTCAAAAAAGTTTTGTGTCTCGCTTTGTGGGACCTTATGAGGCTTCTGATTTTCTATTTGTACGCTTAATTTAGGTACAAATAGGTTCGGCGGTTAAACCATTGCATGGGGTGGGGTGTCTACCCAATAAACTAGTTTTACAGTTCAAACGTTTCATCTTTTTTTCAGGTGTTTGGTTCCACGATAACTTAAATTAAGCAAAAAACGACAATTTCCAGACAAATCATTAAATAATGGAGCCGTTAAGTCGATTTTCAAAGTTTTGCTTTTAAAAATCCCGATTATTAGAATCCTGCATTTTTTAGTTTTTTATGAATTACATAAAGCATGATTTTGATAGTTTGTTTCAAGTCACTAAAACGCGAAAAAGCATGAAATAATTGGGGGCTTTTAGGCCAACCAACAGTTGAAAACATGTTGAATAAAGTCATTGACAACAGTATGAATATTTTGAAGTCTATGAAATTTTCAAATCAAACTGGCTATAATTTGACTAATCACAATGGACCAACTGGACCTGAAAGCGTCCATTGTTAGATCCGAATCAAGCTCCTCAACTAATTATTTTTAAATTTAAAAGAGTTTGTAGAGCTAGAGTGGAATTAAATTTGAATTATGGATAAAGTTCTAGAGTTGGGCCACGCAGAATGAAATCTCTCACCCGATTTCTTTTGGATTTACACAAAATTTTGATTACATAATTTTTTTTAGGATATTTTGATCGATTTTAAATGTCCTGAAATAATTATAAAATTACCTATCTACATCATTAACTAAATTTTAACATCGCCAAAACAAAGAACTTCATTCAAATTCGACTTTAATTGATAAATTAATGAACTGGTTTCATAAAGTATCTTATGCATACCAAAATTGACCATAGTTTGTTAAGAAAGAGCCCCGTTTCATTAGGAACGTCCAAAATAAATTTGGAAATATTTGTGTAAAAAGAGCTTCATTACATTCAGTGGTATAGTCCAATACCACAACTTTGTTAAACCCAGCACTACATTTTAAATTTGACCATAATTCGTTAAAAAACGGCTTAGTTTCATTCAACAAGGCCGAATTAGAAAATCTATAACTCAGTTCTGATATAATTGCTAGTTAAGGAAGAGCCAAGTTCTTTTGAGCACTGCCAAATTTCAAAATAAATATTACAAAAATTGTAGCTACACAAAGAAAGTGGAAACATAAAAGTGTAAACGGTTTTACTATTCTTACGTTAAAAAGCATAGGTTTACAACAATATTTGAACAAAAGTAAAAATGTTTTCCAAATTTAAATTTTATCACTGCACATAATTTTCAAAAATATAAAGTTCATCTCCAAAATCGGCGGAAGTAATGCTGCACGATGGCAAATATTCAAAAATCTGGAGTTGTGTGCGGTAATCAAAGGGTAGTAGACTATGAAAATAAGTTTGTTTTATTTAAATCTTAAAATAGACCTTGCTCCATATAAATTTTCAAATATATAAAGTTTTCCACTAAAATCGGTGGAAGCAATGCTACCCTTTGGAATTTATTATAGTCACCATAAGAGTACAGATTTTACGATAATTGCCCTAGTGTAGCATTGCTTTCGCCGACTTTAGAGGTAAACTTTATATTTTGAAAATGTATTTTTGAAAAATTATGAGCCACGGCCATGATCCTCGGGTCGTTGGAGCAAGCATACTGCCCACTTTGCCACCGAGGCAACCATTATTTCAACCCTTGTCATTGCCATATAGTCACCATGCAAATCTCTAGATTTTGGAATAATTGTTACGAAATGGCACAAACATGTTTGGATAGCTCACTTCATCTCCAGCGATTATAAAATAGTCTCCACCTGAGCTTATCCCCAGATTTTGAAATATTTGCCGATTTTTGCGATGAACTTTATATTCGACATATTAGTAAATTATGCTAAATTTAAATTGAGAAAACATTTTCATTTTTGTTCAAATCAGAATCGTAAAACTATTTACACTTTTATGTAGTAGTCACTTTTTTTTGTATATCTACACTTTTTTAACTCGGAAGAATTTTACGCGGAATTTTTAAGCGATATTTATTCCAATCCCATAATATGTATTATAATTTTGGAATCACCGCATTTAATCGAAAAAAAAAAATCACGAAACCGGTATAAGAATGAAAACCGCTAAGAGAGCTAAATCAGTTCTAGGCGGCAGTGAGGGTTGGTTATTTTAACACAAAATATGTATCCCAATTTGTGTGACAGAACTATTCTAGGATCACCCCAATTAGCCGAAAATAAATATCGATTTACAAGTAGGTCGAATAAATTTTTTTTGTCGTAAACTTAAAAATTGAAAATAAAATAATCACAATATTTGATGTCGGGAAAAACTTTGCAAAATACACTGCTCGTCAAAAATTCCAAATACTTGATTATTAATGTATGAGAACGTACGACTCCACGTTGCAAACGTTTTCAATAATTATCCAAACAATTATTTGGGTGAGGTGGGAATTGATCAAATTGTTTGGCCCGCACGCAGCCCTGACCTTAATCCCATTGGGCACGTGTGGAATATACTAGGGCGTCGTTTAAGGGTAGAGAAGTCGTTCCAGAAACGTTAGATTATCTTCAATCAGAATTTTTTGACATAACGAAGCAACTACAGTCTAAATTCGACTGAAAAATCGATATTTTTGCGATTTGTTTCGGAATCGGCTAATTAACGCAGAGTAGAATTTTTATTTTCTCGTACAGTAATTGTTCGAAAATAAAATAATCGAAAATTTTACTATCGGAATAAAATTATTGCAAAATATAATATTGAACATACGAGTCTATTTAATCAAATTTAGGCCAATTAAAGAATTTTTGTCGATCATTTTTCTATCATTCCGCGCATAGTAATCCATGCAAAGCGGCTTTGATTAATTCCATTTTTTAGTAATGTTACTATTTTCGAATAAACCTTATTCGACATTTTATCTTTCGGTGGTTTCGCAATGGAATATTTCACTTAGACCCATTATTTTAACAGTGTAAATATATCATAGCATCAAAAGCGGATCCGTTTAAATTAAATATTTTATATACTAGGCCTAACCCCTATTACTCATTATGCCTGACCAAATACCAACATCTATTGTCGAATTGGCTCTGTACCGTGGTTTATTCAAATCAAGTTTACTATCAACATTTTTGAAGTAATAGCGAGGATCCTACACCGCCTTTTCAATTTCTGATCAATCATACATGTTCAATAAAAGCGTGTACGGCATAACTGTACTTATAACTATAGGAACAAATATGGGCGGGGCGTAAATCGGTTTTCTATTGATTCCTCTTGGACGCTCTAAAACAAACATTAGTTTAACTGCAACTGTTTAACGGTTAACATATATGAAAGGAATGAGTGCGATTTATAAAAAACGATTTGTAGCGGTGTTTTTAAGTGCACATCCGAAAGGACCAAAAATGTCGATTGCCAGTGCAGCAAAATATATAAAAAGGTCGAAAACATTTGTACAGAAGAAGATTACACTTTATTCAATGTATAAAAATGTTGAAAATTTGCCAGATAGAGGCAAAATCCGAACCACTACAAAAAAGGAGGATGAGGGCATCATACAGTCATTTGATGAAAATTCTTCGCTTACGCTAGCTGAATAGAATACTATTTTAAAAAAACAACCATAAGAAAGAATATGGCTACGCATATGGAAATATTTTGGTCAAACCACTGGCAACACAAAAAGCAAAAACTAGAATTGTCCGAACTGTGGAGCACCTGCCTTAGCTCCATGTATGGGGTTTGTTCACCAAGCAAGGTTTTTGTAAATTAATCGTTTACACACGGAACCTAAACGCACTTTTCATGAATAAAATTTATTCACGAGGTTTGTTACCATCTATCCTGAAATGGTTTGGTGCGGGGAGCTCTAATTGGATCTTGCAAGAAGACAACGATCCAAAACACCACAGCCTACTCTGTTCGAAATTTAAACTAAAAAGGGCATCACAACCTTAGATTCACCATCTCAGGCACATAATTCCAATCCGATCAAAATTTATGGGCACTCTTGAAGATTAAGCTGAAAATGTACTACATAAAAAATTTGAGCGCTCTAGCGCGAGTGGTCCGGAAGATATGGAAAAGTGTATCATCACAGTATGCAGAAAAATTGGTTGATGTATGCACAAAAGGAGCCAGGCAATTATTAACAGTAATGGTGACTTTACTATGTTTTAGTTGATAGCGCCCTAGAAAATACAACAAACTTTCATAATAAAAACAAAACAAAAAATTTTAGTTTTATTTTTACTTAGGTTTTTGCCGTACACGCTCTTGTTGCACATACTGTACATTATGTCTAACGAAATACTAGCATATACGGACGATTTAACTTCGCACTTTAGTATATTTAAATACCTAAGTCGAGCGTTAACAAATTTGAATTAAATCAATCTTGCGTTATGATGCAGCATGTTATGGGATGTTGCACTAAGTTGTGGGATGTTGCGTCGAGTTTAGTCATATGTTTCATCTTGTTGAGGGATGTTGTGTGATGTTTAACTATATATAATTGATTTTATAACTGATTTCTGAGTACGGAATTTGTTCAAAACCTTTCGTAAGAAGTTCTCGAACATGAGAGTTGGGAGTTTAGCTGATGTTTCTCAAACCTACTAGCTACATTACTATTTGATGTAAAAATAAATAAGATTTAATATTTACATCTAGTACGTTTATGAAACAACAGCAGAACTCCCAACCATCAATTCCCGGGCTTTGAACAAAATCCGTGTACATACTTATTCTGGATAATTCATTTAGGAGTCCTCCAGATGGGCCGTCATGTTGCATCAAGTTGTAATGCTTCACCATTTTGCGCCATGTTAAATGATGTTGCACCACGTGGCACTATGTTGCAGGCTGTTGCACCATGTTGCGTGATGTTACACAATGTTGTGTTATGTTAAACCATGTTTTGGGAGTAACTGCTCATTGGCTGCATACATTGGCGTGTGCCTTACGGAGTGAGCCAATCAATTTTGTCATATTTACAATATTTTTGTTTTAGAAATATACGCATTATAGATTACATCCATAGTTGGTAACATTCAAGTCGTATTCATACGACGGATGAAAAACGGGGATTTTTTCCATCTCAAGCGTGAAGTTTGTAACTTATTTCATTTTTACTCTATATGTGGTCGCAATACGACTTCACTGATACGATGTTACAACATTCGAGCATACGAATAGTGGCACGATAGCTCTGTATCTATTATGCCGACCTCATCAGCCACAGGATCTGTCGTTGATTGTCATTTCACATCAAATTTTTAGAGTTTTCTTCATACTTTTGATCAGTTTGTCCAGGCTTGATGAACACGATCGTTTATTCCTAATTTCAACCACCAAAAAATTTTATAAAATAATAATTTTGAAAAATCGAAATTCAAATGAAAATCTTAAAACAAACTGCAACCGCTTGACTAGAATGTCAAGGCAATAGCCTAATGTTGGATATACGTTATGCTGAAAGCACGTTGAGACTGTTGCGTCATGTTTCATCATGTTGCGTAATGTTGCTCAATGTTGCATTATCTGTAATAGCGAATTAAACTATAGGGAGAATATTGGTAATATGATTAAGAGAGCAAACTCGTCATTTCGCTTTGTTAAGCGCTTGTCTAAGGAAGTCCTTGATCCGTCTGCTATGAAAATGCACTACACTACCTTAGTTTTCTGCTCGAGTGTGCCAGTCTGGTTTTGTCTCCGTACCACAATATCAACATAAATCTTTTGTAGCAGGGCAACGAAGAATGCTTCGTTTTGCTCTCAATGGACTGCCGTGAGTAGACAATTTTAGGTTGCCGCCCTACCTCGAACGTTGGGAGCTCATCATGTTCATGTTCTCAGCAAGCGTCACATTGTTGCATATATGATCTTTGTCCACCAATTGCTGTCGATCAACGTTGAGTCGCAAGCCTTACTCGAACGTATATATTTCACCTTCATCCGTTAAGAAGTGTTGCATTTAGAACTCTTTACGGCCCATAACTAGAATTCTGGGTGAAATAGACACGCACTATCAATTTTTCGATTACATCATTTGTAAGTTTACATGATAGAGGCTCCTCTGTCCGAATATCAACTAATAAAATTTCCATTTTTGTACTTAATGTTTAATTCTATTTTTATCAAGTTCCAGTGGGTATTATTCTTCCAAATTTAATAAATAATATATAATAGAATCATATATCCATATAAATGTTTTTATCATTTTTTTTCTTAACATATTTCATCTTTTGGTCAATTCTGAAATAAAATTTTCATTTTATTATTACTTATGTTTATAATTTTGGTTTAGCAGTATGATATCCCTGATTATAATTCTCCTGAATTATATGCAAAAAAATATAATATTGATGGTGACTCCCCGCCTGACCGGAGTCAGGGAAGTTTAATTGGTCATTGCTAATAATTACTATTATAATGTTGCATCATATTGCGTGATTTTGGAGTGCTGGGTCTTGTATTTTTCGTTAATTAGCTGTCTAGCGTCGTTTGGTGCGGCCTGGCTCTCTTTATTTATTTATTTTTTTTTTGTAGCAGATTTTGATAAAAATTGGTGAAGGGAATATCAAGGAATCAAATGCCACGAATAAAGTTCGATGGGTGCTAATTTCTGGAAAATCCGTTTACGGGTCTTTCAGTAGCGCCCAATACGTTTTTTATAATTTTTTTTTGTTCGAACAATTTATATAAGAATTGCAGTAGAAGTGTTTTTTAATGGCTGGAACTGATTGATATTAGTCCTAGTTTTGTGAAAACTCATTAAGGCTTTTCGGTCGAACGATTTTGAAATGGATGAGATCGGGTTTCGAGAATTAATTGTGATTAGTACTACATTCGGGAGAGTTTGTTAAGTGGGTTCTTAAATGAGATCCGGGTTCTTATTTAAAAAAACGGCTCGAACGGTTTGATAAATTTTTTTTCGAATCATGATTTTACTGAATTTGTATAAAGTTGTTCCGGTTAACCGCGATGTTGCTCCCTGTTCCACCACAATAGAATGTTATCTTAATTGGGTGGGACGGAACTCATATTAATGATGAAAATGAGAATCTGAAAAATTCAATTTAAATTAACTTAAGCCATTTTTTAACCGATTGGGATACGCTGGTATGTTAAACATACGATAGGATTCCAAAGTGAGTTCCAGATGTAATTTTGAAAAATGAGTAAATTGGATAAACTGTAGACCTTTTGAAACGACTAGTATGGAACTAGGTTGGTACTATGAGAATATCCAATTTGATTGAAAGAAATCCGCAGTTAAGGAACCCGCGATTGAATAGAATTAAGCTGTTGCTCAACCAAGTATGGGCATAATTATGGGACTATTTTTTAATTCATCCCGAGCAAGCAGGCTTAATGCATATAGAGTAATAATCATGCTTAATTGTTATCAACTTTACAAAATCTTTTTCCACTGACATTCATTTTAGAATAAAATTTGATGAACCGTGTAACACAGTTCAAAATACAAACGTAGTATGCAGAGTAAAATTACTCAGGATGAATAAATAAAATAGAGTGTTTTTTTACAGTCCACTGTCTCTCGAGTTGAATGAAAAAATAGACCTAGATATGACTTTTTTTACAAAGTAAAAGTAAGTATATTAATCATGGAAATCTTCGACCTCGCTATTTTTCCTGTTTTACCATTCGCTATACTGCCGAAGTCCGAAAAAGTGGTTTTCGAAATAGTGTCTGTTCCTCTCTAATGCATTTTTGACGTCCTCTTTTGAAGAAAAGGTTTTGCCGGAAAAATTGCCGATTGGAAAATATGGTGGGTGTAATATAGTACATCCCATCCAAGCTGCAATAACTTTTGGCGTGTTACCAAACTTGTATGAGGTCTCGCATTATCTTGGTAGAACACTATACCTTTTCTATTGATCAGTACTGGTTTGAGTGATTCATTCAATTTGTTCAGTTAATGACAGAACACTTCAGAATGTATCGTGGTATTGTCCGGTACAAACTAAGAAAATGGTTCCCTTGAAATCCCACCACATCATCTTTTGTTGATCTTTGTGCCGGTTGATCTTTTTCACTCCATGATCTCGCCCTTGTAACAATTTGCTATTCGCGGGTTTTGAAACTAAGCCAAGGCGTTTTACGTGATCATAAACGGTCAAATTATCAATGCCTTTATTTTGTCTTCATCAGCTTCAACTGGCCTTCAACATGGGGCATCAACCAACTAAAAATTGTCAAAACGCAATTTTGAAAACTATGTAGTTTTGACACTGACGTTTTGCCAACACATCTTCTCCATACACGTCACAAAACGTTTTTCTAGCTTGAACTGCATTTTTGCCTTTTCGATAATAAAAAAGTAAAATATGTCGATAATGCTTCTTTTGATTTTCCATATTTAATATGGCACCAAATATAGATTATTAGGCAGAAGTTTAGCAGAAATAAGCCCTGCTATTTCGGCGGTCAAAATATATAATAACAATGCGGCTTAAGTTTGAAGTTCGCTATGAAACATTACATTTTAGTCGTCTGTTGGGAAAAAACGAAATTATTTTCCAAACAACCCAATACACACTTAAACTATTTTTTTTAAATATTTTCCCCCAAATTTAATACTGAATTAATTAATTAATACTAAGTGATATCGAACATATCGGCCTTAAGGCCATTTCGTAGTGTTTTCAGATTCAAGTTATTTCTGAAGCTGAATTTTCGATGAAGTTTTTAAATGTTATTCTTACAAACTTTCATCTTATTCACAACTGGGTTCGATTCCAGTGCAAGTAAAATTTATATTTTGTTTAAAATTTAAAATCGGCCCACCGGAAATGGCATCTTACATAGGAGCTTTATCGTTGTTTGAAGTTTTTTTGCATATATTTTGAAAAGTATAGCATTTAAAAAAAAAAATTAGCAAGAACAAAACTATTGGAAATTTAATTTTCATAAAATGTAATTTTTGTTGATTTTTTGTAGTTAAGCGACGAAAACAATTTTTGACAAAAAAAAAACTTTTTTATAATAACTTTTTCGGTTGTTTAAAGCGATATGTTAATTTAATATAATAATATAATTTAATTATTTTCTATTCAGATGTAGCCTTTGCATCGATGCTTATACGAAGGAATCGTGTATCGCATTTAGAAGCAAAGCATGCACTGAAAATATTTACGATGCAGTTGCACCTAAAACTAATGTAATACGTGTGTCGAAAGGAAATTTCTATATAATCTGGAGTTAACTGTTTTTTAGCTAATTTATAATAATTCGCTAATGCATTGTGTATATACTTTCAATATAAGCTTAGAATATTTTTTTATATATTTGCAGTTTGATGAGCACAGTGTCACGTGACAACTCTATTTTTATATCGAGATTTTAAAATCTCATGAAGTATAAAATATAGTTCAACGGATTTTATTTATAACAAAATTCGTGAATTTCTTTTAGTCAATTTTGAATCTTAAATCTTATCTTTTGAAGCAAATTAATTGGAAAAACATCTGGTTCACATTTCCTTTTTCAATGTTAGTATCGAAATAATTTACGACACATTTTGCTTGCATTGAACTTCACTCATATTATGTTGCAGCCGTTTCGATGCAGTTTCAATGTACACCAGCTTCACGATTAGACATAAGCTGCATCATTTTATGATGAAAAACTTACTTCTAGAAACGATTTATTTTTGCATTGGAGTCATATGCATAATTACTTGCATCGCATATCCACATTTTTTTGATTGGTATTTACCTTTTGTGTCTTCGCTTTACCGTAATTTTTAGTACAGTAGTTCAATTTACCGAATACACTGTTAAAACGGCATTTACCCTAGATTTACCTTAGAATTGGTCCACAGCCTTAATAGCACAAAACTTTTCAATTCAACCAACTTTGACCGAGCGGCGCTCGTTACTCCGTGGACTATGCTATTGTTCCAGTAAAATAAATAGTTAGTTTTTATTAGCGACTCGGTATTTCGTGTAATTAATTAAAATTTTCTGCGAACTTTAGAAAAGAGAAATTAAATAGTACATTACACAAACCTTTCCAATTATAAATCTATTTTAAGAATATGTTTATTACAAGAATAAGAACGCATTGATTCACATAATTTAACAAGTAACACTTAAACTGCCAGTTACTGTAGTGTGATAGTAAACCCGGAATCAAAAATTGTTTAGTGCTATGTTAAATTTCTTATAAACGCACATTTATAATAAATATTTATTATTATATTTTCGTTAATGTAACATGTTAATAAATACATTTAAAAATCTTAAGAAATCATAATCGTATATGTATCTGGTATAATGTTAAAACACTGAGTATATAGAAATTACAAACAGCTGCAAAATCTGTACATATTAAATTTTAATACTGTTTTTAACTTAACAGATCTAAAAACAACAACATAAATATTTATGCGCGCGATCTGAATAAGATTTGTTTATTTTCTTCGTAAAAAAAAAAATCTATTAATAATTACATATTACAATTTTTTATGTTAATGATTATTTATTTATTTTTTCTAATGGTGGCATAATGAGATGCATAAAAATAACATCGTATACGTAATTTATGGATTTTTTTTTTTGTAATTTAAAACTCAAGTCCTATATATCTATACTGTGTCTGCCTGCATCATCCTCCACACACTTGTCACGTTAATTTTATATAGTGCTTTGTTGACGACGTATATGCACCTAATGCCGGATAAGATTTCACATTTATTTATGTCATTTTAATCAGTTTTACATAAAAAAAGTAAAAAAATAGAACGTAAAACGATTTATGTAGGTACTTGAGATTATTAGGGTTATTGTTAACACTTTGGCTTTATATATATAAGGTTATAAAAATTTGAAAACTGTTAAATGAAATGTATATGACTATATAACATATTTATGTTTTATTGGCTGTAATAAAAAATATTGTAAGTGGATTATTGAAATGTGGTTTTTATTACTAATTCGGTGTGGAAATTGTGTTTTGAGATGAAACTGGAGGTGAAGGAGTTTTGTATATATTCCCTTTAAGTTGAGTACCACTAACATTTTTAAATTTCATTACCTCATTTGGAATCTACATTAATTTTTGAAATGTTTCTTAATATTTGTAAGATCTGGAGCACTAATTGGAACAATTACTATAGTTTTATTTTAGTTTAGTTTTTAAGCTTTCACAGAACTTTCGAACACATTCTATCCCAAGGAAAGACAGACTCAATAAGTTTTTGTAATCGTTATCGTAGACGTTTTTGTAGATGTAAATCTTAACTTTACGTAACATAATTAAACCAACATAATTAATGCTTCTCCTCACAAATTTTATCCTCTCTGTTAACAAAATTCTTATTGCTTTTCTATATGGGGCTGGAAATAACAGCTTAATAATTTCGATATAATCACAAGTAGAAAAAATACCCTGTCACTTGAATTTGGTTAAATCCCAGGTTACCATCATTTATGGGTGGCTTAAAACACGCCCGCAGGAACGTTGATGCAAATGAAAATAAAGACTAATCCGTGATTAGGATAGCGATAACTTTAACAGCTTAAGTTATGAACGATTTACACAATTTCGGTTAATGTTATTGTCAACCAAATTTTTGACAACTTATTGTTTAGAGCTAACAAAAATTTTCCTAAATTTTGTCAAAACAGACTTAAAAAGTACAAACATTTTAGAACTTAAGCTCTTGAAAAATCAATTGAAAAAGTCCTCAACCTTCGATTACGGAAATAATTCAGCCAAGCGTAATTCAACTGTAACTAAAATAATTTTTCCTTACCGGGTAGTTTTATCTATCAAATATTCTCAAAATCGAAATGAATGATTTTTAATGAAAATCTTTCAACAAAGATCTGATCTGGTTCCCTGATACCAAAAATAATTAAATATTTGGCTTTGGCATATCTGGTTAGTATCTTTACCTAAAAAATATGTCATAGACTATTTTGACTACCGATTGGGATCGAGGAATCTAGCCTCGAGAGTGTATTGAACTTATTAAATTTTAAATTTTTAAAACATTTTGAACTTAACCCAAAAATCTATGAACGCCAATAAATCAAGAACCAAGCATAGGGGCTACTGAAAAAATTGGACCTCTTGTGATCTTTTCGACGGGTCAAAATAATTAACTTCTGAAATATGAAATTTTGACCGGCGCAGAATTTTTAGAATCTGAGACTGTCTCTCTTGACAAACACAATTTTAAGAGAGGTTCATTAAATTCAGTGATGGTTTAAACCACGGGACTGGCCTTCGCCAGCCAAACCCCAAAGCCATTAATTCGAAATTAAATTTTATCTCTTCAATACTACGCATGGCAAAGATCATCATATGCGGACCGATTTAGAAAAATAAACATGTCTGTCCTAATAATCTAGACAAATTTTATGTACAACGTTTCCGTAAATGTCATTCCGTATAGTTTAAGCTTAAACGGGTTAAAACTAATGGGAGACCACATAAGCATAGATGAATGGGAGTTTCATAAGCATATATTTTAGGCCCACCGAAACCGGAGATACATTCTTGCACTCTCGATAAACCAACATACATTCTAGTACAACATATCGTCGCTCGATAAGGAAAACATGATTTTATGCAGCTAAATCTGGCGAATAGGATGGATGTTGCAACGATTCATTAACACATTCATTCACTGATTTTCGCGATGGTGAGAGGGTGCGGTGTCTTGATAAAAATTATTTTTTTTTTCTGTAAACCAGAAATTTTTTCACAAACTGTTACATGCGGCTGGTCCAAAAAGTTACAATAATAATCTGAGTTTATTGTTTCACCAGTTTGGACGTAATTCACGAACAAAATTCTTTTTACATATGCCAAAAAACTGATGCTAATACCTTCATGGCCGATTTCTGGACCCTAACTCGCTTCGGAGCCGAAGTACCGGCTTCGTACCACTCATTAGCTTGTTGTTTTAGTTATCGACCATGGTGGTAGGCTCAAGTCTCTTTTTAACAGTGTCGCACTTTCTGGACGTCCTTCACGTCGATAATCTTCGAGACTTGTACGACCACGCTTAAATTCAGCAACCCATCTATCTACAGTTTAATTGAAGGTGAAGCGTCCTTATACACTTTTAACAATCGTTCATGAATTTGTTTTGATGCTACACTTTCCAAAAATAATAATTTTAGCACTGCAGGATATTCAATTTTTTCCATTGTAAAAAAATACCGTGACTCGTCAATTTTGAACAGCTGTTAATATACGAATGATTTGACAGATCTTCATGAAACTTCACCAGTGTTCATAAAAAAGTAGTACCATTTTTAGAAAAATAAAAGGACGAACCTATTAGCTCTATTTCTTATCCAACGACAAAACTTCTACTGAGCAACCTATAGTATATCGCTTGGGGCAGTACGACGGAAAAGAACCGTTATTTGATTAGCGAGGCATCTCCGGTATCTATTTTAAGCAGGAATTATAAACAATTCTGTTTTTAGAGACATTCCGTTATAAGTTAAATTACATGCCGTAAACATAACCAAAACATGCAAAAATAAATCGTCCGTCCATCTGGATGTTTGTACCGATGATATCTTAAGAACGGCGGATTTTTTGTCGCCAATCTATTTTTATTTTTAATTCTGAAAATTGAAAAGTTTCTTAAGATAAATCTTCTCTAATGAAATCTCTACCTCAACGGGGTCGAGTACTTGCCACAGGAAATCACCCCGTAAGACCACCCAATACCACAAAATTGCTTCACCTTAGTCCCATATAACATACTCATATAGTATATCGTTCGGTGTTGGATCAGACAACAATTTTGACGATTCGCTTTAGTTTATAAAACCACCATTTTGGCGCTGATACCTAATTTTTCTTTATAGAATAAATACATGTCGTATATCGTTAAAAAGGGCTTAAACAATGACAAATTTGACTGAAGCACCTTAGTACTCATAATTAACGCTGTGGCGTCGGAAGCAGTTAGAATTTTTCTATTTGTGATATTATCGTGCGGCATGTGCCGCACTGGCAGCTAATTATTCAATTATTATAGAATATATACATTGATAAGTCTTGAAGAACGCCATAAATTTAGGTGATTTAACATATTATTCAAACCTATCATTGCGGCGCTGGGAGCAGTTGTGTTTTTCTCATTCTCATATAGTGATTTTGTATATTGTTTAAGCGCTTAGCTGATAAATTCACCGTTTTCGTGTTGATAGCTAATTATTGAAATATTTTAGAATATCTAAGTGTTACATTTCATTGGAAAGATCTTAAACAATGTGATATATTTAGTTGAAGCATGCTAGTTGTGCAACTTATAATTATGGCGCTGATAACAGATACAGTTTTTCTTATTCTGTTTTTTTTTTACTTATATGCCACTAGTAGAACTAGGAACAGAACTGTTAAAGATATATTCTACCTTAGGACATCTAAAGAGATTGGACGGATTTGACATGAACAGCTAGAAATGCTGTGAGTGGTTCTGGTGGAAAGGTATTGTATTTCATTTAAGAACAAAAAGTTATAAGGCGTGGGGCCATTTGATATGGATTTCGAGTAAATTTGAAAAACAGGTATCGGCGGTTCCTGGGGCCTTGTTGGAAATTTTCCATTGCAAACAGTGGCATGCTGAGCGGAGATGGATCAGTTTCCCATGATGGAGGTGCATATGGCACCAATTGTACAGAAGGATGATTTTGAACTAGAGTCTGTTATAAGCACGTTTCATTCTTTAAATCTAAATTCTATCAATCTTGCTGAATTTTTATTTGATCTAGTACAAAACGACCGATTCCTTCATTACATTCATTTTGAAAATTTTGAATTTCTTTTGAAGTAATTTGTTTACAATTCAAATAGCCCAAGAGAGGTGACTAAAGGTAACTTACAAGTTATTACAAGTTTTTTGACATTGTGTAATTTCCATGTAATTTTTCGAATCGATTTATGTTATCTTTTCGAAGATATTTCTAATAATTAAAGAAGAGGACGGGGACCAATTTAGAAGAGCCACTTATATGGGGATTATTGCATTGACCTGAAGTTTATAGATTAGTTGTTACTTTGGTGTAAGTGTCAAAAAAAAGGATTCTACAAAAAATGTTATGACATTTAGGTACTTGGTGCATGCTGCAGATGGACGAGTTTGGTTTCCTGGACCTTCTGGCTAGGTGTCCACAGTACAGGAAATCAAACTCGATGTATGATTTGGGATGAATTAAGTTTACGATTTATTTGGACCCACAAAAGGAAAGCGAATGGAAAAATTGCCGAAGATTTTTATGTTAATAGCGGAATGTCTATATTGTGGTTGGCGCAAGCGACGGAAACGTATTCGGATAAAATGTCCACCACACGATGGCTCGCTTTACTATAATTACCAATAGTGTTGTTATATTTTCCACATTCGACAGCAATTATATATTTTCTGCCGTTGATGTTATAGGGCATATGGAAGTCAGAGTGGTGGTGGCATCTTAAAACAAAGCATTTTTGGTAATCAAATTTTAAAAGGCGTAATAAATATACCAAAAACGATATTATTCCTCTTTTCCAATACAGATTTTCTTTGATACTGTATTGGTGAGGCGGCGTTTCCATTGAGGACAAATTTGATGCACCCGTATCCAGGATAAGGGATTCAGAAATATTTAACAACAAATTGTTATGGGCCAGGGATAACGTATAGAAAATTCATTTGGTATCCTTACTGCAAAGTTTAGAGTATTGATAAATGTTCGAAACATGTTTCCAGAAAGTGCACAGAAAATTGTTCGAGCTACTGTTTCTTTTTCTACAATTTAAATTACATTTACATTTTTTTACATCGTGGCTCCACGATGCGATAAACTATGTGCCGAATACATTCGTAAATCAAGAAGGTACTTATGGCGACAAAAGGCTGAGCCGTTACCACAATATAGACATTTCACGTGGTTCGGTGCTACCAGAGAGGCTTTTCAATGAGCGATATTTAATTAAAGCTTATTTTAAAAAATAGTCGTTTTTTCCTTTCCGTTTGGTGTTCTTTGTACTTCGGGTTCTGGGGGTGATCAAAAAGCGTCTTTTGCTAATTTTATTAACTCCGACATTACTTTGCTTGCTGAACCTAGGTCAGCTTCTGTTTTTTATTTTTTATTTCTTTTTGTATTATGAAATGATGCGCAGGGCGTAAACCTATATGCCACTAGCCATATCAAATATATTTTCGTCAACTCCTAAATTTTCCAGTTGTTTTGCAATCAAATTAATTGAAAAATAAGACATTACACATTCACTTAATATTATGTTTTATGTAACTGCCTTAATATTATGTAACTGCCTTTCGTTTGTATGTTCTGTATACTTCCATTTTTTTTGATGTGTTTATCCAGCTTCCTCAACTAGCCTTATTCATTTTGAGTTCTTTATAAAATTTGTCTCGCAATGTACTCGAGCGACTTTTTAATTTTTCGACAAAAAAGGTTTATACGAAGTTAATTAAGATTCAATAAAACTCACAAAAACATAAACAATTTTAACTGTTCTGCTACCTCGGCAGAATTTGGTAATTTCGATGTCATTTGTCATAAGTAGATAAATTCCTTTTTTCCACAAAATCAAATAATATTTCTCCCATTTTGAACTAGTGGGTAAAGTGGTGCAGTAGTTAAAGCTTCGGTACTTGGACCTAGAGACTGGGTTCGAATCCCACCAAAGGCTGGATGCAAAGTGAATTTACGTCATCGATTACGATCCTTGTTGTTAATAAACACAACTAAGACCGTCTGTTGAAGTGCAGGACATGGAGCTTACATTGTGCAGGATGTGTGAGTAGGTGAATGGGTGGGTGTGTGCGGGAATTATAGTATTAATTGATCTTCAAAGGACATTTCATCTAATGGATAATTAATACTTTCTGCGTATACGTTGGATAAAGAAGATAGGTTGGCTCATGAGTTTCTGCACTGTGCCATTTGATCGGTATGATATCAAAGGGCCGAATGTCGAAGGGCCGAATTTCAAAGGGCCGAATGTGTCGAAGAGCCGAATGTCGAAGGGCCGAATGTCGAAGGACCGAATGTGTCGAAGGGCCGAATGTATCGAAGGGCTGAATGTGTCGAAGGGCCGGATGTCAAAGGGCCGAATGTGTCAAAGGGCCGAAGGGCCGAATTTTTTTTTTATTACTTTTTTGTTTTTAGAAATATATTTTTTTTATTTTTTTATTTAACTAATTATTTTTTTACATATCCCTTTTTCAAACAAAAAAAAATGGCACTATTTAAGTCCAAACCACACAAATGTGTGGGTTAAAACTCATAGTATGTAATGACGTTTTTGATAAAAAATTTGGGTAAGATGAAATTTTTTTAAAAAATTACGCCAAAAATTTCGCTGTGAGGAAGAACAACCAACAGAATTGTGTATATAGATATATTGTTTTTTTCGGACGAAAATAATTTTAAAAGGTACCCACACAATTGTGTTAACGGGCAGGAAAAGGGATACACCTATTGGTGGCGCATGACAAAATTTTCCTTCACCAAAATGTACCGCTGACTGGATACGTTATGAAAAATAGTAAAATACATAAATTCATAAAAAATTCATTTATGTTTAATAAAAAAAATTTACAAAATATTCAATAAAACAACAAATTTAAAAAATTATATTTCTAGAAACAAAAAAAAAAAAAATAGGCCCTTCGACCCATTCGGCCCTTGGACACATTCGACCGTTCGACACATTCGGCCCTTCGACATTCGGCCCTTCGACATTCGGCCCTTCGACCCATTCGGCCCTTCGACCCATTCGGCCCTTCGACACATTCGGCCCTTTGACATTCGGCCCTTCGACATTCGGCCCTTCGACATTCGGCTCTTTGTACGCATTCCATTTGATCAACCCATTTCTTTATTACGATAATTGACAAATTAAATATTATAATTAAATATTTGTACAAAAGAGCACATCTTCTGTGAAAAACTGAAGAAACCGATAGTTACTTACAGAAGTCAAAGTTCTTAACAACCAACGAGTTCAAAAACCAGCTGCTCAACAACCGATTTAGATCATTCTGTACATATATATTCATGTTCTTCATCCTGATTTCTCTATGGTTCTGGATATTCGATCGTGTTATATAGAATATGCAAAATCTGTGACAAATCCAAGGGAAATGAAACCGGTCGCATACGGGACTGCAGATTTTACAATAGGACTTGCTGAACAGTATATCACAAAATAGGACATCGCAACACAGTATACTTAGTACACTAAAGGGTGAAATATCTGCATCTGTTATAATTCGTCGCTGTAGTTCTATCTTGATATAATTTCCAATATAACACATACATATGTGTGTGCATGTGTGTGTACACACGTGTCTAGACTGTGTGTGTATAACACATACATATGTGTGTACACACGTGTCTAGACTTTATAAAATTAATAGCATCGATGTGGTCTCTTTTCCTGTTCCGCAGATTGGAAATTGCAATTCCTGCCGCCGAAAATGCCCGCTCCGATTCTACACTTGTCGACGGAATTGCAATTAAGTCACATGCGAAGTTACACGCGAATGAACGTTTTAACTGCATATTAAAATGAAATGGGAATAAATCAGTAAACGAGTAGTCTGAATGTTTTATGATTAAAGAAAAATTACTCGTATGGTGTCGAATTTGTTAAAAATAACGGGGAGACACACTTTTATTTAGTTTTGTACATTACGCAATGATAAATATTTTTTAAAGAGGATATAATATCAGGTTCCTATATAGGAGAATATAAATATAAAGAACAACTTAAAATTGTTAATGGTCAATTAATGAATTTAAGAAAATTATTAAATTATATTTATACTTTTATGAAATCTCGGGATTACGGGATTCAAATATGAGCCAGGATCCCGGGATTGCAATCACTATCATCGAATTCTTTTATTTTGCTCGATGTCCGGTATTATTTTCTCTTATGGTGCAACTACCATCCTAAAATTTTTCACTTTGGTTCTTCACCTTTGTCGTAAGCGCCAACAATATAGTTTTGAGAAAATTATTATTAACGGTTACTGCCTTATATCATTTGATGGCGACCGCTGTCTGGTATATAATATCATCACAAATTCTTCTCCAACAGCTGTTCTCTAGTAAGATCTACAAAAAGTCTTTAGTTTACCTTGAGCTGAATTATTAAATTTATTCTATAGGCGCAAGTTTTCTGTGTATAACTTAACGGTGCACTTAATTTAAACAAAATTACTTATTGTGCGGTATGGCATGAAGCCATGAGCAGAAGATCAGGCAAAATCATTAATTAAAATATTGGAACTATTTTTGACATAAGCCCACGCTTCACAAAATCATACTTTGATTCGATTCTTGCATTCCACTGAATCGCAAAAGGTCAATGACATTGGCTATTTTAAAGTTTATGGAGAAGCATTCGCACATCGTTGAAATTCAACAAAAGTTTTCGGAGCCGGTTGGTAAATGTGACTTATACGAAAGTATGTACGATCCAAATTTTAACAAATTGCACGTAATGGTTTTAAAAATTATAATACTGAATCGATTGGTTTGGTTTTTCCGCCTTTTGCATTTTTAATTATAAGATGAAAATATTCGTTCGATGCTTTGTTACATATGTACATATATGAAATAAGGAAGAATTTAAAAATAATAATTTGTTTTAAAATTAATTGGAATGTCTATTTAATTTAAAATTAAAATTATTTTATTCATGAATTAATTAGTTTTATGATTTATTAATTTTTATTTATTGGTATGAAACCCAAAATATTTGGTTAATTTAAATTTTAATTTAAATTATAACGTTGGGGAACTCGTTGACATTTAGAAGGCAATTACATTAAGTCGTTTAGCAAAAAACTGAGGGAGCCTGTTTTCACAAACCTTTCTTAAGGACATTTTTACACCTCCACGAGCACTTGCCATGGACAAAAAGAGTTGATGATCGCTTGGTGCCTAGGTCTGTACTATAAGATGGATACATATTAACCTCCCAACCAGGCTTCCGAAGCTTCTGGTGTGAGGCCTGGTGGAACACGGCGCCTCTTCTGTTGGCTCGCCGTCAATCCTGGTTTGGGTCGCTTCGCTGGTCTTCGCTGGCCCATGACATTGTCGCATGTAACCCATTTCTCGTCGCCAGTCATCATCCGCTTCAGATATGGCTCGATTTCATTCCGTTTCGCCAATGATTCGCAGATGACATACACATTCCATCAAGTTTTTTTGTTTCAACTCGTGTGGAACCCAAACATCGAGGTTAGTTTTGACGCCAGCCTTTTGCAAATGGTTTAAAACTGTTTTGTGGTCGATCTTCAGCTCCTGGGCGATGCTACGTCAACTCGCATGCCATGTTTGTACCGTAGTGGGCCGCTTCGAAATTAAACATAATACTGTAATTACACGACATATCGTACCAGGTGGTTTCAATATGTCAAATGGATAATAATTTAATTGTTTTTCTTCGGTCTTACCGTTTTCCAAATAATTTATTGTTAATGACCTTTCATGAATGGCCCCAATTTGTTTACATAATTCACGCGCCACAAATATAAACACTCGAGGTGCGAGATGCATTCCATACTGCAGTTACAAATATAACAATGGCCCGTGTGTTTATTTAATTTATCATAATTTTTCTTAACAAACATAACATTTTCAAAAGATTTTCCATAAATATTTTTAATTTATTTATCTTTCACAACCTTTTAAGACTTATTATTTTGTTTCTCTGTGCGATGGTACGTATATAACCATAGTGTATTATAAATATTTACAAAAAAAAAAAAATTCTCGATAACAAAGGGTTTGTTGATACAAAATCTTATAAAAATTCAAAAATTTGATCCTTATTTTATATTTCAATCGGAGTTTTCAATTTATTTTTTGTTGTACGTCGATATTAACAACACAAAGTGAAAGATGATAAGTTTCTTAAGTTTCAACTTCTAACAGAAATGGGAAAATCCAAAACATTTTGTGTAAATGTAAATATTTATTACAAAAAAAAAATGTCTAATTCTTAAGACCAAAAATAATATTTTGTGTCATTTTTGGGTACTTTGAGATTATTTAGAAATAACAACAATAACACACTGTATGAGGGAAAAGGCAGCAGATGATTTTTTTTGTAGGTTTCGGTATTTATTTGGTTTTAATGATGATTGAAGTTATTTTAAATTATATATACAATCGATGTATCACTTCTATAATATTGTTGCTTTATCCGGATTGTTGAAATATGTTAATTCTGTTTGTGTCCTATTTCGAGGGGGAAAATCAACATCAACAAAACATAAACCATTTGGTTTGAAATTATCGTTTTGTCAATAGTGATTATGTATTGTTTAAATTCATTTAGTCGACAGAGGTCTGAT
The DNA here is from genome assembly GCA_932526605.1 of Nephrotoma flavescens. Taxonomy (NCBI): domain Eukaryota; kingdom Metazoa; phylum Arthropoda; class Insecta; order Diptera; family Tipulidae; genus Nephrotoma; species Nephrotoma flavescens. The sequence continues at coordinate 236,931,963 of OW052220.1, forward strand.
TTTCACCGGCTCGAGTTACCATACTTACATGTTTTTCTATTCAATTTAAAACGATTGATAGCACTCGTACGGTTTTTGAATGGGCGTTATATTTTACATTAACGTATTAATCTGTTTCATTTCAAACTTGCAAAGTGAAAAATTATCTACTAAATTACCTTAATTTGTCAAACGTTTTTATATTTTGATTAATTTTCTCGTTTAAAATACGCCACCACCCACAATTCTATAAATGTATATATCTTTTCCATACCATCACATCACGAATATGATTTTCATTTTATTTCCCTTCCAAACGGTTTATAAAATAACTTTATTATATCAACAAGTTGTTATTAATAATTTTTATTAATAGACATCGTAATAATGTTTCTTGAGATAAATCTTTAGATAGCTATAAATGCGCGGTCATGTGAATAAAACAAGAGGTATCGCCCAAAATTTATTATACATCAAGCAGTAATATAATTTATAACGAAAAAAATACTAAAGAGGGTTTTACACAGTGGGAAATATGCAGCCAAACTGCCTCTTTGTGGTAGTTAAGGAGATAAGCGACTATGTCTTTGATTGCATATGATGAAGAAAATTTCCATAACAACTTGTATAGTGTAATGAATGGAAATTTCTAAATTATTCTTCTTATTGGAAATTGATTAATGTTTTTAAAATACTAATTCGATGCAAAAACCGTTCTGTTCGTACGGAACAGAATTTCCTTGTTTTTGCACCATACCCATGGTCTTGAGACGGTTTTGAATCGCCTTTGAGTCAGTCAATAATGCTTCCAACTCAGCGTCTTCAAACTTTATTGCTCTTTCATCGCGTTCTTTGTCACTGGTCTCCAAATCGCCACTTTTAAAACGGCGGAACCAGTACTCACATGTTTTTATTGATCACACAGCAACCGATGTCTATCCAATCGATTTACCGACCAAATGGCACAGTGGTTAAAGCTTTGGCGTTTGGATTGGGAGGTACCGGTTTCGAATCAAGATAGGGGCAGGATGCAAAGTAAAATTTCATCAACAGACTACGATCTGTAATAAAATGTAACACATCTATGACCCTCTGTTGGTACGCAAAATCCATGGGCCGACCCATCTTCCATGCCAGTATAGGCTGGTATGGAGCTTGCAATGTGCAAATGGTCTTAAATCAGTCTTATAGCTGTACGTAATTGAGATGGCTGAGTAGGCGTAGAGAAAGGACGTTAAAAGCATAACCGCGAAAGAGCAGAGTGAACCTCGAGCCATAAAACAGACTGCATGGTAAATAAATAAAAAAAAAAAAAAAGATGTCCGTCAGCTACAATTTTCATCAAAAAAAAAAAAAAATAAAACAGCTGCGTTTCCTGCAAATTGTGTTTTGTTGGCAAAAAGAGCTTGACCTGCTTAGTCACAAAAAATATGTTGCGTACACTTCAGCGAATGCACACATCTGCATTTAAAAAAATTAAACAAATGTTGGTTTTTTTTGAATTTTTGTGGAAAATCGAGCAATGTCCGATTTTTTTACACGTAAGTGTATATGGAACAGTACTATTAATTATTAACGATTAAATATTCACGATGTTTGTGGTCGACGATTAAATTTTTACGATGATGTGGTCGGATACGAGAAATGTGAGCTGTCTAATGGCCTTTGTACGATCGTTGGGGGAAGTGGGTTACTCAAAAGTTACAAAACATTTTAATAATTTAGTTTCGAAAGTATTTAAATTCATTGTAATTTACATGTTATAGGATTTGGACCAATAGTGTAAAATTATATAGCTCCTGACAAATTTATTCTGTGGGCTGATTATTTTGAGGTGATATTGGAACAAGGTATATCGAGTAATATAATTTTCGAATACACATTTTATTTTCACCTGGGCTAGCAAAGACACTATCTGCATTACCACTTTTATGCTGAAAACCTTCGGCTAATTTTAACAGTATCAAACCCAGTTCGTTCAAACAATTCTCAAGATTAATTTTAAAAAATTTCAGAAAATAATTTTAGAATAATTTTTAGAATAACACTTAAGACACATCTACATAAAATGCTCTATTATTTATTATTAAGTTAATTTCATCAATTTACAAGTCACACTACTTCATCACAGATTCATCAGATTTCATACGATTTCAAACTACTTATAATGCTTAAATCTAGATGTCAGGACCAACCACGCTAAATTTATGCTCAATAGGCGAAATCGTAAAATTATCCAACCCTCAGCTAAGCCAGTCCGTCCCGTATATAGGATCCAAAATAGCTTGGATTTCCCCCGCGAATTTTATTATTTTATTTATTTTTGATTCGTTGTATTATCCCTTTTCTTCGCCGCGGATTGTAGAGCCAAACCAGTTGCTCTTCTTTGAAAGTTTTGTACGTTGAGATTGCACGTCGATATCATTCGATCGTTTATTAACTGCCGAATTTTTTCTCACAGAAATTTCTGTGTCTCATTAAGTTCCTGTTTCATTTCCTCAAAGTAATCTTTACCAACGCTGGTGATGGAACAGCACCAAGCATAATATCAGCCGATAATCGTGGATTACACCTAAAAATTGGAGGGTGTACAACTCTAGTAGAGTCGTGTACTGCTTACTGATAAGCCATCAAGAACAATTGCATATTTCAATCCCAGTCGCACTGAATTTTATTCATAATATTTGCTACATATTTCCCCACTTTACTATTATATCTTTAGAATATACCATCTCCTTGGTTTATTTAATGCCGAACAACTGACAAATTTTCTTTCTCGATCTAAGTGAATTTCCATTGGAACTCAATAGCGGCAAATCCAAATTATAATTATAGCATCAACGATGGTTTTTGTTTCCTGATTGGGAATAGGATCCAGCTTCTGCCATTTCCTAGAGGGTCCTTTATTACTGATACTTACATAACGCTATAGTGTTGCATCGATCCTCGAATTTTTATTAAGATCTTTTACTGTAGTACCCACAACCGACTGTCTACATCCAGACCAATAAAATCGTTGACGAATATTTATGAGTGTTTTATTAATTCCAAGATACAGGATTTCATATTAAAAGTAAAAATTTCGTAAATTTTGTTGACTGAATCATTCTAAACAGTTACTTTATCAGGTCGATCGAAAAAAAAAATCGATATGTTGAAAATTGTTGAAATTTGAAAATTGGAAACACCATATTAGAATTTAAATTTATATTCAAAAAAATGGCTAGATCGTCACACTTAAACTTATTTTGCACAAAAACAAAAAACTCATTTTTTACAACGTTCAATAGAATTAAATTGCAAGAAACTAAGCTAATCCGCAACAACATCGTCGAATACAGTCGCCACGGATTTACTCTCTGTCAAAGCAACTGTTCGGAGTTGGTTTTCTGATCAGTAAGCGTTTATGCCAATTTGTAGCAGATTTTAGGCATACTCAGATTATACACGCGTCACTTAAGATCTCATTTGTGAACGGACAGAGTGGGCCATCTATTGGTCTGTTTTTAAACCATAGTCTATGACAACTCGTCAGTCTGATATGCAGCTTGATGATACAATCATGTTTCGCTTGAGGAGCATTTCGAAATATTGAAAACTTATTAAACTCAGTGTCGTATAGCCGTAACCATCCGAATTTTGAAAAGAAATATGGGTCGTGAAAGAACGCCAAGCGGAATCGAGAATATTACAGCTGTGACCTCAGCTCGACGCCGATCGCAGCAACTGGCCACTACTTGCACCAGCCTGAAGGAAATACTGCACAAAGACCTTGGATTGTTCGCCCACAAGGTCCAGCTTCGATATCATTTCTCTGCGTGCATTTATATCTCGCGGGCTACGTAAAAAAAATAGAACTGCCGAGTTTGGGGTTCGGAACAACAACACGTAATCGTAGAGGAGTCAATGAATCCACCAAGAGTGACTGTTTGGTGTGGATGTTGGAGTGGTGGCATAATTGACCCATTTTTCCTGGCAATCATTACAGAGCGATGTTGAGCAACTTTTAAAGGCCTCAAATTGACGCGTTGAGTATGAATAATCTTTAGCTTCAACAAGTTGGCGCCACATGTCATACAAACTGACCGACAATCGGCCCGCATGCCAAGTGTGACGACCAAATAACCAGCCAATCTTTCGTTAAAGATAAATGTTATACGGATAATCTAGTGAAAATTCAAGCTTTAAAACATAACATTACGGCGACATGTATTCGCAAAATAGGCGCCAAATTCATCGAAAAAGTTCTTAAAAACTGGACTCGCAGGATGGTTTACTTTAGGGCCAGCAGAGGGGGCCACATGATCGAAATTGGTTTCATTCTTAAAGTGAAGACTCCAACCTACACAAAAGTTTCCACAAAATAAGGATGTATTGGCCTTTTAAATGACCCAAAGATTTTTTATGCGACCACCTGGAAAGTGTTTTAGACATAATTTCCCAACACAATGTAAAGTTTGTTTTGGGTGACTTCAACGCGCAAATCAGCAATGCAAACATTATTGAACGTGGTACCATCGGTCTAGATTCCCTACACGTTGCATCAAACAACAATGGGATGCCTCGCACCGAGCAATATCTAAAGCAATATATAATCTGATTGCAGCCAACAGCAAGGTACGTGGAATTCAAACTATAGAGTTACGGTTAATCGATTCGTGTTTCCGCAAGTCTATCCATCAATCAAATCTCAACTTCGAAGGTAGCATATAAGAAACCCTGGACAGCCAACCACTAATCCATTCCTTTAAAGAACGTGAATGGCAAAAACAACAAGTGCTTAAAATCAGGTTAAGAGTCAGATACCGTTCTATGTATAAAAGAAATCGCTACCGGTTTCCATTCACGTAGCAGCGCTATTCGCAATGAATCTGGAGAGATACAATTGAACACAAACACCATCCTGACGTTATCCTCCAGCAAACAGCCAATATCATTGTGGCAATCTGATATCATAGTAGAAATGACACTTCCACTTGTTCCATCTTACGATTAAGTGCAAAGAGTCATATCCAAAATGAAAAATAATAAGGCTCCTGAGGAAGATAGTACCTGTAGCGAGATATTCAAGGACAGCGATGATTACCTGTATGTATGTTTGAGCTGTTTTAATCGATTTTTTTCGTAGAGAAAGAATCCCAGACTAGTGGAAAACATCACTAAGTGGTCCACTACCAATTTACGAAAGTTATCATTGTATAGCAAGCGCATTTTATGCGACAACGCATAGGTAAGTAAATTTCGCCCAGGCAGGTCAACCACTGATCAAACATTTTCTCAGAGGATTGCGTGCTAGAAAAGTGCTACGAAAAGGATATCCCTATTCTTTTTTATAGATTTGATTTTCGACAAGCGTATGGCAGCATTCTAAGGAACACATTATGGAGTGTCTTGTCTCACTTCGGCTTTCTTAATAGATGGCTATAAAGGAGGCGTTCGAAATCACACCAGGAGTGCAGCAAGGGAACCAAATACCCCAAATTCTATTCAACCTTTCGTTAGAGTATGTCATCCGCCAGCTCAACGTAGCACAGCGGAGCTGTTTATATTGGAAAAAAGATCGTGGTCTTTTTTGGGTGGCATTGAAACAAAGAATTATCTTATTTCAAATGAACTTTATAATACTGGCTTCACTCAAACATGGCATAGATGTAATAAGTCTTGAAATTTGTCATATGATAGTTTTTGTTCAAAAAATAAGCAACTACTATAAGTACTTAATCGTATTGCGTACTATGCGTGATAAGGAATATCACGAACATTTCTACAAATTCAGCAACCCATTATAGAGTTGAGTTCACGAAGTTTCTAAAACTACTCCGTTTTAACAAAGGAGAACCATCAACTATTTGATCCTTCTTTGCCCGCATAGACAACCAAACTAATCTCTTGATTTTCGTACTGTATCTTTATTTAGTAAATGTAGCACCTATTTTGAAAACTTCAACAGCTTACATCGGGATGGCCCCATGGGACCACTTTCACGGATCTAGATAAAAACCAAGTGCAAATTTTATCGATTTAAAAGAAATTAATGAAATATCCGTACATTTTTAATAGAATTATTAGGGGACGCCTTTGACATTACCGGATCTCACTAATCAAAAATAAGGCTGCGGTCCAATTCGTGACTTATTTCGTGGAGACGTACTTATTTGAAAGTCTACAATAAACCTCTAGTCAACTGGACCTATTGTAGACTTGTTTTAGTTTTATGCGAGGCTTGCGCCTAAACTTGTAACTCGTCAACATAATTCCAACAAATTTCCAATAAGTTATTCGACAGGAGACTTATTGTAAACTTTCAAATAAGTCAGTCTCCACCAAATACGTCACGAATTGGACCGGAGCCTAAATAAATATTTGATCATGATAAATACTATTCACTTCCAAACCAAAGTAAATCAAACACCCTTTACTTTTTCCAATTTTTTTGCTTGGTTCCTATCTTGCTTTTCAAAAATTAACCATTCTTAATTCAATTAATAGTTTGATCAATTTATTTTTGGATTTAACTGTTGTAAATCTACTCTTACGAAGAGCGTTCAATAAGTTTTGCAAAACTATAAGAAAGAACAGTAAATGAAATTTTTAATTTTATTGTTATTCCTCTATTTAGTCTGTCAACATTAAAAAATGGGGGAGTGAATATGTTTCCGAGTTTATTTTACCTCCACGGATGTACATAAGCGAAAAATTAAACTTACTGGAATTTTAATAACACTTTCTTGCATAATCAATCCTGCTTAAATTTCATAAAACCATCCCATGTTGATAATTTAATCTTTAAATTTATTTGAATCTTTTAATTCTTTGAGTTTTTGATGTGTAAACATCTTTACGCGCGCCTACTAAAATTTTTGATGTGTAAACATCTTTACGCGCGCCTACCAAAATTTTTTGTATTAGAGTAAACTTGTAAATGAAACGAACGGAAATGACGTATACCTACTTCGTTTGAAAAAAAAGCAAGAAACTCAACAAAAACAATTTTTACTATACTTGGCATGCTTTTATGTATATGTATAATAGTAGGGAAAATGAAAAAATTAATTTAATGAATGAAATAGAAACCATCGACATTTCCATCGAGCAGAAAAATCAAAAAAAAAAAAATTACGATACGAAATACGAATTACGATTACGAAATTGCATACTCATACGATTAAAAACATAGTCAACAACTGCTGTATATTGCTTTATCACGAGTGACGAGTCTCTAGGCGCTGTTCATCACGTCGGCTATCAATGATCATGTCTTCTTCTAAATGGGGTTATAATGACGTCTCGTTGTTTAAACTGCCAGAGTCTCAGATGACAGTCACGCAGATATGCTCAATTCATTTGATTTCTTGTCTGCGCAATGACGGGCATGTTAATATTCCTACGTTTGAATGCCACCTTCAGTACAAGAGAGATGGGTTGCCGTAGTAGCAATTCCGTCAAAAGATCCATAAAACGAGCATAGTGGACACAAATAATTTGCCGTACTTTTTCAAAACCAATATCGACGTAAAAAATGGACTGGCGAATGGAACTATGGGCTGTCTAAAGTATATCGAATGCATAGGCATCCTAACCAGGACAACGAGAACGATGAAAACGTCGACAGTAAAAATGTCAAACGACTCTGGATGGATTTCGGTTCAAATTCACAAGTTGGCAAGAAGGTAGGGTGGCTTGAAGCTGGATGAGCGCGAATATCGACCGATGTTTGGTGTCCATTTCAAGAAAAACCTCGACTATTAATCGAAACAACAATTAATGTTAAGCATAAACAACAATTAATGTAAAGCGTCGTACCTTCACGTGCCACCACAATTCATGCATCACACGGTGGTACCTACAACGAGATGGTCAGTATATACTCTTACGATAAAAGACACAGTTAACAAATTGTGTATATTGCTTTAGCACGAGTAACGAGTCTCGAAGGACTGTTCATCACGTCGGCTATCGATGATCATGTCGTCTACCATGGACGTAAAAATGGGACCTCAATGGGTCTTCTTCAAAATTAGCTATCGCGCCTCACCACAAATCCGCTTTATCCGTTGTAATGGCGAATTTTGTACGAGATAATAATGACGTCTGGTTTTTAACATTGAACTGTCAGAGTCTTAGGTCATACACATCACCTCGACCTAACTGACACAGTCACGCAAGAATGCTCAATTTTCTTGCTTTTCCAGATCTGCGTTCAGTTCAAGAGAGACGGTGAGTGAGCTGCCGCAGTAACAATATATAAAAATTCAAATAGAATACTCATACCATACAGTCACCTCGCCACAATTTATGCACTGTAGAGAGTGGTACCTATAACGAGATAGTATACTCTTACGATAAAAAACACAGTCAACAACTTGTGTATGTGGCTTTATCACGATCTCGTAGAGCAGTTCACCACGTCGGCTAACAATGATTATGTCTTCTACCATGAACGTAAAAATACAACCTCAATTGGTCCTCTTCAAAATGATGTTAACGCGCCTCACCACAAAACTGCTAAGTATAGCTTAGGATGTAATGGCGAATTTTGTACGAGATAATAATGACGTCTGGTTTTTAACATTGAACTGCCAGAATCTCAGGTCGCTTCACCTCGACCTAACTGATACAGTCACGCAGGGATGCTCAATTCTATTGCTCTCCTAGAACCTGAATGTTCAATTTTCCTAATTTTCAATGCTGCGTTCGGTTCAAGAGAAACAGTCAGCGGGCGGTTGGAGTAGCAGTATATAAAAATTCAAGTAGAACTCATACAGTCACCTCGCATAAGGAAATCATCGTTGGACAAACAACTGGTATGAGCGTAACAAGAACAACACAACCCATTGGCGATATAAGATGCTTTTGGTAGTTGTATACACCTCGCCGAATAAAGCTGTCGAAGACATAATCAAGTACATACATTTCGTCTTTGCTCCATATTCTGAAAGAATTTCAAAAATTCTTCAAGGAGACTAACATCTTTTGTCGTTGATTATGAGCAGGGATTTCATTTTGCTGCTCCCTAAGATCAGTGATGAATCACTTATAAACTTCCTGCGATACGAATTCGATTTGCACAAGAACTCAGATCGAAATATATCTTCTACGAGATATGTGAGAAATATAAGATATATGTACTACGAGATATGGGACCACGTCTTTGATGCTTGCAGCTACCATAGGAAAATTGCGTTGGTTATACGGAAAGAGTAATAGACCAATTTGATGGTAATAAACGAATGAAAAAATCTGGTTTATAAAATTTCATTTCTTCTTCCTTCAAAGTAAACCATACACACGCACTATACATATGCCATGATTACACATCTCCTAGAGAGTACTAATGGACTCACTCTTTTTTTTTTAAATGCGGCGCTTATCATTTCAATTAAAATTTATACTGTGGGTACTTTTGTTGCGTACAGCAAAGTTTTTAGCAGGTCCTCAGACGTAGAAATCCAAGGATGTGAAGTCTGGGGACCGTGCGCACTAAGAAATAGGGTCAACCCTATTAGAGTCACCCTTATTTAATTAGTCAATAAATAAATATCTAAATAAAGACCCCTACCAATATGAGTTTGGGAATGAATCATCCAAGTATTCTCTTACCGTTCGTTGGTTATGTGTCGGACTTAAGATAAATTGTTAAGGACTTTTTGTTGCGTTTGTCTTCGCTATTGTTACGATACCTAACTTTATAGTAACGAAGAGTATGCTGACATGTTGTTGACGTAGGGCAGTGCTAATTGAAATGCGCGTGAAGCGAGAAGAATTGAGAGTGATATGCGGCAGTCGATGGAAGAATAATACAAATTTATAACGAGGATTCTGTCAGGCAAATAACTGACGAACGCTAAAAGAATACTTTCATGATTCATTCCCAAACTCATGGATTGGTAGAGGTGGCCCTATTTCGTAGCGCGCTCGGTCCACCGATTTCACATACTTGAATTTCTATGTCTGAGGACGTGCTAAGAAACTACTGTACGTAACAAACCTGTACCTTCAATAGAAATTTAAAATGAAATAATAAGCGCTTCATTTAAAAAAATTAAAAACTAAATGAAACTTCGCACAACAACCTTGGAGATAAGAAAAATGTACCTTGCATGCATACTAGATTGTAAATTAAATTTCAAAGAAAATTAGTTCAGAATGTATTTTACATTTTACCGGAAATGACGAGTTTTGATAAAAAAGTTTTTTTTGACCAAAATTTTTCATCCTACAGACCAGCCGGATTGAATATTCTGTTTAAATAACATTTCACACTAAAACGTTTTCCATAAATTGAAAGCTATACGAAATGTTTTAACAATATTTGCCATGGGCCCTTACACACTTACATTTAATAAACACATTTTGTGAAATGTGGTGTACGTCTGCATACCGGAAGTGACAGCTTTCCGTAGGAGCTTTCCCAATTTTTGCAATGAAGGTAACATTTTTAACAAAGGTTGAACATGATTTTCTTGCAGAAATAATGATTTTTAAATATACGGGGCAATTTTTATTACAAATCCTGTAGGTTTTATTTTGCGCTTTAGAAATGAAGTGTGTTATATTAGAGATCTATGTGCATTGGTCGTAAAAGGAAGTCGTGTGTTGGCCACAACAGACGAATTGACTGGCCGGGGTGAAACTTAATACTAAATCGGTCCACCTAAAGTGACAGCTTCATAGTAGCGTTTTCATTTTGTTTGCAAATACATATTTTGAAAAATATTTAGCATTTACGAAAAATGGTCAAATCAAAAAAATTCTAAATTAATTTTAAAAAAAAATTAATTAAGATCACTTTTTAAATTTTACCGGATAATTCAGCAAAATTGAGGCGAATTGACTATTCGGAAATAATCTTTATAGTTACCCTAATTATATTAATTGGGTTGGGAGATCCTTGCGAAATTTGGTAGAAATCTGTGTAGTGGAAGTGACAGCTGCTAAGGAAGCTTATTTATTTTTTGCAATTATGTTGAAAACTTTAGCATTTACAAAAAAAAGAGTGAGTCCATTAGTACTCTCTAGGAGATGTGTAATCATGGCATATGTATAGTGCGTGTGTATGGTTTACTTTGAAGGAAGAAGAAATGAAATTTTATAAACCAGATTTTTTCATTCGTTTATTACCATCAAATTGGTCTATTACTCTTTCCGTATAACCAACGCAATTTTCCTATGGTAGCTGCAAGCATCAAAGACGTGGTCCCATATCTCGTAGTACATATATCTTATATTTCTCACATATCTCGTAGAAGATATATTTCGATCTGAGTTCTTGTGCAAATCGAATTCGTATCGCAGGAAGTTTATAAGTGATTCATCACTGATCTTAGGGAGCAGCAAAATGAAATCCCTGCTCATAATCAACGACAAAAGATGTTAGTCTCCTTGAAGAATTTTTGAAATTCTTTCAGAATATGGAGCAAAGACGAAATGTATGTACTTGATTATGTCTTCGACAGCTTTATTCGGCGAGGTGTATACAACTACCAAAAGCATCTTATATCGCCAATGGGTTGTGTTGTTCTTGTTACGCTCATACCAGTTGTTTGTCCAACGATGATTTCCTTATGCGAGGTGACTGTATGAGTTCTACTTGAATTTTTATATACTGCTACTCCAACCGCCCGCTGACTGTTTCTCTTGAACCGAACGCAGCATTGAAAATTAGGAAAATTGAACATTCAGGTTCTAGGAGAGCAACAGAATTGAGCATCCCTGCGTGACTGTATCAGTTAGGTCGAGGTGAAGCGACCTGAGATTCTGGCAGTTCAATGTTAAAAACCAGACGTCATTATTATCTCGTACAAAATTCGCCATTACATCCTAAGCTATACTTAGCAGTTTTGTGGTGAGGCGCGTTAACATCATTTTGAAGAGGACCAATTGAGGTTGTATTTTTACGTTCATGGTAGAAGACATAATCATTGTTAGCCGACGTGGTGAACTGCTCTACGAGATCGTGATAAAGCCACATACACAAGTTGTTGACTGTGTTTTTTATCGTAAGAGTATACTATCTCGTTATAGGTACCACTCTCTACAGTGCATAAATTGTGGCGAGGTGACTGTATGGTATGAGTATTCTATTTGAATTTTTATATATTGTTACTGCGGCAGCTCACTCACCGTCTCTCTTGAACTGAACGCAGATCTGGAAAAGCAAGAAAATTGAGCATTCTTGCGTGACTGTGTCAGTTAGGTCGAGGTGATGTGTATGACCTAAGACTCTGACAGTTCAATGTTAAAAAGCAGACGTCATTATTATCTCGTACAAAATTCGCCATTACAACGGATAAAGCGGATTTGTGGTGAGGCGCGATAGCTAATTTTGAAGAAGACCCATTGAGGTCCCATTTTTACGTCCATGGTAGACGACATGATCATCGATAGCCGACGTGATGAACAGTCCTTCGAGACTCGTTACTCGTGCTAAAGCAATATACACAATTTGTTAACTGTGTCTTTTATCGTAAGAGTATATACTGACCATCTCGTTGTAGGTACCACCGTGTGATGCATGAATTGTGGTGGCACGTGAAGGTACGACGCTTTACATTAATTGTTGTTTCTTAACATTAATTGTTGTTTCGATTAATAGTCGAGGTTTTTCTTGAAATGGACACCAAACATCGGTCGATATTCGCGCTCATCCAGCTTCAAGCCACCCGACCTTCTTGCCAACTTGTGAATTTGAACCGAAATCCATCCAGAGTCGTTTGACATTTTTACTGTCGACGTTTTCATCGTTCTCGTTGTCCTGGTTAGGATGCCTATGCATTCGATATACTTTAGACAGCCCATAGTTCCATTCGCCAGTCCGTTTTTTACGTCAATATTGGTTTTGAAAAAGTACGGCAAATTATTTGTGTCCACTATGCTCGTTTTATGGATCTTTTGACGGAATTGCTACTACGGCAACCCATCTCTCTTGTACTGAAGGTGGCATTCAAACGTAGGAATATTAACATGCCCGTCATTGCGCAGACAAGAAATCAAATGAATTGAGCATATCTGCGTGACATATCTGAGACTCTGGCACTTTAAACAACGAGACGTCATTATAACCCCATTTAGAAGAAGACATGATCATTGATAGCCGACGTGATGAACAGCGCCTAGAGACTCGTCACTCGTGATGAAGCAATATACAGCAGTTGTTGACTATGTTTTTAATCGTATGAGTATGCAATTTCGTAATCGTAATTCGTATTTCGTATCGTAATTTTTTTTTTTTTTGATTTTTCTGCTCGATGGAAATGTCGATGGTTTCTATTTCATTCATTAAATTAATTTTTTCATTTTCCCTACTATTATACATATACATAAAAGCATGCCATGTATAGTAAAAATTGTTTTTGTTGAGTTTCTTGCTTTTTTTTCAAACGAAGTAGGTATACGTCATTTCCGTTCGTTTCATTTACAAGTTTACTCTAATACAAAAAATTTTGGTAGGCGCGCGTAAAGATGTTTACACATCAAAAATTTTGGTTGGCGCGCGTAAAGATGTTTACACATCAAAATAAAAATTAAATTATTATTTTGGAAAATATCCATGTTTCGTGCACTTTTATCACTGAACTTAATATTATTTTTTAATGAATAAAACATATTTATTTTCTCTTAAAGTGATAAATATTTTCTGTGAAAATATTTTTATAAGTTGACAAAGGGCGTAGGGGCCTGAAACTAGTACTTCAATAAAAAAGTTATTATCACTTTAAGAAAAAAATAAATATTTTTTATTCATTAAAAAACAATATAAAAATTAAATGCAACTTCGCACAACAACCTTGGAGAAAAGAAAAATGTACCTTGCATGCCAAACGGTAGGAGGAGGTCATTTTGAACAAAATCTAATAAATGAAGTTGATTAAAAATTGATCATGAACTTAAAAGGTTTATTCTTAAACCTGACTCAGGCGAAATTGTATCTCTTATTTTGACCACAAAATGAATGATTTCTATGACATGTAGTATATCGTTGGAAAGGGCATAAACTAGAGAAGTTTTTAAAACGAAGGTAATTTTAAAACAATCTAGTTTTTTTTGAATGCATTTAGTAGGTAGACATTTTTTATATTTTATACATTTTTTTAGGATTTGGAAACCCAAAAGGTTTAAGAAAAATGTTAAACAATTGTATAAAATAATGATTTAGTTAGAATAAAATCACATTGCAGAATACAATAAAAGTTATTTCGTGTCTTTACGTTTACAAACAATAAAGTTATGACCATTTAAAGGTGAGATTTTGGGTAATTTAAAAAAAAAACTTAAAAATATTATATCTCAGTTACCGTGAGACTTAGGACATCGGTTCCATGGGATGAAAAATTCCAAATGACCTCTTCAATCTGCCAAAAAATACTGTCGGTTCACCTGAAAAACATCCTGTTTAGGCGTTTTTGAATTAATTCTTTAAAAATATTGTCGGCCTCTGGCGAAATTTAACTGCGCAGACGTGCGGCCATTAAAGTGTTAACCGTAAAATTTATTTTTTATCAAAAATCAATCTAGAAACTGAATTTCATAAAGATTGGTTTTGAAACGACCAAGTTAGAATTTTGTCCAAAACTTACTTTAAAATCCCTGATCAATACTATACTGTCCAAATTTCATCGTAATTTGTTAAGAAATGGCAGCAAGACGGAATATTGTTAAATTTGAAGATTCCGTATACCAAATTCTTTTACTTCGAAGATCAATCAATTTGTCATTTTAAGGATCACTTTAAATATTAAAAGGGAATGTTTTATTTACTGAAAAGTAGAAACAACATGAATAAAAAATTTCCGCTGGTTTTTATAACAAAATTATACTTTTTTGTGATAGTGCTGCCACTTGTAGCGTAATCTCTTATTTACCGCTGTCAAATTTCTGCTATATTATTCAGTATTTATTTATTTTATCATATTTTGGAGCTTGTTCAAGATGAAAACAGATGACATTGCAAAAGGATAGTTGGTTATGGTTTTCTAAATGTGGTTAACTAAAAGTTGAACATAATTAAGATTAGCCATTTAAGTAAATTTTTTAATTTAATTATAATTATAAACATACTTTTGTGTGTTCACACAAACATTCAATATTTTTAATTATTTTTGAGAGTGTTCACGTTTTTTAAGTAATATTTTTGTAATTTACGTTTAAAATGTGAAATGTAAAACACGTTTTTTACATTTGAATGTTTGAGTTATAGATGGAAAATTTGTAAGAATCAACGACTGATGTTGTATTATTTTACATTGGAATATCTATATAGGTAAAAAAGAAAAGTATGTATGTAACTATGTTTGTTCCACAAAAACTTTTGGTGCACGGGAGCGATTGCTCCCAAATTTTGTACGAATACTTTTCAGTAGCCGAGAAAAAACATAGGGAGGTCAGTGATCAAAAAATGTTATCCCTCCCCATGCTCACCTGTAAGGTGATGTGACAATATATGAAAACTTTTGATAAACTCGAGCGATTGCTCTTAAATATTGATCGAATACGTTTTAGCAGCCGAGAAAAAACAAAGGGAGTTAGTGATAAAAAATATTACCCCTTCTCCGTGCTCACCTGTAAGCAGAAACTTACAATATGTTATATGGAAAGTTTTGATGAACTCGAACGATTGCTCCGAAATTTTGAACGAGTACGTTTTAGTAGCCGGGAAAAACATAAGGGGTTTAGTGATCATAAAATGTTTCCCCTTTTAAACCACAAGCGATTGCTTACAAAATTAGCACGAATATATTTTGGCAACCGAGAGAAACCTTGGGAGTGTTAACAAATAGTTTATATGTATCAATATGTGTTGTATATCGACCGTAATTATTACACGCTGGAATGCCTTCTCATATCTTGAAATTGAAGAAAGAATCATCAATAATGCTTCTGTGGAATCCGCCATAATTATGCAATGGAACACAGCTCTGTGTCAAAAATCTTTTGCCAAATGTCATCGAAGCCACTGTGTTGACGTGGATTGCAACAAGAGAGGACGTATTCATAATTCACATACCGTTGATACCAACTGGCCTGCCTTTCAGCTTCAAACGAGTTCAGTTCCCAGTTAAAGTTTCATTTGCCATAACCATCAACAACACGGACAATTCCTTAAGTTTGCAGGCGTGAATTTAGAAAGTCCTTGCTTCTCTCATGACCAGTTGTATTTGCCATGCTCTAGGGACTTGAAAAAACTTCAGAGAAAATTTCAAAAAGGAAAATCAAAAAATGTGGTTTACAAGCAAGCATTGCGGTAAACCCAACAAATTATTTTTTCTATTGATTTTATTCAATTCACTTAAGTATTTCTAATTAACTATAAAATAAAAAAAACACCTGTTGAAGTTCAGCAAATCAATTTTAACTCGGGCAAAGCCTGGTACTTCAGCTAGTTATATATACATAGACACTATATATATAGAACAATATATTATAAAAGTTAGTCGCTTCAGTCGAAAAATGTCGAAAAGGCAGATCCGGCGGTAACAATTAAAAGGGCCCGCCGAAAATGTTGATAATGCAGATTCAGTTGTAACAGGTAAGATGTATCATCCGAAATGTCGATAATGCAGGTTCGACTGAAATAACTAAAATATATCAGCCGAAAAATTTCTATAATGCAGATTACAAAACACTAGTATCATTCGCCTGTAAGAGTTGGTAAGGCATATTCGTATAAATAGCCAGCCGTCGAAACAGCAGATATATGACTTTGGTGTTAAACAGTAATTTCTTTTTAGCTCGAAAATGTATATTTCGGTTCATTCGGTTCACTCCCAACATGAAAATTGACTTGAAATTTATTCCAGGTGTGAGCATCATTAAGACCTTTCATTTGAACCAACTTTCAGCCATTACACTAAATGGTAAATTTTTAGAAATTTTCAAATTTTGTGTGTGCGATATATTCAATCGAGTTTCTCCGTACTCTCCACATGAAAATTGACCTGACGTTTTTTAATGCTAATTATTAGATGGCACTTCATGTCTTACCTCCCCAAACATCTAATACAGCACTTAGAGAAATTTGGTTTGGTATATTAGTTTTAATTGCTTCGAATAAATATTTATTATTTTAAAGTTTTTAGTTGGTTGTTAGGAAGAGCAAAATAAACATTTCTAATAGAAATAATTACATTCCGGCATAAAGGATGTTTCTACATTATCGACATTTTTCGGATGGGGTGATACTGACAAGAATCGGCCGTCATTTTCGTTTGGTTAGTTGGAATCTGCATTATCGTAGTACTAGCGAATTACTGCTTAGCCTACGTCTATTTCATTCTCACATCTTACTTTTCGTGTTTACGAATTTTTATATTTTACTTTGTTTTTCATTGTAAATTTTATTGTGATTGTTCTGTACATTTGCCTGTTTTTTTACATATAAAATGCCCAACTGGAACGGCATACTCTTAGTAATCGCGCCCAGCGCCTTCTTGTCGATGGAGTTATTTAGGAGGGCATTGTTGAGGCGGCCAAATCGCTTCATGGAATGTAGCGCCAGCGAAGAAGAAGATTAAAATTAAATGAGGAAAATTGAAGGTTCATCGATAAAGTTTTAAAATAACGTTTCGGCGGCCATTTTGAAACATCGTAACACTTTTATATTGACGCTGTTCGATAATCATTATATATTTAGCTTTCAATTGAGCCCTGTTTTATATTTATTCCGGTCCCGTATATCAATTTTGTAATTTGACGTATATTTCGCCATATTGACAGCTACTATCTGTACTATGGGATGTATTCAAAAATCTAGACTTGATTGTATGACAATCATTAATTTAAAATTTTAATAAACCAGTAATGCTTTTTCTGAATTGAAAAACACCTACCGTAAAACACTTCAAACTTTTACTTCATTTACCAGGTTATATAATAAAACCCTTTTCAAAAAGTTTATTATTTTGGTTATTTAATTAAGTGAATGTCCTTTTTTATTTTTTATAGTATTTGCCACTTCTTATATTACTGTAAACTTTTCAAGAACAATATTGTTTCGGTATTTTATATAGTGTCTATACAAAGACGATAAAGAAAAAGCCAAGTAAAATTTATATTAAAAAAGGTAAGAATTCCTCTTCAATTAATAATTAAATAAAAATAAAAAAAATTTATTAACTTTACAAAATTAAAATAATTAAAAGTGGATTTGAAGTGTTAATCTGACATCTTTATCATTTTGTCACTGGTGAATTATTTTGTGCGGTTCGAGTGGTTGATGGGATATTATTTAGTGTACTCTCTAATACAGAGAAAATTATAAGGTGGGTTACCCTACCTTAATTATCATAACTATTGAATTTTATAATTGTACTCATCCTTTCATCAAAGAAATGCATCTACATAAGGACTTTGGACTCGTGCCACTCTAATTAACGTTATTTGTTGTTTCTCTATGTATGTGAAATAGTTATTATGAATATAGTGAACTCTAAGCCTTAACACACGCATACACAAAATGAATGATTCACATAATTAAAACTATTCACGAATTTTTTATCTAGATTTTTTTGTAATTTTATGAAATTAAATTATTTTCTTTTCAAAGAAAGTTGTTGTTGCTTTAAAAAGCCACTTGACCAATTTTATTTTATTTCTGGTTAATGCGAGTATATAGCGCGATTCCACACATAATTGAGATACGGTTTGAGTGCATAATTTAAATTTATATTTGACTAAGTTTATCCTTTTTGTACTTCCTTATTATTGTATATCAAACATAATTTTTTATTTTCCTCTTCATAGCAAAAAAGCAATTTCTATATTTACAAAAATAAAAATGCAAGAGCAGCTTGTCTGGAGTAACAGAAAAGAAAATAGGAAAAACAGTTCAAGTACCTAATTAAATTTATATTATTCAAATTCTTTTGAAAAAGGGTACCAAGTCAGATTTTTTTATTTCTGGTGCAGTGCCAGACTATGGTTTGTGTACATATAAAAGTAGTATTCCGCATCTTGGTACTAGGACGGGTAACCGACCACGTTAACTTGTTAATGTATATATGTATATACCACCACCGTAAGATGATATTGTACGTACAATGTTGTATATTATACGCAAACATGATTACCAAGATAAATATTATTATAAATATTAATTTTTAACACTTGCTGCTGCTATCTTTTGGTCGCCAAAATCAAACATGGAGCACAGCGAAAACACAAAAGTTATATATTTGCATATTTTTCCATAAATAAAAATATTTTTAATTCAATTTTTCTCGTTGTTTCATCTTCGAAAATTTATAATTTTCCCTTATTTTTCCTATGGATGTATTAGTTTTCCCATATTTTCTCATAACAAATTTTTAGTTATTGTTGTTGTTCGTATAATTTTTCTAAATAAATAACCGAAAAAAAAATGTTTAAAGTTTTTTTTTTGTGGATGAAAATTACTTTAAAATGAAAAGAAGGGAAATGATTTTCCATTTTTTATTTTGCTTCTCTCGATCCATTGTGGTTGTTATATTACTGTTATATGTGTTGTTGTCGTGTCTTGTCTACAAAATTTCCATTTTTGTAATATTTATTTTTCCTATTTATGACTTAAAGGGGATCAATTGATTTGTATTTTGTACGAATATATTGTATCAACATGAGTATTTTAGTATTATGTGCGCTCATCTCGTATTATACATAATGTTGTATGTTTCGAGCCCCCTTATATATGTATATATTATGTATATTATGTAAGCAAAATAAAAAATTATATCACTTCTTTCGATACATGCATCTATGCGTATATATAGACGATAAATGTGTATAGGAAAATTAAAATTGATATTTTCATGAATGAGAAAATGATAATGGATTTCAGTAATAAAAAAACGGGAAATTGTTATCACAATTTTCATGTTAATATGTTTTTAAATTATCGAAGTTTTATTTATAAATAATTTTTTATTTTATTTTTGAATATGGTTGGATAAATGTTTTGGCGCTATTTTGGGACGATTTTAATTTACACACAGCGCAAAACCATGGCACGTGCCGATTATGTGCAAAATGTAGTGTACATAATTGTATATAAATAAGTATGTATGCCAGAGTTATACAATATTTGGACAGTTTACTGTCCTTATCAAGTACTTGCACGATAGGAAAATGTGTGCACCAATGACACTTGTTTTATAATGAAATAGGCAAACTATTTTGATTCGTGATTGATTTCGTTTTACTGTAAACAGAATTCGGAAAATTTTGCTTCAACCTAATCTAAATTCTTGAAATTAATTTAATGTTACACGTTTTGAATCTGGGGCAGCATCATGAATGCTGCACGCAAATTTATAGCGCACGGAAGGCCTCCATTTTGTAAACCTAACGCAGCCAGCAGAATTATTGATTCTACAGCATCAACCAGCGACGGTTCAAAAATTGTTGAAGCGTGAACCGATGTAAGTGAACCGCCGTGTTTTATAATTCGAAGAGGACTTATAATCGTGGGGACGACCCATCTGACGGATGTCTCTTACAAGCCGAGCTAATAAATGGATAAGGATACATTTTTCCCATAACTCAAACTAGGGATCGAGCAAGTATTAGTTTAGTGTTTAATATAAACTCATAAGCAACGTTACCTACAAAGGCTTTGTGAAATTGAGGAACCAGTTTGGCAGAGAAATTTTTTGAAGCATCGTTTTGAACAGAATTCCTTGCAAAAACCGTTTGGCCAAAACGAAACTCCCTAGGACGGCTTCGAATATTATAGAAATCAGCATTTCGGTCATCAGCTAATTTCAAATGCTTCAGAATATTATCCTGAGCTTGCGTTTGTCGATCGTGGTTAAAGATTTCCAGATCCTGCTCTCCAAGATTGGGTAGTGTTTTTAAAAGGTGGTAGTGCGAATTATGTCCCAAATGATGTTGGTCAAACATTATAAAATAAGGGGTTTGATTAGTGCTTTGATGGATAGAATTACGTATGGCAAGAGCTATAGAGCTAATATGCTTGTCCCTGTATTAATGGTTATCGCGCAGATACGATCGAATAGCTGTCAAAATGGAACGGTTTACGCGTTCCGACATATTGGATTGAAGAGTACCTTTATGATTTCGAATATGACGTATCCCATGTTCATCCAGAAACCCTTAAAAGAGATTCGAAGTAAACTAAACTCCATTATCGCTTATTATGGGCTCGGACACTGAAAACATATCAAATACCTTATCCTTAAGAAAGGTAATTACGTTTTTAAATGTTGCGTCTGGTTGTAGTAAAGGCAACCTGGATTATTGGATGCTGTATAAGATAGCAGAAAATTTCCAGCAGAAAAAAGCACTCCATACAATTCTCAAGTCATTTTAATGTGAATGTTTCCAGTTTTTTAACAAAAGTGTTAGAAAAACCCTCTGTACTCACTCTACTACTCACATCAAAATGACTTCAAAAATGTATGGAAAGCTACTGACGCCAGGTGTAAATCTTATAATGCTCATGTATATAGATTATGATCTCTGCTATCATAAAAACATACACCCAGGGTAGCTACAGGGGGGTTTTTCTAACACTTTTGTTAAAAAACTGGAAACATAAGCATGTGAAGTTATCCCAGTTTTTCATCCCAGGATTTTTGATGTGTAAACATCTTTACTCCCGCCTACCAAAAATTTTTGTATTAGAGTAAACTTGTAAATGAAACGAACGGAAATGACGTACCTACTTCGTTTGAAAAAAAGCAACAAACTCAATAAAAACAATTTTGTACTATACATGGCATACTTCTATGTATAATAGTAGGGAAAACAAAAAAAAAACGGATTTAAAAACTGAAATAGAAACCATCGACATTTCCATCGATCGAACAACCTGTGTTTGTTGCTTTATCACGAGTAACGAGTCTCTAGGAGCTGTTCATCACGTCGACTATCAATGATCATGTGTTCTACAAAATGGGGTTATAATGACGTCTCGTTTTTAACATTGAACTGCCAGAGTCTCAGGTCACAGTCACGCAGGTATGCTCAATTCATTTGCTTTCAAGTTGCTTGAGACCTGGCTGCGCAATGACGAGCATGTTAATATTCGTACGTTTGAATGCGGCATTCAGTTCAAGAGAGATGGTCATTGGGCTGCCGGAGTAGTAATTCCGTTAAAAGAGTCATAAAATGAGCATAGTGGACACAAATAATTTGCCGTACGAACTTCCACTTGTCATACGTCGCCATTACTTTCTCAAAACCAACGTAAACAGATGGACTGGCGAATGGAACTATGGGTTGTCTGAGGTATATCGAATGCAGCCATCCTGACCAGGACAACGAGAACGATGACAAATTCAACAGTAAAAAAAGTCAAACGACTCTGTATGGATTTCGGTACAAATTCACAAGTTGGCAAGAAGGACAGGCGGCTTAAAGCTTGATAGGCACAGAAAACGAATATCGACCGATGTTAATCGAAACAACAATCAGACCATTAATGTTGCATGAGCTGCATGTGCCACCACAATTCATGCATCACAGGGTGGTACATATAACGAGATAGTCAGTATACTCTTACGATAAAAAACACAGTCAACAATTTGTGTATATTGCTTTATCACGAGTAACGAGTCTCGAAGGTCTGTTCATCACGTCGGCTATCGATGATCATGTCTTCTATCATGGACGTAGAAATGGGACCTCAATAGGTCTTCTTCAAAATGAGTTATGTTAAACTATGTTAAGCGCCTCAATACAAATCCGCTAAGTAAAGCTCAGGTTGTAATTGCGAATTATGTACGAGATAAAAATAACGTCTGGTTTTTAACGCTGAACTGCCAGAATCTCAGGTCACATTACCTCGACCTAACTGATACAGTCACGCAGGGATGTTCAATTTTCTTGCAGTGATGGTCAGTGAGCTGCCGGAGTAGCAATATATAAAAATATAAGTAGAACATATACAATCACGTCGCATAATAAAATCATCGTTGGACAAACAACTGGTATGAGCGTAAACACGGGTGAACTTCAGCTTCTCAATTTGAATAAGACGCTTTCTGTAGTTGTATTCACCTCGCCGAATAAATCTGTCGAAGACATAAGGAAGTTCATACATTTCGTCCTCGTTCCATATTGTAAAAGAATTTCAAAAATTCTCCCAAGAGACTATCATCTTTTACCGATGATTACGAGCGGAGATTTCAATATTAATTTTGCTGTTCCTCAAGCTGAACCACTCATAAACTTCCTGCGAGACGAATTTGATTTGCACATGAACTCAGATCGAAATATATTTACTACTAGATATGGGACGACCATATTGTGTAGTTTTCAATGAAAATTTTTAAAGTTAGAGTCGACAGTATATAATATATCTTATTTTAGCTACCAAAATCCAATTGCGTCGATTATACCGAAAGAGTAATAGACCAATTTAACGATAATAAACAAATGAAAAACTCTGGTTTGTAAAATTGCATTGCTTCTTCCTTCAAAGTAAACTGTAAACACGCACTATACTCACGCCATGTTTACACATCTCCTTGAGAGTACTAATGGACTCACTCTCTTTTTTTTTATTATTCTTTACACGAAACTATGCTATTCCATCCCAGTTTTTTCATTTTATACCTCTATAAGACGATTTAAATTATCAACAAAATATCCCATCCCAGTTTTTTTCGTTTATTTGTTGTTCATGTAAGCAAATACTTGGAAATACATAATGTATTGTATTTTGGCAATAGTAACTCTGTATATTTTAGGTTCGAAATAATAATACGTCATATTATATGTTTAAAATATTAAGGATAACTTATAATGAGCGCCCCAATGCTAGCCGTATGTTACGATTGGCACAATCTTCCTGCTTCGATATGGCCCCATATAAATTTATATGAAAATGGTCTATAACTTCCAAAATCTTCCTGGGCCGGAAATAGCGATTAATGTTTTGAGATGGTATGTTGAAGTTCAAGTCAACAGGCCGCAAATTTTATTCAAATTATTCAAATTTAAGTTTTAATAATTTTAATTTATATAAGAGGTAATTACTTGAATGTTCAAAATATCCTGAATCATTGTACCAGTCTGGGAGCAGTGAAGAAGTATTTAAAAAACCTGAAATCTTGATTTGAAACTAATCGCCCCATCAAAGCTGGATGCAGTGGTTGGTAGGGAGTTGCCCTAAAATCTTGATTTGAAATTAATCGACCCATCAAAGCTGGAAGCAGTGGTTGGTAGGGAGATGCTTGAGGAATGACAAAAGCTATAATAATTTGTATACGTAGATATCGTGTTTTAGCGTCTCACAGTGGTTTACAAAAGTGTTCTTCGTAAATTTGTAAAACCGAAATATTTTATTGCGGTTTCAATCAAAATTGTTTTGTCCACTCCGTAGGCTGCATGCGCCATTGTGAATGAGCAGCAACTGCTCAAAATGACATATGTTGGTGTATGGCGTGGATTTGTGTAAATAAATTGTATAGTACGTTAATAAATAAATAAATAAATAAATAAATAAATAAATAAATAATTGCTGACCAAGTGGCCAGTACCAGCCGTATGTTCAAATTTGAGGAAATGGCCAAGTTCCAAAATCTCAGGTTGAGTTAAATAAAAATGTATATCTCTTAAGAACTTCCTAGGCCGGAAATGATTCTATATCTTTCGAGTTGGTAATGATAAGGGAAAACTATTGTGAGCTCCCTAATGCCAGCGGTATGTTAGGATTGGCACAATCTTCCTGCTTCGATATGGCCCCATATAAATTTATATGAAAATCGTCTATAACTTCCAAAATCTTCCTGGGCCGGAAATAGCGATTAATGTTTTGAGATGGTACGGAATAAGGTAACTGCTGTCACCAGCACCAATCTTATGTTCAATCTTGGCCAAGTTCCAAATTCTTAGGTAAGTTTTGCCCAATTGCATATAAATTGTGGCTTGATCTTATCATTTGTGAAAAGGAAATAATTCGTTTGGCTCATTATTATGATTCTTTATCGGAGCTTTTTTAAATAAATAAACATTTGGAAAACTACATCGGTGTCTTTTGAACGATACAGTATTTGGGGGCGATATCGAAGCAGGTAAATTATGTGCACACTTACCTACGGGTGGCACTTTACCGCTTACCATTACTTATTCTTTTTAATATTTGCAATTTCTGGTATCGAAAAACTCTCAACTCTTTGGCAGTTTGCTTATCACGTTCTTCCTTAAACAGCAGCTACGTCGAGGTCGTACGGCTATTGATCCGATTGCGTAGCGCCGTTACAGTACTATAAACTGACATGAAAGAAAACCCTCAATTCTGCAGTCTGTCACGAAATCATAGTTGAGTTCAATTTGGATAAGGATCGAAATAAGATGATGAAAAATCCCACTTCCATCTTGCAATGAGAAAATGGTAATCCTATAATAAGACTGGCAATGAGGGATTCACAATGGTGTGTACTTATTACCAACTCAAAACATAAAGAACAATTTCCGGCCTAGGAAGTTCTTAAAAGATATACATTTTTATTTAACTCAACCTGAGATTTTGGAACTTGACCATTTCCTCAAATTTGAACATACGGCTGGTACTGGCCACTTGGTCAGCAATTACTTAATTACATACCATCTCAAAACATTAATCGCTATTTCCGGCCCAGGAAGATTTTGGAAGTTATAGACGATTTTCATATAAATTTATATGGGGCCATATCGAAGCAGGAAGATTGTGCCAATCCTAACATACGGCTGGTATTGGGGCGATCATTATAAGTTATCCTTAATACTTTAAACATATAATATGTCGTATTATTATTTCGGACCTAAAATATACAGAGTTACTATTGCCAAAACACAATACATTATATCCAAGTATTTGTTTACATGAACAACAAATAAACGAAAAAAACTGGGATGGGATATTTTGTTGTTGTGTTTATAATTTAAATCGTCTTATAGAGGTATAAAATGAAAAAACTGGGATGGAATAGAATAGTTTCGTGTAAATAATAATAAAAAAAAATCCTGGGATGAAAAACTGGGATAACTTCACATGCTTGGAAACATTTACATTGAAATGACTTCAAAAATGAATGGCGATTTTTTTGACGTTACCCTGTTTTTGCATAACGACGATTATGGTAATTTTAGTATATTTTGAAAGTCCTTACACATCACAAATCGTTTTTTAAGGAAAATTAACTTTCGTCGCTTCAAAACGCTTTAACGTATATTTTCTCTTCTTTTTCATAAAATCTTTGATTTTTTCATAAAACTTTCTGCTGAGAATTATTAAATTGCATAAAAATTTCAAAAATTTTCTGCTGGTGTAAAAAAATATTAGCAGACAAAATTCTTTTTTGTGATTGTGATGCCTCTAGCGGTGAATAGCAAAACACATTTTTTCTGCTGGAAATTTTCCGCTATCGTATACAGCATGATTATTGACCGAGTACAACAAATAAAACCAATTCCCCAATTTAGATCTGGGATATGGTCCAATGGAAGTCGACATAAATTCTTTCCCAGATACGAGTCACTCCCATGTAATTTCCCATATTACGACGAGTTAAGTAGTTAGCTGGTTTGAAGCCTTGCATATCTCACAACTCTTTATAAAATTAGTTACATTTTTGCACATTCCCAGTAAAAATATCTCCGCAGGCATTCTAAAGTTTTAGCGATTCCAAAATTAGAAGCGGTAGGCGGGCAATAAGCATCGGTAATAAGTGAGATGATTAAAGGCTTGGGTATAAAAGGTTTCTACTGTAGAACATCGAAAAACTGACATGAGCACCGTGGTTATCTTTCAGTTTTTTCGGCCTCGTTAAAGGAGTCTGAATCAACACAACAGGCCTTGATGTTTATAGTCAATTCATCAGCATTGCTTCGGGAGGAGTCCGACACAACATTTTCTGAGCTCTTTTTATATTGGATTTTGAAATTGAACCAGGACAGGCTGGCATAGTCCGTTATTACAGTGAATTCGACCCCTTCTACATAATGTCTAATTTTTTTTATGCTAATGCCAGCCGCGTAACACTCCAACTCTGTCGTACTATAACTCTGTTGAGCGGAATTTAGTTTAGCCAATACATATGCAATCGGGCTTTCTTCATTAGAGTCGAATTTATGGAACAAGACTCCACCTATTTTGGTTTTTGAAGCATCACACTGTTATCTTTCAATTCAAAGATTGAAAAGTTTTTTGAGCCACAGAATTGCAAAGAAATTTTTTTAGAAGTTCAGAAAGGAGAGCAGTAACATTAGAGTAGTTTTGAATAAACCAACTGTACCAACTCGCCATACCGAAGAACAACCTGAGCTGTCGAACAGTTTTTGGTGATAGATATTTGGTAATTGCTGCAACTTTACTGAGGCCTGACTTAAGAACACCATTACCAACAATATACCCTAGATATCTCAATTCACGCAATACAAAATTGCCTTTTCGACGTTAATTGTCAATTTGGCGTTGGATATTAGATCAGCAACTTTGCTCAAGAGCTCTAGGTGTTCCTCAAAAGTCTCGGGTGTCACGAGCAAGTCATTGAAATATACGAAAATGTTGTGATATTTTTCATGAGGAATGATTACAAAACCCGAGAGGCATGACGGTGAACTGGTAGAGGGGTTTCCAGGTACGGCTAAAGCAGTCCATAAAGCCGTCAAAAGGATAAGCCGCCTTCACAGTAGGCGGATTTACCTTTCTTGCGTCAAGCCACGATCGGACTTTGCCATTCGCTCTCCGGACCAATGTGACAGGCGAGCTCCACGAACTAAAGCTCTCTTCAATTTTCACCTAGGTCGAGCATGCGATCTAATACCGTATAGCGTTCTTTTCGTACAGCTGGAGATATTGCGAGTAATAGTGTTACTTAATCTGATGAGCCAAAATACTGGTTCTACCTAAACCCAGACCACCCGAAGATGGGAACTTTGAAATTACACGATCTAGTCTAGATTTTTGGGATGGTAACAATTCATGGAATACCAGTTCAGACTGTAATTTATTTTCACAAGAAATTAGATCAGGTTATTAAAGGAATTTCAATTTTCAATACAAACACCACCCAGAAATTATCTCCCAGATAAAGAGTATAATTTAATTTAGACGCTTTATGTGCAAAGTTAAAATTCGAGTTACACCCATAAATGTCACTGGAACTCTAATGTGGCCCAAGATAACTTTGCATGAACCGCTACCTGTTTTAATGGTTGAGGATAAAATGCGAAATTTTACATCCGGCTTGTTGATAAATCTTTCACTACCGAGACCTAATACGGTCAAACTAATTAGAAGTACTTTCTTAGTTGACTTAGCTTTGTATGCCGTTGGTGTACAATTATCAGATTTGTAAATTAAACTTGAGCATTTAGGCAATTTATCCTTTTTGTTTGACAACTTTCGGTAATTTGTTTTTATTTGAAAAAGTTTTGAAGCCAGTGATTGGTTTGTACAAAAAAATATAAGTTGGCACAATCCTACCAGTAAATTGGGTTTATTTTTTCTTAAGTATGGAAACCCGTTTGACATATTTGCTTGTGAAATCCGTTGGCATATACTGGATAAATTTGCACCTGGCTTTAGTTGGAAATAATTGTTGATCAATAGTAATATTTTGTCCTGGCACATAGCAGTTTTAACAATTTTTGATGAAAGGATTCCAAACGTTTGAGACCAGCGCAAATTTGTTGTTGCTTTCCAGTCAGTCGTGGACTTCGTTCGTTTTTCATATCGTACAAATTGTTTCATATCGTATCAAATATGCTAGAAAAGAGTTGAATTTTTCTTCTGCTAAACCCCATTCTTTTCCAAGAACTTTAGAAGCTTCCATTTCTGTGCATTTCCTAATATATTTTATAATATTTTTATTGATTATCAAAGAAAAAGCGCTGCGAACTTATCCTTCCATGATATGTCTTTTTTCAAATGCTGTAGGACCATGGCTTGCGTTAATAGTTGTACTTTGTGGTGTTCCTGGCCTTTCTCGAGACAATTCATTTTGTATTAGTTCCCACACAGTTTCATCAAGAGCTGTTTCTATTCTGTATCACTATCATCAGAATATGATGGTAACCTAATTGTTCTCTTCTTTCTTCGTTTACTGGAAATATTTTCCATGCCATTGCCGATATCTAAAGACGAAGTATCTGATACTCGTTTTCCGTTATATATTCTCATAGTTTTTGTTTTCTGAACAGCTTGCTATTTTAGAATTCCTTGATAAAAAAACAACATCCAAGAATAATGCGAATTTATAAGAAAGAACTTTACATTCCACGAAGACACAGTCACTAGTTTCTGCTATTTCTAGCAATCACTCGAAATAAAATTGACTGATAATAAAATAGGCGAATACACAGCTTATATGTAATCTCAGTAAGGGTTTTAACTACAAAGCCAGCAACATTATCCAAGAATTACATAAAACCAAACAGAGGTCTCATCCTGTCATAAAACAAGAGAAACCCCTAAAAAAGGCGAGAGATTAAAGAGATGATTAGAAAACAAGAGAAATTAAGGAGAATTTAAAAAAAATTAGAGAATACTCTGTAGAATTATTTGAAAATATTCAAAATAAACTGAATAATTACAAATATTAATGGTCGTAGGTATACCAAACCTTTATCTAGAAATATCTACAACAATCATCGGATATATATAAATAATATTTTTCATAATATTACATCAAATATTAGAATTTAAATTATTGGAGAAAATTTAGGAGGCTGGTTTACAAGGCCACTTGGGCCGTTGTTCAGAATTTTTGTGACGAAAATGAAATGCCCTTTTAGAGATTTTTTTTCTTGAAAATTCAGAGTAAGCCAATATCTAATCCGTGAATATTATTTTTTATTATTTAGGGTTTTAAACGATTCAACGGTTCGAGCCAGCGTACAGGATCGGTCATATTGACAACATTGCATTTTCTTTTAATTTTGTCAAAGGTTTTCGGAATCTTGTCTGGGGACACAACTGGAGGCACTCTAAAAATAATCGCAATATACCAATTCCTAATAAGGAATATCGAAACTAATTCACTAGATCCTAAAGCAAGCGTTTCTTGCAATATAATTTTTTTAATATGCTGTAAAAAATTACATCATTTAAAAAAGTGTGCCATTGTTGAATTGATACGAGTTTATTTGAGGCTTTTCGCCATCACACGTTGTCATAACTTCAGAAGCTATCATAAAGCTTTTATGACAGCTGTCATAACTCTAGAAGCTTTTTCGATTTATTCATCTATTTTGAAAAGTATATGATTTACGAGAAAACGATAGTGAATTTACAGAATCTAAAGTAATTTTGCAACAATACCTGGTTCAAATCAGTTTTCCAAAATTTAAGCGTAATTGACGGTTTTTGCCAAAACAAACCTGTTTTTTTAGCAAAAGTCTGGCTCTGTACAGCTCATAGAGGTTGAATGATCAGGATGAAACTTCATACTTAAGCTTTTTCCATAAATTGGGAGATCCCAGTGATTTTTGGCCGAAAACGGTTCACTGGAAGTGGCAGCTTCCATACGAACTTTTTGTGCTGTTGCAAATATTTTGAAAAGTATATAGCGTTTACGTGAAAATGATTAAAATAAACAGATTTTAAATTAAATTTCAAACAAAATTAGTTTAGATCATATTTTAAATTTCACCGTAAATGACGAGTTTTGATAAAAAAAAACTTTATTTCACTAACATATGGCATCTCTACTAAAATTTTTCTATAAAAAGGGAAAGCTACGCGAAATGTGGTGTGCATTTGCGTACCAGAAGGGCAGCTTCCGTAAGAGCTTTTAATTTTTAAAATTAAATTTAAAGTTTTAACAAGTCAACACTAGCTGGTTTTCTGAAATTTTAGTAGGAAAAATGATTTCTGATTATCCAAGGCAGTAAGCAACAGTTTTGATTATTGAACACCCAAATAATGTCAAAGATATTCCCTAATAATCTTATTAGAGATTTTTTGGATTCTTTATGGATTGTTTTAATCAGTAAATTTGTGCTTATTTTCTACCCAGATTGCTGAAAATGGTTCCATTTAGCAACCTCGATGTATACTGTTGAAGTTTTCAAATATGTAAAATTGAAAGATTCGTTTGGTCATCTATGTGAACAAAAAAAGTCCAATAGTTGATGTCCTGTTGTATTACAACGGTGTAGTTTTTTAAAATTCGAGTTTAAACCGAAACTAATGAACTTTTAAATCGCAATCCTGCAAAAACCCCAAATTTGAAAAGGAAAATTTTTCATTTTACAATTCAATTTTATTTCTTAATTTATTATTTTTTTAATTTCGTGCGTGTCTACCAGCTGTCGTGGATGGAGTTTCTTATTTTGCCGATGTCATCCCGTATAGCCCTTGAAGCGTTCGAGCTTCCATATTTGTCCGCGTTATTTCCAAATCTGGCGTGAAACTAGCACTTGATTATCTCCAACGATATTGCTGATGGAAAGGTTGAATATTTTAGCGGTGCTGTATCTGTTTGTTGGGCTGGTTTGTTTATCTGTACCAGTCTGTGTGTCACGAGTGATGGCCGTGGTCTTTTTTCTTGTATGCTAGTTTTAATAATTTTTTCTGCTCTCTCAATGCGGTTTTCGAGCTTTTTTTACTGACGATGAGCGGCGTGGTAGCTTGGTTTGGGTGGGAACCGATATAAACCAGTTGCTTCTGAATCGTGGTATTTGACGCGGATCTGGTAAAAATGTTGTTACCTTAACCTCGGTTTTGTTTTTGGTTCCTCAACAAATTGCGTGGCGGATTACGATTTTTCTTCGGCTGGGTTTTTATGACCCTTCCAATGTCCTGCATTAATTGAACATTGTGGTTTTCTATTTTGATCTTATCTAGACCTCATCTAGGCTGCTCTTTTAAATCATTCATGCGAAAGACAAAAAAGTGGTATAGGTAAAATCTTAGTATATGGAGGATTTTATGACTTATTTTGGTTGTGTGAAAGGAGGACAGTTTTCTTCACTCCTAATATTTGATCTGGTAAACTTAAAATTCCATAAACTTGTTTGAGTTTATCAATAGACACAGACTGTTGATTGTCTCTGAATTTTAGTACAAAGTGCATACGAAGACAGCGTACCACTTTGTAAGGGCCTTCATGGTAAAGTGTGTGACTTGATTGATCCTAATGTTGACCGGTACGCCAAATCTAGAAATGCAGTTCTTTTGCTTTTGTGCTTTTGTGATTGTTGCGGAAAAGTCTTCAGTAGACTTCTAGCCACCGCTTCAATTAAGTTTGCTCTACACTTGTTTGTGAAATATTACACAGAACTAGCTGACCCGGCAACCCTCGTTCCGCCCAAATTACTTTGTTCCGAGCAAATACTTTTGTCTTTCACGAAAATTGATTTTGATGGGAGAAAAAATCAAACAACTCAACCCGATTCTCAATAGACGATTCAGTTGAGTGGGTATTCCATTTACTTTTTCATCGAATTCAACACTAATGTCTATTCAACACTAAGGCATCTATCGAAAATTGAATTGTTTTTTTGATTTTTTTTTTCTCAGTGTGGAAATGAATTGGAGTCAGTTGGAATTCAAAAGAAATCAAAGTGTTTTATTCGAGTGGAATTAAATCGAATACAGGCGCAAATCTATACAATGCATTGTGGTAAACAATATTTTTCGTTTTGTTCTCTGGCGCGTAAATGAACAACGATGATGGTTTGCAAATTCTTGAACACGCAACGTAACTGACCATGAGAAAAACACGGGAATTCCATATTTATTCCGCACACTTCCAACGATTGACCTCGCGATTTGTTAATCGTCATAGCAGTCGCCAAACGAACGAAGAACTGAATGCGTTTAAAATTGGCGGGAATGTCAGTTAAAATCAAAGGAATTCTCCTTTGGATGACGATTGTGTATTGCAAATAAGAAAATATGCCAAATCTCCTCACTGCAATTGACATAACACCCAATTGGAATCTTGAGACTTGGTCATTTGCATTCAGAGCAGCAATGCCGAGCACTGCCAGATCGCTACCTTCGTTCACCTATTTGCAGACATATTTAAGGGACATAATTAAGTTACAGTGCTCGTTTTTGTTTTCGATAAAAGTTTGCCAAAATTTTCTTTCGTAAGAACCATCTCCTGGCAATTGCGAACACAACAAAAAAAGATTAAGCCAAATCGGTTTACCTGCGTTCTCAACTGAAAAGCATAGTTCTTCGATTTTCCGAATTTTCCGATTTTTGCGGCGGGTTTTCCCAAAATTTTCATTCGTAAGAAGGATCTCCTGGCAATTATGATCACAACAAAAAAAGATTGAGCCAAATCGGTTTAGCTGTTCTCAACTGAAAAACATCATTTTTCGATTTTCCAAATTTTTCGACTTTTCCGGTGGATTTTCCCAAAATTTTTTCCGACTTTTGCGGTGGATTTCCCCAAATTTTCTTTCGTAAGAATCATATCCTGGCAATTGCGAATACAACAGGAAAAAGGCAAATCGGTTTAGCCGTTTCCAACTGAAAAACATCATTTTTCAATTTTCCAAATTTTCTGACTTCCGGTGGAAAAGATTTTCCGAATTTTCCTACTTTTCCGGTAGATTTTCACAAAATTTTCTTTCGTAAGAACCATCTCCTGGCAATTGCGAACACAACAAAAAAAGCTTGAGCCAAATCGGTTTACCTGCGTTCTCTGAAAAGCATAATTTTTCGATTTTCCAAATTTTCCGTCTCTTCCGGTGGATTTTCCCAAATTTTTCTTTCATCAGAACATCTTCTGGCAATTGCGAACACAATAAAAAAAGATTAAGCCAAATCGGTTTAGCCGTTCACAACTGAAAAACATGATTTTTCGGTTTTCCAAATTTTCCGACTTTTGCGGTGGATTTCCCCAAATTTTTCTTTCGTAAGAACCATTGCGAACACAACAGGAAAAAAGGCAAATCTGTTTAGCCGTTTCCAACTGAAAAACATCATTTTTCGATTTTCCAAATTTTCTGACTTCCAGTGGAAAAGATTTTCCGAATTTTCCTACTTTTCCGGTAGATTTTCACAAAATTTTCTTTCGTAAGAACCATCTCCTGGCAATTGCGAACACAATAAAAAAAGATTAAGCCAAATCGGTTTAGCCGTTCTCAACTGAAAAACATCATTTTTTGATTTTCCAAATTTTCCGACTTTTCCGGTGGATTTTCCCAAATTTTTCTTTCATCAGAACATCTTCTGGCAATTGCGAAAACAATAAAAAAAAGATTAAGCCAAATCGGTTTAGCCGTTCTCAACTGAAAAACATCATTTTTCGATTTTCCAAATTTTCCGTCTCTTCCGGTGGATTTTCCCAAAATTTTCTTTCGTGACAACCATCTTCTGGCAATTGCGAACACAATAAAAAAAGATTAAGCCAAATCGGTTTAGCCGTTCTCAACTGAAAAGCATGATTTTTCGATTTTCAAAATTTTCCGACTTTTGCGGTGGATTTCCCCAAATTTTCTTTCGTAAGAATCATATCCTGGCAATTGCGAATACAACAGGAAAAAGGCAAATCGGTTTAGCCGTTTCCAACTGAAAAACATCATTTTTCGATTTTCAAAATTTTCTGACTTCCGTTGGAAAAGATTTTCCGAATTTTCCTACTTTTCCGGTAGATTTTCACAAAATTTTCTATAGTAAGAACCATCTTCTGGCAATTGCGAACACAACAAAAAAAGATTGAGCCAAAACGGTTTACCTGCGTTCTCAACTGAAAAGTTTTATTCGTAAGAACTATTTCCTGGCAAATATGATCACAACAAAAAAGATTAAGCTAAATCGGTTTAGCCGTTCTCAACTAAAGAACATCATTTTTCGATTTTCCAAATTTTCCGATTTTTCCGGTGGATTTCCCCAAATTCTTCTTTCGTGAGAACCATCTACTGGCAATTGCGAATACAATAAAGATTAAGCCAAATCGGTTTAGCCGTTCTCAACTGAAAAACATCATTTTTCGATTTTCCAAATTTTCCGTCTCTTCCGGTGGATTTTCCCAAAATTTTCTTTCGTGAGAACCATCTTCTGGCAATTGCGAACACAATAAAAAAAGATTAAGCCAAATCGGTTTAGCCGTTCACAACTGAAAAACATGATTTTTCGGTTTTTCAAATTTTCCGACTTTTGCGGTGGATTTCCCCAAATTTTTCTTTCGTAAGAACCATATCCTGGCAATTGCGAACACAACAGGAAAAAAGGCAAATCGGTTTAGCCGTTTCCAACTGAAAAACATCATTTTTCAATTTTCCAAATTTTCTGACTTCCGGTGGAAAAGATTTTCCGAATTTTCCTACTTTTCCGGTAGATTTTCACAAAATTTTCTTTCGTAAGAACCATCTCCTGGCAATTGCGAACACAACAAAAAAAGCTTGAGCCAAATCGGTTTACCTGCGTTCTCTGAAAAGCATAATTTTTCGATTTTCCAAATTTTCCGTCTCTTCCGGTGGATTTTCCCAAATTTTTCTTTCATCAGAACATCTTCTGGCAATTGCGAACACAATAAAAAAAGATTAAGCCAAATCGGTTTAGCCGTTCACAACTGAAAAACATGATTTTCCGGTTTTTCAAATTTTCCGACTTTTGCGGTGGATTTCCCCAAATTTTTCTTTCGTAAGAACCATTGCGAACACAACAGGAAAAAAGGCAAATCGGTTTAGCCGTTTCCAACTGAAAAACATCATTTTTCGATTTTCCAAATTTTCTGACTTCCAGTGGAAAAGATTTTCCGAATTTTCCTACTTTTCCGGTAGATTTTCACAAAATTTTCTTTCGTAAGAACCATCTCCTGGCAATTGCGAACACAATAAAAAAAGATTAAGCCAAATCGGTTTAGCCGTTCTCAACTGAAAAACATCATTTTTTGATTTTCCAAATTTTCCGACTTTTCCGGTGGATTTTCCCAAATTTTTCTTTCATCAGAACATCTTCTGGCAATTGCGAACACAATAAAAAAAAGATTAAGCCAAATCGGTTTAGCCGTTCTCAACTGAAAAACATCATTTTTCGATTTTCCAAATTTTCCGTCTCTTCCGGTGGATTTTCCCAAAATTTTCTTTCGTGACAACCATCTTCTGGCAATTGCGAACACAATAAAAAAAGATTAAGCCAAATCGGTTTAGCCGTTCTCAACTGAAAAGCATGATTTTTCGATTTTCAAAATTTTCCGACTTTTGCGGTGGATTTCCCCAAATTTTCTTTCGTAAGAATCATATCCTGGCAATTGCGAATACAACAGGAAAAAGGCAAATCGGTTTAGCCGTTTCCAACTGAAAAACATCATTTTTCGATTTTCAAAATTTTCTGACTTCCGTTGGAAAAGATTTTCCGAATTTTCCTACTTTTCCGGTAGATTTTCACAAAATTTTCTTTCGTAAGAACCATCTTCTGGCAATTGCGAACACAACAAAAAAAGATTGAGCCAAAACGGTTTACCTGCGTTCTCAACTGAA
The DNA here is from genome assembly GCA_932526605.1 of Nephrotoma flavescens. Lineage (NCBI taxonomy): Eukaryota > Metazoa > Arthropoda > Insecta > Diptera > Tipulidae > Nephrotoma > Nephrotoma flavescens. The sequence goes on from OW052220.1 coordinate 236,968,305, forward strand.
AAGCATAATTTTTCGATTTTCCAAATTTTCCGACTTTTCCGGTGGATTTTCTCAAAACTTTTATTCGTAAGAACCATTTCCTGGCAAATATGATCACAACAAAAAAGATTAAGCTAAATCGGTTTAGCCGTTCTCAACTAAAGAACATCATTTTTCGATTTTCCAAATTTTCCGATTTTTCCGGTGGATTTCCCCAAATTCTTCTTTCGTGAGAACCATCTACTGGCAATTGCGAATACAATAAAAAAGATTAAGCCAAATCGGTTTAGCCGTTCTCAACTGAAAAACATCATTTTTCGATTTTCCAAATTTTCCGTCTCTTCCGGTGGATTTTCCCAAAATTTTCTTTCGTGAGAACATCTTCTGGCAATTGCGAACACAACAAAAAAAGATTAAGCCAAATCGGTTTAGCCGTTCACAACTGAAAAACATGATTTTTCGGTTTTTCAAATTTTCCGACTTTTGCGGTGGATTTCCCCAAATTTTTCTTTTGTAAGAACCATATCCTGGCAATTGCGAACACAACAGGAAAAAAGGCAAATCGGTTTAGCCGTTTCCAACTGAAAAACATCATTTTTCAATTTTCCAAATTTTCTGACTTCCGGTGGAAAAGATTTTCCGAATTTTCCTACTTTTCCGGTAGATTTTCACAAAATTTTCTTTCGTAAGAACCATCTCCTGGCAATTGCGAACACAACAAAAAAAGATTGAGCCAAATCGGTTTACCTGCGTTCTCTGAAAAGCATAATTTTTCGATTTTCCAAATTTTCCGACTTTTTCGGTGGATTTTCCCAAAACTTTTATTCGTAAGAACCATTTCCTGGCAATTATGATCACAACAAAAAAGATTAAGCTAAATCGGTTTAGCCGTTCTCAACTGAAGAACATCATTTTTCGATTTTCCAAATTTTCCGATTTTTCCGGCGGATTTCCCCAAATTCTTCTTTCGTGAGAACCATCTTCTGGCAATTGCGAATACAATAAAAAAAGATCAAGCCAAATCGGTTTAGCCGTTCTCAACTGAAAAACATCATTTTTCGATTTTCCAAATTTTGCGTCTCTTCCGGTGGATTTTCCCAAAATTTTCTTTCGTGAGAACCATCTTTTGGCAATTGCGAACACAATAAAAAAGATTTAGCCAAATCGGTTTAGCCGTTCTCAACTGAAAACATGATTTTTCGATTTTTCGATTTTCCGAATTTTTCTACTTTTCCGGTGGATTTTCACAAAATTTTCTTTCGTAAGAACCATCTTCCGGCAATTGCGAACACAACAAAAAAAGATTGAGCCAAATCGGTTTACCTGCGTTCTCAACTGAATAGCATAATTTTTCGATTTTCCAAATTTTCCGACTTTTCCGGTAGATTTTCCCAAAACTTTCATTCGTAAGAACCATCTCCTGGCAATTATGATCACAACAAAAATAGATTAAACCAAACCGGTTTAGCCGTTCTCAACTAAAAAACATCATTTTTCGATTTCCAAAGTTTTCCGACTTTTCCGATAGATTTTCCCAACATTTTCTTTCGTTTCATTTTTATATAATATATGTTATATATGTGGAAGATAATTCGTCGTAACGATTCTAAATAGTACGGGCGATTGTGGCTTGTAGTTTTTAACATTAAATTTTCAAATCGACTAATGGAAATCTATCTAAATAGGCACCCATTTGTGGAACTAGAGAGTAGGTCTGCTAATTCTAAATCGAAAGCTTGTGCTTTTGCGATCGTGATGATATCGAAGCAAGCTCGTTTGTGGTAGGTGCCAAAACCAACCAAAAAAATGAATCAGTTTGAGTTTTATTGTTTTTTTTTTTAATTTATAAAATTTTCACACACACTAAAAACAATTTTGTTGTACTATTTTGGTCACGCGGTTGAGACCGAAGCGATGAGCCACGAACTACGTTGAGCCAAAACTGCTATTTTTGGGTCAGTCAAATGAATTTTGGAAGTAATATTCCATTCTTTTAGTTTTTTAAAATTTTAATAAATGGCCCAGTAGTTTAAAACGGTTTGATGCAATTAATTCAGAGGGCGGCTATGTAGTAATATGTTTTGATTAAGGAGGCAAAACATAAATTTAACCAATTTTGTGGACATTTCATAATTTGGAATAATTTTGGATTTGCTCAAAAATTTTCCAGTCTATATGTAAATTTTAATTTTCTTTATAATATAGAATGAAATTTCACTTTTTTAACTTGCTTTTCATACAAAAAGAAAATCCTGCGATATAGAAACTTGTTCGCGAAAACTTTCCTATTTTCTTTCTACATATAACATTCTGCAATGACAAAACCAGATGTTTTCCTTTAATATATAAATATGCAAATCCAGCAACAATAATTATAATAACAACAATCATAATATAATAATAACGAAAAATAATAATTTTCCTATTTTTTATTTTGGAAATGCATTGAAGAATTTTCTATACAAAAAATGTGGAAGGAAAAATCAATTCGATGTTTTGTGTATAACTGTGTGTGTGTTGTATTGAATGCTAATAATAACAGGAAGAAAAAATCATTGCATAGAGAATTGCGAGTACGATAACTGAAAATTAAAATTAAAAAATAGGAAAATAGGAAAATCAATAATTTATGTATTAAAGTTTTTTTTTTATATATATGTATATATATTTTTCATCTCAACTTCATAGTAGGTAGGATACAATGAAAAATTGGAAATTCATAAAAAAAAAATCTTAATTTAAATTTTTCGTTTTTCGTCTTGAATTTTTTTTTTTGTATTATTTCTGCTCGTCATTTTGTGTAATTTTTACGTTGATTTAGTACATTTTTATGAGAATAAATCATAATTTGATTTTTCATTCTTGTACTTAGTTCCGTAACTTTCAAACAATTTTTTTTGATTTCGTTTTGCTCCCCTGGTTATTTTTTGTACTTGCTTAAATCTTAATAAGTGACAAGGGTTTTTAATTTCGACACTTCAATTATAAAATTGAGCGGTGGCGGCAGAAAATAAAAATTATTATTCGATAATTTAATTATTTTTGTATATGGTACACGGTTTACACGGTACAGTAGAGGAGGTCAATTTATTAAAATATTGTGTGCATGCGGATTATATAAACTGTCATCTTAAATTTTTTATTTTTGATTTTTTTTAATTTTAATTATGTTTTATGTTTCATTTCAGGTAAGTCAGCGTCTATTTAAAACTGTAATCTTTAGATGTAAACATTCTGATGCGTAAGTAATTTTAACTGTCCAAATTCTAATATAATTTATTACTCTTACGAGTTGTAGTAAATTTTAGTGTGGGGAGTTTTTTTTTTCATATCAAGTGTTACACTAGCTGGTAAAATTTGATTTCTTTAAACAAGAAATAGGTTCTTGATTTAATATAATAAATTTAATTTCAATGAGTTTTTCCCGAACTAATAAAATATTATTTAATACAAATAATGTTTTTAAGGCGACGCATTTATTAAGAAAATACTTTCTTCTATCAAGATAGCTTGGGTCAGATTTAAAACAAAATTTCTTAAACTGATAAAATCAGAAAATGTACTTCTCACCAAGAAAATGTTTTCTATTGTAGTAACAAAACATTTATATTTCAATTTCTCATTTTAAGGAAAATATTCTTACACTTGTAATATTTATAATGCTATCAAATTATTTTGAATAACTAAACTATTTTTCACGTTACCAGAAAATAAATTCTGTCTTTTAAGAAATATTTTTCCTGATTAGAGATAGTTAGTACTTAAAGCCTTGGCTTCACGGATCGAAATATTTTTGCAAATAGAAAATATAATATAACTATTTAAGAGAAAACGGTTTCTTATTTTAAGAATACTGCAATCCAATTATGTATCTGTAATTTATTTATGAAATTATTTATGGCTTCTCTTGAGAATTTTGTGGCATTTCCTTATTAATTTTTTGTTTGTTTGTAACTATTCGGGAGAGAACTCGGCTTATTCTTTATAAATAATTGTGAAATTTACATCGCAGGTCTATATTGTAGTTCTTACATGTATTTTTAAATCAAGGTCTGGAATGAGCCAAAGATGGGGGCTTTTTATCCATACTTCTTTACAAGTAAATATTAAAATAGTTGTGCAGGGCCGCATTTGAATTTTGAATTGAAAACTTGCAAATCTATAATAAGAAAATTAAGGGAGATTATCGTTTAGAACTCTCTAAGTAAGACTTTGAGGTTTTGCGGCGAAATAATTAAATTATAGCTGATTATGGTATTCATTTTCTGGCCAATGTCTCAAAATGTCTGTTTAACAAGTAACCAAAACTTTTAATAGTAGTGCGACACTGTACTAGAAACCAATACTTACCAATAGTCTCGCAGGAGTTCTTGAGATATTGGTCAGAAACTGAAAAAACTCATATGACCGTCGAAAATTAAAAATTTATAGTGAAATTCTTACCGATAAATTTCTTCCTATGTGTCTCTGTTATCAGAAAAAGAACCGAAAATATTATTTACTTATGGGAGTTTTTGAAATATTAGCCATCATTGGCCCATTTCAGAATCCAAAACCAATCTAGAACACAAATTTCCTAAGATTTCTAGATAGACCCTAGAATTTTGTCCAAAAATTAACTTTAGATTCTCTAACCAATTTTCACCAAAATTCATTATTAAATGGTGGAGAAAGATGGAAGATTGTAAAATTTCATATACCGAGTTTTTTTCTTCTGGAGTCAATACATTTTTCATTTTAAGGAATACTTTAAGAGTTTATTTCGGTGGAATGTTCTATTTTGTAAAAAATGAGATACAAAATTAATAAAAATTTACCGCTGTTACAGAAATTTGGTTTTGTTATAGTGCTCTCACTTGTCGCGCGTAATCTCTTATTTTCTGGTGGCAAGTTTCCTCTGTCTTTAGCAGCAGCATTTTCTTATTCTAACCTGCAATATTCCATCATCAAAATCGTCAATTTTGTGGATGATACGAAACCTATTACCAATAAATTAAAGCTTTGTCCGATGACTGATCGGTTGAAAGATGATTGTTTTTAATTTTCAGTCGGGGCAAATTTGCTAATACAGGTAACTTTCCAAGAACACTAAATTCGGAGAACACTGTATTCGAAGAACACGGATACCTTCCCTAGTTTGTCCTAAATCATAAATAATTGAATAAAAATATTTTTTAACAAAAATGTAAATTTTTATGAATTTTTCCGGGAATTTTCTATAAACCAACAATCAAAGTGACGTGGTTCGAGCAACTGACTGAAATTGTTAAATTTATTATATTTGTTCTAGTAAAATTGTTGTCTAAATAAAAAAAAAAAAAAAAAAAGTGACTTATATAGTGAAATGCTATTAGGTCCTATTTAATAGAAACGATTTGTTCGTTCAATTGGTTGGTATAATGCGTTTAGGACAGCGTAATTGATATCGATTCTCTAAAAATCAAGAGTCGTTTTCCTAAGTTTTCTCGGAAAATCCTAGGAATCCAACGCCAAAATGAATTATATTTTAAGGACCTTCTAGGTCACGATAAACATAAAAACAGCTCAATTTTGATCAAATTGGGGGATTAGGTTATTTAGGACAGCGAAGTTGGCATCTACTCTCTATAAGGTTTTCCTAAGTTTTCTCGGGAAATCCTAGGAACCCAACACCACAATGACTTATATTTTAAGGACCTTCTAGGTCACGTTAAACATAAAAACAGCTCAATTTTGACCAAATTGGGGAATTATGGTGTTTAGGGCATCGAAGTTGGCATCTACTCTCTTTAAATCCATTGTAAGAAAAGTTAGGAAAAGTGATTTGTAGAGAGAAGATGCGAGCTTGTCATTTATAGAGTGTAGAAGCGAACTTCGCTGTCCTAAACACCATAATCCCTCAATTTGGTCAAAATTGAGCTGTTTTTATGTTTAACGTGACCTAGAAGGTCCTTAAAATATAAGTCATTGTGGTGTTGGGTTCCTAGAATTTTCCGAGAAAACTTAGGCAATCTGTAGAAGTGATATAAAGAGAATCGATGTGAATTTCGCTGTCCTAAACACCTTATACTCCCAATTTTAACAAAATAAACTAGTTTTTCTTTTATTAGGACCTAGTAGCATCGCAATACTTCACTTATTGGGGTAGATATTTGATCGGCTAGCAAGCAAGCAATTTGCTAGCCAAAATCCTAACTACTCACTCAATCAATTATATCAAGGAAATTTCCATTTCAAAATACATTTTCATAAAATTTTTGTTCAATTTTGCGATGTTAAAGTAAAATTTACGGTTTCAAAAATTAAACAGAAAATTTTTGTGTTGTTCTACTGTGCAAACGCAACAAAAAAAAACAAAAAGCTCATTGAAAATATAATTTGAAATTTAAATTTCCATGGTAAAATTGATTGAGTAGTCAGGCTTTCTGCTAGCAAATTGCTTGCTTGCTAACTAATCGAGTATCTAACCCCATTATGTTGGTTTATAGAAGATTCCCGAAAACATTTAGAAAAATAAAATTTTCGATACAAAACATTTTTATGTAATTATTTATTGTAAAATTCGTTCTATCGAGACATTATACAAACACATATACACATATTTTGTTATTATTGTTTTTTAGGACAGATTTAGAACAAACTTCACCAAAGTTCGCTGTTGCCTTTGTGTTTAATCATTGCAGTAGTTTCCAAGAAAACCCATGCTAGTTCGATTAATTTTAAAAATTTTGATTTTGGAAGAAGATGAAAGTAACAAAATAGTGTTCAAGACGTCCAAAGATATTGGAACAAGAGAATGTGTTGTTGAGGTGTTAAACCATAATTTTTCAGTGGTAGACTGATATTTAAATAAGGTGGGGAAGTCATTAAAAAGTGCGTGACCGTTCACGACACATGACTTTGCCGTAGAAGTTGACGATGCGCTAGAGCAAAGTTATCGAACACCGTCGAAACGTATTGAAGTGCAAAAAAAATTGGGTACTCCAAACAAATGGCTTAAAAAAATTATTAAAAAATACAAATAAAATTAAGTATCGCAATTCCAAATACTCAATACATGCAGAATATCGTGAAATTTTTCGTGAACGTTAACAGATAAATTAAAATTTCATATCAAAATTATTTTGTCCTGCATTATCGACACAACTAAATAAACAATTTCTACCACATTTGGCGTTACAAGTTCGTGAAATTGGAATTATCGATTTTTTCGTTTTGGATGTTTCGGTTAACCGCAATGGAATAAAACGTAAAAATAGGGTCTTCCTGATGTACCGATAAAATAATTTCAAGTCAAAGCTTTTCTGCAAATTGATGGCTCTTGGAGTGATAAACATTTCTGGAATTTTGAAAGAAATTGTTCCGAAAAATTCGTAACTAAAAATATAACTCGGGCAGTCTGTCCGTTAGTCCATCCGAGAGCTCGCCTTCATCTCCGTCGGTCGCAACTATATTGGTTTTATTGTGTTATGTTATTTTACGGTTATAATTACTTTTTTTTATTACTCCTATCAATAGCCTTAAATTCTATATTTTTTCTTAAACTTAATTTTAAATTTGATACTTTCGGGTTTTTTTTTTTGTTTCTGTTCTTAACTTTAAATTTCAACCGGTATTCTCGTCACTTAAACTTTAATTTTATACTTTCTTTATTTTCTTTTTGTTCTTAAACTTAAATTCTATCAGTTATTTTCTTCGAGATCACCTCGACTCACTTACTGCCTATTTTTCTATTGTTTTACACCGTTGAACCCGGTTCAACAAGGTTTACATTTTTTTCTTTTCTACGGATCAGTAAAACAGACAATGCACGCGCGTCCGGTCTCATTTGCAAACATCGACATAAATGTTCCATCGACAATAATATCGATGATAATATGAATTTGCATACGATAATGATACCAAATCGTCGAAGGTCGGACATTGTAGTTAATGTTATATGATCACGCGTTAATGTCGAATATTATTAACACGTGCATCCGGGATGGATACCCAACCCCTAAACGTGCGACCATTTAACGCGTAATGTGTGCCTTGTCTGTGATGAGGTGAAAAATCATGATGTTAACGGATATTTTGGATATCGGGAACGACGACCTCTAGGCGCGTCGTTACAAACGTGGGGACGACTCACACCCGAGCACAAGTCTCATGAAGCCGGGCTCAGCGTTCATCATGTTAATTCTAACACCCAATACAAATGTTAGACTCGAATGTCCTTAGCATCTAATACAGTATGCGACATTACCCACCTTACCGTCAATGATGGCGGGTATACATTTAGCGGACAATTTGGTCGAAAATTTGTGACCGGCGTCATTCTGTGCGAACGATCGTACAAAGACAGTTTGACCAGGATTGAAGGTTCGATCTTAACTGCGAAGATTATAATGGCGAGATGTTCTTTAGTGGGTAACTTTCAAGTAGTGGATAATTTTGTCGCGAACCAGATTTGATCGGTCTTGTTTAGCCAACACTTGAATTTCATTCTCATCGTTGTTTGATAACAGTCATCACAAGGCGTAATCGGAACCGTATAGTGACATGTGTTGGCCAAAGACAAGCTAATGAGGGGAGTATGTGTTAACTCATGCTGAATGTTACGCAAAACTGCGGCCACTTTTTGGAGATGAAGGTCTCAGCCATTGTGTACACGATCGTCAAAGAATTGCCGCGATTAGAACGCGGTTATGGTCCCAAAAAGTCAACATGAAACTTTTGAAAGAGTCGAGTTGATTTCGTTGGCGCTTCCATAGCTGACCGTGTTGAAAAATGTTCGCCTTTATTCATTTTACACTTTGTGCAATTGGAGATACAATGTTGAACTGCGTGTGACATACGAGGCCAGAAAAACTCTTTGGAGTCGTTCAAGGGTTTTCGCTATTCCCATATGCACCGCTGTTGTTGAAACGTGCACTTGGGTAATCAAATCACTTGTCATTGAGATCAGAACCACCAGATTCCAGCGAGGCAGGTCAGTATCTAGGCCGTTGAGGTTAACAGTTTGCCACCCTCGATTCGGAAGTTGTGTTCACAGCCGGTTATTTGTCGTACGTGGTCAATGTGCTTCACATACTCTTCGTCTAAATACTCTCAGTACTACATGTGCTCTCCTAGATACCGAAGCTCCCAATTTGTCACGTTCATCGTTTTATAAAACCTTCAGCGTCCCTGCATTAAACCCATAGCTGATTACGCCATTGGTCTTCGTAAGTGCCAACAGTTATCTTATAGCTCTGTAGTTATAGCTTTTGACATTTCCAACTTTACAATCTTGGTCGAAGTTGCTAGACCATGATTGCTCATATCTACTATTTAGTATCTAGCATCTAGTATTTTGTTTGGATTGTCAAGTTCCTTTAGAATCAAAGTCCTTGTCCGGGGTATACAAGGCATATTTTCTCTAGTGATAACGTCAAGTTTAGCTTCATACCAAACCTCATTGAGACGTCTCTCTACAGCATTTTAAACCCTTATAGGGTCAGCGAACTTTGGTCGATACAGGCTATCAACTTGACTTGATAAACTCGCTAATCTCATAAGCTTCCGATTTGTTACTTTCATTGTCAGCGACCTCTGGTTGACACTTGTTCCGATACCATCCTGCGCTTCGAAAGAATGGAGCCTCCAGCATTTTCCAGCATGTGATCATTATCGGCACATTTTCCCTGCGAAATCTTGTTGACGTTTTTTAAAATTTTCCCTTTGGTAGTTTGACGCAGAGACACCAGCTTTCTTTAATCGCTACTTTTTGTCAATATACTTAAGTCGTTTCTGAAGGATCAGTATTATTGCTGCTCGGGTCCAACAAGTAATATGAGAGAATACACATTATTAAGATTTATTAGAATTTTCTATTAGTAAGAGAAGATTAACTTATATTTAGCCATTCCTGTGAGGTTTCGCTTGCGAATCTTCAGTATAGACCAACAATTAAGAAACCCTTTAATTGATATCTTAACTAACTGCACGATTAACCCGTTATTTAACAAAGTCAGTTCGTTTACTGCACGTTTATACTTGCGGGAGCGATTGAGGAAAAAATTCTGCAGAACCACACGAAATGTATTAAAACAACAAAAGTAGGCGAGGCATAAAGCATTTCACGAAGTTTGATTGGTTTTGAGTGTCGAAGAGACAACCCAGTCTTGAGTCCCATTATAGCAGTAGTTCCTAGTAGTAGGAAGGTTCCTGAAAGCACTTGTTTTCCCGAAACACGATTAGCGACAGTGAACTATTTTAAAGTCGGTCCCAGCCTCGCCGATTATCAGAACGGTACGGTTAGCTTAGTTCAGTTTAGTACCCAGGGAACTCCGGCGAATATCAGTTTAATTTTGGAGCTTTTTTTTGTTTCTCTCGCGCTATATATTCCATAGCGGGATTTGGCCGCCTTATTTCTAAAGATTACACATAATCTGTTTTTATATTCAGTTTATTGATTAATTACTCCATTAAATTTTAGGCAGGTCCCAGATCTGCTGGATGAGATATACTTGCGCGCCGCCGTTCGCGTACGCTATTGTTTGCACGTTTGATGAGTTTAAGTTTTTGTTAGTTAAACCTCTCGGATAAATATTAAACGGTATCGGTGCATTATTGGTTTCTTGTTGTAGACCATTGTGTATACAAAATACATTATTGGACGTTTCACTTGTCAAGGTTATGATAAAATTTCTGTCTATACGACAACAGCATGATATGATATCGACATGAAATTTTAATTTTTTTAATTTAAATATTTGTCCGTCTAGCCGCACGGATTCCAAGGCTCTCGCCATATCAACTATAACTGCGCCCGTACACATATCATTATTTAAGTTACGGCACACGTCAGACGTTAATTTTGCGATCGCCTGATTCGTCGAATGTCCAAATCTGAAGCCAAACTGATTGTCTGTCTGGTAAGAGATTGTTGGTGTTAATATAATTTTGAATTTTGTTGTGGATTATTATTTCAAAAATTTTACTTAAATTTGACAGTAAACTGATGGGCCGACAATTTTCTGCATTTTTTGGGTCTTTGTGTTTTTGCGGAATCGGAAAAGGTTGTGCGGTTTTCCAACATGACGTAACGATTTCTTCTGGCAAGTATTTCAATCCTATATTTGGTATTCTATCCAGACCATGTATGATTTTTTGGTGTTACAGCACGCGAGTATATCGTTCAGTTCATTAATGCTGATAAAATAGTTTTCTGATTCTTGCTCGTTTGCCCGATTGTTAGAAGTAAACGTCTGGTGATTATATTCGCTCGTTCTTGTTGATGTTTTTCTTTTATAATTTTTACATGTTGCTCGTCAATGTTTTCGTGTGGTGTTTTTTCAAGTACAGAATCCGGTATGGTTTGCTTTTCCATGTAATGTTCAAATTTAATTGAGAATTGAGGCATGCAAACGTGTTACCTGTTTTCGAAAGTTCATTCCAGTTGATATTCAACGATTGCATTTTTCTTGTTTCATTTTCGTAAATTTTCAACGTATTTACGTTTTTTTTTTTGTGTTTTGACCTCCACATACGTCTGATTTCCGAAAACATTTTTGTTTCAGGTTTTATTGCTCGATTTTATTTTGCCAATGTACGTTTACTTTAATTTTTATAATTTCCTTAATTAGTTGGTTGGTTCTTTTAATCTCCGCCTTATATAACGTAATTTGTTGTGTATTGTTAGTTATATGACCTTGACGTTTTAAATGTTGTAATTTGGTAACAACATGACTTTTGTGCCTAAATAATTGTTCAATGATCCTATTCGCGTAGCATTATTCTCTTCCATTTCAGAGTTTTTATTCTAGCAATGTCTTCTTCTTCGGTTAGTCCTCGGGGTACTAATGTTTTAGGTTTTAATTTTTTCGGAGTGTGATCTTTCCTTTTGAAAGATTTTCACTGCTGCCTCTATTCATATTTTGTTGATTGGTGACTGTTATTGTATCATCACTTGTTGCATGTGAAGTCGACTCATCATCTTCATCCATATTTAAACACATCAACGGTTTAAATTTGTTATTTTCAAGTAATGCCAAATTTTCGCTTGTAGCATTAGGATTTGATTTTAATATTTTCATTGAACACAATACGTTCGTGTAACTCGGCATTTTCAGAACGCAGTAATCTTATTTTATTATCATCGATTTTAATTTTTTCCATTGCATTGTACGTGTTCCGATTCAGGTACAGTGTTCATATTTTCTGACATTTCATAAGGTGTTTGAATTGTAAATGGGTTACCCCACTTATGATATAATTTTTAGAAGAAAAATTAAAATATTTCTATTTCTACGACACAAGAAAAACAATTTTTTCGTTTTGGTTTTCGGTTTTGAATTTTTTCCCGTTGGAAAATTTTCCTTCTGCTTCAATTTTCGATTATTACGCAGTAATTACATACATTACAATTTTGAAGTATTTCATAATCGTCCGCGATTTTTCTTTCGGTTTTATCGGACAAAATATTATTTTTAATGGTACCTGAAAATGTTTACGACGTTTTTAGTCGGCGGAAACAAAAAGGCCCATTTACTCACAATATTTCTAACACAAAAGTAGAAAAAATGCATTCCCCCCGATCCCCAGGGCACTTGTGAACACAAATGTACACAAACCCTTACAAGAATCAGAACTCTCTTAGGAAGCTTCTTGGCAGCTTGGTTTCATACTGATAAAAAGTTAGCCTACTCATCGGGTTGCAACGACCAAACTGCAAAAATCCAACTCTTGCTTTGTACCGATAATACAAAACAAGAACCTATCGATTTAGCGAATTATATCACTTCAGAAACTTCAGAAAATTCTCACTATATATGGGTTTATATATCTTAGTGTTCATAAGTTCCCTGGGGATGAGGGAGTGCATTTTTTCTACGTTTGTGGTATGGTAATATTGTGAGTAAACGGGGCTCTTTGTTTTCTGCGACTACAAAAGTCGTAAACATTTTCGGGTACCATTATAAATAATATTTTGCCGATAAAGCCGAAAGAAAATCCTAAATATAAAAAAATTCACGTACGATTATGAAATACGTAGAAATAGGATAACACGAAATCGAAGGGAATAACAAAATATTTCGTGTTATGAAAATTTCGTCTTAAGCGATAACATCAATGAACAAATTTAAACATAAATGCATACATACTTACTTACATTTGATTCCTTAAAATTAATAAAAACATTTAATTACATAAAATCACATATGTAATTTCATTTAAATAAAATCATTTATACATTATGTAGGTAAGAAAAAATAAAATTCATAAAGGTACTGTTAAAATATTGCATGTAAGTATGTACTCGTATCTTCTTTTCAAAAATACATATCTACATTATAAAAAAATACTTATGCTTTTAATTCTCTATGTTGTTTTAAAAAAAATCTATAAATTTCTCTTGTGCCATTTTATTAATTATGTTTTCCTCCAAATAATTTTCCAAGTCACCAAGAATGTTGTTCACTTTTTCTCCATCTAATTTGGCTTCGGTAAATCGACGCAAATCCAATAAGCACTTACGAACGGTTTTAAGTGAAGGTATCGGAACTGGAACATCATCATCATCCTCTTTACCGCTATCCTCATTTCCTTAAGCGATTTTGGATTTTGTCACAAATTTCGCGGTTACTTAGAAGCGGATTGGTATCAATACTATTTATTATCCATACTCAAGTAATCTTCGAGCGTGATATTTTGAGGTAAATTTGTAACCAAAGAAATACGATTAATAATATTATCACGTCATCGATTACAGTAATCTCACATATTATCTCTGGTTGAGAGAATTGCGAAAGCAATTTGTTACATTACACGCGCAACAAATTTCCATGTGTGGTGCAAGGTCCTCCAATCCTTGCACAATTAATTTGACACTTTCTAGCTAGATCTTCGGATGTGCTGGGCAATTATCTATAATTAAAACTACCTTTCTCTTTTCCTTTAAAAGTTTTTATCTAACGACTTTAACCAACTTGAAAATAAGTCCGCTGTCATCCAGGTTTTTTTATTTGCGGTGTATTGAAGGGGAAGATTTTAAACGTTTTTAAAACATCTCGGATTTTTGAGACTTTCCGATAATAATAAGAGAAAGTGTCTCTGTTCCATCGGAATTACATCCAACAAGTACTGTAAGACGTTTCTTAGATTTTTACCACCAGAACAAGTTTCTCGTTGAAATGTTAAAGTTTTGTCCAGCATGCAACGAGAAAATAAACCGAGTTCATCCGTATTAAAATTGTCTTTTCTATCGTAATCCTTCAGAATTGTAGGTAAAGTTGAAGATATCCAATCGGAAATCATATAAGCTGATACTTGTCTCGCCTCTCCACTAATACACTTATAGATAATTCCGTGCCTTGTTTTGAAACGTTCTAGCCATCCAGAATTAGATTTAAAGGCAATTCTCATTTTAATGGCTATTTTATCAGCCTTGTTCAGAGGTCCAGAAATAGGAGCATTTTGAGATTGCGGTGGTTTAAACCAAAGCAGCAATCCTGAATCTAAATCTGCATACTTTGGTAAACGCAAACGTTTCCGGCTTCCTTCGAAATCACCCTTTCCATGTGAAGATTGAATTTTTAGACGATTTTTTATAATCGTTGATAACGTAGAGTTTCTAATCCCAAATTCTTTACAAATTTCTGTTTTTGAACGATCGTCTCGATCAACATTTTCCAGAATTTCAACTGTTTTTTACCATTAAATCGTTTTGTTTTTACCACCGGTGGCCATGTTGTGCTTATGAATCACTGAAGAAGCAACAACAATTTTCAAGAATTCTAGACAACACAATTTAGGTCTTATCTTATTTTTTTTAATTTTATATCTTACTCACCAAAACTGTAACGGTCACCTCCCACCCAGCCCCCCCCCCCCCCCCCCCGCCGCGAACCGTACCAATAAATTCAATTTGATCATTTCAGGAGAAAAACCCTTACGTTTAACGAGAATCATGTACCAACAAAATTTAATTTCGAGGAACTCCCTAAAACTGAACGAAAATTTTTGTTTTATGAAAACACAGGTGTTCAATTATGAAATTCGTGTTAAACGAATATTGCTGTACGAATTTTATAGAAACAGACAAAAAATTTGTTCGCGTTAAACGAAAATTCGTGTTAAAAGTTTCGTCTTAACCGAAAAATTTCATACTAAAATTATATGAAAAAGCTAATTACTAAAAAAAAATTCTTGTTATCCGATATTTCGTGGTATCCGTTTTTGTGTTAACTGAATTCCACCGTACTTCAAAATTAAATGTATTTGCTGTAATACACATACATAGTGAGAATTTCCTGAAGTTTCTGATTTGGCGATGTAATTCGCTAGATCGATAGGTTCTTGTTTTATATTATCGGTACAAAGCAAGAGTTGGATTTTTGCAGTTTGGTCGTTGCAACCTGATGAGTAGACCAACTTTTTATGAGTACCAAATCAAATTTATTAGTATTTTGTATTTTTGAAAAATTTTCAATTTTCGTTGCACATAAACGTACTCGGCCCTCCAAGTCCTATGGTCTTCTGTCTTTTCTCTCTGTGCTACTCGCCCTATTTTTAAAGTTGTTAGTTTCAATTTTTTCCTTAATGTGCATACACTACGGTAACTTGAATCCGGTAACTTCTTCGTTTGTTTCCTCTTTACCTATAAAATAAATAAATTTTATAGATAAAGGGGAAAGAAGCGAATAAGCTACCCTAGTATGGCTATGCACTGTAGAATCTCATCTTATAATTGGTGTATGTCCTTGGTATCTTATATAATTCGTAATATAATATTTAAACGGAAGTATAAATAAAATGTGACCATAATAAAAACATAAATAATGTTTTGCTATCTAAACGATGTATAACAAATACGAGTGGTATAAAATTTGACCAAACTCATCAGAATTTAATTGGATCTCAAAATTCAAGAAAAGCAATCAAAAAAATATTTATCTATGCAACCAGGCTTATAATTATTATCAATTGGCCTCCCTCATCTACGAATAAACAATAAAAATTAAAATCTAACACATGCGAAACGAATTCGCCAAGCACAAATAACGAGGGGCCAGATCAACGTAAACTAAAAATATCAACCCTCTCAAACCCCTGTTGATTCTTGTTTTTGGCAAAACACTACATACTTAGGCAGACGTAAAATCAACATAAATTTATTAGTTTTATGCAAAAAAATCAAAATTGATGAATAAAATTTAGGGATATTTTTGTGTGTGTGCACATTTTAAGGATTCAAGCGATATAACCAATTTGATAAATTTTACGTGTATGATGGAGGAGGATAAGAGACAAACCTATTAAATTTTCTTATTATTTTTTATCATCAAGATAATGTTCATGGAGGGATGATGGTTATGTTGCTGTTGCCGAAAAAAAATATAAGATACTAAATAAGGGAAATTATTGTTATTCTTCCTGCTTTACATACAAAAAACAAAAATTCTATCTGATCATGATGATGATAGACATTTTAAAAGATTTGAGGTAAATCCTCTAATCAAATTTTTTGTTTTTTTCTTATCTATAATTTTTTTTTTTTTTTTTGTGGGTGATTTATTGAATTTGACGTGTGTGTGCGTATTGATACTATTTTGGGTACTGCATATCCATTCAAATATTTGTATAATTTTTTGTACACGTCTCAGGGGGAATCTCGAAAAAATTTGTAAGGGGATTTGTATATCTTTCGAAAAAAAAAACACTTTGTGGTTGAGACGTTGAGTATTTTGAACTCAGTCTATAAAAATATATTATTCTTCAACTTATATATTTTTGATGTATTTATATCTCACTTTAGTTATATACGAGTGTATGTAGATGTAAAAATAACTTTTAATAAAAATATAAATAAAAGTTTCTTGCAAAACTTTAACTGATTAAACTTTTAGTAATTTTTTTTCTTACTGGAAATGTTCTAAAAAATTATTTTATTTTATATATTTTTATTAAAATAAACATATAAATTAATAACAATTAAAAATTTAATTCGACAGAGAAATATTTTTTTGTGTGTACTGGAATACGTAATTGATAAAGTTTTGAGTTCTATTAATAAAATTTAAGTAGATTTTTTGTTTTGTTTGTATAAAATGCAACTTTTTGAGTTAAATAGATTGGAATTAATATTATAAATAGAAATCTGGAGATGAAATTATTACATTTCAAAAATTTTATTTTACTTTACCACTTAGAAACGTAACTCTCTAGTAAGGCATATTCTAGTGGGGTATAATAACACAACATATGGTAGTTTCATTATTTGAAATAAAATATTTAGACGACGACGTTCCAGGTGGCGCGTCAATCGATTATAAGCCGCGGGTATAAAAAAACCAAATCATAATTATATTATTTCGGTTCGTCGCACCATTTGGGAATTTCATTTTACAAAATTAACAACAAGTCCAATTTGAAGATACACTTAGATAAACATATGACGTTTTTCGTGTCCGTCACGCCAGCCGGAATCATATCAGCCGGAACCAAAAACTATGGCAAAAGTAGCACGATGCATTGTGCATCATTGTGTATTAAATGCTTTTTCAGCCGGAACCTGATAAAGCGAACCAGAACCTTATAACTAGATCGTGGAGAGCTGTGTCCACCGACTTCCCCTTACAGTACACGTGCTGCGACATTGCCCAATTCCTTGGCTCAACTTTTGTTCGAATAAGTACATCTATCAACCTTTCCAAGGGTTTCAACAGAAAGGATAGGCTTCAGGTCCTTTGGATAAGCCTGTGAGCTCTTTCCCGATTTCGGGATAAAAATCACTCTGACCTCCTTCATTTCCTGGGAATATAGGCCAGTAGCAGACATTCCCTGAAAATAACATCCAGCCAGGGGAGGATAACTGCAGAGTTCTTTTGAATCTCTGCTGGCATAATCCGATCCGGGCCCGCCGATTTATAAGGTTTAAAACCTTTGAGCGCCCACAGGATTCGTTCCCTGTTCACGATGCCATCCACACCTGTAAAAGGTATTCCTCGATGAGCTCTATAGGCTCGATCGAGCCATCAATGCTTCCCGGAAAATGGGTCTCAATGAGAAGTTCCAATGATTCCGCACTTGAAGCTGTCCATAACCCGTGTTGGGTTAGTGGCTAGAATTTTCGTAAGGCGAGAAGTCTCAGAGACTTCCTCCATTCTACAACAGAAGAGTCTACAAGGCTTCCTTTGTTACAATAATCTAGGATTTGAAACAAAAAAATTTTAGCTTCAAAAAAGTGCATTTGTCCTGGTAAAAAACAGCCGATTTCAATCGACGATTACACGAAAACTGGTCATTGTTTCGCCCAATTTAAACGGATTATTATGCAAAATTAAACAACCTTTCATAATTAGTACAATGATCCAGGATTTGAAACAAAAAATTTTTAGTTTCAAACAAAAGTGAATTTGGCTTGGTAAAAAACAGCCGATTTCAATCGACGAAATAACGATTTACTGTCAGTTTATCGTGAACAATTTTTCGTAGAACAGTTTTGTTGCTTAACCGATTATGATGGGATTGGGTATGTTGGATGGAAATGGGATTCCTAAATGATTTTTGGAAGAAGTTCTGGAATTTGCTTATCTGGGACGGAACTCGGTAATTTACTGACCGATTTTGATGGGTTCGGGTGTGTTGGATGAAAATGGGATTCTTAAATGATTATTGGAAGAAGTTCTGGAATATGGCCAAATGGGTTTGGGTATGTTGGATGGAAATGGGATTCTTAAATGATTTTTGGAAGAAATTCTGGAATTTGGCCACCTGGGACGGAACTCGTTAATTTCTTAACCAATTATGCTGGGATTTTGTATGTTGGATGGAATGGGATTCTTAAATGATTTTTGTAAGAAGTTCTGGAATATGACCACCTTCGACGGAACTCGGCAATTTTTTGAACGATTTTGACGGGATTGGGTATGTTGGATGGAAATGGATTTCTTAAATGATTTTTGGAAGAAGTTCTGGAATATGGTCACCTGGGCCGGAACTCGGTAGTTTCTGAACCGATTATGATGGGACACCGATTATGATGGGTATGTTAGATTGAAATGGAATTTCTAATTCATTTTTGGAAGAAGTTCTGGAAAAGTTGTCACCTGATTGATTGGACGAAAGGCGATGATGAACTTCTGTAATCGCTGTTGAATGAAAAAGCCAAATTCTATTTTTTATTTTTTGTAATAAATATTCTAGTTAAATGTGTAACCATCGGTGGAGTTACTTATCCAGCTCCCAGACCATCTAATCTCTTGTAGTATAACTACGTCCAGAGTGCAAATCCGCTTGCTTTGAAAGGTTCTGAAGATCTCAGGTCTTAAAAGGCTTAGTATGTTCAATGTTCCCGGGTGTACTACGAAATGTCGGTTTTCATAATCCTGGCTTCAAAAATCCCAGTTTTCTTTTCTTCTACTTCTAATTGTTCAAAATAATTATTAAAGTTTTTTAATTGCAAGATTTGGTACTTGCAACATTTTGTTAACGCGACGTTTTGAAATGCACTTATTATAGAGGCATATGGCTTCGATAACTCTCACCGGGGGCTTTATATTTGACCTTCGGGAAGCGTAGGAGCCAGGATCAGCAAACCCAGTAGCTTGGATGATCTATTTGAAGAAAATGATTAAGGCCTCGTGGAAATCTCCAGAGTTTGCTGGAATATTGTTAAAAATCCGATAAAAATGCTCAATTTCTACATATAATTTTTAATAGAACGAATTTTAAAAATAAACTTTACATAAATCCCTGAAATAGGTCTATGATTTACCTTCCCAAAACGTTGGAAAAATAATAAATTTAACAGTGTAATTTTTAAATAATTTTTTTTTAGCACAAAATTCATTATCATGTTGCTTAAATGTACTTTTCTAGTGCAGCAATCGAGATCGGAGGTCATATCATAATTTTTGTTTGGACTTCCAGTGATCGGTTTTCCGATGTTCGTTGACATCGAGACGAAGAGAATTTTGGTAGTTTGTGCCATTGATTATAAATCGAATCTTGTATGAAATATGTAAATAACTCAGCCCAATAATCCGCGCCTTTTACTTTGTCAAAGTTACTTGTATTGAAGCCCTATTTGCCTCAACTCATCTATGGATTTGAAGGCTTAGTGAATCGTCATCTGTTGTAGATCGTAGCCGATGTTCTCATATAATATATCTAACAGCTCTAATTCAGGCGGTGGTTCATACTCTCATTTTTTCAGCATAAAGTCGCCTATGGATTTGATACTCTTCCGTTTATGAATTAAAATGAATAAGTGAAACTACGGAGACGAACGGGAAGGTCAGCAGATATTTCGTTGATATCGGATCTCTATTCCAACCTCTATAGCATATATATCTAAAAAAATGTTTTTCGAACATGTTTTTATGGCCATGGCACACAAATTTCATTATGTTGGAACACATTTGAATTTCGAGTTTTGAGCTTAAAATGAAGACGTTGAATAACCTTTAACGTGAATCACTGGAATTATATTTATAAATTTTGCTGTAATTGCAGGTTAAACATAATACCTTTTTTCATTTAATTGTTAAGTCTAAATAGGTAGTAAAGCACCCACAAATATATACAAACCAATAGAAATCCTCTTTCGTAAAAGTTATAAATTCAAAACGTCAATATTAAATTTCTTTTCAATTTTACAATCGTATTGCTTTGTTTTAAAAATCGTATTCCAATAATAAGCACAGAAACGATTTTAGTTTTTAACAAAATCAAATTAATTCCGAACAAGCGAATTATTAAAAACTTGCTCGAATTTCAACTGCATATATCTGTGAATTCTTCCACCATATCAAACCACTACCACCACAAACCCTGGCCAGAACCACCACCACCACCACCAACCCCACCGGCACAAAAATTTAATTTTCCAAATTTAAAGTACCAAACACACACATACATTCGCATTAATGATCAATAGACAGATTATTTTATTGTGTGTGTGTGTTATCAGAATATTTTTAATTTTACCGAGCTCAATAAAAATATAAATTTGCCTGAAAAAAGGCAGACAGACATTTCGATAAACATACTCGAACGGATCTCCATATATAGAGAGAAACACAACAGTACGAGTATCTATAAATTTTTATATTGATTAAAATTGAAAAATAATTACAGTTGATGATAATTTTATTATGGAAATTAAAAATTACGAAAGGATACGTTTATTAAAAAAAAAAAATAAAAATTGGCACTCGTACACCATCCCAAGCGCTTGATCAGCCAAAACGTTTTCAATGTAGATTTTATTGTGTTAGGGCAATACATTTATTGTTATGCATTGATGAGTTTGACAACCGTACTTTAACCACCCTACCTAAATATCCTAAAACATATCACCACACAAATTTTTATGGTTATATATTTTTTAGTTTTGGTATGCATATTTATCGAGTGACCGTTTGAATTTGTGATTTTTTTTTTGCATAAAATAAGATGCCTGAAAATAACTAGGTAATGTATCCTTTTTGAAATATCATTCTAGTTTTTAAGTTTTCATTTGGTTACCCGGTACTGATACACTCGTATCATATCGATGAAATCCAAACTTGGATGATGATAGCAAAATAACCAGATTAGAAAGGAATATGATATGTATATGATATGTATTATGTATATGTGCATAGTGTATGTATGTATGTGTATATCTATTGCTAAAACAAACCATGCATAACCAAAAAATGTTGGTTGAAAATCATTAGATAATTTTACCATTGATTTTCAATGTCATGTACGTATCATTAAAAATGCAACATCAAGTTTTATATCATGTTTACAAATTAATATTGAGATGTCTGACGTATCACTTATTAAATTTTGGTTAACCAAATATTAAATTAAATTAAGTAGAAATTATTTAAGTTTTAGCCAAACAATTTAAAATTTGAAGTTCCATCATTTCATTTCATCTGGTTGCAGAGTAATCACATAAATTGGCTTCTACTTCATAGTAGCAAAGATAATTTTTGAAGGGGCCGAATCACTCTCAATTGTTGCTTAGTCTCCATGGTGATGAAGCATGATATTTATAAAATAAAATAAAAGAAATAAAAATGTCCATGCTATTTCCGTCTTAATAACATTTATTGGATTACAAATGTATTTCTGACCTATTTACTTAGATGTCGTTAGTACCAATGTATGCTGAATTTTTTTTTGACACAAACAGTATTTGCGGTTCAATGATGCAAAATTTCCGTTTTCGAAAATCGATGAAGTTAACACGGGCCCGAATTTTTTGGTGGATTTCTTGGACAAGTGTAGCCTCTCCAAAAAAGTATAAATACATTAAAAAATGTAGCACCATCCCAACTGCAATAATTTGTATAGTTCGAACTGCAATAATTTGTATAGTTACTATGGGTCCACATTAAATTCTATACTGCACTACCTGGAGATAAAGGCCACGATACTAGCTAAGATGTAAAAGCTGTCCCAAGGTCATATCAGGTGGAAATAACCTTTGAAATAAATTTATTTATTGCATCTTAGCTAGTATCGTGGCCTTGTCTGGCCGTATATTCTACTTGGTGGCTTTATCTCCAGGTATTGCGGTATAGAATTTAATGTGGTCCCATAGTAACAACATAAATTATCGCTATTCGGGTTAAATAAATATAAGGTTATTTCCGCTTGATATGGGCGCTTGATATTTTGTTTTGTATTATCCCTGCAAAATTTTGGGGCTTGTTATCCCTGCTCTTTCGTGGTTTGCTTATTCCGTCCTTACTTTTACGCCAGTCAGCCAATCCGAGGACGCACCGCTATAGAACCGATTTTAAGACCATCTGCACATTGCAAGTTCCATGCCAGCCTATACTAGATCAAATATTTGTTTATTTGGACGATCTATTAATTACGTCTTCTAGTATACAGGAGCACTTTTCATTGCTGCGAGAGGTTGCGCGACGTTTAAATGATCTAAATAAAAGCAAGTTTGTATTGAAGCAAATTAAGTACCTCGTATATAACGTGGTTGACGGTGGCCCAAAAGTCGACCCAGAAAAATAAGGAATCGCTAAAACACTCAATTCGCTACCTTTAGTGCTCCCATAACTGAATTGCTCAAGAAAAGAAAAAATGTGTCTGCAACAACGTGATGCCAGCTCCTCTGGAGTTGGTAGCGTGTTATTCCAAAAAATTATGCAGTTATTTTAAGCATCAAAAAATTTCGTGCTGATATCGAAGGGTTTCATTTTGTAATCATCACCGATCATTGAAGTCTCCACTGGCTAATGTCTCAGAAAGACTTTTCGGGAAGATTGACTCAATGCGAAGCTTGCAATTACTGGGTTATGATTTTGAAATAGAACATAAAAAGGTTCTCAAAATATTGCCCGGACGCGTTTTCTCATCTGGAAATTAACGAAATAATTACATAGAACTTACTGACTTACATATTTATTTGAATGTTTTGGAATTATCGTCTGACAAAAATATCGTGATCAAATAACCAGATACCAGAATGTGCGAACACCTTCCGATTCCAATTTACGATTAGAGGACAACAAAGTTTTGGTTTGCTCATCATATGGGAGTAGAGTTTGTGACACAGATTTGCCAGAATGGGAATTAGTCATCCCTTAATCTCGGAAACTGCAACTAATGGATCAAGCGCACACTCTCCCCGCCACTTTAGAAAGGTTGCAGAGATATTTCTTTTGGTTTCGTATTAGTGACGTCTAAAGATATGTATTTAATTGTGTACTTCATAAGACATCTAACCCAATAAATTTTTCAACTCGGTCATTCATGAGAGCGTTTAGGGAAGTGGTAGAACCCTTTTAATTTGGCTAAATTCGTTGGAGATCGAGATTGCTTCGGCATTGCGTAATATTGTGCATGTTCCTTGTGAATAATCGTCGCACTATATGGTTTTTGGAGCAGACCAGAAGAATCATGGATCCGATAATACTTTGCGCAAGCTTTTGTTTTCACAATGGGAGGTTAAACTTAGCTAGAAAATCGGCAATTCGTATCGTATAGAATTTCATGTAAAGTGATGTAACTAAAAATTTATACTGCTAAACTGCTCGGCATGCAAATACCTCTCAGTGGTATAGGTCGTCCCCACGAGTGTAACAATTCAGCTGAATTGATTTCACACGATCTAAAATTTTAGTTGATCTCCTTGTCATAAAAAAATTATGTTTAATAAGTTAACAGCAATTCATATTTTTACCTCGTACAGAATATTTTGATATGACGGAAAGTGCTTTGCGCGAAAATATAGGGCATACAAATATTTTTCTCGTTTTTGGCGAGATGTCTGTCTTTTTGTTGTATACTTTAAATTTTTTTGTTGTTATAATTAAAAAGTTAAGTTATAAAGTTGAAATTTAAAGTTGGCCGACTTCTACAAAATTTAATAAAAGTACGAGGCATATTGTAGTGCAATGCATATTTCAAAGATTAAAAATATTATATTCGCTGCGTTTTTTTTTAAACAATGAGGTTGAGTTCGCGATAGCTTTTTCAAATTTGTCCAATTTTAAATTAAAATTTATTTGTTTTTAATTATATTACTTAGATTTAATAGAAATCTAAGTATAACAAAACCAAAAATTCATCATAAAAGTTGTATAGTTTTCTTTGAGGTTTGAGGTAAGGGTTGGTATTCTAAAATTTATTTGCACAGCATAATAAGTCTAGTAAGGTGTCTGCATTTTAGAGAATCCCTCCCGTTTACCCTATTAACGAATTTAAAACGATGATTTCAAATAATTTGTGAGTCCTATGATTTTCATAATGCATCATTTTAAAATAAAATACGTAGCTCCTCCCCTCCCCTCCATTCAATCTTAAAAAATTTGAAAATCAATCAGTACAGTACGAGGGGTCAGAAACAAGCAGTCGAAATCGACAAACCAAACATTTAGAGCACAATCGGTTGATTTCGATTCCGAGTTTAAATAAATGTAGCGGGAGTGGTGAAGATAATTTTTTCCCTACTAAAGGAAAAATTCTGACTGGGTAAATCGATTCGAAATTATTCTCTTAGCAGGGAGACAAATATTGGGCTCGATTTTCGTTTCATAAAATTGCTGTTATGTTATTTTTGGTTAATATTTTTATAAAATAAAAATTTATATCCAGGAATCGACCTCATTAGGAAACTTGGAAACAAATTTTAAAAAATGATTAAAGTACCTGGCGAAAAATTCGAATAATATAGATAATTTCAAAGCAAGTTGTATTTCGATTGGGGAAATTTCCGCTGATTTCAAGAATACGGCCCCTGGAATTTTGATAAAACTCGTATGTAATCAAAAAATATCCCTCAATAAATTTCAAAAAATCAACAAGGTCAATCTTTGTTGGTTGAAAATTTATTTTTTAAATTTAATTAAATCTTTTAAACCTTTGTCGTTTATTTACAAACAACTTTCCAACATTATTGCAAGGACTGAAAAGCTCCCATTGAAGTTGGTACTTCCGGTACACGGATTCGCACCAAATTTCGCATGGATCTCTAGATTAATAAAAAAATTTAAGTATGAAGTTTTATTCCGAATACTCATTTCGCTTGGACTGTAGAGATGCTGAATAATGATGAAATAATTTTTTTTAAAATTTGTAAGTTTTGTTTAAAATTTAATTTACAATCTTTTTGTATTTAATCGTTTTTTCGTAAATGCTCTATACTTTTCAAAATATTTGCAAAAACAAAAAAGATCCTCCGTAGGATCTCCCAAGTTATGGAAAAGCTTAAGTGTGAAGTTTCATCCCGATCAAACAGTCCATATGAGCTGAATAGGGCCCGATTTTTTTTTTCTGAAAAACAGTTTTTTGTCAAAAAAGGTCATTTCCGTTTACATTTTCAAAAAAAATGATCTCTGCTGGTATAATGTTATTGAGTTGCTACCCCTTATTACGAAAACGACCTCCAATTCCTCAATAACAAATATCAAATTCTTTTACAATTGCAAAAATTAAATAAATCAATCGGGGTACGGGTATGGAGTGGCGATTTACGAGGTCACGAAATACGTGCAGTTGATTTTTGAGCATATGTGTCTTTTCGAATTGCGGCATAAATGAAACGAAAACAGCAGAGGAGAGGGGGGTGGAGGTTGAAGAGTCAGCGAAAAAATAGGAGGATATAAAGATAGAGGAGGGGGAAGAGGTGGACAAAGAAGAACAAGTGCTCGAGGAGGAAGTGATTTGGAAAGAATTGGCAAGGAGACGATAGACAGAGAACCAACAATTGTCTGCAAAGAGGAAAACAAAAAGATGAGACGGGAAGACGGTCCAGGAAGAGTAGGTTTGCAAGGGAAATATAATTTTGGGGGTGGGAAGCCCGTTTTCACTGAATTGATCAACACTACCCTGGTTAGGCTTCCACACTATTCTGCCTTCATGGGAAGCATTCAGTGTCATATCCTAAATCTCCGTATCTGCTATAGACCATAAATCAGTTTTATATCTTGGTGCTCGGGGTGACCGTCGTTGTAATTTTTCTTGAACTATACAATCCATTTTGTTTGACTATTCTGTGTCATTAATCTTAATAGACCAATTCGGTAAAAACGCAGGAACTGAATAATCTGGCACATAAACTTTTTCCCGTAAATATCAGAGATTTTGTAAACCGATTTTGTATTGCTATACCGTGTAGCCAACTTTATTACATCCCTTCTAACTCCTCAGACTGCTCCAACCATACTATGCAATTTTCCTTAAATCAATGCTTCATCGAATAATGATCTACTGATAAAAAATTGAAGGCGAGAGGATTTGTTACTAAACTATGAAATCTTGAAAGCAGGTCAAATTTTCTATCGTTACAACTTTATTTCGGCTGATTATATGAAAGGGGCACAGACACAATCTGCTTTGTCGAATATTTCATTATCGGTTGATAATATTAAGGTTGCTCTTAATAGATCTCCGTTATTGGCATTTTCACATTTGGAAATTTTTCTGATTGTTCTTAATGTAGATTATTGTTATTTAGCTTTTACTACAAGCATGAAAGTCATTTGATTCCAAGTGGCACTATTCTGGCTTCTTTGGGAATAGGAAATTGGGAGAAATATTTTTATAAAATTTTTGTCTGAATTGTATTTTTCTGGCCCTTTT
Source organism: Nephrotoma flavescens (assembly GCA_932526605.1). NCBI lineage: Eukaryota > Metazoa > Arthropoda > Insecta > Diptera > Tipulidae > Nephrotoma > Nephrotoma flavescens. The sequence continues at coordinate 236,995,335 of OW052220.1, forward strand.
CTAACCCTTTTTCTGGCCTACTGAGTTTCATGTAAATATTTTAAAAATAATGTTGAATGGAAAACTTGTTCCAAAATAAATTCTTTACACCAAGCGAATTCCATTAGTAGGCCAGAAAAATACAATTTAGGCAAAAATGCTATGAAAATATTTTCCCCAATTCTCTATTTCCAGGGAAAGCCAGAATAGTGCCACAGTCTCTATTCTGGGTTTTCCTTAGGAAATTTCGAAAAATATTTTCATAACTTTTTGTAAATATGTAGTTAAATATCTAATCCCTATAAAAATTTTGTGGTATTAAAGTAGGCCAAAAAAATTCAATTTAGACATAAATGCTTTGAAATTATTATTCCCAGTTCCTTATTCACAGGGGAAGCGAGAAATTTTAGATAATGAATGATAATTAGGGCCCTGAAATGACCCTAAAGTGGATCATCTTACGAAAATGGTAAAACAAGGCCATCGTTGAATAGACAATCTCAACTCTTGAAAACAAGTTTACTGTTAGCATTTGCATGCTAATACGCCTTTTAAAATGTTTTTGAATAAATATTTTGAGTACTACAGACGCTTGTCAATTTAAAGAAAAACAGAATTTATGACTGCGGTGGTATGTACGATAACGAGTCCGCTGGGAAATTACAACATTAAAAAAAACAAGTACCTCAACAAAGCCTACCGTTTTACGGTACCAAAAATAATACCAAAAATGTACACTGTTAAATTTAAAAATCTTCAACTGGATTTGTTTTATGGTGAAATTGAAACATTTTTAGATGTGCTTTAACATTTATGTTAGAGAAGTCCCTAAGTCCCTAATAGTGTCGCTGTAAAGATCAAATAATTTTCTAACGATTTGAAATAAACACGAACAACTCGGAAAACGATTTACTAAACTTTTTTTAATTCCAAAGAAAGCTATTTTGGAATATGTTTCTACTTTTATATCTCTGATCCTAGAAATGTTCACGGGGTCTCACCTATGTGACCAAATAGCTAAATCAAAACCCCACGTTTGTTTTGATAAAGATTTAATTATGATGATTTTTAACTAGCCCTAGGGAATAGGAAATTGGGAAAAAAATTTTCATAGCATTTTTTGTCCAAATTATATTTTTCTGGCCTACTGAAGGAATAAGTTTAGTACAAAAATTTTCAAAGCAAAGTCAATTGGGAAACTTTTATTCCATAAAATTTTTATAGGGAAAAATATTTTCCCATTCAACTTTGTTTCAAAAATATTTACACCAAACTTATTCCCTCAGTAGGCCAGAAAAATATAATTTAAACAAAAATGCTATGAAAATATTTTCCCCAATTCCCTATTTCCAGGGAAAGCCAGAATAGTGCCACAGGGGGGCTATTTGGGAATTCGATTCAATAACGAGAGTACTAGATTCATATTTTATTTTAAATGAGAATCGTTCGAATCACATCTAAATCAAATATGATTCTAATACTAGTACTCTCGTTATCGAATCGAATTCCCAAACAGCCCCCCAGCGTATTTTAAACAACTATGGTATTTGATTTCAATCTATTTCCTAATTTTTTTATTACCGCTCCTAGAAACGTTCATAGTTTTTAAAATGTATTTTAGGATAGCGTAGATAAAATTTTAACTCGAAAATGAACATGGATAGTTTATGTTGTTTACTATGCCATACAGGCTACTTAGAAATTCCATGAATTTTAACAAATTTTCAAATTTTACTTCGCCGATCCTAGAAATGTTCACGGAGTCTCACCAATATGGTCAGATAGATCAATCAAAGCAATGTGAGGGTGGTGAACGGGATCTAATTATGATGATTTTTCAGTTGTCCAGAGACATTTTTACGTTTACGGTTATATCCCATATACCAGAAATATTCACAGGATCTCTTTCATATATTAGAATAGGTCAGAAAATTTTCTATCAATATTGTGAGATTGTGTCCCGTACACGAATGATTTTCACATGTTTTTCAAAATTTAAAACTTTTTCTTTTTCAATTTTTTCTCAATTTAAAATTTTGGTATTTTCTCCAATAGTATTTTTACCCAATTAACATTCCCAAATAAGCTACGAAAACGATTTATTGTAATAATAATCAAATAACAAAAATCCTTCTGCAAATGGAAAAATATATCATTAACAAGAAAAACAATTAAAAACTAAAAGATTCTTAATTAATTTTGCAATAATAACGGCTCTTAAATTTAAGCGAAAATGATGATTTTTGATAAAAAAAAAACTGTTTTTTCAGTAGGGACGATCGAAATATGTTAGGTTATAGCAATCGTGTTGCTAAAGCACCATCTGTCAAATTTGTTATGAATTGTTCAATTGGCAGGTTGTAGCGATGTACGACGTGTGTAAATCATCAAATTTTATTTTCAAAGTCAGTACTTAGTTCGAGAAACGTTCTGCGCATTTCGTGATTTTATTCTCGCCACAACCGTCTTGCCGAATCGACTATACGACGTTTGGTGGCCAAATTCGAGTCAAACAGTTCGATAAATAATTAGCCAACACTTGTACTTCACAGAAACGCAAGGTCTGTTACAAACATCGCTGATGTGCGAAAGTGTACGGAAAAACACGGGAGTTAATTTTTTGGACCTTTCTGCGATTTTAACATGACGAATTTTGCGTCTGGGCTTGGGCTTGCACCCGTATAAAATCTGGCCCGGAACTATCGAAAACTTTGAACTATCAAAAAGTATAAACGTGAGCCCGTGAAAATCTCTATAGCACTTCTGTTATTTGATTATTATTACAATAAATCTGGTTCGTAGCTTATTTGGGAATGTCAATGGGGTAAAAATCCTATTGGAGAAAATACCAAAATTTTCAATTGAGAAAAAAATTTTAAATGAAGAAGTTTTAAATTTTGAAAAACGTGGTGAAAATCATCATTTGTGTCCCATTTTTACAATATTGATAGAAAATTGTTGTTATGAAAGAGTTATGTAAACGTAAAAATGTTTCTGGACAACTTAAAAATCATCCTAATTAGATCCTATTCACCACTAGCACATAGAGTTTAAACTGATCTATCTGACAATGTAGGTAGGCCCGGTGAAGATCTCTAGGATCGGTAAAAAAAAAAAAATTGAAAATTTATTAATATTGATGGAATTTCTAAGTAAACTATCCCTGTTCATTTCAGTGTTAGAACTTTGTCTATCTACGCTATCCTAAAATACATTTTAAAAACTGTGAACGTCTCTTGGAGCGGTAGTAAAAATATTAAAAAATAGATTAAATCCAAATACCATATAGTTTTTTAAATATACGCTGGACTAGTTAAAAATCATCATAATTAAATAATCACCAAACACGTGGGGTTTTGATTTAGCTATTCGGTCATATAGGTGAGACCCCGTGAACGTTTTACGATTTTCTGGTGCATTTCAAATCGTTAGACAATTATTTGTTCTTTACAGCGACACTATTAGGGAGTTAGGGACTGCTCTAATATAAATGTTAAAACACATCTAAAAATGTTTCAATTTCACCACAAAACAAATCCAATTGGAATATTTTTAAATTTAACAGTGTACATTTTTGGTATGTATTCCACATTCATAACAGTTACTACATTTACAGCAAGAGGGTGAATCGATCCAATAGTGTGGGTAACTGCAGCAGGGAAACTTTCTATTGAGCCTAATTTGTGCTAGTTAGTGATCACGGGAAAAAATAGTGCTTGTCCAGGAGCCGAAAACACAGGCAAAGAAAAATTCAAATTTCGCCTTAAACACGGAAAAAATAAAATCGGATTTATGGATGCAGCTAATTTGTCAAAATTTGTGCTAATTATAGTAATATAATTTTCATACATAAATTGAGGAGAAACAAACTAACCCCTAAAAGATACTATATTACACAACACAAAAAGATACCGTTAAATAATATTTGTGTTGAATAACAAAATAAACAATAGAAATAAAATGTTCTAAAATCCAAGAATAAGCAATTCAGATAGCATAATTCTATCAGGCATATTCATTGTTATTCGAAAAATATAGCAGCTGACCTTGTGCTAATCCAGAGTTGCCAAAATTCCATTAAAATGCAAAGCATTAAATTAAGGACTTCCTAACAGTGTACTAGAAACCAATGAAGTTGGTATTTATGATTGTAAATTCCCGTCAATAATCTCCATTGCTTTCCGAAAAATATAGTGGCGGAATTTGTGGTAATCCAGAATTAGCCCAATTCCGTTGAACAACAAAGATCATCGTTGTTGTTCAATTGGGCTAATTCTAGATTAGCAAAAGTTCAGCCACTATGTTTTTTGGATCACAATAAATATGCCTCACAGAAATATGGTATCGGAATTGCTTATTTTTGGATTTTAGAACATTTTATTTCTATTGTTTATTTTGTTGTTTAACACAAATATTATCGAACGGTATTTATTGTGTAATATAGTATCTTTTAGGCGTTAGTTTGTTTTCCTCAATTTATCAAATTTATGATAAGTGTTAAAATTAGGTTAAAATTATGTCTGGTTTTTCTTCTAGAAATCGGATTTTATTTTTTCCGTGTTTAATGTGAAATATGAAATTTTCTTTGCCCGGGTTTTCGACACTTGGACTGGCACTAATTTTTCCCGTGAGCCCTAATTAGCACAAATTAGGCTTCATCGGTATGAAAGTTTCATTTTGAAATTCGAAAGTTTCTCTGCTGCAGTTACCCACCCGGTCCACTAGTATTCACTTCTCGGACCAAGGAAAGTTGTGTTGGCGTAACGATAAAATTTTAATTTGGCATAGAAAATTATACAACGTGTGAAAAGTAAAATACAATTTAGTAGATAATTGTACCTCGTCATATATTTTTTGGTACAGGAAATATCTGTTTGAAGAATAGAGAACACATGAAAGATAATATTATTTTCCACACAGTATTTTTTTACATTCATTTTGCGAGTGTAAATTTCACTCAGTCTGAATTTTTTAAAGTTCTGAATTGTAATGTACAATGCTTACTATTATGAAGGTATATTATCAAGGGACTTTTCGTCGTTTTGCTTTCGCCATAATACAGCAATTTAATACGAGTATGATTTTTACACTGCACAGTACAATCATTTTCTGGTATTTGGGAGTGAAATCGTTACATTTTCATACTTTCGCGATAGGTATGAGTTACAATGTAAATTTTATACATTTCAAACGATTGGTGTAAATGGTAGATCATATTTTGTCTTTGATGTTCAATTTATGTTGGATTTCGGTTTGACTTTGATATTATCCGGAAAGCATTGGAATGAGATATGCCCGATAAACTTTATTACCTGTATTCACATTATATTTATTAAAGACTTATTACCTTATCATATATAGTTATAGATTATAGATTAATAGAAAAGCAGTAAATAATGTATAAATTATCTTAAATAAGGGAGAGTGGAAAAACTTTTACTTCCGTACCATACCATCGCCTTCACATACATGCAACATTATAAAAAACCAACAGAAGGCACACAATAAAAACGAAAAAAAAGGAATAAAAATTTTCTCTAACAATAGTTGCTTTAGGGGTTGAACATAGAGCATGTGCTCAGAATTTCATTAAATTTTTGGCATGAATTGAAAGTAAAACTTACAACAACAAAACATAGTGATGACGACGAAAGATAAATAAAATAGCAAATTACAATAGAATATCTAGGCTAGAGTACAACAACAAAAAAAAAAACCTTAACGTAAATGTCTAGTGATTTCATTTATGTTTCATATAATTAAATCTATTTTCTATTTTTTGTTAGTTCTTAGGATAAAGTTATTTTCGGCTAGAACAAGAAGGGATAGAATTTGCAAATTCGTAACTACATAATATTTGATTAGATTATTAGTCATTTTGTTATATAATTAGGCATTATTATCTTTTAATGAGATTATAATTAGGTGGAAACAATTTAACGGAATCGCTAGGTGCGGCTTATCTATACAATTATATTGTGCTATATAATTAAATTATAAATTGTTATTATTATTTAAAAAAAAAAAATTAGCATATTAAATTTCGTGACCACACACAACAATAAATTCTTTTTTTTGTTATGATAAATATTAAAATTAATTATGGAAAATATTATGAATAAAATAATAAAAATATACAATAAAATAAATTATAATTTGCTTGTCTGGAATAAAAATCTGTATGTGTAGTTTGGAAAACTGAACTCTCGCATCTTTAAGGACAGAGTATTGTAACGTTAGAAATCTATCAAAATCAAGGGGCCTATTATGAAGTTTATCCGATATCGTAAATTACGAAATCGTAAAATCCGATCCTCGGCGGATATTCATTTTTATGAAACACGTATTTAAACTGTCTAAAGTGGACCAATGAAATTAGTTCTAATAACCAAATATAGAGGAGTGAAGCCATTTTTTTGTTTTCTGTAATTTTGTTGTTGCTGTCAAAGTAAATACTCGGGTTTTATATCTAATTTCGTGTGATTTGTTTATCGTAAAAATAAAAATAAATTAACATCACATATTTAATAAAATTTAATGGATAGTAGATGTGAATTAAATATAATTACATTTAAAAAAAATTAATTTTTTTTAATTAAAATTTACACAAAATAAATTAAAACAAACTTTTCTTCTTTCGTAATTTACGATATCCGCCACCTAAATACCAATCGGATATGACATTTGTGTTTTCGTAAAATCCGCTAACGTTCGGATTTTTTATTTTCATAATAGCAATATCCGCGTCGGATCGGATTTTTTTTAATTTCATAATATGAATATCCGCGGCTGATCGGATTTTACGATATCGGATAAATTTCATAATAGGCCCCCAAGAAAGGTACAATATCAATGTAAAACAGTTGTTACGTGAATTTTCCCCTTTTACCGCATGAATGAACCACTAAAAATGCATCCCTTGAAACTAAATAGAACAGCGCTTAGCCACGAGTACACCGTAAATGCTTTGTGAGAACGCAAAGACAAGCCCGGTAAATTTATTAGCCAGTTAAAAAACTATATAATATTAAAAAGGATGAACTTACACACCTAGCAGAAGAAAAAAATCATATTGTGATGAAAGACACAAACATCTCCAGTTACTTTTTAATACATTTTTTACTATTAATGCTGCCTTACTGCACACATCCATACATCATAAAACATTTCTAGGACCAAATTAAACAAGTGTTCGAGGAAATATAAAAAGTACTACTAGATGATAGGCAAAATGTAGCAGGTGATAAGTCAGCCCGAAAAATGTCATACTGAAATTTTTGGCGAATTGCTTGGCTAAAATGTAGTTAACCCGAAAAAACTGTAAATGTTAAAAAAATGCGGGGTTATTCCGAATTTAAAATATAAGACACACATAAAATGGGCTATAAAAATATTAAGACAAATCTCAAAACTCCATTTCCTTATCATGACGTAAAATAAGTAAACGTTGGTGTGTGATTGTGTAAGTAAAATATTTTCACGTCAGATTTATTGAGCGAAACGTAAAATTATATGAAGTTAATACCACAAATATCCAGATGTGGCCAAATTATTATCACATTTAGATATTTGGAAGATCATTGCTTTCAAATAAAAATTAAAATTTATTTGTTAATATTTGTGAACATTCCTTTGGCATTCTACTTATTGCATTTTTCGCTATGGTGAGTAGATCTGCGTCATTTTCCCAGACTTCCTTCATCGCTTCGATCAGTTCTGGTCAGTTCTGGTCAGTCTTCGATCAGTTGGTGCACGGGCACTTTTCTGCTACTTTTTCTTTAAGAATAGCCCAGATATTTTTGATGTGATTCATGTCTGGGCTATTCGCTGGCCAATCAAGGATTTGAATGCCGTTGGTCCTTAAATATTCGATGACTTTTTTTGCCGTATAGCACGGAGCCTTTTCATGCATAAAAACTCGGTCCCCATTGAATTTTTCATTCATAGTCGGTACCAGTTGTGATTGCAGAACATTTAAATATTGATTCGTGTTCATTATCCAGTTTACTACTTAAAGTGGGAAGAGTCCTTTTGATGATATTGCTCACCAAACCATAACTCTAACTGGTTGTATGATCTGCTGTTGGACACAGGAAGGTAAATTTTCTCCTCCATTTGACCTACGAACGGTCCTGGGCATTGGTAGTGTCAAAGTCATCATAGTCTCGTCACTGAATACAACCTAATCAAGAAATAGAAAAAAATAAAGTTGAAAGACATTTGCTCATGTTTCTCTTTGTTGCATCATCCTAGCGTTTAACCTTTGCTTCTTGCGAGGTCGTCTTGCACATAGTCCATATTGAAAAAGTCTATGTCTCACTGTTCCCTCCGATATTTCCGCACCAACGTTACGCATTGTACTCCTCAGACACTTACTGGATAACGTTCGATCTTATTTAGCTTTCCTTAGTGACTACATTTTCCTGTTCTTCTGGGACTCGTTGAAGACTAAGATGTTAATTTTTGCGAAAATGTGGTGACGAATAAATGGCTCACTCCTGTTTTCTGGGCTATTTGCACATGTGTATACTGGCCTATTTCCAAATACGTCGAAATTTTGAATCTGGTTACAGCAATGATGTCCTTTGCATTACTCATAGTGAATTTCACTAATATTAACAAATCCACTTTCACTTTTCAAAGTCGTAAACGAGACTGAAATTCTTCAGTAAAATACTTATTCTTAAATACTATCTAGTTATTCGATATTCTGTCGAAAAAGGTGTTAATGACAGAGTTTTAAGTTTCTCTAGACAAATCGCGATAATCCTACATTTTTACATAATTTAAACTTTTTTCGGGTTGACGACACCTAAGCTAAGAAATGCACCAATAACTTCGGGATCACATTTTTCGGGCTGACTAACCGACTTACAAGTGATGATGCAAAATGTTGGATTTTGCCACTTCGCGGATGAGGAACAACTTTAGTGAAAAGTGGTTCAATTCGAAGATCAACAATAGCAAAAGCACTATATAAAATCCAACATGCTAACGCTAAAATATTTTGCTCAAATATTAACGCCATTATCAAACCATTAACCGGCTCGTCTACTTCCTTATCATTAATCACGAAGAGATAATTAGAAACGCAAACGAAGGAGAGCAGTTAAGAGCGGTCCTGTTTCATAGAATTGCCACTATTCACTTTTCACCCCTTGCGGCATTGATTCCCGCAGCTCAGTCATATAGTGGGGAAAAGTCTTTGGTGTTGTAGTGCTTGAATAGCAGCCTTGATATTCGTAACGAAACTCGCTTACTTATCTACTTAAAATCTAATGTCTTAACCCTATATACAACTTTGGAGATATTGACTTTGAATAAGAATTGCGTCATTCATTAACTTGTATGGTATAAGCGATTTCGACACATAAATCCCACGATATTTTTCTTTGTTTCTGTCTCTACCCTAGGGGACAGGGTTAAGAACAAATTGTGTGTAATCTCTCTAATAATTTTCTATTTTCTCCTCCGTGATAATATTAAAGAGAGTACTCCATCCTCCCAAAAACGATTCAGCCGCTTCGTTAAACTAGTTTGCAGTGTGGTCATATTTAAAATGCTAGTCCGTTACTGGGTGATTTGAAAAATAAAAAATCGTATCGCGGAGTAACCAACTTGGATTTATTTCACTGGTAATTATTCAGGCTTTTTATCTAATTTCTTTTGTTGTAAATATTTCCATCCGTTTGAGAGATACAAATTTTTTTTTTTGAAAATTAAATTTTGCTGTGGAAAATTAAACTGTGGCTTTAATTTTTTTCAATATCTGATTTTAATTTACTATTATATTCAGAGTAAAATCCATAAAACGTGTGTGTAAATATTTCAACAATGGCAGTAGCATGTCTGTTTTTGTCATCACCAACGAAAACACAACAATATGCTACGAATTACCAGTTATTGCGATACATTAGCAGCAACGAATCAGTTTGGGGTATTCTAGATTTTGAATTTATCAACGGTGTCAACGGAAGTTGTCCACCTTGCAGTTTTCAGCTCAACTCGGTCAGCGGGTGTAGTTCACTACTTCGCTACTACGTAGTAACCAAACATGATTTAGACAGTAATTTTTGAATTGTATCAACAAGATACTTTTGTAAGAACATTGTTTTTATCCTGAGATCTCACAATACTATATATGGAATGTATCGCTAATTGTTTTCTGTAAGTGGAAAATAGAACAGTAAAAACTTCAGCTTAAACACAGTTGTAGGATCGGCTTCAAAACAGCATTTTTCAAAATGAATCTAGAATTACCTTTTCATTAATTTCTGGAATATGGCTGACAGGTACGATAAACGGAACACGGTGAAATTTGACATGAATGAAATGTTTGAACGATTCTTCGTTTAAATTAAAGGATAAAGCCAAATGAAAGGAACTACTTGTCTATTTCTTAGTCGATTGTCATAGACACACTGTTAGTTTCGTAATTATGATTAACTCAAAATCAGTATATCGATTTTGTCTCGTGAGTTACTCATTTAAAATGAGTAAGCAAAAAAATCGAATACGTACACAGTTATACACAATTATGTCTTTGTATTTGTATTTTTCTTTTGTTCGTATTTGTGTCGGTTTTATGATGAACAGTATCAAAATAACGCGATCCGGGCGAATCGATTTAATTATTATGCTGCTTATTTTCTTTTATCAGCACATTACGTCTTCTCTCGAGCTGTGGAGTGTCATTATTTAACATGCTAATATATTTTATATTTAACATTTTTTTAATCATAAATTAATTTTATATGTTTTAATAAAATTTTATAAGTAAATTTATTTTAAATTCCATAAATTTTAAAAATAAAATGTTAACTATAAAAAAAAAAATTGGAAAATACATAAACGACACAAATATATGGCGTTTAGAATGGTCGTGCTCCTCAATATATTAGCCGAAATCATGTAAGCGCTCAAAGGGTTAATATAAATAAAAAAAAAGAATGACACGAGGCTTGCATATGCAGTAAAACAATCATACGCACGAAACTAACACAAACACAAATGCTACTACTATATCATTCCGGTTACACTCATTTCGTTCACACATTTTGAGACAAAATCCGTATACAGGATTGCGTACTAGTGTGCCATGTTTAACCATAGTTACAAACTTAATTTGAACTCGTTTTCGAAATGAGATATTTTTCCTCATTTCGATGCATTTTAGTGCTCACAACGCCGAATGCATCAAAAATGGAGATTCCTGACACTGACAGTTTACCAAAAAACATTAGGTTTCTTGTGAGTTTTCTGCTTGTTATTGATATTTATGCTGTGTGCCTCAGGTCGATTTTTTTAAACGTTTTTGATGTGACCCTACGCTATTCGCCACCAGGTTAGAAACGAAAAGTCTCCTCGCGAGGTTACTTTTCAATTTTGTCGTCAAATGTAATTATTTGGTATTTAATGCAAATGTGTTGTGTACAAATTTTTACGTGCCACTTTTTTTTTATTTTTAAACATTTCGTAGTTGCAACTTGCTTATCATCTTCCATTATTTTAATTTAATTTAATAGTTGCTTTTCTCTACAAAAAGTTCACAATTTAGTATTTCGAATAGTCAGACACAGCTTACTTTTTTCATGTTACTTCCCCTATGAATGCGTTTATTGTGAAATACTGAGCGATTTAGTTTAGTTCATAATTTAGTCGAAAAAATTAATCTGAGGCACACAGCATTAGTTGGAGGGTTCAAACTTATTTCTGTTCTGTCAATATCAAAGTCATTTCCGACAATTTAATAGTCAATTAATTGTCAATCTTGACATTTTTGTCAATGCCTACTCCATTACTATTTTAAACGAAATTAGAAAGCAAAGGAAATTACTCATTCGAATTACACATGATTTGAAGATTTAGTATGCATATAATATTCTCCTTCAACTAAATTTTTATATAGAGCTTCGAAATTCTAGTTACCACAATTGCATAATCGTAGCCCAGATTACTCCATTTTGGAATACATCTCATGGACGTATTTTCTTAATTTATGGGGTTTTGCCATTTTAAAACATGCCATTTCGACCTGGACCCAATTTATTTATACCGTCTGAGTTTTTTAAGCTGAAACTTTCAAATATCACGGAAAATAAGCCCTCTACGATAAAAATGATCATTATCAAAATTAAATCATTCTGGAGGGGAAATACATTAGTGCTAAAATTAGGACCCCCGCCCCTGTTTGTAAGGGGGGGGGGGGGTGGGGGTAACTTGGAAACTAAGATAGGAACCCCTATTTTTTATTGCAGATTCGGATTCTACGGCTAAAAGTACGTAGGATTTCCTTGAAACATTTTTTTCGATTTATGATAGATGGTGCTGTAATAGGCGATATTAATTTTTTTTCGATTTCTCCTACTGAGAACATTATGCATACGATTCTGCAATATGTTTGCATTAAAATTAACACGTTTTCAATGTAAATACTTGAAATTAGTTTTAAACAAATTGTATTTCTTAAATTAAAAAAAAACTACTTTTAGCGTAACACAGGAACAACGACGTGGACATCATCTTTTAATTAAATTAACTGCTCAAAATGATGGCCTTCGACTTTCTGCCGCATTTCAAATGAATGTACACAACTTAGAAGCGTATATGCTGGAATTTCGGTACAGGCATGTCTTATTCGCTCAATCATACTCTCACGTGTTGTTGGTACTTCTTGGTATACTTTGTGTTTGAGATAGCCCCACTAAAAAAAATGTGGCGAAGTAAGATCTGGTGATCTGGCAGGCCAATTTACCGGACCAGCTCTACCAATCCAGCGACTATTGAAATCACGATCAGTACTTCAATAGTGTGCTGGATATCCATCATGTTGAAACCACATGTTCTGTCGCAATTCTATGCTCAAGCTTTCAAATAATGTTGGCAGTTCATTTTCCAAAATGTTTCGGTACATTTGTCCATTCTAGTTGCCTTCAATAATATGAGGGCCGATGAGTTGGTTGCCAATTATTCCACACCACACGTTGACATTCCAAGGGCGCTGATGTTCAACTTGGCGAAGCCAGTGTGGATTTTCAACACTCCAGTAATGCATGTTGTGTCAATTAACCGTTCCATGGTTTGTAAAAGACGACTCATAGGAGAACAATACAAAGCGAAAAAATTGGGATTTTGCTGTATTTGTTCTACTATCCACTGAAAAGTTGTTACCCGATTTTCAAAATCAACGCCATGAAGATCTTGTTGTATACTCATATGAAACGGATGATACTTATATCTTTCAAAATTTTGCAAACACTGGTCTGGGATAATCCGGATTCGCTAGCTATTTCTCGTGTACATATATGAGGATTGTGAGTTACTGCAGCCAATACAGCAATTTCGTTATTTTCCTCAGTGACTGTTGCTCGACGGGTCCTTTTTTTCGGTCGAACACTTCAATCAGCAGTGGATTGTTTGATCGTCCGGTAAAATGAAGCACGTGACCGAATCCTATCTGGAAAACGCGAAGCGTAGAGATTGACCGCATTATCAAGACTACGGCAGCTTCTCCATAAATCAGAACCATTTCAATTTTTTCTTGTACAGTTAAATACTCTAATTGTAATAGCCTTACTCAAACAGGTCTTATTGTTTTCGAAATAATCTTTGAACTGAATCGATATTTTTAAAACAAAAAATATCATTTATTTCAAAACCAATTTAGTCGCATGTTCCTATGCAAAATCATAGCCGTCGTTGTTCTTGTTTGGCGCTAAAAGTAGTTTATTTTTTTTTAATTTAAGAAATACAATTTGTTTACAACTAATTTCAAGTATTTACATTGAAAACGTGTTAATTTTAATGGAAACATATTGCAGAATCGTATGCATAATGTTCTCAGTTGTAGGAGAAATCGAAAAAAAATTAATATCGCCTATTACAGCGCCATCTATCATGAATCGAAAAAAATGTTTCAAGGAAATCCTACGTACTTTTAGCCGTAGAATCCAAATCTGCAATAAAATGTATGTATTTATATATGTATATATTTATGTATATATGTATGTATTTATTTATGCGCTTATTTTGAAAAATGCCGAAGAGAATCTAAATAAACGATAAATGACGTTATGAAAAATGCCGCTTTGTACCTATGGCGTGTTGAAATATGAAATTTTGAAAAATGCTTTTTAAAAATTGCCGTTTCGTGAAATGCCGTTTTGTATCTATGTCGTTTCCCAAAGAGGAAATTAAATTTTTTTTTTATTTTTTTATTTACATATTTAAATTCTTACAACTGAATACAATTCATTTAGTAATTTTTCTTTCTGAATTTAGTCACTTGTGAATGAGAACAGGCCGATTGGCCAGCTCCATTTATATAGGGTATTTACTAAAGTAGTATTTGCCTTAATGTCCTTAATCCATTAACTCAATTGGTTTTCAACATACCACGAAGCTCGCTGTCCATGAATTACTGCAAGTTTTTTTATTTCTTCTTGGACCATCGGGATATTTAGGTCATCATTCCTAGTGTACTACGGAGTGTTAACTATATTACGTACCACAGGCGCCTATTGATATAATAGCAATTTATTTTCGGCTGACAATTCCGAATTTTTCCCGAGCAGCCAATATATTTTTCGATATTTGATATTAAATTCATCTTTTTCTTTTTAACGTGCTCTTTCTGTCTGAGCCTCTTTATGTATGATTTTAGAATCATATAATATTGTTTTGGTAAATCTTCATGTAATTTGAAAAGTATACCTCTGTGCCACACCATATCGAAGGCCTGTGCCACATCTTAGAAGATACTAGAGCAAAGCTTTTTATTTTCTAATGTATTCTCAATGACTTCTGGAAGCCTATGAACCCGCTCAATAGTTGGGTGTCGCTCCCTGAAACCAAACTGATACACTGGGATAAGGTTTGTTTGTTCTACGGTTCTTTTAAATCTTTTGAGCAATAGCTTCTAAAACAATTTCGCTAGTGTTGGTGGAAGTGAAATTGGCCGGTGATATTTTCGGTCATTCGGTGGTTTGTCCGGTTTCGGAATAATTATTACTTCTGCTACTTTCCACTGCATTGGCATATATTTTTTCTCGAGGATCGCATTGATTATTTGCAATAATTACGGGTGCCTTTACAGGCAGCTTCTTTATTAGTTGCCCTGTTATCAGATCGTAACCAGGAGCTTTCTTTACTTTAATGTTCTTAATTTTAGTTCTTTCAATGTTACAGGTCTGATATCTTCGAAGCGAGATGTTATGGAGTGCTGATACAGTGTTTCCGTAACTGGTCTGCCGATCTAGAGGTTGAAATGTTTCTTCAAGATGTCCAGCAAACAGGTCAGCTTTATCTTTCGTATTTCTAGCCCATTTCCCATCGTTTGTTTTGATAGGGGGATCTGCGTTTTTGGTCGTTTAACCGTGTTGCTGCTTTCAAGTTGGAATAATGGTATCTTTAGTTGGAGCTAGAGGACAAAGGTATTTTCCAATCGTTTCATTTTTCCTGTCTAGTTCCTCTTTTATTTCATTTTCACTTTTGATTGGCACTTGAAGTTCGATTCTTTCCTCTACTAATTGCCTAAACAATTTCCAATTTGTTTTGTTACTTGTGAGCTGTGGTGAATTGGTTTTTGTTCATTACATTTTCACTAACCGTCATAATAACAGGAGAATGATCAGGATGATGGTCAGTACGTTGGTATCCATCTCTTGTAAAATTCAGAGTTGGAGTATTGGTCAGCTGCTACTAATTCTTTGCCTTTTGGAGAGGTTAGATTCTTCGGCTCTAAAACAAGACTACAAATTATAAAATCTTATGTACTTCCACATCTTTTATAGGTCAAGTTGTTTTTTGGAATTAAAAAAAAAGTATTTCAGTGAACTTTAGTTTATATTTAATTCATGTTTAAGATATATCTTTGGCTTAAGGACATATGACCACATTTCCCATCTCATTAATTCATTCCTGCGCTGTTTGTTGGAGCAGTTTTACGAATTCAGAGTATGTTTGTACATTTTTAAGTTTCTGAAATATCAACAACCTTGTTACATCCCCGCCAAACTAACAACCTAAACTAGTCGCCGCAGTCATCTCTTTGGTGCCTGCTTTTAACAGGTGTATGCTTATGAATTTTTCGTTTTTGTTAGAGGAGTATGCATATGGAACTCCTTGAATTGTGTAATTAAAAATTTCAAAACACTAGTTATGTTTCGTAAAAAGTATTTTTCATCATGAATTAAAAATTTAAATTTTGTTGTTTATTTTTCTTTTATTAGATTATCGCTTTCACTTTTATAGGTAATATAGTTAGTAGGGTTGCCAAGTTTTAAAGTCATAAGTCCTGTAGTCTTAGTTGAAAAATCCCACAAAATTGTTCGTAGACCCCAGAAAATCAAAATTGAGTAAAATATATACAAAAAATCTTAAAACTTCATTTAGTATTTTTTTTGGATCGAACCAACATTCTGAATCAGAATATTTTTAAAAATAGAGTTATATTTTTTTTTGACGTTGCGCTGATTCTGAAAGTCTTTTTTGTTGCTGTAATTTATTCGAACACATAATTCTGCCTTGACGAGTTCCACATTGCTGACAGGAATGCTTAATACTTTCGCCACTAACATTTTTAATTTAATTAAACTATTGGTGGAATAGAAATATTGACCCACAATTGTTCGGGAGTAAAAGAATCAGTATTTCCCAAATTTTGGTAACATTTATTTACAGTAATATATAATAACATAATTATCTAAATTTAAATTTAATGGTTCGGCAACTTGTAAATCGGCTTCGAAATTCAGGTCTCCACTTGTTAGTATTTCATAAAATTATGAAATATTATTTAGAGCCCGCACGTTTACTATACGCAACACACGTATATTATGAAAATTTTCCTTTCTGCTTTCCTTTGCGAATTGTAAGTGAAGAAATATATGAAATGAAATATGAAACACTTCGCAAATATATCGCCTTAGCGAAGCGAAAGTGATTCGTTAGTATTCCGCTTGGCGTATGATAATTAAAATGAAAGCGAACTTATTTGTATGGATTTGTATTTCGCATTTCTCTTCATATTTATTCATTTACGAAATGTTTTGGGATCAGAAACGAAATGCAGCTGATATGAAAACGTATCACTAGCGAACTGCTTTTTACCACGCAGTAACTTAGTTCGAATATACTTACAATTGTTTTACAAGCAAAATATATATATATTTACAAACATATTTACAAGCAAAATATATTAAACGTATAGCAAAAAATCAACTTATATATGAATGTGGTAGTGTTGGTGTCATATAATAAAACGACTTACCTGCGTTTCGTTTTCGATTCGCCTTGGTGAGGCCTCGAAAATTTATTTAGAAGGTTTTAACGATTAAAATACCGGACAAGTGGTGCAGTGGTTAAAGCTTCGGCACTTGGACCAGGAGGTACTGGGTTCGAATCTCAGAGGCTAGATGCAAATCAAATTTTATCTATCGATTATGATCGGTGATGTTAATAAATACAACTAAGACCCTCTGATGGACTGTAAAATTTAGCGCCGGCCCACCGTCCAAGTCGTACAGGTAGTTGTGTGAGTAAGTGAATGGACTAATGATGTGAAAACCACTGAAACTTAACCTTACGATAAGAATATTTTGTATGGTGAGATGAGCATTTTTTGTTTATTTTTTCAAACCCTTTGATGAAACGGTTAAAATTAAAAAATATTTAGTGATGGGGAGTGCGTGAATTTATCCCAGTATTTCATCCCAGAAAAATAAAAAATGTCCATTGGGCAATACTAGTTATATCCCATCCCAGGATTTTTAAATACATCCCAGAAAATATTAAAATGTCACAAAATATGATAATAGACGTTTTAAAGTGAACATACTTCAAATATCTATCATAAAATTATGAAAGCCAGCCGTATGTTGAGATTGGCGCTAAAACCCATTTTAAATAAAATATACATTTCAGATTTAAACGAATGGTTCTCTGGAACATAAAGTGTCGTAACCGATCTCATTTGGAATCAATTGGACAAAACGTGTACTACCTCCGAATAAAGGTCCATGGCCATCCGTATATTAGGATTGGCGCTATGGGGTCATATGTGTTAATGGCCGAATCATTTTTAGAACAAAAATCAGATTTAAATTAATGGTTCTCAGGAACCTAAAATATTGTCCCGGGAATCATTAATTTAAATCAATAATTCATACATGAACTGAATCGGCCATTGACATATGAACCTATTGTGCCAATCTCAACATACGGTTGGTCTTGCGATTTTTTTTGTAGATACAGGTCATCATGTTGTATAGAAATCAGAAGAAATCGAAGATGACATTTTAGGTTCCTGAGAACCATATTTTGTGACATTTTAATATTTTCTGGGATGTATTTAAAAATCCTGGGATGAGATATAACTAGTATTGCCCGATGAACATTTTTTATTTTTCTGGGATGAAATACTGGGATAACTTCACGCACTTGTGATGGTGATTTAATTTATAAAGGAAACTGGAAAAGAGTAAAAAAATTGTTACCCCATAAAATAAAGATCAAACCCTGAGCCCCAGAAAGTGTACTCAAACCACAGAACTGCGGGTCAAATGTATAGGGTTGGCAACCCTGAGTATAATAATAATTAAATTTAGGTTATTGTCATGTTTGTTGCTATTAATTGTATTGAAATAGATATTCACCCAAAAAATTATGATTTTTAAAAGACAATATACCTCGCTCGACCCTGAAAGTGTTGTCACCAGGATGAGCCCTGCCTAATCCTAAACAGTAAGAGTAGGGAAATTTTAAACAAGGAAATATTTTTTCTGCGTTTCTAATAACACGAAATAAAATTTTAAAATATTATATTCACTGACAACTATTTTAAATACAAAAACTTCTCATTATCAACCACGTGTGATAATTTTAGGTTTATGCATGAAATACAAATTACCACCCTCATTTTCCATCCCGTTTATACATTCCAGTTTAAAATGCGAGAGACAATAAAATATTCTACCGTATGTGTGATGTATAAACATTTTCCTACCTATATGTAAATCGGGGTACTCGTTTGAAGAACGGTGGATGTATTATTGCAGATGATTGTTTAGGTGGAAATTATAGGGTTGATTTTATAGCTTAAATTTTCGCAACCACCATCACCACTAATTTATCCAAACAAAATGAATTAGCAAGTTGACACCACAGTTTTTTTGTTTGTTGTGTATTTTATAATTTTTAAATATCATTTCCAACTTTCTACTTTGTTCTATATCATGTCGAGTCTCGCCGTCAGTGAATAATTGGATAGATAGGTGTAGATTCCCTAACCACTCTAGGAAGCCATCATCGTACACATTATATATACTTGTATACGACTGGGTAAAATGTACAAAATGAAAAATAAGTACTCTTGTAGTATCATTCCAGTAAAATCATGTTTATGTATGTAGTACATACGAGTACATAGGTAGAGTACGCCAATTGTGCGGTGTGTATGTGGAGATGAAAACAAAAATAGATTTTCCATTTCACTGTGTATTATTATTGCAAAAATTGTAATGTTTTTGAAAACTATATGCTATACACTAACACAACAAAAAAATATAATAATAAATGTACAACAATTTGTTATGGAAACGGGAGCGACAAAAAAAACCCGAAAAATTATTAAAAACAATTCCAGAACGATTAACAGATGGTGGAAGTGTAGAGCGCGTGTAATTTAATTTAATTTTTATAATTTTTCTCTATTTTCCACTCTATTGTTGTTTCGTATAGTACACGATTGTTTTGTTTTCGAAATTCGCGTTGTTTTCTATCAAATTGATTTTTAACAATTGCACACAAGTGCAACAATAAATGTATACAAAATTTAATTTATCGCATGATGTGCGATTTTTTGTTGGTACCAATTTACAATTTATGTCAGATTCAAGAAATATTTATAATTGTTTTTAATGTCTATGGAAATTTGTACCGCAAATTTGGCTGAGCAGAGCGACTAAAATATTGCGCACAAAATTTTGGTTAAAAAATGATGGTTAAGAAATCAACATAAAGTTCTGAAATCTTGTGAAATATATCGGGATCCATCAGGATTGTAGTATTTTGTATTTTCAATTTTATGGTTAAATTAAGCCAGTAAATCAATGACTCCTCAAAGTCTAATGTTTGTAAGGCATTGATGTATCCTAGATTTAATAACTCGTTCATTTCGATAAATAGAAAATTTCAATGTTTTTCCCATTTGAACCATTACTTGCTGTGTAAGTAACTCACCACCAATATACAAATTTAGAAGTGGTGGAGAAGCCTGGGATAAACAGGTGTTTTCAGTTAGCAAGAGTTCCCCCGTGTCATTAAATCATCCCATTAAAAAACTTCCTTCGAAACTAAGTACTGTACATTCATTTCGATATGAAAAATTTAAGTAAAAAAATGGAAGGATGAATGTTTTGTGGCCAACACCCGACTTTCTTTTACTATGATATATGATACATGATTTACCATTATACTCTTTTTGGTTTAGTCGTTTTTTTGCATAAATGCAGCATACTTTTCAATATACTTGCAAAAAACGAGACGCTCCCATGGAAGCTACGGCTTTCGGTCGACCGGTTTTGTTCTTAAATTACTGGGATCTTCCAATTCATGAAAAAAAAAAAACTTAAGTATGAAGTTTCTTCCCGATTAATTAATCCATCTGTGCTGGGCAAAGGCCGATTTTTTGTGGAAAATTGATTTTGTTCAAAGACCTCATTTCCGCTAAGTTTTGGAAAGTTGATCTGGACTGTTAAAATCTTTTAGTTTTAGCCGTTTTTCTTGTAAATAATATTCTTTTCAAAATATTATCAAAAAACGAAAATTCCATTATGTTTTGGGATTTATATAAATTTGGAAAAACGCAGCAGCACGTGGAGGTCGATTTGAGAATGGATGCAGATTGGTACATTTACAACGTTCTTAACGATTAGTTTTGAATATTTGTCGGTTGCCTATAAACACAGAAAAATAAAATTTTGTATTAGAATGTTTTCATTACGAAATCGAAGTGTTTTCAATGTCATTTTTTACCTAAGATCATTTCAATGTAATGCGATGTTATTTCAATAGAAGCAAATTTCAATTGTGCACGATCTAATTTGAAATAATTTATTAATCATTTTTAAAGTTATTAAATAATTTTTTAAATATTGCTTTTCCGCATTAAAAAAACGTCTAAATCGATGTTAAAAACAATTTGAATTACAGTGTCGTGAACTTCGAATTAAAAAATAAACATGCTAAAATATCATTACGAATCCACTGAATCAACATTTAGGAATTCTGTTTTTTAATGAGAATATGGTGAAATGGCATTTTGAAAGTAGTTGAATGAGATGTATTAGGAATTTCGTTTTAACATTTTATGCCTATTTATCAGAATATATCATTTTAATTTCGAATTAATTCTCTTTAATAAAATTCAAAATTATGCTTATTTTAATTCAAAAATTCAAATTTATTTTATTTATTTATTACACAATATTTTACATTATATTTTTGTTATTCTCAAAATTTTTCGCCCGTTATGTATATTGATTGGAAAAACTTGATATTTCTCGAATTTGAAAACTGGCGCATGGCGGCTCATTTATGGATACGATAAGGTCTGTTTATTATACTCTAAATTTGTGTACATTTTACAGACCACAAAACAAATATTTTTTTTCAGGAATATCTCAAAAATTTCCTATACTAGTCCATCAGTATATTCATATAAAAAATAACCTTTTTTGTAAGTTGAACCTCTAAAAGTAAAGGCTGCTGCACGACTGTGAGATTTTACCCGCACTCACAGTCTGAAGTTATTAACTATGTAATAGTTTTTGCCCAATAAAATTCGTTTACATTATTTGACGTTTCCTTCATTCGATTGAAATTGTTGTCATTTGGTGTTGAAACTACCATCGAAAGACTTTTGCGTATTGTGTCCTACGTTGTGATCCGTGTATTACTCCAACTGCAGTAACATCACGATACCAAAGTGGTTTCCTTACACCGCCTTCCCTTTCCCTGCCCCTCCTCACACCAGTAAACCTGAAATCTATTGTTATGCTAATTTGGAATCATAAAAGCGGTCGAGCGAAAAATCAATTCTAACGTTTCAAATACGTTTTATAAACGGTGCACAACAGGATCTTGGTAAATCGTTGGTAGTAATATACCTACATCGTGAAATCTAGATAATTTTAATCGGATTTTATCGTATCAATCAAATTCAATTCCGTACGTAGAAATTAATCTGTGATAAAAAGTCTAAAAATGCTGATATGATTAGAAAACCTGCATAATTACATATTGATTATGGAGGGACCGTTGAATTTACTTCGATACAATAGTTTTATTACATTTTCTCCAGATTTCCAAACTAAATTACTTTGATTCTCTTCATTTATAAAAATGTCCGAACAAAACCCAAACACAAAAAAAAATTGAACGACAGATACTTGTCGGTCATAAAATAGCAAACCGCTTGCTCATTTTCTTTTTTAAGCAAAATGTTTTATATCCATAGGTAGGCGAACCAAGTAGCCCAGAGATAAAAATATTTTATCTCGCAGGGGCATTTTTCCATATAAATGATGGAGAAATATTTTCAAGCGATTTAATTGGTTTAGCGTGCGGATCTAAAATTATAAATTTTCGCTCGCACTCGTGCAGTCGGCTTAAAAACGCATGAAAATATTTCTCCATCACTTTTTTCCATATAAAAATTCCCCTGCGAGTTAAAATATTTTTATCTTTGCGCTACTTGGTTCGCAGACGACCAACCTATAGATATACAATTGTTTGGGTTGGTTGAGGATTAATAAAGTTGGTTGATTATTCTCCCTCTTTTCTTTGGTTTTTTTTTTATTATTATAATTTTTATTTATTAAAACATTAACTTTAATTTAATAGATTTTATTTATTACGTTCTAATTGAGCGGCTATAAATCGACAGACTCAAAATTATACAATTTGTTTTTTACATGACATTGTATTAGTACATAAAAAATGTCCCACGGTTACATGACCTTATTATTAGTACGTAAATAATATCCCACAACAACATTGGGAAATTATTGGAGACACTAATTATTACATAATAGCTATTGTTCGGTAGATGTCACTGACGACAGTTGGTTCCATTATTTAATCGATGACATTGGAGCAGAGCGATGTTAAGTTTGTGAACTCGCTGGATTGTGGTTAATTTGGGTTAGACCAATACTCGGGTCGACTCGAGGTTAAAAGAATAAGGAGGAGGAAGGGTTGGACGGGTATTAACATCCCATTGCTCGGCTATTCGGGTTTTCCTGAACAACAATTTTTTGCTTAAAACAGAAAATGAGCAAGCGGTTTGCTATTTTATGACAGACAAGTATCTGTCATTCAATTTTTTTTGTATTTTAAGTTTGTTCGGAAATTTTTATACAAATTTTTAACGTACAGTCGAATTTTTTTCAGAATATCCCGTTCGGGCGGCGTCTGTGTTTCATTTGCGATATTTATTCATAATTGTGTGTATCTGGAAAAAGAGTTCCTTCAATAGCCGGTACGTTAAGCGGATTTTGTGCCAAATTTTTCATGAATTATAATCTCAATACAGGCCAATGTTAATTGTTCAAATCCAACTTTCATGACGACGACATATCGACTGCCCCCACTATCTCCGGCTTTATTAAGGAAATTCAACGGACCTCCATAATCGACATGTACTTGTGCAGGTTTTCTATATCAGCATTTTTGAAATTTTTATCACATTCCTACGTACGGAACTGAATTTAATTGCTGCGACGATAAAATTCGGGGGGCTATTTTGAAATAATCCGATATCGGATTTTTTTCCGATATCAAAAAATTCGATCCGCCTCGAATTTCCCTATTATGAAGTTGTTTGGTCAAATTTGCCAAATATAAGTATGAAGCTAGCAATAATGCGTTTTGTAATTAACTTGAAGTTGATAAATTTTTATTTTGTTGTTGTTTTGTAATGATAATGACTTGTCAGATGAAATCTATTTTATTTTCTATAATATTCTGTGTGTGAAATATATGTGAGAACATTTTTTGCAATCCCCTCATTTCGGTCCATAAACCGACAAGTAACTCAAATTGTCCCCCAGTTGTTGTCGTGCTAATAAAATCAAAATAAATAATTTAATTATAATTATTATTTAAATATAAATATTTTTTATTTAAATATATTATACTTACATTTTAAATATTGTTTTATTAATTTTTTTAGTTTTTATGTTTCGTAAAAAGCCTGCGTGCCAATTGTCGGGTAAAACTCAATTTTAAGCAAATTCATTTATTTTTGAAAAACTTCATTTATTTTTGAAAAACTCTATGCCAAACTGTTTAAAAAATTACCCACTATTGGTACACATCCATTAATTGAAAGTCGAAAGAACACACAATAATAAATGAAATTCGTCACCCAAATAGCAGTCGGATTTTGATGTTCGATTTTCGGAAAATCTGATTTCGTTTTCTCTTTTTAATTTCGTAAAAGCGGATTTTTCGATATCGGATTTTCATAATAGTAAAATCCGTTTTCGGATCCGATATCGCATTTTCATAATAAGATCAAGATCACTTGATTTCCGAGGTTGCCATCAAAGAAAAAGTAATCAATGTGCTTGACCACAACAACAAGCAGGTAGTTATAAACAATTTGTTCATGGAAAGAACCAATAATTTGACCGCCATAAATAATGAAATAAAAAATGTTATTAAAACCGATGTAGAACTTAATAAGATAATTTTACTTAATAAACACATTTTATTTAACTAATTTTGCGAAATAAAAAACAAATGTTTAATAAAATGTATTTATTAAGTATTAGTGTGTTTCGCCAAGTGCCTACGGCAAATGGCGTAAAAAGTATTAACCCTAATGTGAGTGACGTGGGTTCCCGGGTACCATTGCTAAGTACCGGCTAATGGATTAATCATCTTGATCAAAAAATGATAGCCATCCTTTCCTCGGAAAAATATCAGTGGGTATTGTAATGTATCATATGAACGGTGAGTTTCGCGGATACGGTAAAGGTTATCAGTATCACCGCGCCGTGACACTCCAAATTCTCGCCAACAACCACAATATAGCAACTTCATTCAACATCGGTACATTGAAGCGTCCATCGTGTACGTCTGCTAGCTTTTTGTGTGCTCTGATCATTATCTTGTGATCTTGTGACTTTTTGTTGTATTTGCGTAATAATATCGTGCATTAGCGCTCAACTAATGGCACAACGCTGATTGATTTCATCATCAGAATTTACAAGAAAATAAATCTGAATAAATTTGTGATCAGAAGTCGCTGGTGGTAACAATGCTCCGGCATGATTTTGCATTTGTCCTTGAAACTGTAAAATTGAAGACATATTCTTAATTTATGAGCCTCGGGGGTCCTTATTTTTCGCTAGTGAACTTGGCGGTGAAACGTTATGAATTATTGATGTGGCTTTGTGTAATGTATTTGAAAAAGAATTTACCTTAAAAGTTGGGCTTCGATATCTTTCGCCCCAAATGATGTTATTTGGAAAGAACTGTTGTACTTTTGTATATTCTGCAAAAAATGCTTTGGTCGAGGTTCTTGGCCAGGAAGCAATGATGCCAGTGTTTCTGGTGGTGGTGTCAATTGTGGTAATTTGACCTTCCGCTTTTTCACACAAAAAAACTATCCAAATTTCCGATTTTTTCGATGGATTTTACCAAAAATTATCTTTTATACAAACCTTGCCCTGACAATAACGAACACAATAAAAAAAAATCACCCAAATCGGGCGGCACTTGATTTTTAGTTGTATAGATTATACCTGTTTTATTATTCGAGCACTATCCGGCGTCCAATAGGCTATTGAAATTGCGGCTATTATTCACAGGTGCGCTGCTACTAAACAAAAAAATAAAATTGTACTTAACTTCATGTAGTCGAATGACAGTTCTTCTTTTGTGTTTATTGTTGATGATCATTTATTTATTTGGCTTGGTTTTCTTCAAAATACAAAGAAACCACTTTTTACTAAAAAAACTAAACAATTTCGTATACATTTTTTTTATTCAAAGCCAGTTTCGTCTTTCTTTGCTAAATTTACAACATCAATCTCATATATGTTATTCTAAATTGGAATACATACTTTCAAACCAACTTTCCCGCTGGTAACTCTATTCTACCTGTAGTTTTAATGTTCGCCACCAGGACAGTTTTAGTGTTATCAGTTGTTTTGGAGCGTAATTGTTTTTTCGATTTTGTTTATTATTAATTCTCTGTGCTAGTTTTTTTGAGCTGAATTCTTGATTTTATTACCGAGAATGAATAACCTTTTGGAGAACGGGATTAAAGAATATGTTATATGTCCCGCGTCATTCGGGCTTCTACAAGTGCACGAAATCTCAATCAGTTTAGATTAACAAATATACGAAAAGAAAAAGTGATCATTAAAAGCATGAAAAAAATTTAAAATATAATTAACGCACTCAGTGCGCCAATAAAGTTCTAGAATCGTACAAAACAAACAAATAGATTTGAATCTTTGTAGCATCACAGCCTCACGTGTAACCATAAACGTCACATAAAATACCAAATATACCTATATACGTATACGGTTTAAACCGAAAACATGAACATTGCCTGTTGTGTGGAAAACTTCGATTTCCTAAATCAAAAATTTTTATAAACTGTTCACCCTTTTTCCAATTTATTTTTTTTTCCCATTTCCGTTACTGTCAAAACATGTCAACATTTTTTTCCCGTTGTGGCAAAAAATTCGGGTAAAAATAATAACTGCAACGGCGGTACCAGTCAAAAATGTTAGTAATGTAGAAAAAATATGGAATTTTCATTTTTTGTTTGTTTCTGAATCACAATATTATATACACATGTACCCGCATGCCAATCTTTCACGTACGTATAATGTTCAGTTCTTAAAAAAAAAAATCCTGCGATGCCATACATCCTTCTAGTTCTTTATTGTCAACCTTTTGATTTGTAACAATTTGTAACCGCAACGAAAAGCTTTTAAAATTTAAATATTTTCCGCTGTGCGTTGGCATATCGTGCGCTTCAGAAATGGAAATAAGAAAAATAAATCTGACATAACGAATTTAGGTAAATCTTTGATGATTTATAACAAAAGATTTGTACAAATAGATAAAAAAAAAACATTTTGGTTTTTTTGTCTCTGAAAATTTTTTTTTGCAAAAATTTTTTATTTTATATTAATAAACAGAATATGGTTCAAAGGATATATGATGTTTGGTTTATAAATCATATCAGACATGGAAGCTGGATTAAATTTTGTTATTTTTTGCTCTCATGTTTTTTTTTTTTGGTATTTGTGATAGGAATTTTTATGTCATAATGATTTTTGACATACAGAATATAAAATAAATTTAAATTTTGTTAATATTCTAAACTATATGGATGTATATGTACGAGTATATAGCTTATTTTTAAAGTCCAAATAAATGTTGGGATTAAACTTTCGGACTAATGAACGAGTTTGTAAATTTTAAATGCAGAATTAGACATTGTGTGTTACAAGCAAATAATGCGTGCCGCAATTCATTCATCATTTCTAAAAATTTCTTTATTTGTAAAACAAAAAAGTTATTTATCGCTCAAATAAACAAAAAAAAAATTCCTCTCATGGCAATTAGGTCCCATCCATCAATTCCACCACTAAATATATATACAAAAAAGCGCGAACACAAACAAATAAACAAAAAAGCTCTCACCAAAGAGTAACTTTTTGTTATCGAAGTAACATTTTTTTTTATTATTATTATTAGATTTAATTTGATTTATTATTTATTTATTTTTACGTCATGAGTGTGTGTGTGTGGTACGAGCGTTGAAAATATTTGTTTGCCAGGCCTCCCCAATACATTCATTTACAGGCAATGTTTTGGCAATTTTATAAAGGCAAAAAGCTTTATACATATTTTGATTGTTTATGGTATTCGATTGTTTTTCTAGTTGTTCCATTGTGAGATCAATTAAAATGATACAAAATATTCGAATGCTTTTTGTGTATATAGTTTGTTCAAAACCAATCAGAAATAAATTTTGTTACAAAAATAATATCGAGATGATTTTATTTAGAAATAAATTTATTTGGTTGTTTTGTGTCTATGTATAGTGTTTAAAAAAAAGCACAAAATAACAAAACGCTAAAATCGGTTTTAATGGCCTTTTTGGATAGTGCGGTATCTCGCATCACGATATATGGGTTTTTGATTATCTTTAATAATGAATGAATTTTATTGGAAAATCGATCGATTTAAACGCATACTGAATACCAAAACCCCTGGTATTGGGTTATTATGTTTTAAAACTATATACGACAAAATCGATATCCAGTCCAATTTGATTTATAGGGGCGACCTATTTATTCGATTAATATTCAATATTTTGGTTTAGAAGAAAAATATGAGATAATTATTTGTCAGAGTGAGCGATGTGAGCTTATTATTTATTTCCAAGACAAAAATAAAACACAGATTGGGTTGATCCTGAGATTTATCTACAATGTTTCGCTTATTTGAGTTTTGGAAACCAAGTCAGAAAACACAGTTTATTTTATAAACCAAACATAGACATGTGAAAAACACCATCACCACGTTATAACATGTAAAATCTAAGTGTGTTTCCACAAGGACATCATCGGAAGCTGAAAAGGAAGTTTTGTGCATGAGAACGTAAATCTTTCTCCGGCAAGAAAGTTTCAAGGGATTTTTGAAAGGATGATATATGGCAAGAAGAGCTACATTGCTCACATCGAGGTACAGGTGCTCGCGTCGAAAGTAAATGATTGCAGGGAGTTGCACCGCCACGGCCAAGTTGTTATTTTAAATGTTTTTAATTTGTTCTAAACTAAATGTTTTTAATTTGTTCTCGGAACACTTTGATAATTTGAAAAACTACACTCTTTAAAGTTTAATTTCATACATTTTCGATCATAATGACCAGCTGTCTATGTGTATGTTTTGATAATCCAAATTTGTACCGCAGACTTCCAAATAATGGTCTTGTGCCTCAATATTCGTGTCGCAAAAGCTAGACGAACAAAAAATGGAAGTCGTTTAAAATCAAACGGCAAGTCGGATGGAATCATTGAAATGCGGGAACCAAAACGTCTTGGCAAATCAAATGAATTCAAAAATTAGATTAGATAATTATTAATCACATTGCCATCATTATTAATAGACAAAATCGACAAAATTCCAAGAAAAAATTCATTTCCATTATTCTAAAAATTTAAGTAACATTTATTTTAATTTACTAAAATCCATAATTGCAAATTCGAAAATTCCATAACATAATGCCAAAAAAAAATCCAAAACCTACAATTCAAGTGGGCGACTGCAGCAGGGAAACTTTCGGGTTTCAAAATGAAATTTTGCTTACCGATTAAGTCCAATTTGTGCAAATTAGTGCTCACGGGAAAAATTTAGTGCTAGTCCGGGAGCCGAAAAAACGGAAGAAGAAAATTGCAAATTTCGCCTGAAAGATGAAACAAATAAAACCCGATTTCTAGAAAAAAAAACCCAGAAATAATTTAAGCCGTTCAATCAACGGTTTTTGTTGTTCAATGGAATTTGGGTAATCCTGGATTAGCACAAATTCAGCCACTATATATTTTGGATGGCAATAAACAAACCTGATAGGAATATGCAATGAGAGTGCCAACTTCATAGGTTTCTAGAAGACTTTTTGTCATAAAACCGTTCAATTAACGGTTTTTGTTCAATGAAATTGGGCCAATTCTGGATTAGCATAAATTCAGTCACTATATTTTTTGGAAGGCAATGAACATGTCTGACATGAATATACTATCTCAATTGCTTATTTTTGGATTATGTAGTTTGTCATTTCTATTTTTTAATATGTTGTTCTACAAAAATATTATTGAACGGTATCATCTGTATTTTGTTTGATTAATATAGTATCTTTTAGGGGCTAGTTTGGTTTTCCTCGATTTATGAATGAAAATTTATGAAAATTAAATTTCTATGATAGGCACAAATATCGTCAGTGTAGCCGCCTTTGGAAAGTGTTAAAATTAGGCTTAAACTATTTCTGGACCTTTTATGGACCAGAAATTTGGGTTATTTGGTCAATTTTTTGCAACTTTCTTCACATCAACATCATCTAATATGCGCTCGAATTATTTGAAATATCCGGGAATGGAGCCAGCCGGGTGGTAAAAAAGCCAAAGATTTAGCATTCGAATTTTTAGCGAGCATTCTTCTGAATTCCCGTATTTTTTGGTTGTAACTTTTGGATTCTCCTCCAAATCAAATGACCAAAATGGAAAAAGCATCCTTTAAATTTAGTATTTGGAAAATATTGCAAAACAGAAAGTTAGAGGAAACACCTGTCCTTCAATAATCCCGTGAATACGGAGCAGTTGTCTAAAAACTTTTGGTACGATGTAAAAAGTTCCATCCATTATCCATACCGGTGATTGCGATAAAAATTAGCCAGCCCCCTTATTCCTGAATACGAATACGAATCGAAAATGTACGAATTCGTATAATTTTTTTTTTTTTTTTATATATTACTTTATTTATTGAATCTTTCAAACATGAAAATAACAATAAGTTTTCAAATCTTAATAACTGTAAGGTAATTAATGTATAACTGCGGAAAATTTCTATCTAAAATGTACAAAAAATTCAGAAATTTGTTTTTCATAGTTTCAGTTGTTTTGGTGAGCATTGGCTTACTTGAAAAAAAATCACAAATTGTGGTTATATGGTTCTCACATTAAACCACAATGAAAATGATCAATTTCGAACACTTAAATTTAGTAACTAGTTTTTTTTTTCAAAAACTAAAAATCGCTCCTTTAAAAAATTCTATAATATAAACCATAAACGTTTTTCTTCTAACAAAACATTCAACTGATTTGACTTGACATTTTAAAATTAAATTGCACAGTAAAAAATCAATGCCTACTAAATTGAATCTGGGTTATTTATTAAAAGTGGAAGAAAAGTGGTATTTTTCCACATTTTGTTAATTTCAAACAGCGCCACGTACCGTAAATAAACCAAGCTATGCCAAGAACCTTCCAAACACCATAAGGAACACATCCACAATATTTCATCAAAATTCGTTGAGCGGTTCGCGAGTCTAGAAGACAAAAACAATTGTCAAGACAATTTTAGGATAAACTTCATGTACGCGATACAAATATTTGACAAAAACTCGGAACAAATTACTCGTGCCTAGGTGGTAATTAACCGAATAAAACTTTGGATTTTTAAAGCCAAATTCTTTGTGTAAAAAAAAACTAAAGTGATCAATCAAATAAACACGTCAACTCTGTAGCACCAAATGCAATCACACTCTCGCATTATCAACAGTTAACCATCTTATGAATTGTGGATTTTGCACCCCTCCTAAATGCCTTCCTATTTACACTCCAGAAAATGCCATTTATTGTATCCATTTGTATGTGTGTGTGAGTATCGAAATAAATGGCAACAAACGTATTGGATTCCAAACACACAATAGAAAAACGAGACGAACACAATAACACGAAGTTCTAAAGATATCCTTTTTACCAAAATACAAAAAAAGGGACATTGAGAATGATTAATTATATTGTTTTTATAATTGATCTTAATTGAGGTGGTAAACAGTTAAATTAATCATTGTGTCATGTGTTTTCGTTCATCGCGATTTTTTTTTGTTGTTGCGGTTGCCAAAATACAATCATTTATAATTTTTTTTTGTGTTCGTATTTTATTGATTTATTTACTTATTTTGACTTTTTGTATTTAGGTTAAATTATATTGTGTATATGCGAAAAAGCCATAAAATCTTTTAGATGAAGGATTTGTCTCGATTTTATAGCAGCGACAGTTAGATTACCCAGAAACACACATCCGTTTAACGAATCCCGGGCGTAATCAAATTCTAATAAAATCGGCGTACATAAAAAAATTATGAAATCATTTAAGCAAATTTTTTTAGTATCTTAGTATCTTATATACATTTTATGGTAGTATAAACCCCTGTTCAAGTGTAGTTTCGTATTAAGTGTAGCACCAAGTAATTATTTTAAAGAATGTACATGTTACACAGACTAAACCAACTTTTGATTATTTTACTTTAGTGGTTCTCGTCTCGTCCGCCCTCCTTCTTAAAAACCGACATTAATTGAAAATAAAGTTATGTGAAGGGAAATCTTAAGAGGAAAAACAATGGGAGTACCTACCGGTACATATATACAAGACATAAGAGATCAACAGAACATTTGTTTTCAACACACAGCATGAAAATGAAAATTTTATTTTTTGAACAAGAGATAATACTTTTATGAGTATGTTAAATAAAATAATAGATTTTTCATGCTCCGTGTGGTGCTGGTATTGGTGTTATGGTTTTGCTCTTTTATACCATTTAAGGATTATCATTATTGTTACGATTTAAAACGAAATAAAATTATTGCTTTGTTGTATATGTGCTGCAATATTTTGCTTTAAGTATTATTAGCATCTTGTACTTATGATCTAATTTGTATTTGAAGAAAATGTATTCGATAAATTAAGATGTGGCTAAAGCTTAATGTTAAATTTTTTACGATTTTGCGAATACCATAAAACTATAACTAATTTAGGCTGAGTGATTTGTGGTTCAGTCTAAAGTGGGACGAATATAGCTGAAAATATGAAGATCGATTCTCAAAATTGTAAGATGAACGAGATCATGAGGCAAATCTTAACTACTGCAGGAGCAACAATAAATATTGATTTTTTTTTTTTTTCTAAATTTACGAAAACAATACACCACAGATTGGCAACTATTAGAAGGTTTAGTATATTAGTCGACATTGTTAGTGTTATAAGGAATGAATTCTAAATGAGACTAGATGTGACCGGATGAAGATCAAAATTACACCGATTAGATATCAAACGGGGGAGTTCAACAAAGTAATACTGATACATAAGATTTATTGACCGAAAGCTTGAAGGTGATAATAAAGTACCACATATTTGACGTCGAGTGGATATTTTAAAATTCTGTAAATAATGGCACAGTGGTTAAAGCTTTGGCGTTTGGATCGGGAGATACCGGGTTCGAATCCCAATAGGGGCAGGCTGAAAATCGAATTTCCATCTACAGATTACGATCTGTGTTGAAATGGAACACATCTATGACCCCCTGACGGAGTGCAAAACTCATGGGCCGATCCATTTTCATGCCAGTATAGCCTGGCTATGCAATGTGCTCAAAATCGAACCTATAGCCGTACGTCCTCGAACTGGCAACGGCGTAAAAGTATGGACGGAAAAAGCAAACCACGAAAAAGTTGGAAGGGCCTATGCCCCAGAACAGATTGTCGTGATATGGTGCAGTGAAATTTTTTTTTATTTAAAGTGACAGTCAATGAGCGTTCTTATATTTTAACTCAAAAGTTTGCGTGGGACTGGGGAAAATTTACAATTTGGTTATTGTAATTTAACTAGAAGGATTTTAAAATACAACTAATCCATTTTACACGACATTTGAGATTGCTTTGCACAACCGACATATTAAACACGATAACGCATTTCTTAAGTTTAAGTTTTATATGTTGGCGGTTATATAACGAGAAATTGTATTTATAAAACTGTGCACCTTTTAAAGGTGGGGATTTGTCAGCGAGAATAGGAACATAAGCAACATTCTTTGAATAGAAAAGCTAATATGCCGTAGAGACTCTTCTTCACTTTTCTCCTTGCTTTGTCGTGCGAGGTTCATCGACTAATATTGCTTTGATCGATGCCCAAGTGAGTTGGATGTTTTATGGTTTTATATTTATTTCTATTTTTTAGCACCGCTAATTTTCATTGTCTAATATATGACTGCCTAATTTTTTTATTGTCCTTATTATTCACTCTTCAATTTTTTCACTGTCTTTAGAAAAATATTACAATATCAAAAAAATTACGAATTCAAAAATTTAAGCCTTATGCACGCACTCACTAAGAAAAACACCTTGCAACAAACAAAACGAAATGCAACATTATTAAGCATAACAAAATAAAATCCCTTCCAAGATTTTATTTTTTTCAATAGGGAGGAGGTATGTTGTGAAAGACACGACCACTTTCTCATTGCTCCAAACAAAATTAAATTCTATAACATAAAATTCAACTCAAGACCAACATATCTGTGGCCACAAGGCGTAACCGCCTAAGTTGATTTAAGACAGAATTGAATTATGCACACCATGAGATTCGCCATAATCGGTTACGTTTGTACACAAAATTTTAGATTTTTCCGACAATTACAACGAAAACTACACCATAATAGAAAAATACCTAAGCGCCTAACTCTATTTTGATAAATTTAATGTCCGTGCACTAACCGCCTAAGTCGGCCTAATTTTGAAAAATAGACCTAAGCGCCGACTTTTTTTTTATATAAATATTCTTAAATATAACCTCTGCTGACCATGTGACCTACCTTATATTTTATAAGGTCAGTTGTATTCTAAACTCCATTTTAAATTTAAAATAAAAATATTACAAATTTTTCAGGAAAAGTATTTAAACTTTAAATTGCTCTACTGAAAAAACAAAAATTGAATTGATTTTGCGTCCGACTCGGTAAGGATTACAACTTTAATTGTCAATCTCGAATTTTCGTCTCTCAGCATTTGTTGGTGGACGACACAAAGCAAATTCGGTGGTCTTTATGTTTGTGGATAACTTTACTTTAAATTTTGATTCAATAAATTGCCCATGTTAAATTGTTAGTAAACACTTTCAACAAAACAGACATTTGAACCCAGACGCGTCACACATTTAGATAATTAGTTTGGGAGCCCAGTATAGGAACCATGCGCAGATTTTAGCGAAAAAAACAAGATACAATTTTTTTTCGATTAAATAAAAATAAATGAATGCAACCAAACTGCTACACAAATTTTGTGTATGTAACCCGCAAATAAACTAACTAAATTTAGACAAAATTTTATCAGTGCATAGGAGGGTACCTATAAAAAAATATTCAATATTTTGAAAGCAATTTTTTTTTTTTCTAGCAAAAATCAAACAAATTACTTTATAATTATTTATAATTTTTATTGAGGAACGAGAAACACCAATTCGCCTTGATTTATATAGTTTTACTAGAAATTTATTTATTAATGTTTTAATATATACAAGGATCGATTTAAGGCTGTGATACATGTACAGATTTTGCCTTTAAGGCAAAACAATTGGCCTTATACAAAATTGAGAAATGTTCATTTTAAAATTTTTGCCTATAAGGCGATTCCAGATGGCCGACTTTAAACCAATCAGCGTGCATAATTTTTATGCCTTAAAGGCAAAATGTGTGCATGTATCACCGCCTTTATTTGGGTATTTAATATTTAGAAAATAATCTAGGTAATAAATTAGTCAATACCGGATACGGATATATTTAAGGGCTTCAAAACAATTTTAAAATATAAATATTTGTTTATTGAACTCAACATTATTTCATTATTCAAAATGTAAAACGAACGGCGATAAATTACCACAAATTGAAAAGTCATTGTGAAATGTAAAATAAAATAAAATGAATCAAAGTTGCACATACGTCTGCTATGATTTAAAAAATATTAAAAGTTGACGTACGTTTTTCTAGCAACTACAAGAAATTATATCGAATTTTTTTTCGCTAAAATCTGCGCATGGTTCCTATACCCAGTAGTACAAAGCAGCGCTCAATGCGCGCATAAACAGCATATAATTAGAGCGCTCAATTTTAACTTCAAATTGATGCACCTAATTCCATGCTTTTCGTACTGTTGTCGACCGAAAACTCGGCTTTGTTTCCCCTAAAAATTAATTTGTCTCTCTTTCATTTCGATTTGAGTATAAAATGTAACTGTTAACCGTTGGTTTACCAGAAAAAATATTTTTTTAATGTATTTTGTTGTATCAAAACCAAACTAATCATATATTATTGATTGTGTTTGGTTTTGGTTGTATGTACCAAATTCAGATACAACTACACATTTTTTAAATTATTACTTACTTTATATGTTGTCCATGTATTTCCACCTGTAAAACATTTACAAACGTCTATTACCTTCAGCTGAAATCTGGAGACTGATAGAAATAAAATAACAATTTTTGAAATGAAATTGATAAACAAGAGATTAGGTGGGGGTAAAAATGCAGTGCATAGAAAAAACCGAAGAAAATTTATTTGTTTTCTCGCTTCGACGTGTGCAAATGTTTCCATCTATTTCATTCTGCTATCAGCGTTTGTTTGCTGGGTACAGATGCTCATAAATCAAAAAATTAACTTTCGAACACTTCTTCGACCCCAAACGGCCCCTTAACAAAATTAGCCAAAAAACAATCGAGCCCAGACGCTTACCACCCAATTAGTAATATATAAATAAACCAACTATCTAACAATCATTTGAGCCATGACGCTCCGACATTCGATTTAATTAACTCACAGACAAACCAAGACACCAATAATTCACACATAACAAACGCACGCATCGACAATTTATTCACTGTAATATAAACATAATAATTTTATATCTCTACAAAATCTCCAAATTTCTACAAGATCAAATGTATTGACCAAATTTCGACCACAATCTACATGAAACACAACCTGTTAAATTACAATAAACAAAAAACGTTACACCTGCAAAATTCTGAAAACATTTAATTCTGATATTTTATTCCGATCAGGCATTCTGTTTTGGCTGTAGAGAAGACACATAGGTACGAAAAGCCTTTTGACACCCATTTTTCGAATTTCAGCAAATCTGTAAAAAATTCGAGGTCGAAAATTTTCAAATTACTACGTAAAAGAAAGTAAATGGCGAGAAATTGGATTTTCAACTCTTTATTCTAGGTGACACGATTAAACGGGACAAAGGCAGATAAAAACATAGGCAGGGCGGTTCGTAAATCACTCTGTCCAAGTGGAGAAGAACCCAGTGAAATGGGGATTGAAAATACTGCAAATCAACAATACTGATCTACCAATTGCCAATATTTATTTGTTTAATTATAATTCACAATGACAATTTTTATTAACCTTAATCCACTCAAAATCTAACACACCTCATTTTGAGCAATAGTTGCTCATTCATAATGAGATATGCCGGTCGGGGTGGACTGTACAATTTTAAGATAGAAATTTTTAATATAGTATGTTGTACAAATCTTGATTGTTTTGAAATTGGTACCGCCACCAGGTGATGAGTTTTTATTCCGAATAGTTGTAGAAACTTAAATTCTAAGAACTTTTCAAGTACGTCACATTTCTCTACGAATGATAAATTAAAAGTACCGCCACCAGGTGATGAGTTTTTATTCCGACTATAATAGTTAAGAATTAAACAAGGAATATTGGCGGTTGCAAATATTCCTTGGAATAATATTCTTTGTGTATCTTGTTTTTCTTATTTATTCCTAAAATACATCATCCTCTGATGCTCTGGTGAACGGGTTGTAACTTCGCTGTGACGCCTTTTAAACAGTGGCCTTTTAATCGTTATGTCAGATATGGAATGTTTTTTTTTATGCATTTAGATTTTCCTCGAGAATATGCTTACATTGCAAATTCCAATTTACAATTTAAAAAAATTTGGAAATAAAAAAAAAATAAAAAAAATATAAACCGTTTGACTCGAAAGTCGAAGGCAACTCCAATAGAAACATTAAGTAATGCTCTGGAAAAACCAAAAGTTGGTTACAGGTACCTACTATTAAATAAAAAGAGAGAATCGATTGTTTCACTGGAGAGAACCAA
Organism: Nephrotoma flavescens; assembly: GCA_932526605.1. Lineage (NCBI taxonomy): Eukaryota > Metazoa > Arthropoda > Insecta > Diptera > Tipulidae > Nephrotoma > Nephrotoma flavescens. Next base: position 237,033,082 of record OW052220.1, read on the forward strand.
CGGTGTGATCATCTAGTAGATGGTAGCGGATTGGGGATCGTTAGACTTCAAGAGAACTCAAAATCAGACGAAGCTTTTGCTGTTCTTCTATAAAAAATTAAGGCTGAAGACTTTGACATTATTTTAAATCAAAAACCTTGGGTTAGTATGAATCGAGCACTTGTATTAAGGGCTCCTAACTTTATACTTTCACTGGGAAATATTGTGAACTCACATCGCACAATTTCGGATTATCTCTAATACGAAGTGAACATAAAAGTCACCAAAATTTTTCCTAAGCCACAAAAGAAAACCACCGAGGCACTTTTATAATTATTCTATGAAATACACTTCCGTCATTGGATTTGAAACCTTCTGTATCAATACAATGCTTAATGATCTAGCAGTCTAACAGATGTTTTTAATATAGTTACTCTAGGTACGGGTGTTTTATGCAAACCATTGAGAAAATTCGTCACTCTGTCAAAGGAACTCTAAAATTTCTTAAAAATATTCGGCTTTGAACCGTTATAAAGAAGTTCCCATAATGTACATATGAAAAAAACACCAGATCCAACGCCTGGAGACTCTACTAAGGTTAAGCATAGGAATTTTCAATCTAGATATATCTAGATAACAAAAAGTACTATAATCTTTAGTCTTACCACTGCGAGTCGTCTTCAACAACCAGATGAATTAAAGCTGCTAACAGAAACTCACTTTTTAGGTCACTCTGAAACTGTCGCCCGTTATAGTTTATAGAAACAATTGCTGGTCTCTCAAGTCATTTTACCACTTTTATTAAGAAGAAAATCTTGCGAGATAGAAACAGTTAGGAGGACTGAATGTCAAAAAAAATATTTTGAAACATTAGGAATATGCCCAAAACGAATCTCGATTTGCCATTTTAAGTAAGGATCACTTTTAATATTTTATTCCGCTGTAATGTTTTATTTAGTGAAAAAAGTGATACATACTGAATAAAAAAAATTCGCTGGTAATTAAATAACAAAATATATTCTCTTTAGTGATAGTGATGCCACTTGCGGCGAGTAGCGTAATCTCTTACATTCCACTGTCAAATTTCCGCTATCTTATACAGCATGTAGGAAACTAGATTTAACGGTACTATAGCTTGAGGTTATATTTAAGGGATTAACTGAAACTTTATCACATTTCTAAAAGAATCATTTCACTCCTAAAGAACTCAGGTCTATAACATTAAAGTTTTTTTTTCTTTTTGAGATTTAAATAGAAGCTCACATTAGTGTCAACGAATTATACAAAGACTAGATTGACTAGGTTATTTATTGGTCCTCCGACATCAGATGTGTCCGTCTCTGGGAATAGATCATTGCTTTTGTCATTTTTGTTACGAGATGGCTTAGCAGCCGACCCGCAGTTTTCATCTGACCTACGCAGAGGCCTCACACGGTGATTTTGTCGGCTACATCTTAGGGAGAAGTGCTATGGGTCCTGGGGTTTAAGGCTTGCGTCGTTTCTGGCATACACCGTGATTACTGAAATTCTAAAATTTAAAAAATCGCAAATAATAAAAAATTATAACCCGGGTTCCGTCTTAATTGGTCGGCCGAAACCTGAGGATCGGAACACACAATTATAACCGAGGGAGGTGCCCTGGTGTGTGCATCCGTTCGAAATCAAACGGCGCAAGCGCTGGTTTCGAAACTCGATGCGGGCACCAAGGGACTGCAGACACCATGCCGACACAGACAGGAGTCTCCCCTAACATAATACCCGTCCAAAAAATATTAATAATTCATTTTATTAACAATCATGACAAAATGAAGAAAAATATACCCGAAAAATTTCCGTAGAAGAACAACCAAAAATTCAAAAAGAATAAAATAACAGCAAAACTTATTGGGGCGAGACCAATGTGCGCCAGGGTTATAAGTACTATCACCGCAAGCTGGGGTGCTCGATTACAAAACAAAAATAATTAAAATTTAAACAAAAAAAAAATAAAATTAAAATAAAAACTAAATAAAAGTCGTACCTTAATGCTGTACAAATTATAGTTGCGGTCTTGGATAGCCGTCATGCCACAAGATTTGCTGCCCCGGAACGTTGGACGTCCTCCTGCCTTAAACTGAATATGTTGCGACTGGGTGACGGTCTCTTTATCGTAAACAATTTATCGTGTTTCAATTTAACGTGAACATTTAATCGTAGAACAGTTTGTCGTGGACACAATTTACCGTGGACACAATTTATCGTGAGACAATTTATCGTAGAACAGTTTTTCATTGACAATTTATCGTAGAAAGGTTTTATGCGTGGTATCAAAAAATTAGTGGGATTCTTTAATGATTTTTTTAAGAAGTTCTGGAATATGGCCATGTGGGACGGAAATCGGTAGTTTCTTAACCGATTATGATGGGATTGGGTATGTTGATTGGAAATGGGATTATTGAATAATTTTTGGAAGAAGTTCTGGAATATGGCCATGTGGGACGATTATGATGGGATTGTGTATGTTGGATGGAAATAGGATTATTGGAAGAAGTTCTGGAATATGGCCATGTGGGGCGGAACTCGGTAGTTTCTTAACCGATTATGATGGGATTGGGTATGTTGGTTGGAAATGGGATTATTGAATGATTTTTGGAAGAAGTTCTGGTATATTGCCATGTGAGACGGAAGTCGGTAGTTTCTTAACCGATTATGATGGGATTGGGTATGTTGGATGGAAATGGGATTATTGAATGATTTTTGGAAAAAGTTCTGGAATATGGCCATGTGGGACGGAACTCGGTAGTTTCTTAACCGATTAAAGATCCCGGCTCCTACGTCCCGAAATTAAAATCTAAACAGCCCCGCAGTGCGACATGTTTGAAGATCCCGGCTCCTACGCCCCCCGAAATTAAAATCTAAAGAGCCCCGCAGGGCTACGGGGAGGAGTGTAGGTGTCATTAATAGATTCTATATAATCCGCTCCTACGTGCGGCACGCAGTGCGACTCCCACTCTCAATTTAATATATTCATAAAAAAATATTAAATTTCATTTATTTTTAAATGAGATTCAATATATTTTTATTAATTTTTTTTAGCACGCCTTAACGGATTTTTTTAAAATATTAGTTCGTTTTTATTCCAATAGATGGCGCTAGGTCCAAAATGCTAAGCAAATGCACATTTTTAGTTATAAACAATTCCGCTCTTGGTCAAAGTGGCGCTACCGTCGCTCAGACTGTAAAAAGAATTTGACTGCGATACTAAAGCTGTTCCAAACTGTTATACGATAAATTGTCCACGATAAACTGTTATACGATAAATTGCCCACAATAAACTGTTCCACGATAAATTGTTCATGATAAACTGACAGTAAATCGTTGCGGCTTACCCGCCGATAACTCAATTGACCTCTCGCAATTTTATACTTTAAAATTTATAGGCTCGATCATAAAATAATATTATGGCCTCTGTTTAGATGACGTAGACAAGGCCCGTATAATTTTGTTTTATATTGTACCGTTATCCGTTCACAGTAATACACGATTACGGATTTTTCTTTTCCCAACCTAATGGACACGTGTTTCTTTTGCACTCGATTTAGTACCATTTAGAATTAATATTCTTCACCGTACTGTACCTCCGGTGGGTAGCACGTAATACCCAATTTAAATCGACACTTTTTAGTTTCTTGATTATTATGCAATTTAAATTACTAAATGGGTGCAAGAATCAGTCGTCATATAAATAAATAAATAAAATTTTATTACAAAAAAAAAAAAAAACTTCTTAGTTTCCGAAAAAAAATTCTTTTATAGAAGTACGGTTTATAGTTTAAATTGGGGTTTTATTTTAGCTTTTGAGGTAAAGAGCTCCTTTCTGAACGATCTCGTCTCGCAAGCCATGGTTGGTTACCATGAATAATATTTTCATATTGGCCTCCATATTTTTTTTGGTCTCTATAATAATTGCTTATCTTCTTATTTTTCACAATAAAAACAGGTTTAATTTACGAATGTGTTCGCCATATAATAATTGAGAATAAACATCTTCCATTTTTTAAAACGGATAAGAAAAATATTGGGTATACAAGTAAGTTAGAAGTAAGTTAGTTAACTGGTTTTATTAAATATGGAGCACTACCGTTCTTTCGTAGGTATGTTTTTTCAAAGTAGTTTTGCCTATCGCTAGCCACTAACTTTTCCCATTTTTTTCGCAGCGTACGAAGACCACGTAGGAAGAAAGCTTCATCTTTTGAGGCTCTCCATGAATCAACCGAATTTTTGGTATCTTCATATGGTGTGAAGTGATCCACAAATAGACCATGCGTCATCGATCGAAACAAGTTATAATCAGGCAGTTGTAATTTCTAGTGAATATGGCGGGAGGCATAAACCATCCCAATTGAGTGTTTCCAATTCATAATACACGACACCAAGCTTATCCCATCAAATATATAGCATGAGTTTTTTTCCATGAATATTCGGTTTGGTTGTCGATGTTGAAGCATATAGTGGATCTATTTTTTATCACCAGACACTATGCGATGTGTTTCGTTTATGGCTGGCACCCTTTCGTTTATGTTGTCTTTCAATTCTGCAATTGTCGTTAGTTTATTGCTATAGGCGAGAGATTTCACGTAGAACCATAAAAATTAGTTAAGTGACGTCAAATCGTATGATATGGACGACCAATTCACCGGACCGAAACGTGAGATAAATTGCTCACGCGAACTCATTTCTCAATAAGTTCATGGTTTTGCTTGTTCTGTGGCATGTGGTGCTGCCTTGCTGAAACCACATATATCGACCAGATTCAGTTCATGCATTTTGGGCAGAACAAAAAAATATCCGAAATCATTGAACGATAATTCCACCGGCCCATAAACCGCATTATGGTTTTTCCTGGGTGCTACTCATAACACCAAATGCTGCTGCTTATTTAAGCAAAAATGAGCTTCGTTGCTTCGGTAATTTTTCGGTAAAAACCAGATTTTTCTCAAGACGTTCTAAGGCCCTGAGTGGGACAAAACTGGCACGAGGTGTATTTTATACGCCTTCAGACCATGATCCCTAGTATGAATATTCTCCGATATCCTCTTTGGTCTGTAAGGAGGGCAAATGTATACGAATGGTTGAAATGCAAATTAGTCGAATGCTCGTTTTAACTATAGAGATTAGTATCGGAAATTCTTTTTATCTATTTTCGAGAATACAAACTCAATTAAATTTTCTCGATTTCCGAGAAATAGTTTACTAAATCCAATAATTTTAGTATTTGTAGCTGTAAACTTCCAAAACATTCAAATCAGGTCAACATCGTTTGTTTATTGCACCGTATATATTCAGAATAGTTTGACCAAATCAAGCTATCATATCGACGATCGCCGTTGTTGTATTTTTTTACTATTTAATTTTTCTCGAGAAATCCCGAGAATACGTGAGGACCAGAAATAATTCTCCGTTTCTCGAGAATGTAATATAGGTTGAGGTTTACAATTAAAAGGAGGGTTAAAGTTTAAGATTCTATATCGAAGGAGTTGGTCTAGCCCGCAAAATGAGACCGTAAAATTGCCCTACATAATTCTTTGCCATTTTTTAGGAACAAATTAAAAGATTGTGTGCCACCTTTGTGTACTACTGTGACGTTTTCAGAGAGAAAATCAGTTCCACAATACCAACGGAAATGACCTGGATATCTAAAAAAATTAAAGCCACATTATTATGACGCGAATGTGTGTGTATATAAATGTACACCAATACATAAAAGCAGACAAGTAAAATAAGATATTCGCCGCTTACGTGAAATATTATGTCATTTCTTATTATTTTCTGGGACACATACAAGTAATTGGTAAAAATTAGACGGCTACTAACTTTACCAATGGTATATACGTATATTGTTATGTAGCATAAAAACACAAAACATAAGGAAACATATTACAAATTCTGCTCACATATGGTATGAAAAATTACATATGTTGTGTATGTGACTGTTGTTGGAATTTTCCTTTTCCTCATTCACAGTATACAAATATGCCTTATGGGCATATAATTTTTTTTTTTTTATTAAAAACACAAACAACGAGGGTGGTGGTTTATACAATATAATAACCAAGGATGAACAGTATTTAAGGAATAATATTCAATAATAAGATAACCTCTTTGAATTCATTACGTTTTTGTGATGAATCGATTGATTTTTATACAATTTTTGTTATTTGTGGGGTTAATTATCTCATTTTCGACCCCCTTACTACCCTATTATTATAATTTCTGTGTGATGTTAGCCCCGAGCAAATCTTTTCGATAATTAGGTAACATGATAAAATATCTAAATATTGCTGTAAGGAGATAAGAAAAGTTTTTGAAGGATGTCGTGCCATTATGATCTTTATATCACACAAACGCATTTTCGGTACAAAACAGCATTAAATTAATATTTTATTCAAAATTTAACTTATTTCGTACTCCAAATTTTTTATGATTATATACAGTAAAAGTTTGATGTAGACTTAAAAAATAAAACGCGGATTATAAAAAAAAAAAACTGTTTTAAGTAAATTCTGTAATACCTTTTTCGCTTAAAGCTCTTTTATTGTTTTTACAGAAAATTTAAAACACAAAAAAAACCAAATAAAAAATAAATTCCAACTTTATTTTATTTTCTTCTTAAAGAATTTCCTTTTTATTTTACTTAAAAGAAAAATGTTAGCCAAGGAAGAAGATAAGAAAGTCTATACACTCTTCTATGTAATATACGAGCACAATACAGTGAACGGTGGTAAAAAAAAAAAAAGTTTAAACAATATAATAATAAAGTTTATTTGATGTTGCGATAAACAATGGAAAATATAATATTTGCTGAAAAAGCACAAAACACTAAAGTGTGAGATGATGGTCCAAAAATATAAAAAATTATCAAGCAATAGCAACAATAAAGTCGCTAAGATAGCGATATATAAGAAGGGGGAAATATGTTTGGTGTCGTGTTGTTATTGTTGTTGTTGCCGGAAATAAGTTTTAAATAATTTTTATGCTTTATTGAAAATATAAATAAATAAATATTGTTCACCCCGATTTAGCTGCGCGGTTTTTCGGTCGAGGTTAAACGATAAAAATTCCTTCTTATGTTGTTTAACTTTTAGGGGTAAGTTAAACTACTCAGGTAAGTTAAAAATCAATTATATCTTTTAACTGTACACCCTGTTTTTAATGCAATCATAAAATTTGTACATATTTTCAAAATTAAATTATGCAAATTGTGATGATCTACTTTTGAATCAATAAATAAGAAGTTAATAAAATTATGATTTATAAGGCTTGTTGTAAATTGGTAATTTTAAATTGGTTTACATAAAAAAGCCCCTTTGCATAAGGCAGGTAACTATAACTACCGTAAGGTATTTATACTACTCTCTACAACGAGTGGTAACGCGTTTTCAGCTTAAATTTTCTGTTTCATGAAATAAGAAAATAAAAATCATGAATTTTCATATTCCATCAAGATTTATACAGCGGTCGACATTCGTATAAATGCAGCCATTTTGCAATTTAAAACCTTTTCTTTATTACATTTAGTTGTATTTGTAACGAATACCACCGAAATTGCAATTTTAGTTGAGACATTCATTTGAAACGTCCCTAAAGTTAGCAGAACCCATTCAACAGAATATTACAAGATATTTTGGTTAATTATAAGCAGCTAATAATAGGCTAATTAAATGACCCGTATCAAAAAATGATTTAAAAACAACTGGAAAAGTAAAGGCCATTTTAAGCTAGCCTAAATTAGAGCTAGCCCCTAAATTAGAATGCGAAATAAGATTTATATTAACATCCAAATAATTTTAATCTCAGTATTGTCTATTCAAATAGCCCATTTAAAAACTTTGGGATCCACTCGTTCTAGACCAAGCGTTAAGCCATTTAGTTTAAATCTAGCAGAAGCCAAATTTAAAATTGAACCAAAACCGAAATTAGGACGCAAATCAAGTTTATAGTGACATACAAATAAATTAAGGCGTATTATGGCCTAATCAAATATCCCATTACCGATGTTTGGGCTCCAGTCGTTCGTGACCCAGCGTTAGGTTATTTGATTTAGTGCTATAGTAGAACCCGCAAATTGAAAATCGGACGAATACCGAAATTATAGAGCGCAAAACATACTGTGGCTTAAACAAATGCTGTAATAAAAATTTTTGGATTTCACTCGTTCATGATCAAGATCTGGTCATTTAATTTAAAGGTAGCAGAACCAAAACCAAAAATGAGACCTAAGCTGAAATTAAAACGTAATCCAAGATAAATTGATAAACAAATAATTTTAGGCTCATATGATGGCTTAATGAAATGTCCTATTAAAAAATTTTGGGCGTCACTCGTTTTTGACCCAGTGATAGGTCATTTAATTTTATGCTAGCGGAAATGCTGCGTAAGATAGCGGAAATTTGGCAGCGGAAAATAAGAGATTACGCTACTCGCCGCAAGTAGCAGCACTAGCACTAAAGAGAATATATTTTGTTATGTAATTACCACCGGAAAGTTTTTATTCATATTGTATCTCTTTTATCACTAAACAAAACATCTCAGCGGAATAAAATATTAAATGTGATCTTAAGGATCTACTATCCAAATCCCATTGTAATTTGTTAAGAAATGGCGGAAAGACAGAATTTTGTTATATTTCAAGATTTCATATACCGAGTTCCTTTACTTCGGAGATCAATCGATTTGCCATTTTAAGGATCACTTTTTATATTTTATTCCACTGAGATGTTTTATTTTATGAGACATAATGAATAAAAATAACAGAACAAGATATATTCTCTTTAGTGATAGTGCTGTCACTTGCGGCGAGTAGCGTAATCTCTCATTTTCCCCTGTCAAATTTCTGCTATCTTATACAGCATCTAGCAGAACCCAAACCGAAAATCGAACCATAACCATCATGACTATTGATATACATATAATTTTAGGCGCATGATGGCGTAATCAAGCGCCACATTAAAAAAACTCGACTAAAGCTTTTTCAAGATCGAGTGGAGCCCAAAAATGTTTAATGGGCCATTTGAACAGTCCATACTACTGATTCTAAAATTATTTGGATGTCAATAGATTTTATTTTGCATTTAGGGTTTAGTCCGATTTTCGATTTGGGTTCTGCTACCTTTAAATCCAATGACCTAAATTTTGACTAAGACCAAGTGAAGCTGAAAACTTTCTAATTTGGCATTTGATTAGGCCAAAATGAGAATAAAATTATTTGCAATTGACTTTGTTTTGCGTTCTAATTTAGGTTTCGGTCGATTTTCTATTTGCGTTCTTCTAGCTTTAAAGTGGAAAAACGTAATATTTTTCCTCGAATGAGACAACCAAAGAAAATTTTAATAGGGTATTTAATTACCTTAAACTCTGTATTTTTCAAAAGGTTTGTAAAACATTTTGATATCAGTTCTGCAATTTTTTTTTAAAGTTCAAAGAGTTCAACATTTTTTAATGGAGCATTTAATTAGCCTATTAGTAGCCTACAATTATCCATAGTATTTTGTTATGTACTGCTGAACATGGGTTCTGGGGCCGTATTTTTGAAATCGGTGGAAACTCCCCCAATCGGAATACAATTTGCTTTGAAATTCTCCATATTATTCATGCCTCTGAAGTTTCTACTAAATCGTACTAAATGAATGTAGTGCAATTTTAGTAAATCTTACTAAATATCTTTACTATTCATTTACATTTATTCAGGGGCAAATATTTTAATTCTTAAGACAAGCCGATCTGACTCGCATTTATAATCATCGAATATATTGTTACGATTTTGCCTTGTCACTCAAGGTTCGAATCACTGGATTGTGAATAAATACAACTGCTTCAAATTTGAACTCACACAATTTATTTACACAACACAATTTATTTTACAACACAAAATTCACAATTAATTATTATAATTCTAACACACTTTTTAATTATCATTTTAATAATCGCTTTAATAATCACTTTAATAATCTTTCTATTTAACCTTCACTGTATCACGTTTAAAATAAAACTCAGCATTCCACGTCAACGCGCGCCTTTATATACCAAAATATTTGTTTCTAGAATAATCCTAAATGCGCATCGAGCAAATATGTTAGTATAGAAATGACGACTAAATGTTGAGTATAAATCACAAATGCATTGAACAATTAATGAAATTATGTTATTCTATTCTAATCCAGGTGTCACCGTAACAATATTAAATATATTTCAATTTATTTTGTCAACTTGTTTTAAAAATTTTAAATATACTATTTAAGTTAATTTAATTAAAATTCAATTTAATTAGAAATCGACCTTAATTTATTTATTAACAAACCTAAACTGAGAAAAATTTTTGTTTGTAAAATTAAAAAACGAAGTTTTTAATTTCTAAAAGTTATAAATTTTTTTGAATTTAAAAAGTATTTTTTTGAAATTAAATAAGATTTTTACAAACTAATAAAAGGTTTTTTTTATTTTAATAACGTATTTTGTAAAATGATTTATAAAAATTTTAAATTTAAAAAGTTTATTTATTTAAACAGAATAATTTATTTCAAAAATTCTATAATTTTAAAACAATTTTTTTGATATTAATGACAACTTATGAAAATATATATATTTATTGGTTTGTCAGAAATCCCGTTGTTTTATTTTTTAATTCGTCTATATTTTATTTAATTCGCCAAATCTATATGTTCTTGTGTTATACTAAAGGTATGAAGGTTTGAATTTTTGCAGTTTGGTTTTGATCGTTGCAACCTGCCAAGAAAGAACTTCAGAAAGTTCTCATTATATTTTTTTAAGGGTTGTGTGTATTTTTACACAAGGACCCTGGGGGTTAAAAATTTCTACTTTTTGTGGTTTGGGCAGTCTCAATTTGGAAACATTGTGAATGTCATTGTATTTGTAAAGTGTATTATGGATTACTTTGATTTAATAAAATTGTGTGGCATTTGTTAAAAAATAATTATTTAAAAATTAAAATAAATCTTTTGAAACTAGCCAATAATTTTTTATTTTCAAAACAATCTCTTAAAATTTAAGAAAACTCTTTGACAAAAGTAAGGAAAGTATTTTGAAAGTAAAAACAATTTTTTTATTTTTATAAACAAATTGGTCGAAAAAATTTATTTTAAAAATAAAAAGATTATCCTTTTGATTTTAAAAACGAGACTTTTCGCTTAAAAAATATATGGATATTTTTTTGAATTTATATGTATATTTTTTTATTTTTACTGTTTTTTTTTCTCAGTGAGTTGTGTTAAAAGAACAGATAATTCCGCAAGATTACTATCTGTCTCGAAGTATTTTTATATTAACTAATTAATAATACTGTGACTGTAAAAAATTTCAAGAAAACCTCTTGGCCTTTACTACTCCTACGACCTAAATAACTGAAAATAGCGATTATTTATTAAGATTCATCATGGCAATGAAGAATATTAAAGGCAGTTCCGCCAAAATACCATTGGTCTCACGCTATTTTTATGTAAGCCAAGGAACCCAATAGCCAAAATTATATAAGCAAAGAACATCAAACAAGTTAAAATACCAGTAACGAGGGTGACAATTCAAAACAAAAACACGAAAACAAAAAAACACATGCAACGAGCATTTCCATAACTTGCTTTAACAGTTGTGGTGATTTAATAAGAGAAATGTACAACGAAAATCGCGAAGTAACTAAATGTTCCTGTTCTACGAAAAATATTAAAAAAGATTTTGCCAAACAGCTCACGATCTCTATTCGATTTATTGTTAGTCCATTGAGTCGGGTAGCAAAATTCAAGGGATTTTCCTAAAACTCTGCACACATGTTGTTGACTTAATGGACTAACAGAAAATCGTAATAAGATCGCGGGCTGATTGTCAAAATCTGTTTTAATATTTTTTCGTAGAACAGGAACTTTCAGTTATTTCGCGATTTTAGTTGTACATGGCATAACGGTAGCAAAATCCAAAGGATTCTTCTAAAAATCATCACACATGTTGTTGACTCATTGGGCTAACAGAAAACCGTAATGAGATCGTAGGCTGATTGGCAAAACCTTTTTTAAAATTTTTTCGTACTTAGAACATTATCTTTTAGTTACTTCGCGATTTTCGCCACAAATGTTAAAGCAAGTTATGGAAATGTTTGTTGTGTGTGTTTCTTTGTTTTTATGTTTTTGTTTTGAATTGTCACCCTCGTTACTGGTATTTTAACTTGTTTGAGGTTCTTTGCTTATATAATTTTTGCTATTGGGTTCCTTGGCTTACATAAAAATAGCGTGAGATCGATGGTATTTTAGCGGAACTGCCTTTAGTATTCTCCGTTGTCACGATGAATCTTAATAAATAATCGCTATTTTCAGTTATTTAGGTCGTAGGAGTAGTAAAAGCCAAGAGATTATCGTGAAATTTTTTACAGTCAGAATATTACTAATAAAGTGTGAGTATTGTTAATATAAAAATACTTCGAGACAGATAGTAATTTTGCGGAATTGTCTGTGCTTTTCACACAACTATGTTTGTTAATAAATAAATTGGCATTTTTTCACGGTTACTCATGTTTTTCACTTTTTTGTGTACTTCTATCACTTAAATTAGTTATACATAAAAACTAGTTATAATAAAACTAAAATAAATACTGAAGACGGAATATTTCCAAAATCAACCTTTAGAATAAAATGGATTTCTTAATAAATATTGTTAAAAGTTGAAAATATAAAACTAGTTTTTATATAAATTAAGGTCAACTTCAACTTAAATGGAATCTTAATTCTAATTGAATAAGTCAATTTATTTATTTTAATTAATTAAATTCTTTAAAATAATTAAATATTTATTTATTAAATTTTTAAATTATGTTTACAAAAGAAATTAAAATATTTGCCCCTGAATATATGCAAACGAATAGCAAGTAGCATTTAGTAAGATTTAGTAAAAACTTCACTCGCGTTATTATTCGAATTTTTCGCCGACTACTTTAATCTTTAATAAAGATAATTTTTCCCCCTACTTAGGGAAAAATTCCGACTTGGCAAATCGATTCGAACTTATTCTTTTAGTAGGGAACGATTAAAGTAGCAGGCGAAAAATTCCGAAAAAAACGATTAAACTAGCCGGCGAAAAATTCCATGGAGAATTTCAAAGCAAATGGTTTTCCAATTGGGGAAATTGTCACCCAGTTTGACTGAGATATTTAATTTTGTTTATGGGTTGTAAAACTGTTAAATTTGCTGGCAGAATTGTAATATTTTGGAGCATGTCTAAATTTAAAAGGCTTTTCTACAGCAATGTATATGCTTTATAATTCCTAAGAATATTGATCGCTCTGAACGCTTTTAGTAGTTTGACTAAAAAGGATAAAAAACATGGCATAAAAGCCTTAACAAAAATCTGAAGCAAAATCTCAGCCCGCCAGAAAGGAAAAGAAACACACAGAGAGAATTTTAAAAACAACATTTTCGACTTCGGTGATCTAGGTGAGGTTCATAAGTTCACGATGATTTACGTTTTTTTACCAAAATTCCGCCTTTTTTTTAGAAATCAAATTTAATACATTCATGATAAAATAGTCTGGTGCTGGTCCATTTCCAATTGCTTTTCTATGTTGTGGATTCTAGGTAGTATTTGCTGTATTGTTTATGGGCCAAGATAAAGCTTCCTCATGGCCACGTGTTATATTTATATCCTCATAAATGGCTTCATTTGAAAATTGGTCTTCTAATTATTGAAATATGACCCAGCCTTTTATGAATGCTGGATGTCTCGTACCAAGGTCGGCTAATACATTTTTGGCCATTAGATTTTACATTTCACTCATGAAACCACGTGAATATATATTTGCTCAATAGTTTCCATTTCAATATCATGCTCACCATAAATCATTAAGAATACAACAGGAGCAGTATTTTTAGTGCCTTTTGGACATTGTGAGTAATGGCTTGTAACTTCAAACTCCACCGTGCCAATCGTCTTGATAAATTCTGCTACGACATTAATAACTGTTGTTAAAATCTGTTGGTTTTGGTAGATCTTCTACCGAAAAATCACATAGTGCTGGATTTATAAGGTTCCTGCTGAAAAATTACACTCCGTGAAATCGCTATATGCGACAATCAATTTTATATGCGACAATCAATTGGATTCTTTTGGAGGACAGAAACATCAATTTTTGCCCATTCCTCTTGAATGACTGTCTTAAGCTCCGCTAAAGTAGTACATTGATCTCCATTTTTGTAGGCAGAGATTTTCCATTGGATTTTAGTCCGGACTAGTGATGCGCCGGATCCCAAATTTTTGAAAAACCGGATACCGTGTAACCAATTTAGATTGAATGATTACCCGAACCGAACCGATTAGTAAACCGGGTAATAAACCGGGTAACAGTATAAACTATTAGAACCTCGATATGAATTGCCATCATGGTAATTTATTACTACAAAAATTATTCCTGATATTTATGAGAAATGCTTAAAATCAAAAATTTAATTGACATTGAAAAATTGCCGTTTATTTATATTTCTTCGACATCTAATATATATGGACCTGTTCGAAACGCATGCAAGTTTTTTAAGTCTCAGTGGTCACTGGTTGACTAACAAATTAGACAAAGTGTATGTAGTGTTAAACGCTCGTCATTTCCCCGGAAGTCATACTGGTATTGCCATTAGTGATTGCTTTCAGGGTATACTGAAATCGTGGGACCTAAATATCGAAAACCATATATTCATCTACTTCTACGAGACATCGCACCGTAATCTGATTAGTCGGGCGAACATTGCTGGTTTAAAATATGAGTCATGTTTTATCCACGCTCCGTAATTGGTGCTTGGTGATTGTGTATTTTCAAAAAAATTTATTTTGTGTATTTTTCCGAAACATAAAATAATTTAAGACGTCACAACACGCTGGAATTCCACGTATCATATGATGAAGAGAGTACTGGAACAAAAACGGGCAATCATATTATATTCAACTGGCCATAACTTACCTCATTTGAGTGCCACCAACTTAAAATTAATTAAAAACGATGTAATTTTATTAGAACAATTTGATAATGTCGCAGTTGAAACGAGCTCTGAAAAGGCTCTTATATCGATGTTAATTCCGAATTTGGCATCACTGGAACGCCATGAAATAATTACTTAAATTATTACAATTGAGATAGATACAATTGACACCTGAAGTCAAATAAACTGGTAATTGCGACCGTATTAGACCCTCGTTTTTAAATTTTCATTTTAAAATTTTAACTTGAGAGACGATGCGAAAAATTGGATTATAGCGGAAATTACGGCTTTATCTTCTTCAACTACCGTACCAGTTGATCTTGATAATCAAAATCAATCGGAATTTGGAAATATTAAAGACGCTGACTTACTTGAAGCTGATACAGTTCAAGACGTATGGTCATGTTTGGAAGAAATTTCGGAAGAAAATGAAATTAAAAATTCTGCTGAAAGTCAGGAAAACTTAAATGACTCCACTGAAGTGCTTGAACTTGAAAAATATATTAAATGCTCAAACATCTCTATCAAACAAAATCCTTGCACAATTTTCTTAAATTAGGAGTGTTGGCGTGACGATAGTTGTCGTCACTTCCAAGCAGCATACCTAGTGAGCGCATGCTTAGTGAAGCCGGAAATATACAATACTGTGTTCTAGCTATAATAAAGATTTACGCTTTATTTTATTTCTCATTTTTATTTATAAACGAAATTTTAAATATGTACATTCATGTATACTATAGGGTGTCCGAACAAGAGCGCCGGATTTAAATTTGCCGACATTTTGTTATGATTTTTTTGTGGTGTTACTGCAGACTAAGTTTCCAGGCCATGTCATTTCTCGATTTGGCGATCAACATTGGCCACCAAGATCGTGCGATCTAACACTGATGGGTTTCTTTCTTTGGGACTATGTGTAGGAAAAAAGAGTATGTGCCAGAGGTTTCGTAGTGACCATTTGCCTGATGTTGTATTTCACGTTTAATCGGAACTATTTTTCTATTTGTTGAAATAAAAATGTTTGCTTAATTCAAAAATTAATATGCTTTTCTTTAAAATTAAATCCGGTGCTATTGTTGGGACACCCTGTACAATATAGATGTAATTTAAAATGTGTTTTATTAATAAAATTTTTTGAAATAAAATAATGTTTTGCAAACCGGGTTAAAACCGGATATTAAAAATCAAGCCGTGTACCGGATAATTTCCGGGTATCCTGTACATCACTAGTCCGGACTATTAGCAGGCTTTTGCAATAGTGGCATATTTCGTGGCAGAAAAAAATCCGTGGTGCACTTAGCAGCGTGTTGGCCCGATAGCATTCTCTCTCTCTCTCTCTATCTCTAGCACTATATCCCATCAAGGGATTTGGCCGCCTCAAATGAGGTTTCATAATCATATTTTCATTTCGGATAATGAGTGATTAATTCATTGATCCTAAACCAGCCGTGAAATTTTTTCCTTGTCACCACCGGGAATCGAACCCGGGACCTCCGGTCGCTGGATCAAGCATGCTGACCACTTTGCCACCAAGGCAGCAACCACCCAATGTCATAAATGATCTTCCATGATAGTTGCGCGAATGACTTGTTGAGGTGACTCACGAACATTTCGCCAATAATTCTGGCATCCATCTGGTCCGTCAAAATTAAAATTTTTTTCATCATAAAAAATTATTGATCGCCACTATTCATCCCAAAAATTTAATTTCTCAGCAAATTCAGTTTTCCCTGATTTATGGCGCGACAGAAACTTAGGTTTACGTACCCGTTTCTGATATTCCAGATGAATATCCACTTTTAAAATTTGTTGTATTCTTCGCCTTAGTGACATTCAGACGAAAGTCACGCTTTATTTGAGATTGACTCATGTTTTTCTTAACTGCACGACACCTCATTTCCCTTTTACTTCTTGCGTCAACTTTAGGCCTTGGTCGTTGCCTTTTTATTGTGTCATATGTTTATTTCTCCGTAGTTTTGTGACTATCTGAAGAATGGTAGCGCCAGATTCATTAAAACATTTGATCCTTCCTCGTTCATCGGTCGATAGTTGCGTTCGATGGTAACAAAAAATTATACTTTTAATGTCGACTGGTTTGGCGAGATTAAGTTGAATTATTTGATTCTATTGAACTAAACGGTCATAACTTCATAATAAACTTATTTTTTTAAATATGGGAAAGACACCGATTTGATTCTACGCTACCCAATATATCATGTAGAACTACGAGTACGATATCCGTGTCATTCGTCTCTGAATATCGAACAGCTGGATAGTCTGCAGGTTTCTGCTTATCTTCAATTAAATGCTCTGCCAAAGACAACTTTAATTGTTCAGTTATTCATTTTTTGCAGCTTCACTTATATTCCATATCTCCAGCTCCACCACCAATTAGTTCAACGTTATTATTACACATGAGTTGTTGTTTTCTCGCCAAAGCAGCTTATTGAGCATTGAAAACCCGAGTAGGTTGAACATGGAAAATATGAAATTAGCCTCGTTTCAAGTTTTATTTAATTTTTGATCTCGCTTGGAATGATTTTTACCAGGCCTAAACAAATTTGAATGGAAAACCATCTCTTATAGCGGGCTTTAAATGTAAGGGTCACTAAGCATGAAATAGAAACCCCGAAACATGAAACCACTAAATCGGATTTATTTTACTTTCTCAAAGACCACTCTCAGTGCAATTGGTAATACCACACAAAATAAAAATGATGACATTTAATCAACACGAGGTAAACATGAACTGGAATTATCCATCAACTTCCCCATATGAAACATAACTTTTAAAATGTCACTTTATGTAAACATCATAATATTTTATTATTTATTTCGTTTGTCACAATAATGTGCGACACTTGCTACAACCGACAATAAAACAAAACAAAACTTTTTCCACTTATAATAAAATGTCATGATTACACCTCGAAATGAAAGCGGCAAAGTGCGAAAAAAAGGAAAGTGTTTTTCCCATGTCTTTGTATTTTGACTTCCTGAGGTGCGAAATGAAACGTCTGTGTACGCTTATACATGTATAATAATTTTATCTCGCACCATTATTTATCATATCACTTTTACATGTGAATTTTTCGGTTTGACTGGCACATGTGTGCGCGGCCCCATGTTCTTATGAAATATGCATACAAAATATTTAGGGTAGAATGAAAAAAAAAAAAATACGTAAACCTTTATTTTATGCGTGTAATTTTACACAAAATCATTATCATTATCATCATCATCATCACCATCAATTTTAAAGACAACCAATAAGGATTTAATAAGTCCGAGATTATTTTCGGTCGGCACATGTAATGCCTATCGTCCATTTACATAAATACATAATATTATAAATCTCGACCGATTAAAGTATTACTGTAGTCTCACATATATCTACAGAGCATACACATACATAACTAGTAACGCAATAAAACACATGCTGTGTCCTTTGTGTGGATATAAAATATGATTATTTCATAGGATTCAAATAAAAACATAAAATCATAAATTATGTTGTAGGAGCAAGCAAATTGTTGATTTCGTTTTAGTTGTTCATGTTTTCATTTAAATGTTATTATTATTCAGTAAAAATTTCACAACCGCACCAAATAACAAACTCGTAAAAAAATGTTAAACATGGTACAAGAATATTAAAAGCACGTGTTGCGGTTTAATTTTATTACTGTGCTTTACAATAATGGCCATTCGTTTTAAAATTGGTGTAGGGCTCCGATTTATGATTTCGTGCATCTTTATTGTTGTTCTCCTCTGCGCTCGGTACATTTTAAATGACTCACTGAAATCGATTTTTTAACAAGAAAATATGGTTTCCAAATGAAGCGGTTCCCTGCAATTAAAATTGCCGTTGTTAAAATACTTTAGTGAATGATAAACCAACCAAGTAAAAGGTAAATCTTAATATAAAAAAATGTGTGGTAAACTGCCCGGAATCACGGGTCATGTCTATCCGTGCGACCATTCCAACTCGACCCCTTAATGGATGGTTTAGAGAAAATTTTCCTACGGAACTTCATTAATGCTTCAGAGGTGTGCGTTTCTTCATTTAGCTTATTTAGCGATACATTTTAAGAAATGACGTCTTCTTAAACAGTTTCTTCACATGCCTTTTCTATTCAATCAGGAACTCTGTTACGACTCCCTGGTCATACCATTAATTTTTTTTACTGTTTCGTTTTCAACTTTTCAATTTCTTTGTGATTGTTTGAAAAATATATTTTACTGATGGCATTACCCCTGTGTCATGTCATACCGGTGTGTAGTTCAGAGACAAAAGCTTTTGGACAACAATTTACGCGAGTGTTCTTTGTGAAGTTTTTGGATACAATTTTATTTCTTGGACAAAAATTTATGGAAGTGTGCAATTTTAACAGTGTATTTAAATTTATTTTATATTAAAATAATTCGAAAAAAATTAGTGACGCGCAGTGACTTAATACGTTCGATATCCCCATTCGAATTGTTGAGCTATTCGAATCAGTTAGTCCCATCTAAAAATGATGACCAAGGCTCTTGAATCGAATTTTTAAAGTTTACCAATAGAGCGCTTCGGCATATACACGGATGTTCTACTACTCTAAGCCAAATAGCAAAAATCTCAAAGATTGGCTAACATATTGACTGTAAGTCAGTATCGCATTTCTATGAAGTGGCGTGTGCAATTTAAAGCGAGCACCGCAAGCTATCCCGAGCACATAATTTTTGAATGGTACCGTATATTCATCGGGTGGCCGCCTCGCGGCTACTCAACATTTTGGTGCGCATTGGTGAAAACTGCAACATACAGGCGTCCAACCATTTGTAATTTCTTTTGGATGTCGGTGAAAACGGCCACAAATAGGTGGCCAACCGGCCATTTGTAAATATTTTTAGAATTTTTCTACGGTTAAGGCGAGAAGATGGCCAACGCTGGAGAATGCGGGAATACGCCCAACAGTTTAGTGGGAGCCCAACCGAGACTCAAGGTACAAATTTTTTTTTTTTTTTAAAATTTTTTGATTTTATTTATCGAGTTTTTTTTTTACCAATTAACCAAGAGAACGTCCGTTGTGCGCGCCACTGTGTTACATTGGGTTTCATTTTCAAAATCATTGTACGTTCGGTGGCAATATTGTGTGTTCGATTTATTTCATTTGGCTGGGCATCGGCCTTTCGGGTTCGGGGGTCTCTTCAGCAGACTGGACACTTGTCACTCGGGGGGATCCGGTCGTTTAGTCAGATCACATAGGACTTATTAAAATCAGGAGTTATTAGAATTTCTGTTGAAGATAGAACTCTTTAATTGTGGAATTCAATCCTGTTCATAACCAATTTTCCACCGTTGTTTCATACATATCGGAAGAAACGTTGCTAATTTCGCATTCGATATTATTCCTGAGATCCTCTAACGTTGTTGGCTTGTTTACATAAACCAACGACTTAACGTTACTCCATAAAAAGAAATCTAACTGCGTTAATCGCATAATCAAAATGGCCATTCGGTCAGATGGTTACTGACATGGTACTGATTTACCAACCAGCAGAAGAAGATAGTAGTGTAATTTAACCTTACTTCTACTATTCAGATTTGACATTAAGTAGCTGGCTTGGAACATGGATCAACCTTGCTTGGAAACAGCTTAAGAATGTCACCAGCATCACTTGAAACTGAGGAAAGGAATGCAATACTACTACAATACAAAGAGATGATAAGAAACAAAAAATAAGTACTGTATTGGGTGACATATAATTGAAATCTCAACCCTTTCATGCACTTTTCCTAATGCTCGACTTTAACAAGACGTTTTAAGACATAAAATATCATATGCCTCAATATTGGTCAATATTTCATCTTTGAATTAAAGGCTCGTTTGATGAACACGGGGAAGTATGAAGTACTCAAACCAATACATATCTCTTCCCACAACTAGTGGCATCAGACCGGTCTGGCAACGAACATCAAATTTTATTTACAATGCCGACCAATGGACTACTTAGGTACTCCGTCACATCGCGATGAGTTTGGTCATTTTTAACAAAGAAAATATGAATATATATTAGTCCACTGCTGCGCGTCTAAGTCATTCCTCCAGTTACCACAATTCTTTTTGTAAACAAAATTTATTAACGTCAGTAGAACTTGTGAGTTGCGAAATCGTAAGAGACATACCTTAGAGTCAGCATGACACATGGATTCCGCAAAACAACAGCAACGTCGAAAGATGAGTCAAAAATTTTCCACACGTTAAAAGTCCTGTTCACCCGGCGAATAACATCAAGTTCCTATATCAAATCTGATTACCTGCATGGTTTTCTGCATAAATCAAGATATTTCATCTGGGTAATATACAGATCCGATCGTTAAGGCGTCTTATTCCATCAGCCTTATATTTTTTAGTTACTATAGTATGGTACTATGCCTCCTTGTCTGGCTCCTCCTTCCGTATTTTTTTAATATAATCTGTGCGGAAAATGTTTGATTTTTAAGCCGCCCCCCAAATAAGGAATTAAAATATTTAAAATTACTTAAAGTAAATTTGCGCAAGAAAAATTATTTCGCCTTGCTATTGGTTACAGTGAAATAGCGTTCTTAAGAAATATTTTCGCTATGGAAAATTGTTTGAGATAAATTTGACTTAGTGATTCGAAAGTCCCACTAAAGTAGTTCAAATTCATGAATATATGTTGATAAACATTGTTGTTGTTGCTAGAGAGGCAAAACTTGCCATCGAATCCGTGACCGGCTCTTGAGTAATTGCTGCAGTGGCAATATATTTTCTATAACCTAAGTGAAAAATAAATGTATGCCATAAATACTTTCTACAAGAAAGCCAAATACAAATTTTTAGGTTATTAAGTTTAATTATTATGATTCTATCGCATCGGTGTTGGATTTTTCTGTATTAAATTCCCCTAAATTTATGATATTTACATCAACATTAAAATTACCAAGGAAATCCTATTTTCATTTATTTAATTGACAAAATTATGTTATAATTTCCGTAAATCTTCTGTACACACACAACAATATGTCCCCATTGAATTCATGGTGACACCCCGTCCCACCTAGCCATTAAGTGTGGGTCAGGAGTGTTGGAAACGATTTTATAATTTCTGGTAAAATCATTTTTCCTCTACTTTGTATTATTACAAATTTTTGAAGTTTCATTTTAAACTGTTCGACTTTGAACTGTATCATTTCGGACTGTGACTAACGCCGCTTTTACAATTGTTTTGTTGAAAACTCCCCTTCAAATGAAAAGCAATTGTAAAATAATATTTGCTATCAATCAGTATAGTCGCCAAAAAAGTTACCGCCTTTGACTCTTACATAGCACTTTGCTGTATACCGATCACCTTAGCCATCCATTGTTACATCGCTGCAATGTAAAATTTGCTATGGGAAATTCGTTAAATTATTCCCACCTTAAACAGTCCTGAATCGATACCGTCATAAAAAAAAATTATCGAAAAATGTCCAAAAAACCCCCATCAACTACAAAAAAGGGTGAATTACTCGATATACTTTACAAAAAATTCAATAAGAATTTTTGAAAGTGTCATCATCCTTTCAGATGCAAAGTAATTTAAATGAAAGGTCTTAGTGATAGTTCCGGAAATATTTCAGGGTGCATATTCTTGAAATTCAATAGAATAAAATACTCGACCACTTTCTACCAAAATATGTCACCCCAATCGAAAATTTAAATTATTGCATTCTTGAAAATCTTGAGCGAAAATTTTCGATTAAAAAGTGGACGAAAATTCGTTTGGATACGTTTAACTGTCAAGTCACACTTTCTATTTCCAAAATGGAAAAACCCAAACAAAGATTAGGGCATATCTCTAAACAACAAAAAGAAGCCGTAATAGACTTTATAGAGACAAATCAGGCTTTAATAACATATGACAACACAACTAACACCAAAAAATATTAAATTTTTTGACATTACTATAAATTACCATATAACGAGAAGTTGGCCGCGATGAGAGTGGTGTACAAAAAATTCGATTAGTTTCAAAAACCTGGCAAAATGTAGTCATCGAATTTTTCATAGAGATTTTTAATCGAAAAAAATCGTAGACGATTTTATTCGATTGAATTTCAAGAATATGCGCCCAGGGGCCGTATTCTTGTAATCGGTATAAATTTTCCCATTCGGAATACAATTTGCTTTGAAATTCTCTATATTATTCGAATTTTCCACCGGCTACTTTAATCATTTTTTTAAATTTCGTTTCTTTTTTTTAAATTAAGGAACATATTAAAGCTAAGAACACAAGAGAAGGTCGAGATTGGGACTCCTATAAAGAGGATCTAAGAAAGTACAAAAAAGAATTGAGGAAGGCACAAAGGGACTCTTGGAGACTCCTCTGTTGTAGGATGAAGGAGGTCTCTGAGACTTCTCGCCTTAGGAAAGTTCTAGCTACTAACCCAACCAGACCTAGTTATTTAATTAGACCGGATGGGTCATGGACAGCTTCAAGTGCGGAATCATTGGAACTCCTCATCGAGACCCATTTCCCGGGAAGCTTTGATGAATCGATGGAGCCGGAAGCTCATCGAGTAACACCTTCAATAGAGATGGAGGGAATCGTGAATAGTGAGAGAATCCGGTGGGCGCTAAATGATTTTAAGCCTTATAAATCGGCGGGCTCGGATCGGATTATAGTAGCAGAGATCCAAAAAGACTCGGCAGTCATCCTCCTTGGCTGGAGGGGATTTTCAGGGGATGTCTGAAACTGGTCTATATTCCTGGGAAATGGACAGAGGTCAGAGTGATCTTTATCCCGAAATTGGGAAAAAGCTCACACAGTAGTTTGGCAATGTCGGAGCATGCGTATTGTAAGGGGAAGTCGGTAGACACAGCTCTACACGATCTGGCACGCATGATTGAGAAGTCAATTTACTCGCAAGAGTTCTCTATGGTAGCATTTCTCGACATTGAGGGTGCCTTTAATAATGTAAAAACGGAGGCGATCATAGAAGGGTTGTCATTTTGAATGTGGACTACCCCATAAGGAGGTTGATAAATCAGATGCTAGTAAGCAGGATTATTACCTCGAAGCTGAGGGAGGCCATCATTAGAAGGCGGGTGGTTAGAGGAACCCCGCAACGAGGCGTAATGTCTCCCTTTCTTTGGAGTGTTGTGATGAATAGATTGCTCTTAGAACTGGAGAGAGAGGGGATAGGGGTTGTAGCGTATGTGGATGATGTAGCGATAGCTGTCTCAGGCAAATATCTGGACACGATTATTGATGTTATACAAAATGCACTACTGATCGTTACGAAATGGGGCAGCAAATGTGGGTTAGGGATCAACCCTTCAAAGACAGAGCTGGTACTATTCACTAAGAAATATAAAATTCCTGTCTCTCAGTGGAAGTGTCTTCAGGTGGGACACTCGACGATAGTTAGATCGCTTAGAGAAGAACTGGCGAATCTAGATTATATTAAACCAACGTTGTGCTTTGATAAAGGTTTCCGGACCATCTGTCCTTCGAGAGAATCCTGGAGGAACGGATTAATACTGAAAAACGAGGCACTGCAATTTTTCAAAGACGGTTCTATGCGAGACGGCAAGGTAGGAGCTGGTGTCTTCTGTGAAAAGCTTAATGTTTGTCTGAAGTCACGGGTGACGCTGGATTGCCGATCATCTCCTAACGAGATGAGCGAGTATTTCAGCATCCAGATAGTCTGGGTCCCTGGTCACTCGGACGTCACGGGAAACTGCAGGGCAGATGAACTAGCTAGGTACCGTACGACTCTCCTGATGCAGCCGGAAAGAGCAGGTCTGGGGAGGCCTATAGCAGCGCTTAAGCTGGCGCTCAGTAAAAAGGCAATCGCCTTGAAAAACGAGAGGTGGACCAACACTCTCACGTGCCGGGTAGTAAAACAGGTTTGACCAAAACTGGACTTGCGGCACTCCAAAGCACTAGTATCCCTGGGAAAGGAGAGATAGCATTGGTCGTACGGATACTGACTGGACACTGCCTTTGTGGGGAACATGCGAGAAGGCTGGGTCTACAGACGAATGAGTTTTGCAGAAGTTGTTTGGACGAAGAGGAGGAAGAGACGTTAGATCGCTTCCTATGCTCGTGTCCGGCACTACCACTCAGAAGGCATAAGAATTTAGGTGTGTACGGTATGGACAACCTTTCGGAACTCGCGGGCTGTGGAGTGCGAGATAGGATCCTGTGGTATCACAATGAGCCACTATTGGCCTAAGTGTGCGATAGCAGCCACTCTAACCTAACCTAACATAATTTTTTCCCCCTACTAAAGGAAAAATTCCGGCTGGGTAAATCGATTCGAAATTATTCCCTTAATAGCTATGGAGACAAATATTAGTAAACTTGAAAACAAATTTGAAAAGAACGATTAAAGTTTTGGTTGGTATTCCGATTGGGGAAATGTATACTGATTTCAAGAATATGGCCCCGCCCCAGCTCACTTTTGATTTTAAATGCCTAGGAAAACTCGTTTAAATAACTCATACATACAAAATTTACTGTATACAATTTTAACTAATTTTCTATCTGAAAAACTTGAGAAAACTCATTTGAGTACGTGTATGTGTTATGAATGTAAATTTGAAATTATCAAAAGTTTGAACATTTGAATGTAAAATTTTAGAAATTTTGTATGTATGGTATGTTGAAACAAGTTTTCCCATGGTCCTACATGAAAAGTTACCTAATTTTATTTAGAGGTAACCATCATTAATTCATCTGAATTAGTTTCCGGCCGGCGGCCATGACATCTTAAACGTTCGATGCTGTATATGATAAGCGCAGCTATGATGCAGCAGGCTTTCCTCAAGAAAAGTTGAAATTTTTTCCAAAGGTAGTGATGGTCTATCTTTTCATTTGAATAACTTGCCAACATTGTCACTTCAAACGTTATTTTTTAAAAAAACAAATTTTTTCAAAAAAAAAAGCTCTAATAAGACCTGGGCTTATTTACCGGATGTGAGAGTTGAGCGTTAGAAACAAATGTCATTCGATCCATATATGGTGCCGTTAAGGCTGCGAACATCGAGTACCGGATCCGAATGAAACACGAAATAAAGAATCTTCTTGAAGACTGCAATATTATCAGATTCAACTAATTGAACCGAGTTAGATGGCTGGGCCACGAAACTGCTTTACGAATTCGAAAGTATTGTATGTGAATTCGAATTTTGATCGTTGATAAGGAATTCACCGAGTATTTTCATATTTACACAATATACAGGAGTTCAGTTGAATATGGTGTATTACATCGAGATCCGTTAGCTCAGTGAATAACGTTGTCCCGAATTACGTTCATCGCTGTCATTTCTCAGTTTGGATAATATTCTGGACACCAGATAAATCGGTCGACTATCGTTTAAATGTAACGATAGACATTCGATTACGATAGTAAAACAGCCGGCTTTTTGGGATAGATATTTAAGCCTGCCACTTGTTTGTAACTTTGGACTTTTGACTCAGTTGCTTGTATCCGAATTCATTCTTGGCCAGAAGTATTCCGGAACAATAATTTTTTATCAGTTATTTTTATCTATGTCACAAGATACTGCGTTTATGAAGTATTGATGTTTGCCTGGAGACGCCTAATACCATATTTATTGCTTGCCTGGTAATTTAATTTGTTGCAGGCTTGTGCTTGCTAATATCAATTTTTTTTCTTGCATTGTTGCTGTTCAAGTAATTCCTTCATGTTTCCACAATAATACCCTGAGTTAGGTGAGAAGAGTTGGAAGGCACCATCAGATCGAGAAAAATATTCGATTAATAAATTTTATTAATTTATCCTTAATGTGGCGAATATCAGCAGTGATTTTGGCCAAATACGTGAAAAAATAGAGATATCGTAATTGGCTTAAAATTTTCTTTCGAATGAAAAGTATTAATTTGCCGCAAGGGAGAGAATCAATTGAAAAGAATATTGATTGCCAACATACCTTGTGTGGCTGAAAAAGTCGAGTGACTCCACTCCGAAAATGAATTTTTCTTAGTCATAGTGTTGTTTCCAATTGCAGGCAGGGATGGGCGGTTAGATTACGTAAGGTAATCTACGTAGTTGTCGACACGTAATCTAGCACCTAGATTACATACCGATTTTTTGCATTTCAGACGTCGACAACGTAGACAACGTCGACAACTTAGAAAATGATATTAAAAACTAAATTTTTAATTATTTTACGTTAACCGCACTATTAAAATTGATGAATAATTACTTAAATTTAATTCTAACATTTTTACAACCATTTTATAAATTAAAAATAAATTTAAAATCTCTGAACTAGAGGCATCTATCTGTCTATCTAAAACTATTGAATATTTCAATAGATTATATGCTTTGCGCGCCATCTTTTATCAAATAGATATATTCCTTTTGTGTTTTACTAACACAATTGTGTGGGTACGGCAAAAGTACCATGTCTAAAAATTATTATTATTTTTTACTCGCACATTTGTGTGGTTTGGACTTTAATAGAGCCATTTTTTTTGGGTTGAAAATATGTAAACGAATAGTTTATCTTATTCGAAGATACTACAATAAAGCAAAATTAAATAAAAAGTCAGCATAAATCATAAATTAACTAATTATTCGCCGCGTAGTTATGAATAGTAGAAGCTTTAAAATTTCATTAGAGCGAAATCACGATAGACTCAACCTTTATTCAAATCCGCAAACATAATATGACTTTTTTCGATTGTCAAAGCATTTATTTCGATAATGGATAACTATTAATTTATTACGCAATTTATGTTACAAATGTTAGGTGTTTTAATGATTCATAAATCCAGTGCCAGCTTTCAATCAGTAGTAAAGGCAATTTATGCTGAGTTTTATAAGCTGCGTTTTTTTGAAAATAATCGAGTAGAGTTCGCGATAGCTATTTTCAAATTTGTCTAATTTAAAATTAAAAATTTAATTTTTTTTAAATTAAATAATTTAGATTTAATAGAAATCTATGTATAACCAAAAATATTCATCATAAAAGTTGTATGGTTTTCTTGTAATATCGTTGTTCTGTATAGTTCTGTATAATAACGGAGTAGTACAGAACTATACAGAACAACGATATTACAAGAAAACCATACAACTTTTATGATGATTTTTTTGGTTATACATAGATTTCTATTAAATCTAAATTATTTAATTAAAAAAAATTTAATTTTTAATTTTAAATTGGACAAATTTGAAAATAGCTATCGCGAACTCTACATCGAGTAAAAAAACGCAGCTATTATAAGTTTCGATAGATAGCGTAAATCAATTTTTCAAGTAGTTCTCGACGTTGTCGACGTAGTCGACGTTGTCGACGAGTTGTCGATGTTGTCGACGAGTTGTCGACGTTTTCGACGAGTTGTCGACGAAATCATGTAAAAACTAGTAGTCGACGCGTAATCGCTCATCCCTGGCAGGGCAACTTTTAAATACTGGTTCGATATGTTCGGTGTGTTTTATCTTGAAGCGACTCACAATGAAGATATCAGGTGTATTTTGTTGAGAAATAAAACATCGGAATCCAGTTTAGAAATTATCACTGGTTGTTTCTGAATTTGCCCTAGCCAACGAAAGTTATTGATCATAGATGGCTTCTTTTTAAGAGGAGCGAAGGGGCAAGCTGTCTCGAACCTTTTATAGAAGAATTAGGAAGCTGAAGTTTCTGTAAGAAGATATTTTCGCTGACCCACTGCTGAAAGTCGTGTGAAAGTATCGAATTTATCGACCAAATGAAGGTGCAACATAACCTCGAAGGAGGTCTTAGCACGTGCTAATATGAATAACTTACTGTTGAAAATAGTGGTCAAAAGTTCAAATTTATGGTGAGACTATAGCGTTTAAGGTGGGAGGGTCAACATTCGGAATTTTGTATTTACCAGTAAATATAGGGCTTGCTCTATTTTGGGCGGCTTCACCACCAATTTACATTTTCTATCTTATTTTGAGATGATTTATTCGTATTCTGCATCATCTCGTTAATAAATACATTTCGATTTTTAGCTGTGTTATTTGAGGTGCCTTAAAGTAACTTAAGGAAGTAACTTAAATATTAAATTTAATTTAATAAATAATCAAATCTTAAAGACAAAAAATATTGAAAAAATTATCTCTAAATAATATTTTTAACTGGCAGAGGCCGCGTTAAAATTTATTTACACAAATTTAGATTTACCCAAATAACCGAGTCTAGTGTTTGCCGCGGTGTAAAGAAATCATTACACTATGGAATGTAAAGCTGTTGCTGCAGAGTTTCTAACAAAGAATCTCCATTTATTCCTCACCCATTAACCAAATAACTGAGAGTGGTTGTATTAGTAGACAGAATCTTCTTCAGGCGATACGTGTCGGAAACACGTCCTATGTTATGACAGAAGTGCTTATAAGACATTTTTTCCGCCTTGCTTCCTTTGTGCCTTGCTCATTCCCTTTTTAAATTTCAAGATTCGTCTTGTAGAAGTTCTAATGTAAGATTATTAACTCAATTTCCCTGTATATGCTACAGTCTTCCTATTGGTGATAAAGGCCTAGAAGGGCGGATGTCTACATTATAGGTGAAGTTATGTGATCCGACAATGAAGCCTCTTTCGATACTCTACATTCATTAACCAGATTTGTAGCCTTTTCGGCTTCTAAAACTAGTTACCGGAGGTTATCCTCTGAATATTGTGATTAATGAATGCTATTTCATTGGGTGCACTTTTGTAGATTGATTTTGATAACCACCAAATTAGCACAACCCCCAG
This sequence comes from Nephrotoma flavescens, assembly GCA_932526605.1. Lineage (NCBI taxonomy): Eukaryota > Metazoa > Arthropoda > Insecta > Diptera > Tipulidae > Nephrotoma > Nephrotoma flavescens. The sequence continues at coordinate 237,062,799 of OW052220.1, forward strand.
GAAATTTTCCACCGATTTTAGAAAACCACTTCACTTGCTATATTTCATATGAAAGTGTATGGGCTCTTTAAAGAGCATAATCAAGAAATTCAAGAGTAGTCTATTCAGTTCTGGGAAACCCGTCGATTCTTCGAGAATTGT